>JAINEB010000021.1:1255000-2505000 GCA_022840565.1 Eubasilissa regina | reverse complement strand
ATAATTTAAGATCTAGATTTATTTTACAACAAAAATACGTATTTCATTGATAACCGATAATTTAATTTGCTGTAATTTGTATTCAAAACAAACTGCTATCTGACGCATATCTGACGTTTCTGCGGAGCGCCATATTTCAAAATAAGAAAACAATCCTGCCTCGTTTAAGCAGTGCCGTATAATAATTAATAATGCAGCAATATATAAGTAGGTGCCTATTGATTTTTCAGATTTGAGTAGGACCTAGCATTTTTTGCCCGTAAAAAGGTTAAAAAGTTTTGTCATTTTGACAGCTAAATATATAAGGCTGTGGCTGTAAATACAATTTGTTTGACATTTGAACACCCTTATTCCGATTATAGAAAAGGTTGCCAATTAATAATTTTGTGAGAAATGTAAGATTGGTGAAGGATCGAAGCGCAAGTGGGACACAGTTGACCAGGTATGATACTCAATTAATTTAAATTCGGGTGTGAATCGATAAAAATAGTTTAAAGACGCAAATAATATTTAAATCTTTAATTAATTGGGCTCTGGCGCACCTCTCACAATTATAATTTATAATATTTACACATTTATAACATAAAAAATACCACGGACCACGATTAAGTGGGATGTTACCGTAAAACATCCTTATATATAACAATTATATCATGCCTTTGTTAGAGCCAGCTGCTGTTTGCTAACTACGAAATTAGATATACTCTTTCCATTAATAATATTTGTGTAGATTTTTCTATCTTCATTTTCGAACAAGAGCGTAAATTGTTCTAATTGTACTGAAACGAAATAGGGGACTTAAAGTACATACAAAATTAATGAAATATTTTCAAGTTTTTTTATGGTTTGTATTATAATGATGGTGTTGTTTTTTTATTCTCGTTTTTGTAATATTTTCAACTCAAGGGTACTCTGTAAAATAAAATCTTGAAAAAGTGAGGCTTCACTCAAGCTTATCTTTCATGATTCTCAATCGTCCCACTAGAAGGCTTGTTCCGCACAATTAGTCCCCGAAAGAGTGTTTGTTTTTAACTCTTTGATTTTAGGTAAGCCACATTGAACTTACTGACTGCTTTAAATTCAGTCGATGATAAAGCCGGTTGTCTGACATTAAAGTACAATGCTATGTACAAAATATATAGCACCGTACTTGAATGTTACCAAACATTGTTACAATGGAACACCAATTACACAATCACAATTTATTTCATCACTGCCGTTTATGCAATTTTTTATATTAAAGTGTATTTGTTACAATTACATAGCTTGAACTATGTGGTATTGATAAGCTCCTTAAAGATAATTGATTAATGCTATGAGTTATATCAAATACTTGCATTGAATTAATGAATGATTAATAATTAATGAATTAACGCTTTCACAACATAATACGATAAATAATAAGTACAAATGTAAATCAAATAATAAGTAATGTGGTGTTAATAATATCCTCCCAAATCTGTTTCTTACCAGATGTCCGTATCTGAGGAGGAGTGCGGGGGCGAGCAAGCGAGTTGGACGCCGGCCTCACCCCCGCCCGGGCCAGCCGCGCCTCCTTGGGCCAGCCTAGCGCCTCTGCAGGCTCTGCGCAAGCCTACACTGGCTGCGCAGTGGAGCGCGCATCTGCTGGCCTCTCACCAACCCTGCTTGCCAAACGGGGCGGGTGTGCTGGCCAGGAGGGCTCCCAATGGGAACTATTACTGCGGACTGAAGGTAAAGAGTCTATTATTTGTGTTAAGCTTTTCATATTAACGTCTTACCAATGCTAGTGGTCTAATATTGCAAAAAATTATTATGAAACCTTTTCTAATGAATATATTAACACTTTAGGTACTGACTTGTTCGTGCTGCCCCGGCGGCACGTGCGGCCCGCTCGCAGGGTGTTCCTGCGTTCATTGCGCACGTGTCGCTGCGGCCCACCCACTCCCGCGCGCTCCTCCGCGCCCTCCATGCGTCCAACGTCTGCTGCAAGCAGCTCAATGGGGGCCCAACACAGGTCCATACATATCACTTTTATTACTGTTATCTCCTCACAATGCGACATATACAATATACATCACAATTACAAATCACAAATACATTTTAAGTTGTTTTTTATATAATATTTTATTCAAGTATGATATTATTATGGATTTAGTTATTAATTTAGTGATAAAAAAAAAAAATTCTACTTTTCCAATCACAGATAAGGCAATGGTGGAGCAACTAATGGAGAGGCTGGGGGAAGAGATGGTCGAGCGCTCCCTAGAAGTGTCAGCCTCTAGCGCCCCTATGGTGGCTTTGAAAACCTACTGTACCATAATGGGGCGACACCTCATGGAACTATCTAAGTAAGTCTAATCCAGTGATTGATACCTTGCGCTCTGTTTAGAATTACAGTAAAACTTCATTAATTCGTAACTCACGAGATCGAAATATAAAAAAAAATCCGAATTACAAACAATGAGAACAATTTTTTGAAGGTAACATTAGAAAGTAATTATAAAAAACGCGTCAGTTTACGCATCCGCATTTTTGAGCACGCCGCCGCTGTCGATATTATGATTTTTATACTGAAATATGGGGGCTGTCTATTATTTCAGCTTTTTATGTGTCGTAATATTCATCAAATAACCAATTTCTCCTGAATAAGGAAGGTAAATCTTATAAAATACACTGCGTAATTTGGTATACATATGGTATAACTCAGTTTGGCTGCGGTCCTGCGAGCTCTAAACGCATCGTTATTGCGTTAAAGATCAGTGGCGTGATCGGTTAGGGGGCGGATCTATCTACAGATGGTTCACGAAGGGATGATGAATGCGTAGTCGTACGAGTTTGGATATAATAACATGTTAACAAATTATTTACTTTGGGTATAAAAATTGCATATGAACAATGAATAATCAGGTTTTACAAATTATCGGTAGAAATTGCTATGAAATGTTATTTTCGGCGCTAAATTTATTGAAAATGTGTGAATTACGTGAAAATTCAAAATATGTACACATGAATTAACAGAGTATGTATGTATATATATATGTATCTTTTAATAAAATAAATACTTTAACAATGAAATTCCTGATCTAAAGAATCTACACATATGAACATATTCCTGTATCAAACATTAATCACATATATATGCATTGAACTAATAGCCACTTTTGATTGTGAAATTGTGAAACGAATTGATGGTGAAATTTTTTACACAAGTTGGGTTAAGATAGTTCACCTCCAGGATATAAAAATGTAGAATGGTGTCTGGAAGATCCTCTTCCATCAGGAGATACGCTCCTAACCTCAATTACATGGGCATTAGTTACATATTAGTTTAATAACAGGAGAGTTATTAGTTTAATTTACATGATAATACTATTTGAGTAATGCTGAATTTTTCAACCAGTATAAAATACATAAAAAAGAAATTGCATTCCTTTATTGCGGAAAGTATTGTAAAGCTAACTTCTTAGGAATATCCTTCTTGATCTTGAAATCAAAATATGTATAAAGAATATTCAAATGGGTAATGAATTTTTAAATAATTATAATAATTAATTCTTTAAATTGCTGATTTCAAATGGATTCGTTAGGTAAACAAACCTAAACCTATTTCAAAGCAGGCAAATGTAGATAATTTGTCTTTGTAGTGTTCCCAATTTTATACTGAGCCACAATTTAGTTAAGTTGTTGATCTGAGTAGATCATTGTATACTAGCACCGGTTGGTTGTGCATGTGTATATACTATGAGTATGAGACAGATCTGAAATTCCTTTGGTATTAGACAAGTGTTCAGCTAAATTGTAATGACATTGCAAGTAAATTTAATAATTTTTAAGATTCATATCGTATTATTCATAAATTTCAGAGTATACGATGCAGCAGAGAGACAGGCTCTGGTGGCTGCCAGTGCCAGGAGGGGCTGGGGACCTCCTCAGACCGGGGAAGTCGACCGAGACAAAGGAGAGCCCGAGCCTGCCAAGTGAGACCCTCCACATAATTTGAGTTATTGACCCATTGTTGTTAATAAAAGGATAATATCGATTGGTGTTCAAATTTTCAGTAGTGTCATTTTTACACTAGTGACTTGAGATGTTGATCAATCCAAAGCTGGAAATCACACACATATATATATATATTTTTAAGGAGAACACATTCTTATTGTGAAGTTACAATTTTTCAGAACATGGGTCTGTGATATTTTTAATACAAATTAAACGTATCTATTAGAAAGATACATACGTTGTTGCTTAGTTAGGTGTCTTCTTAGAAGATGATTGGTCTTATCTGGTAGTAGGCTTTGAAGTTAGCTTGTTGCGAATTATCCTATATTTGTCCCATAAAACATTCCATATTTGTCAAAGATGGCAAATTGCGCAATTGTTTCACACAAAAGTAATTTATACAATACAATTAAAGAATAAAGACTGCATTTCACTAAGCAATATATTAGGTTGATGCATTTTTCTTGACGCCGTTTTCAAAAAAAGTATATTGTAACATTAATTGTATTGTAAATTATATTGTAACGTAACCAAAAATAAAAAACAAATTTTTTTTAAAGTTTGAGTTTTGAGCAGAGAATCTTTGGATTTTGATGACTAGACCCTTCTGGCGGCTGTAGAAGAGGATAAAAGTTACACCACTAGGACACTGGCTGAGAACTTCAACATCAATGAGTCCACTATTACAGTGACTACGCCCCTGAATGATAATTGTACATAATATGTCAAAACACACCCATCAGTCAGATATGGCGCCGCTCTCCTTGCGGACACAAACATTTACAAACCCACTGACGGATCTCACAGTTTTTGATTTTTTTAAAGAATTATATTATGACAAATGTCAATTAAATGTCAAATTCAAAAAACAAAAAGTTGCAAACAAAATGGCAGATAATTATGCATCAACTTAATACATACATAATATGAATTCAATAGCTCAACTCAACAAAAATGTAACAAATACTTCCGAGGTAATTGTAAGACTTTCCGTGATCGACAATAGATTGTGATATATATATATATCACAATCTATTGCCGATCAGCCTACACATGTCTATATATATACAGTAAAACCGCGATATAACGAAACCCGATATAGCGAAAAATGACGTATATCGAAAAAAAAATCGAAATTTAGTCCCTAAAACCAATTTTTCATACAAAAATGCATTTATATAACAAAATCCCGTTAATATTTATAACAAAATCATTTTTGTCCCGTATGAAAAAATGCCAATACATTTACGTAAATTTATAACGAAATAAAAAAAATGTTAAAAGATGAAAATATTATTTCGCACTTACAAAGCCGCGCCAATGCATCTGCCGTATGCGAACGGTTTTATGGCCTTTTCGGCGGTGCGCGGCGGTCGGCCGACAAGGTAGTAAAACAATTCGAACTTCTTGGGTTCATAGTAGGCCCATAAAACCATTTGACATAATTCTTGTAGCGTTCACTTGGACACGTTTTACATACTCTAATATGTATTGCAATCCCAGACCCAAACAGCTGTAAAATATAAAAATTAACAGGAACCCCCCGAAAGTTGCAGTATGTACTTTTTGAAATGTTAGTCTCAGTGTAACGTCTGTAGAGTTAAGTTTGTTCAGCTTTTAACGCGATTATTGCATGACCGAACTGAATATTTACATAAATTCATTTTCGTCTGACAATTGTTTTCGTGTGAACTCGTCAATAATATAAATAATTCGTTAAAATATTTTATGGACTGTTTTGTACGGCATTTTGTATTTCTATTAACTATTGTTTTCGTGTATTTTAAGTGAACAATGTTGACGATAATTTTTAAGTGAACAATTTTAACGATTATAAATAATTTTGAAGTGGTTGCCGCCGTTACCGGTAAGTACCTTCGTAATTTATATACGACTCACTTTATAAATATGCCGCGATTCAACTGTAAAATTGTTATTTTTGAATTATTTTGTATGTTTCATGTCCAAAACTATGTTTGAAGCGACTCTACATTTAAACACAATTAAAATATTGTTTTATGTTTGCAATATTATGGAATTTACAAAAATATCTTCCAATTGGTGTTGAATAGGTTCTGTTCTTAATTTAATTCCTTTGATTATCCATTTGCTTATCTGTTTTAATAAGAAAACTACTAAAAATATGTAGGTATTCAGTTCCCTATGGCCTTCTTCCTCCTTTGTTTGCAGAATTTGCAATCTTTTTTGAAGCCGCGCAACATTTTTTTGCGACGACGCGTAACATATAGTGGTTTTTTTTATTTTTTTCGTTATATGTAGGAATTCGTTATTACGAATTTTTATTTTTTGGTCCCTTGGATTTCGTTATATCGCGGTTTTACTGTATTAGAGTGGAATATTAATTCATCCTCATTGACGGCAATTGCCTTCACAGCTGTCGTGCTGTACTTGCACGTGTAGGCGCCAGGGCGGCTCTCCGCCTAGCAATAGGTGTGGCCCGGCGAGCGTGGCGTGGAGGCGATGCGCGAGAAGAGTGTGCGGCTCTGCTGCGAGATGCTTTGGCCGCAGTGCGTGCGCTGCCGGCCCGCGCACTGTATCCTGCCCCTGCTGATCTGGCCCCCACGCAGGATCTGTGGCCAGAGCTGATGGATGCGGCGGTAGACTTTTTGCATCAGATTGTTACTGGGTGAGTTTTTATCTGGTAATCATTTTTGTTTTGGATGATCAATACAAGCCAATGTGATGAATATTTGGGATAAACTTTATTTGCTCCATTTAATTCTTCGTAAATTATAAATATTATTTTGAATTAAGCATCTATAATTTCTTATTCGACAACCATTAAAGTTGTAGTGTTTCAGTTTTTTCAAATGGCAATCATATTGACAGGCTGGTTACCTACTATTATTACTGTTTTTCAAGATGGCACAGATCTTTTCTAAAGTAGCTTTCAAAGTATCACTATAAAAAGTTGTATTCACTGATGTACGATGATGATGTTTTTGAAATTTGTATTCCAGCGAGGCAGGCTGCGCCATCGGATCCGAAGACTGGCAAGTAGCCTTGTGCCTTGCCCTGGAGCTGTGCGTTCGACAAGCAGAGCTACCTAGGATACTCACCGCTACCGCCTTGTTGCTGCAGCTTCCCACTCACGATAACAGGTAATAAATTGTGCACTAGCTTTTTATATTTTATGAGAGAAATGTCATCTTATTTTTTAAGTAATTTTATTTGTTTTTTTTAGACTTTGTCCCGAGGCCTGTACGGCCCCTCTGGGCCCATTCCTGCGCCGGCTGGGGCTTCTGCAGACCCCCGCACTGGGCTCCAATGATCCACCCCTGGCCGACCCGCCCAACATAGACTGTTCTCCAACACAAAACTTTCTCAGGTAGTTAAATGTTATCAATATTCCAGTTACTATTTAAACTTTTTGAAAGCCAAGAATTTCTAAAGGCTTTAAAGTATTGCAAAATACATCTGTCAAACTTGTTTAAAAAAAAATTTGAAATCAAATCAAACCAAATCGGGAAGTCAAACAAATTTTATGTTATTGTGTCAATGTCCATTATTCACGCTCATAACAGTGATAGGGTTTTACTATAGTGTGAACTTTCCTCCCAGAAACCTGGAATTGCCAGCTGAGGGGTTAGCCGGGGAAGTGGGGGAGGTGGGTGTGAGATTAGCCGGAGTAGCACTGCTCTGCCACTTGGACAGGTTAGCCGCCCCCCTGCTGGCCTCCGTCCAGGGAATGTCTTCCGTGAGTATAACAGTAGTTGTTCATGTTCATGTACTGTATTCTCGGGGACAAGACAACCAATCTTAATAACACAGATAAAGAATGCTTTACAGGTCTCAAATACACATATCATACCACTCCTGCATATAAAATGTTTTTCTGGTTTGTCCTACCCCACCTTGAATACTAATCATTGTATTTTGTTTTGGTCTCTTCAAACATCTGAATTTTATTCAGTTCAGATGGTGTTGTGTCTTTTGTTTTGTGGAAATATTTCTTCCTCGTCTACATCATAGGCACTGGATACCTGTGAATTTCCTATATGATGTTTTTTAATATGTACATTTTAATCTGAGAAGGTTCTTTAAAAATATATTCTATGTTAAAATAGATTTCTTTTAGAACACAGTATGTTTTATTTTTCATGGGAAGGTGTGTAATTCTTTTGCATGCTATCAGTAGTTCAATATTGTTTAGGTAGATTGTATATATTTTTCTTTAATCTCAAAACATTTTTAAAGCAATATTTTAACTCTCGACTGGAAGAGATGTGCGGCGTGACTGACTTCAAATGGCTGCCAACCTTAGACACTATCGGGCCATAGATAAATTATATAATTAATTTATTGATTCTTATTAAACTATTTAGATAAGATTTCATCAACGGCCTTCTTTCAATGTGTGCAAATCTGGTGATGTAAAAGCTTTTTCTGATTCCTTCAGTATTAGAAATATACCTGAAATTTCATAAAAAAATAGACAGCGCCAGAAATTAGACTCAATAGAGATGGTGTCTTAAAACAATGTGTTTTTCAGAAGGAACAAGCTCCAGCCCAAAAAGTCATATCTCTGTATAATAGTAACATCTTGCCCGTCCCTCTGGGTGAGGTGCGGGTGCGCCAGTTGGCCTGCGCTGAGCTACTTGCACTGTTACTGGCAGAGGATGGCTCTCTGTACTCGGTGCCTTATGACACTCTGCAGCTTCAACCTATACTCGGTACGTGTGAATATTTCATTAACCTATCGATTGATGATTCTTTTTTTAAATATTAGTAAATGCCGATTATATATATATTATTGCTTAAGCACACATCTGTCACAAAAACAACAGGTCGCGGGGGATGGCAGCAATATACTGATGCAAATAAATAAAATATATGGAAATGGTCTTCCCTTGAGCATTTATGGCACCTAGCAAGACAATGTAATAACGCCCGTCGCATGATCGGCAGTCAATGTGTTCATTTGTATAATCTTAATGTTATTTTTCTTGGTGTGTATTTATCAAGCAATTGTGGTTTTAACATCTGGAAACTCTTTTAAATCTGTGTAGTCCTAGACCAAAGACTTAATAGTCTAACTGTTAGAAACTGTAGAATAGTATAAATTATATGATTTTTTCGATTAAGTAAAAATTTGTTATTATTTTGTTACTACTTTTTGTAGGTGTGGAAGGTGAGCGGGTGTTACAAATCTCTTGCCATCCATGTGGACGCCATTATCTAGCTGCTGGTGCGCGCGGTAGCGCATGGAGCTGGGGTTGCGGTCGGCGAGGGCAGCTGGGACTTGGAGCCGACGGACGGCAAGCCCGCGACCGTCCCGCACGCATTCCTGGCTTACGTGGTCGTCGGATCACCACTGTGGCATGCGGGCCCTCATCCAGGTACATTGTAAAGACTTGATCAGTTTACCAGGTTTATATATTACTCTTAGAGCGAGTGCACACTGAGTATAAAATAGTTGTGCAACAGTTCGCCACCAGCTGTTCTATCATTTGAAAATTTATTCATGCGTGCGCATTGCCATACGCTCTCAAAGCCCTCGCCATCATGACAGAACTGCTGTACAACGGAAAGTCATCGGTGTGCACTCGCAC
Organism: Eubasilissa regina; assembly: GCA_022840565.1. Taxonomy (NCBI): domain Eukaryota; kingdom Metazoa; phylum Arthropoda; class Insecta; order Trichoptera; family Phryganeidae; genus Eubasilissa; species Eubasilissa regina. Next base: position 2,495,446 of record JAINEB010000021.1, on the reverse strand, counting down.
ATAGAAAGACTAATTTAACTAATGACACATTCATTTTTCTAGTGCCGCCCTATCTGTACGTGGAGTCCTTTACTTATGGGGTGAGGGTGGCTGGGGAACGCAGTTACTCACACCAGTCACTATCCAGCTTCCCTTCGGAGAAAAAGTATTGCACATGGCGCTTGGTAAGTCAATTTATTTGAATATCTTTTGCATCCATAAAAAGTACAATTGTATATATTTTTTATTTCATCTTACACATTTTTAAAGCAAAATTTTAATTCTTAGGCTGGAACGACGAACATCTCCTGCTGTGCAGCAGTCCTGGCACCGTATATCTTTGGAAAGACTGGGGAACTCAGACACCCCCTTCCCCTGAATTGACACCTTTGCCGGGACTGGCGGGCCTGCATATCTCCAGAGTGTACTGCGGTCCGCACTTCTGTGTAGCGTTGGACGACAGGTAAAGTCTTCCAGTATATTCAGCCAATGTGAAAATTTAAGTAAACTTTGACATGTGAATTAATTTCTTTTGGCAAATGTTCCAAGATTGGTGATTGTTCTTATTCTGACTATGTATATAACTATTAATTACTCAAACTTATAAATAAATCCATGATAAATGTTCAGTTTAATAATTAGCATAAAAATAATTTCAGAGGGCGTGTGTACACATGGGATGAAGAGAATTATTTTATGCTGAGATTCTACAGTCCTGAAGAGGTGATTGCTGCCACACTGGTGCAAGGGATGCAAGGTACACTTCTGGAAGTTTTGAGATGAGTTAATACATACATACTACTAAATATGGATGTATTATTTTATCTGACGCTTCTGAATGCATTTCACCATTTAAATGATAACTTCCCCCTTTTTAAATACGAGAATATCTATCTATACATACTATTAATGTGTACTCATATTAATGTTATCAAATAATCAATTTTAAATATTTTTAACCTGTTAGATGCCCAAAAATACTAGGTGAAACAGCATCATACCGCAATATTGGCGCCAAAATTCATAAATTAAAAATTCGCAGGTTAGTTTTATCCGAAATTTATTTTTACGAAAAAACCATGATAATTTTGGTATAACTAAAAAAAAATGTAGGTACTATTTCATCATAAGCTTCCATCGACCGCTATTTCTTACGGTTTTGAGGTGAAAAAAAATTGAAAAAAATGAAAAAATAAAAGTTTATGGTGTTGTCAGGTCATAACATTTAGGAAATTATTATTTATTTTATATTTGTGTTTTGGAAGGACGATATCAGATTTTATTAATATTATTGTGTTTAATGTGATGCTTAAAATGAAAAAATATTAGCATTTCATATCACAACTACGTACACATTACACATCGCATTTATATAATACTAACAATATGCATAAAATGCTGCCTAACAGCGCCCTCACTGTATTTATAGTAATGCATGTTTGTATTTTAATTTTAATTAATAACTAAAAAATAATATCTTATTCACTAGGATTACTTGGCAACAAAAATGAGAAATATGCCAATTATACGTCAAAATCTTACTGACACTTTACTCAAATTGGAACGTTCCAGATACTTTCCAACTTATTGTGTCGTTCTCATCATCCAACTCATCATCGGACTCTGCAGTAGTAACAAGCATATCAGGAATGTCTAAAAAGTCGGCAGTGTCTCTACTAATGAAAAAGTCACCCTCCACCATTTTGTAAAAAAAGTTTGTAAAAGCAAAAATAAAATTTAAAAATTTTTTGAAAATTTGATAACTAAAAATATCAGCACTTTGAAGTCGATATGAGAGTGTGTGTGTTAAGATTTTCAAATGCAATTGAAATTTCAGTAATTTTAGTATAAATCACTTTTATTTATAGTATAAAATAAATCTGGCAACACAAAAGTTGCGCATCAACTGTCTATTTTGTATAAAGGAAAAATGATGACACTTGATTTCAAACGTAATTTGTGGTGCGAATTCTTTAAAAATACGAAATATAGGGTTGCAAATTAACGGAGTTTTACTGTATATGTATTTGGTACTTATGCTTTTTGGTACAATATTATGAATCAGTACATTTTAACTTTTTAAATAAAAAGATGATGGCTAGATGGATAGATAGATAGATAGATAGATAGATAGATAGATAGATAGATAGATAGATAGATAGGTAGATAGATATTTAGATAGATAGGAAATATTATATGATATTCAGTGTGAGTGCATCAATTACACTAATTGCAATAATATTTTGCTTATGTTTCCAGACAAGGCAGTAACATCTCTGTCCCTGGGGGCGCAGGGAGCGGCCGCGGTCACTTCGGCCGGAGAGCTTTGGGGGTGGGGAGGCGCCAGACCCCTGCAGCTTCTTCACCGCACCCAGGATAACCTTGCAGTCGTGGGTCAGTAAAGCTTCTTAACTGGGGTTAAATGGCATTTGTGTATAGATAAAATCTAAAAACTGATATGTACTTTGTTCACATACACAGTTGTAAGAATATCAGGCACATTTTACATAAAATCCTGTTTATTCAATGAACATTTATTCTAAATTTGCCACAAGTCGAAGTTATTCTAAGCTTATATATCCATGTATAATGAATTTGACAAAGGTTGCTTTCAAAAAGACTGAAAATAGAATTATGATTCTATCATCTTATATTCTGCTTGATCTGGCAGTTGGGTGACATTTGCACTCTCCATATGAGAGAAAGTAACACTTATTTTTCCCAATTCTAACCAGGTGTAACGTGCGGCCCGAACCAAATGTTAGTTTGGAGTGAAGCCCGACCGTGGTCCCTTCCGGCATCACTGCCGTTCATTCTGGATCTTACGGAACCCACATTCAAGTAAGATGAGAAATCAATCCTTAGCGCTTTCATTCATTTATCAATCTTTTAGTAATACATATATATTAGTCTGTTGTAACTTATTGTAGTTTTTCTCTGTTGTAGCTTTTCAAGGTTTTTCTTTTTATTGTGGACTTGAAACAAGCAGTCCCAGCTTGATAACTTAATGGCACTCGTGTTAAAGTTGTGTCTTGATTGTTTTGTTCATTTTGAGGGATGATTATTATTATTTATTTATTTTCTCTTTATAAACAGTCTTATTTCAAATTTGTAATATTTCATATACTTAATTTAATAATTTTAAGGTTTTCACATTTTTTAAACATGTGTACCAGTATATCATTGTATATGATAGGCGCATTGCAGTGAGTGCATTTAAATAAGCTGGACTAAATATATTTTTATTTACTTTTGATTTAATTTCCAAAAAATCTACTCAAGCAATATTCTCTCTGAGGTGTGCACACGGTTTGGCATCATAGCGCACACAGAAACATATAGTGCGTACACAATTTTTATCATGACTTCTTCTTCATGTGCCGCCTTTTGTTGATTTTGGACATTTTAGACATTGAACCACTTTCTGAGGTTATGCAGCCAAAATAATCTCTTTTTAGCTACACCTCTGCTACCTTCTGTCTTCCCCTGCATAAAATGAGTTGTAAAATATGATATTTTCGTTGTGGAGAATGTGTCTCAAGTATGCAGGTTTCCTTGATAGTAAGCTATTATTACCTCTCTTGACTTAGTTATGTCTTAATATATCTTCATTAGTAATATGGTGGAGCCAGGACCTCCCAGTACCCTTATACTGGAGTGGTAATGTATTTCTTATTTTCTTCCCCAGCCCACAAATAATGGCATTATCCCTCTAAATTGCACAAAACATATTTTATGCGCACACCGTGATCCAAAATTAAAGGGAACATTTTACTTAATTATAACTTATTTAAATGTATTGATTGCAGAGCTAGTACAGAATAGATATATGATATGGAAGTTATTATGTTTCTACATACTACCTTTTATTAATATAAAAACTAACAATGTTTTAGACAACTGGAAAGATTGCTATGGCTGTCGCAGGGCCCTGGTGCTCCGGGAGCTCCAGCCTGTCCGAGCAACCTGTCTCCCCAGGAGAGTGAGTGCGTGGCCGTAGCTAGTCTCAATTTACTCCGGTTGCAGGTGACCCTTATATTTATGTTCACACATCTACATGACTAAAAATTATGCCAGATTCATATGATGAAGTGTTTAAGATGGTCTCCAATGGCACTAAAAGCTCCAGGGTTCCATCTTATTTCGTGCATCCAAGATAATATTGTTTTCATATCAAAAGCGTTCAGCTTACTTTATAAATGATAGTAAAAACAGCTTCCATCTTAATTTTTGAAAATGTTATTGGAGAGATTATATTTTCATATAAGTTAATTTACCAATTTTTTTTAAAATTCAGCTGGAGGGTGTTATGGCAGGCTACTGCACGGAGGATACCCGTGGCTGGGTAGGTGGCGTGCGGGCAGCCGTGTGCGCCGCGGCCGGAGCGGGGGCTGGGCTGGCTCGCGCAGCCGCCCAGCAGGCTCTGCGTCGTGCCTGGCCTGTGCTGCTGCCCACAGCCGCTGAGAGGGCGCGCTTGCTCTCCTCGTTGCTGCCCAGAGGTAATATCCTGTACACAGATCATTACTGACAAACTCTTAGGTTCACAGATGGTAATAGAATTTCTGCTGATGTTTCGACATAAGCCAAAGTAGTACATATGAATAAATGTATTAATGTTCTCTTAATTTAAAATCATCCTGAGTATTTTCAAGACAATTTTATGAGGACAGCCTTGGGAGATAGAATGAGTTCTTTAAGGCGCCACATAATAGCGTTAGTACAGATATTTAAATAGGAGTCAAAGAGGAATTGGTGTCAATTTAAAAGCATTAGAAATAAATAAATCAATCAATAATAATAATCAAATACTGAATAACCAAATAAATCTATCCAATACTCCTATATTAAAGTTGTTCCCCCATACCCTTTTCTCCCACCCCCTACCTAATACTCTGTTCCACTCTGATATGCTGTTGCTCTGTCTTCTTAACCTACTATGTATTTAAATATCTATACTTGGTTAGTCAATATACTATATTGTCCTGAAGAAGGTTGGGTTCAACTGAAACTAGTTGAGTTTATAATATGTGCATAAAAAATTATAATGTTAAGCCACAACGTGTTTGCTTTGTTTGAAAATTGAATAATTGAATGCATTATTTTATGCTCAACATCGCTTATTGTATCCTTTTCTGGATGTATTTTTTATTGTGTACCCTTGTAGGCGGTGAGACTGACACAGTGTCTCCCGGAAGACGCTTCATGCGGGAGCTGCTGGTGGCCGCCTTGTTAGAAGGCGGAGGATTGCGCTCTACGCTTCGGAGGCATCTGAGAGCTCCCCTTCACTCGTGAGACTATATTGAGTTACCTACATCAGAATGAAAGTGTGATATTAATTATTATAGTAGTTGTTTTTTTATGTTAAGTTATTTATCTATTCTTTGGTTTCACAGTTTCTTAAAATTCTAGAGACGAAGATGAACTGGAACTGGAAATTAGCGGAGATGAGAGTTGGGCGGAACCGACATCGCAAGACGACTTGTCTGATGCTTCACCAGGTATTTGCCACCTATTTGTGCCTTCTCCGATATATTAAGAATGCATGTACATTAATAATTGTTTTATTATTTATTACATACTTTTGACATGTGAGATGAATTTATAGATGGCGATGGAGAGTTGGATGAACCAGAAGAGGACCTGACGGATAATGAGAAATTGGATGCTGTGCCGTTGCTTCATCTTGTAAGTACCTTCCACAAGTTATATCCAGCCAAGCCCCTGACAAGTCTTTGTTGATGAAAAGTATCATCTTTGTTATGTTGTAGAACTGAGTTGACACATTTCCGTGGGGTACTTTTCGCACAAACTGGTTACGTAATATGGGTAAACAATTATTGCTCTAATATGCATATTAATCTACTCGATGCAATATGATATCCAAAGGAAATGATGGAGTTTAATTACATTTTTTTCAATTAAAAAAGTTTTTACGTAAACGGTATTAATACCCTTCCCGTCGTTATTGTGTTAATATGTACAAAATTTTAAGGATAGTTAAAAATTCTAAAAAACAATGAAAGAATGACTTACTCTGGTTTTTTAATTATTAAAGTTATTTTTTGTATGATATTAACAATTTGTGTCATAAAATATTTTAATAATTTAAAATTTTAATGATTTTTGAATTAAAGGAGTTTGAATTTAATTGTGTCTGGTTATCATTAACCATAGGCCAATTATTATTAGTGTTATTGCAGTGTTGTTTAGTGACAACTCATTTCAGAGATGCTTTACACTTTACCTGATTGGTAAGAGTTATTCGATCTCAGCTCTGTCGTGTTTTTATTGGAGTCCATTAGACCAGTCAAACAGAGCAGACCTCAGAATCCAACGTACAATGGATTCAAATTAATTCTGCTGTTACCCCATCCCATTCCATGATTGTCAAATTAAAAGATTCAAATGGAATCAACAATTTTTTAGTTTAAACAAAATATTCAAAGTTGCAATTTTTCAAAACATTGGTCTGTGATATTTTAATACAAATTAAATGTATCAATTAGAAAGACATATAGATAAAATAAATTTATCTAAAAAATATTTTTGTTGCTTCCGGGATTCAAACCTAGATCTTTTCCTATTCGGAAAATGCATTAACCAATTAGTAAGTAAGTTGATGACAATTTTTCAAATTTATATGTTGCACTTTCAAATTGATACATCTGTCAATTCATTATTTAAAAGTAATCTTCTTTATTTAGTTAAAAATTTAATAAAAATTAATTATTTATTCAAAGATCCAAGTTTGAATCCCAGTAGCAATAAAAATATTTTATTTTTATCTATGTACGATTTTATCTATATATCTTTCTAATTGATACATTTAATTTGTATTCAAATATTAGAGATAGCATAATAATTTTTTTGAATTCTGTACTAACATGATCGCTATCTGTAATTCTAGATAATTGTAATTTTAATTTAGAGACAACAAACATTAGAAATTCATGCACACGTGCTATCTCAATAATAAATATTAATTACAAAGGATAGGTTGTTACTGAATCTCCTTGGTTATGGGTTTATATAGTACATTCATATTGTTTAATCATTCAGGTGAAGCAGCTGGTGCGCAGCATAAGTGCCACCAGCCAAGCCAAGCTAGCGGCGCTCGCAGATGGGCCCCCGACTTCCTCTGGCAAGGAGGTGGAGCGCGGGGCCTCTGGCGAAGGAGAGCAGCCCGAGGGAGAGAAGGCGCGCCACGAAGAAGAGCAAGACCCGGCGGACAATGAGATCAGCCCAACGGTGGACCTGTTGCTGCAATATCAGAGGTTAAATTCATACAGTTTTAATTTATAATTTTTTGGATGCATAAATAATGCTTTTGTTATGTTATGTAAATCTTGTCATTCAAAAGTCGCTACTAAAAACTTTTTTATTAATTATCACATCATGTACAAGAACATGAATGTGTTCTTAATTGTTTATTTTTCCAGGCAATTGTATTATTTTAGACACAGGAGGTGGGGTTTGTTTAATAATGCTAACACGAAAGAAGTAATAAATGCTGACAAATCATTTTACACTTGAGTTGTCGATTTGTTTCTCCATGGCACACTTTGTATCACTTCATCGATTGTCATATAACTTCATTCCAAGAAATTGTAATTTGTCAACAAAAGACAGCTTTTCCTTCAACTTCATTAAGCACCTATAAATAATCTCGGTTTCACGTGCAGGCTGCTCTTTCTGGAGTTGAGGTCCCGGGACGCGGGAGTGAGGCGGTCCGCTCGTCAGCTGCTGGCTCGCCATGCCTCACTGGTGGCGCGCCACTGCAGTGCCACGCTCCGGCGTGCTCTACCGCTGGTGCAGGACAGGGCCACACTCCCTGCCGTGTGGCCCATACTAAATGAAGACATTGTCGGTCAGTCCTAATCATACTCCGTTTTGTTGAGTTCTGCTATTTCACTGAAGGTTTTATGTAAAGAATTCAATGATACAAACTTTTCTGGCAATATTATTTAATAATTGTTTAGATTAGAAGTCTATTTTTTTAATTACGTTAACCTGTCATTTATTATAAATTATAAATGTGATGTTTCTTTGCTTGAAGTGTAGATTCTATAATCTTCTTTCTTTTGTGTACTCAGTCGGGTTGCATACAAATTAAACTCGGTATTCTTGTAACAATTACTGGGCTTTATTACAATGAGATAGGTACACAGTCTAATACAATAAGTTACACTTCAAGCGAATATTATACATGGAGAAGTCCCATGGGAAAGAGACAGCTTGCAAGGGTTAGGTGCCTTATAGCGCCTCCGCTACATACACACGCACATCTGTCAATCTCACTGCGCGCTCTTGCAGACATACACACTCATACTTCAACTAACGAACCTTATAATAAATGTAATAATTAATATAAAATAACTTTGTACATTGAGTTTTATTGTTTAACGCCAATTAATTTTGAAATAACTTTTGTCCCTTTTGTTAGGGTAGAATGTATTAAACTAAATATAAACATATAATTTTGTAGAGACAGCTATTTTTTATAATATTTAATGGAAAATCTGATATTTGTTTAATAACAATGCCTTTGTAGGTAAAAATCCAGTAATTGTGGATTCTTGGACATATTCAAATATTACTAATATAATTTTGTCTTCAAAAACTGAGTTCTATCTCATAAACAACCTTTCCTAAAAGGAGTCATGAAAAACAACATAGTAGCAGTGTGTATTTTTTCTTAATAATTGCTTAATTTAATGGCACATGTTGAACCAGGAACGGTGCTGTGTGAGCTGTGCGTGCTGATGAGCTTGCTTGCCAAACGAGCCGCAAGTCCCGGCCGTGGGGGGGGCCCTTTGCTCGCACTACTAACGGCCCTAGACAGGGTCCGTGCGGCCACACCCCCCGCACCTCGCCTGGACAGGGCTGATATGGCTTGGCCCGACCATCCCGTTATCTGTGACCCGCCCCTCATCAGGAAGTAAGTGCAATATACATTTACCTTGGATGGTGGCGTGAAGAGACTTCATTCACCGAATAGGTTGTCCACTTTTTAATTAATGTAATTTTTCCACTGCAATATTCGAGTGACGTTGAGTAAATTTTCAAAGTAATGTATGTACGTATGTGAAGTTAAAACACTTGTTTTTGATTCTACTTGTTTCATTTACTTAAGACGTGTTTCATCTTTTAAGGAATGGCTAGCATAATTAGAAACATTCAAAAATGTATGGAAATTCTCAGAATAATGTTGCCCCTTTTCATCTTGTGCAGATAAAATTGTATAGCTGTCTCCCATTATAGTTATAAATATAAGTTGTTGAGTTAAATTGCTAGATTGCTAATGCCTTTACAAGGCGAAACGCGTCTCAAGTAAGTTAAACAGTTAGTAATGTATGTATAATAATAATAAAACACCTATGCACTGTATCTTTAGTTCTTTTTCCAAGAGGATATTAATTTAATGTCATTCTTATATGATTATTTTCTGCTATCATTACACTTGTTCTTTGTCCACATTAATTTTTCTCTAAACTAACTAACTTACCATCACGCTATTTCCAGCGGGGTTAGGCAGAGAGGATAGAGAGCCACACTTTTATGTCCTGACACACAGTTCTCGTCTCATCCATATTTCTCCAATTTTTCTCTACTTATGCAAATAACATTTTTCAGATGTGATATTGACAATGAGACCAAAGATGGCAGCTTGTGGGTCATTATTAATGGGAAGGTGTATGATGCTCAGAATTTAAGGTTTGTATTGTTATTATTTGACACTTCTTCTGATAAGTAAGTCTCTCGTAGCGTGACTAACCTATGAATCAATGTGTCCGTGCCCACAGAATTCCCGATGAAAGTACAATAGAGGTGATTAGAAAGTACGCTGGTAAAGATGCCACAAACGCCCTGTCATGTCCGCCTCACAACAAGATCCTCCCTCGCATTTTTATGAACTACCTGGGAATGTTGGAAGCTCCCCACTACACTGAAACGGTAAGTCACATATCCGAAATGATGAATGAAAATTCTGTAAAAAATGTGTGTATTCCAAAATATTGTTTAATAATCATTACAGTAAAACCGCGATATAACGAAATCCAAGGGACCAAAAAAAAAAAATTCGTAATAACGAATTCCCACGTATAACGAAAAAAATAAAAAACCTACTATATGTTACGCGCCGTCGCAAAAAAATGTTGCGCGGCTTCAAAAAAGATCGCAAATTCTGCAAACAAAGGAGGAAAAAGGCCACAGGGAACTGAATACCTACATATTTTTAGTAGTTTTGTTATTAAAACAGATAAGCAAATGGATAATCAAATTAAATTAAGAACAGAATCTATTCAACACCAATTGGAAGATATTTTTGTAAATTCCAGAATATTGCAAACACAAAACAATATTTTAATTGTGTTTAAATGTAGAGCCGCTTCAAACATAGTTTTGGGCATGAAACATACAAAATAATTCAAAAATAACAATCTTACAGTTGAATCGCGGCATTTTTATAAAATGAGTCGTAAATAAATTACGAAGGTATTTACCGGTAACGGCGGCAACCACTTCAAAATATATTTATAATCGTTAAAATTGTTCACTTAAAAATATATTTATAATCGTTAAAATTGTTCACTTAAAAATTATCGTTAACATTGTACACTTAAAATACACGAAAACAATAGTTAATAGAAATACAAAATACCGTACAAAAATAGTTCATAAAATATTTTAACGAATTATTTATATTATTGACGAGTTCACACGAAAACAATTGTCAAACGAAAATGAATTTATGTAAATATTCAGTTCGGTCGTGCAATAATCGCGTTAAAAGCTGAACAAACTTAACTCTACAGACGTTACACTGAGACTGACATTTCCAATAAGTACATTCTGCAACTTTCGGGGGGTTCCTGTTAATTTTTGTATTTTACAGCTGTTTGGGTCTGGGTTGCAATCATATTAGAGGCGTATACGTACGTAAAACGTGTCAGAGAACGCCGCAAGAATTATGTCAAATGGTTTTATGGGCCTGCTATGAACCCAAGAAGAAGTTTGAATTGTTTTACTACCTTGTCGGCCGACCGCCGCGCACCGCCGAAAAGGCCATAAAACCGTTCGCATACGGCAGATGCATCGGCGCGGCTTTGTAAGTGCGAAATAATATTTTCATCTTTTAACATTTTTTTATTTCGTTATAAATTTACGTAAATGTATTGGCATTTTTTCATACGGGACAAAAATGATTTTGTTATAAATATTAACGGGATTTCGTTATATAAATGCATTTTTGTATGAAAAATTGGTTTTAGGGACTAAATTTCGATTTTTTTTTCGATATACGTCATTTTTCGCTATATCGGGCTTCGTTATATCGCGGTTTTACTGTATAATAATAACATAACATTGAAGCTTGAGATGTGGGCTCAACTTCTTTGTGTAGATTTTGTGGACTTCAGCTTCAAAATTTGTTCAAAACTAGCTTACAGGATAGTGTATTTATAATCTCCTACGAACGCTTGATTGTTAAACTTCCCAAGATACCAGATCTATTACATAATAAGAATTTCTTGGGTGTTGTAGATTTTTCTCATCAGTCTTTTAATTTATTATATTATTCATCATCTAGTATTATCTAAGTGTTTTGTTAATTCTACCAGCGTATATATATAAAACACCTCCCGTTATTTATATACATAACATATATATTTCCTGAGCGATAATTTTTTTTTTGAGTTTTCTGGATTCTCTACCTCATTGCAGGGCAACATTTTGAATCAAGAAGGATTGGTGAGATGCCAGAATAACCCATAAAATAAAAACAGATGTAAAAATTTGAGAACACATTAAATTACTTCTTTCCAAATGTATTTCTACTGCACAGTGTCTTGTTTCAGGAGATGAATGCTGGAACTCGGATGTACCACGTCCTGGGTGGTGCGGCATGTCATTTGTCTCTGGCATTGGCATTGCAGACCTTCACTCTGGCACGCTCTCTGCCTTTACAACCTTCGGAGCTGCTGTGCTCCTCTCTGCTATCCCATCCTGCGCTCACCGGTGGCCTGCAGGTACACACGATATGTCAGTCTACCGTCGGAGAGCTTAAAAACTCATGGAAACGGAATACTAATATGTTATCTTTTGTAGATTCTACAGGCACCCAACCCTTACGATGAAGAAAAAGGCTCGGCACGCAGTCCAGGTAGCACTGCGGGCAGTACACCTTCTGCCCCGGTGCCCCCTCCACCACCACCACCACCACAACAGGCGTCTCCACCATCACTTACTGCTGCACTCGCTGATGCCAAGCTTAATGTGAGTCATATCATTAATCACATCATCTACTTATTATCATCAAATTGTTGAATATCATCTCATTTGTCTGTATAAAAAATAATAGCATGTTTAGGGAAATAAATTTTGTGGTGAAAGAAAGTATGGGTTATGTAAAAATGTGGTCATCAGTTATAGGGATCGTGTTTATGCGTGTTTGACAGATGAATCAGAAGGGTCGGTTTAAGTGTGAGGCTGGGGACCTAATTCCCCAGTGCTCACTGTGTTCAGATGATCGTGGAGTGAGGAATATCTGTGATGGCGGACTAGAGCAGGTAATGAGAAGAGACACTACTTACAGTTGACACAAGATTTATTCAACACTGTTTTACAAAATTATGTGCAAATAGCTACTGAAAGGTGATCTAGAGCTTGTGGTCGGGAAGACGGCAGGTAGGCGAGTGACTCTTACGCATCGGTCTTCCAGATAGTTGCCGCTCAATGCCATTTAGTATGTTCCAATCTCTGTACCACAATTGTTTATGGCTGTTGAAAGCTCGGTTTAACAACCAGGTAACTGTGAGGCGGGTTCAAGGTCTCTACACATTTATAACATTATACAAGAAGAAGAGATAGAATGAGACTGCCGTTCAGGAAGAAGGCTAAATCTCATAAATTGGTGATGTATAGTGCGATGAAGATTTTTAATGAAATTCCAGAAAATATAATGCCAGCAGTTCACTCTCGACGAGGCGAGGAGCCTCGTCGACGGGGCGAGACAAGGCGTGCATGGCCAAGCAAGATAGCACGAGATGACCAGTATCGACACAAGCTAAGCGAAGCAAGTCGAGAGCTGCAGTACATTCTCGTGCTCGGCTCTTCTCGCCATGGTTCGGCGAGAGTATACTGCTGGCATAAGAAAGTAAAAGAAATTACAGAGATTCAAAACGAAACTAAACAAATATGTGCAAGATAAGCTATAGTAAAAAGGAAAAATTTAATATTGTTTATATTCACATTTATGCATCAGCATGTATTCACTATGTTAAGAATAAATAAATATGAATTCATGATTTGAATCGATTACCAGTTGCATTGTTTTTAATTGCAGCCGGAGTCCCCAGCAGGCTGGCTTTGGGTGGCACTTTGCCGAGCCGGTAGGGGCCGCACTGGGCCTGGGCCCGTACAGCCCCCGGAACATCCGGCTGAGGAGCTAGCGCGCGCACTGGCTGCGGCACTTATACACCACTTGGCACTGCATGCGCCTGCACTACGGGCTGCTACATTGGGTGAGAGATCACTTCATATGATCAACAATTGAATCAGGTTTTTTATTGACAAAATTATGTTCTGAAATAATGTTAATATAGTTGTTTTTTTAAATAATTTAAGGTTTACCATTAAAATTTCCAGCTATGCTAGAAGAAAGATCGTTTAAAAAAGTTACAAGGTGTATTTTAGTTTGCTTGTCATATATGTATATTCCAATATTCCATATTTCTTAAAGGTTGAAGGTAAATTAATTAAGGTTTATTAAATTCTACTCTGTAAACTAAGCACCGTGTTATGTTGACAAGTCTTGACTTATCATGGTTTTTTGTCGTATGTTTTCCAATTAAATCTTATCCTATAGTAGATCCCCTACATGTTCACAGAGGCGCGGGGTCTGTGTCCCCGGCTGGATAGCGGGCTGGCAGAGGTTGCTGAAGCAGTGTGGAAGAACAAGTGGAGACTGGCACGTACAAGGCAGCAGATGGCACGAGGATACAAGGAGGTTTTATAATGGTTTTATTTTTAGCGGTAGAACGTAATGATATGTGATATAAACAATCTTCCTAATATCTGTTGAGTTTTCTGTGACGGTTATCGTATGCTATTCATATTTTATTCAAATAAACATTCAATTTCTCCTGGAGTACATATCTATTTGTGCATTAAATTATAATTAGCAAACACCTATACCAAAAAGCTTTTTTAGTTAAGTGTCCAACACTTTCTACAAAAATCAATCACAAATGAATTGTCTCAGGTGTGCGCACCATTGGTGGAGCGCGCTCGCTTCCTGGTGCTGGAGGTGCGGGCAGCCGAGTCCCCGGCAGCTGCCGCTCTCCCGCGCCTTCGACCACAGCCACTCCCGTTTCACAGGGCAGCTATCCAGGTGCTGAGGACCAAGGCCAGGTACAGGCATACCGACAATACTAATTAAATAGAAATGTTCAAACCCCAATTGTGATTACTTTGTAAACATTTTAGAGAATTTGTACATTAAAATTTAATTTATTCTAGATTTCAGACAATTTTTCTTTCTCAATTAATTAATCCTTTGTGATAATTAATTGTTTTAAAAATAAATTAGGAATGTTTACCAATTTTCTGTGGTTTTTCTGATGAATATTTATTTTCATTTACATATTACTAATGCATATACATACAGTAGTACCCCGAAGTTATATTGTACATTGTGATTCAAAAAAGGAAACAATGGAAATAGAAAAGTTCACACAATTCCATACTAGAGTGATATAACTGGTTCTTGACACTTTGATCAATAAAAATACAATAATTGTGGGCAATTTATAACATTTTCATTGTAAAAATAGTCATTAAGTAAGATAAAATCAACATACAACAATTTTCAATTAGAGGTGCATGATTTCTAGATGTCCAGCAGTGAAGCCTGGCGGGAAATAGATTAATTCTTCCCCCATAAACGATCGACTTCTTTAAGCCAGGTCTTGCAGTTGTGCTCGGTTTTCATTCAAATCGATTTTTTCTAGAATATTCAGGCCCCCCTTATCACCATGCACCGAATGCACAATGTTAATTAATGTTTTTATTTATTTATTATTTAAAATATAAAAAATTGAGGATATGTAAGTCAGAGTACACATTATTATTATGTAATTGTTTGTTATTTGGTTACTTAAATAAAATTTTATATAAAATTAAAACCTTTGAAGCAAATCATCGCTAGTTATATTTACGAGTGTGACATGAGTGTAATAATGCACAAAGCAGGAGCAAGGCTTGTAACTTTAGTGTGAAAGAATTTGGTACAGAGTGTCATATCTGTATCTGATAAAATATCCTTCTGTCCTTCCTTCATGCAGTCAATATTGCCCTTTTATGGAAGTATATATTCTTTTTTTTTATCTTTCAGATCGCAATCCAGTGACACAAATGATAAAGTTTTAAACAAATGCTCTCTCGAATTGGACTGCGCTAATTCTGACAATGCCACTGCAAAAATATCCATTCCGACCATTGACAATTGCATAATTATAAAAGAGTGCAATTCGAAGATGGTGGACCAAGGCAATGCGACGGCAGCTACCAAGGACAAAGATAAACTCACCATAGACAATGACAGAGCGGTCAAAAGAGAGAAATCTTTAGAAAAAGATAACAGCGAGACCGCGGATAATGACAAGAATGCTAGTTTATCGCAGAATGCAAGTAAAATTTTTGATAAATCTGATAGAACGGTGGACGTGGAGAGCTCAGAATTAGATGACAAGACCCCGACTAATGAGATATCAATCAGTTCTATTAATGAAATGACAGACAATTCCATGTTGAAGGATTCTTTTGAGGGATCAGCCAAGCTTCTCCTGGATCCCGAGGATGTAAAGATGGATATGGTAGAGGACTTGGAGCAGGAGAAGGAGCTGAGCAGTGCCAAAGATGAGAAGGACGTCGACCAATCAGAGAGAGATAACTCGGTGTCGTTAGGGGCCTGGCTGACCAAGGATACTGGTAAGCTTACTCTATTTAAATTTCAACCTCTCTGTTTGAGTTCGAATTTTGATGATTTTTTATATATACAATAGCAATTGCAAAATTATTTGCTTAGTGTGATTAAGAGATGAAATAGTTAATTTTGCTCTATCTAAAGTCAGTAACACGCATACAGGCCGCATAATGGCAGAATTCTCGATAGTATTGTGTAACTAGGTAAAGATTTCTTCTCGTTTCTAAATTACTAACTGAGATTTTGCAAAAACGATCTTATTAGCAGTCCTAAAGCATATACAATTATTGAGCGAGTGAATAAGGCAAGAATTGTCCAATTGAATGACTTCATTTTAAACTCAAATCAATTTTTATTAACTGGATGATGATATTGTTATTTAGGATACTGCCCTGCCTGGGAGACGTACTGGGAGCCGGCGGATGCTTCTATCGATCATGATAAGAGGACTCGGATGATAGCAGCCATTATAGACTTTGTCATGGCTGAGGATGGTGCAGACATCGATGTGCTGAGAAAGGCCATGTATTGTCAGGTATGCTCCTTCTCATACAGGAAATGTTTCCTCTAAGGTGTGCGAATGTGCGCATGCACACAATTTTTCACCATAGTACACACAAAAAAATATAGCACGCAACACAATTTTTAACAAGACTTTTCTTCAAGTGTCGCCTTCTATCGAATGT
The DNA here is from genome assembly GCA_022840565.1 of Eubasilissa regina. NCBI lineage: Eukaryota > Metazoa > Arthropoda > Insecta > Trichoptera > Phryganeidae > Eubasilissa > Eubasilissa regina. The sequence goes on along the minus strand of JAINEB010000021.1, from coordinate 2,478,796 downwards.
TGGCGACAACGTTGCAGTATGTAGATTTAGCCTGGACCGCCACCAACATTTTGGACATTGATCCACTTTCTGCCAAGATAATCTCTTTCTACCTTGCTCTGCATAATGATTTGTAAAATATCATATTTTTCATTGCAGGGAATGGTTGTTTTTGTTTTACAGTGGTTGTTTTTCTTGATAGTGGTTGTTTATGCATCTTAATACAATAATAACCCGAGCCCTACTTGTAACCAGTAGCCTTATACTGTAACTAGTAGCCTTATACTGTAACCAGTAGCCTTATACTGTAACTAGTAGCCTTATACTGGGATGGTAATGTTTTTCTTATTTTCTCCCTCAGTACACAAATAATACCATTGGTCCTTAAAATAGCACAAAAGATTTTTTATGCACCCTGCATTTTCCTCAAAGGGTTTACTTATATTCTTCAATCTATACATTAAAAATAATAAATTTTGTATTATTGTTGTTTGTTTAAATAAAATGTAGAATTTGTACATTTTTATAATAGTAGTCTAGCATGTGTGATTGAATGGATAGTTCACTGGCGTCATTCTAAAATAACAAAATTATTATCTGCTAAATAATAATTTAATTAATGTTCCGTATTCGTAAATTATTATTTTTTTATAGGTGAACACTTATACTTCCATATTTTAATCAAATTATTGTTATTATTGTTAAATGTAGTATATTGTCATCAGTTTTTAGTTTGTTCCTACCTCTTAGCCTATTTTCAGTCAGTACACATTGTTCCTGTGGCTCGACTGGTTGTTTTGAAATTGTAATTCGTTGAGATTTGGAGAGGAAGCGTTGTCCTCGCTGTGATCAGTCGTGTGGATCACTTCTAAAGTACATGTTTGTTCTCAACTCGGTTTAGTGTTTCATTCATACGCCGAGATTCAGAGTGAAATTTTCATCAGTGTGATCATTGTTATTGGTGATTATTTTGGATGTACGCAACAGCATATTTGTGTGTAAATTCAGTGAACAGTGTGCGTTGGATTCTGCACAATCGCCGGTTTAAGTCTATTCAAACATTGGGTGAACTTCCGTAAGATTATCGAGACGGCGCCATCAACCAGATGAGTCGAGCTGTCCTTTGTTTCTGTGAGTCCATCCTGGTCCACTATCAACCCCCATTTCCATTCCCTCATTCCGATTCCCTATTTCCTATCCACCCGTCCCATCCGATTCCATCATCATGGATAACTTGCATCAGTCACGATTAGTAATAATATTAATATAATAAATGACTGTGATTTTTAGATCCGCCGTGCGGACATAAGACTTCTGGGCTATGAGAGTGCCCTAGATGTCCTGCTGGCCACCCATTGGCTGTCGGTCCCTGTCCAGTACATGGCCATATCAGGAGTTCTGGGAGCCCACCCCACGGTGCCAGGTTGTGACAAAGGTAATTGCTCTGTCGTGATGTTTATAAAATTGATTTTTTTTTCATATTTCTGGATCATATTAATCACCGTTTAGTTTGGATAATTGGCATTCTACTGTACAAATAAAACAAATTTCTAACCATGATAACATAATTGCGAGACACCATCACCCGCCTTGCCCTGGCCCAGATAGTGTTGGATTATTAGGCACGTCAGACTTCTGAAATTTTACTCTGTTATATATATATTCTTCTAGACATAACTGAGTTCAAGACTGAGGGTCCATCACCCCCGCTGCGGCATGTACCCCTTGCCCCGGCACCCCGACGTGCCGCCCTGCAGTTGGCCCATGCCCGTTTAGCTCATTGGGCCACGCGACAGCTGCGAGCACACGCCACAGCACCCGCGCCACACAATACGGCCCATGAGCTGAGCCAGGACAATCCGGGCAGAGCCAGGTGAACTTATGACAAAAAATCACTTCTCACTTCAACTGAATATTTCTACAACCGCTGTTATTATTTCTTACTACTTACATTAACAATTTATTTATAATAACAGTGGCCTTATCGAGTAAAACTTGTTATGTCAGTGTAAGAATTTAATTATTCAAGTGTTATCTATGTTTTAATTTTAGGCTGATGGTATCACTGATGGCCCTCGCTGGCTGCACTGTAAGAGGGGGCTCTCTTTCCTCTGGCGCAGTCTGGTCAGCTGGGGCTTGTAGTGCCCTCCTATCTGTGTTAGCGTGTTTGCCTCCCGCATCGTCTCCTCTGAGCGGGGGAGCCGGCGGCGGCCGTCCTCCGCGAGCCGTAACGGAGGCGGGAGCAGCCGCAGCTCGGCAGGGCGGCGCAGGTGAAGCGCCCCCACCTGGACCCCGGTTGGCCGCCCTCATGAAGATAGGCACTAGAGTTGTGAGGGGGAAGGACTGGAAGTGGGGAGATCAGGTGATTTAATACATTTTGTCAGACACACAACTGATCAATTAAAAAAATAAATCATTGAAATGTTTTAATGGTGTATATATTTAGTATATAATACTTGTACATAATGTTACATTACCACTGCAAAATTAACTACCTTTGATACGTGTGTGTAATTATTTATCCATGATTCACCCCTTGTGTGTCCGTTACAGGATGGTCCCCCGCCCTCAGAGGGCCGCGTGGTGGGTGAGCTGGGCGAGGATGGCTGGGTGCGTGTGGAGTGGGACACGGGAGCTACCAACTCTTACCGCATGGGCAAAGAGGACCGCTACGACCTCAAGCTGGCACGCGCACCGAGTCCCGCACCCAGCGCTCCTCTTACGCCCGAACAAGGTATAATCGATCATTGGATATTTTATTTATTTATTTATACACATAAAATATAAGCATTGTACAGCTACAAAAAAAGACAATTTATTACATATATTTTACACAGATTTTAAAATGCATTGCCTGACTAGGTGAGCCTGTTTTAGGGAAAATTGGCAAACAAATTACATTTCACAAAACTAAATAACTCATTGTAGGCAAAACATAATCAAATAGAATACGAAACATACAAGGCAAGTAAATGTGTAAAAATATAAAAAGAGAGAGAAAAATATCAATGTGCAATACAATATGTAAAAGAATGTAAGGTAAAGAGAAATATGCAAGATCAAAACACACAAAACGCAGTTATAAGAATAATTCCATAATATAAAACAATTTACTCTCAGTATCTTCTCTACCTAATTTCAACAATCAATTTGAAGCATTCCTTTTAAAAGCCTTAATATCACTTAAAGTTCTAATATTATTTCCAATTTGATTGAATATATATTCTGGGAGCTTGAAAGGTGAATAATGGAGGCCATTATTGTAAGAAACAATAATCGATAAATAAAGCTTGTACTTATTAATCACCAATTTTTTCATCCTTATATATCTAACTAATTATATCTTAGAGATACACCCCTCGGAACCGTGTGCCGAATGGGGTGGTGCACCAACCGTTCGCCAGCAGGGCCTGTGGCTGCTGTTAGCACTTCTAGGTGCCGCGGGGATCGGGCAGGGAGCATTGGTGGCTCGCCTGGCATCGGGCCTGATGCAGCGCCTTCTGGCACCTCCGCAGCCTCGCCACCGTGACAAGCAACTAGTCAGGGGTGTGCTGGATGATTGGGCCGCTGTGGCCCTAGTCAAGAGTAAGAATATGATATTATAACACTTGGTGCAATATGAATATGTGTTTGGAGTAAGTCAACGAATAAAGGTCTAGTAAGCCTCGTCAAACCAAACAGGATATTAAAAACTGCAAGAAAAGGTTTAATTTGTAAAGGTTTATTTGGCATAGTTAGGCAGTAAGGGAGTATTTTGAAAACATCATATATTTTATTTTATTGTTCTGTACACTATTTATGGTTTTAATCAAATATTTCGTGCAGGTTTTTAAATTTTTAATGAATAAAATTTATTTTCGCATGAAGACCTTAGGCTTTCGGAGAACTATACTGGATATAAAGAAAATTCAGTTAAGGCGCGACTTGCAATGATAATTCAAATTTTCGCGTTTTTTTACGAAAATGTGGGTTTTTATTATTCATTTATATCAGAAGTTATTCAATAGATTTGACTTTTTTTTTCAATTATTACTTAGATTGGACCTTTACATTAATATAAAACTAATAAACTGAATGTTATTTGCCATAATTAAGACGATACAAATATTATAAGAAAGACCGCGACCATTAGATGCATTTTAGGCATGGTACGAAATTGAGTCAATACGCTAAATTAATGCATAAACGAAATATATTATCAATATTATTTATCAATTTGAATTTACATCAATTTTTTCCTTATAAATCGTGGCAAAATTGTAATATTTTATAATCATATGTTAACGACACAAACAATGATTTTTAACATAAACATAATAATTCTTCATAGTATAAACATAACAATTCTTAGGTGAGAACTTTAACAAATTATTTAATTTTCGTTTGATAATTTCAAATGGCAATACATATGTATTATGAATGTTGAAGAAATGACTATTTTCTGATAGCTTTATTACCTAGGAATTTAAGAAAACCAACAATTGTATACTTATCCTTTTCTATTTTATTTATTTTTGTATTTTTTTAAATTTTTTAAATTTTATTTATTTTCCTTGTATTGCCTTTTCTATTGATACCTTTCACTCTAGCAATATTTACGTAAAAAGTAACACACTTTTATGTTTACTTGATATTGTAAAAGAATTAACTATTAATCTCATCTTGAAAGGGTATGCAAAATGCAAAAATATCTCGAAATTCAAACTGGAAAAATGAAAGTTGCTCCTTAATTATTTTTAATAAATATATATGTACAGTAAAACCTCGTTATATCGAAATTTTATTCAAAATTAATTCGTTACAATCAATTTTTCTTATAAAAATTAATTTATGTAATGAAATTTCGTTAATATGAATAACTTTTTTTTGTCCCATATAAAAAAGTACCAATACATTTACATAAATATATAATGAAAAAAAAATTTTTACAGCAAATATATTTTGGCCGTTTATGGTCATGTTTGTCAATTGTTTTATCGACTTGGCGCAGCGAGCCGGTCAGCGTGGGCGGCCTGCTGCGCCCTTGTAAACCGTCTTCTTGGGATCTTAATAGGCCCTTATAAAGACATTTAGTGTAATCTCCAAGGTTGAATTTATTGCCGATTGTTAAAATAGGTTAGAATGGCATTCTTTCCACACTCTGAAACCTACACGTGTTCACACCTCTAAAAATGGGTCTTTCTAGACCAGCTGGAGAAAATAAAAACCCCCAAAATCGCAATTGGCACGTCACACTTTAGGGCACGTGCGTCAGCTTTGTGTATGGTATCGTCCGCAAAGCTCGAAATACTACAATTCTGCGCCTTATTATCTTCAATCTTCACTTTTTATCTTCATTATCATCGTCAACATGTCACTTTTTACATTATAACTGAACATTTACATTGATTTCAATGAACGGTAATATTGCATACAACATTTTTGTTAATGTGTTTATTTAACAGTTGTTTTCGTGTGTTTGTTTGCTGACATTTATATATCCTAGCATTCCGTAATTTGGTTGGACAGTTTATAAGGGCCTATTATGATTCCATGGAGAACTTTTACTGCGCCTAGGCAATAAAATAATTGACAAACATGACCGTAAACAGCCAAAATATATTTTGAAATATTTTTTTTGTAAAATATATTTTCGGTATAGCGAGGTTCGTTTTAACAAGGTTTTACTGTAACAATAATGTTTGTATTTTAAAATAAGTTTTTTAAAAAGTTGTTTTATGATAAAACAAACAAATGAATGTAAAATAAAAAAGTCCTCAGAATTGTTGAATAAATATACAATTTTGCTTTTCAGATATTGCTGTAAGTGAAGAAATGCGTTCTGCTCTGTGCTCCACGCCCTGGGTGCACCTGAGCCTCTCCATATTAGAAGCTACAGATGAAACTCTCACTCAAGATTCAGTCTTTATGCAGGTCTGTAATCCTGACATCTTCCTCTATGCCCTCCTGCAATTTGACTGTCCGCAATATGACCAATAAAATAATAAAACACTTGCGTTCTGTTCCCTATTCCAGGTTCAAGTGTGCGAACTCCTGCAGCGAGTTCTCCCATCCCATCCATCTGGAGACTCAGAAGGGCAGAAGGAGCTGCTATCTAGGTTAGTGTCCCTGGTAGGACGGCGTCTGCTGGCACCCGTGCCCCCCGAAGCAGATCCACTTGGACCGCTCACAGGTATTCATTGCGTGTATATTATGTTTAATTGTACATCATATCTTTTTTGATAAACAGTAAGACGGCGTTGGTATTGTTTCAATGATATTTCCTTTGTTTTGATTATTCAATATTTAAAAATTCTAAATTTCTTTTTGACGCTTACATATTTAGAAGTTTTATTGATTTGGTCCCGTAGTTCATGCAAAGTTATGCACCTGACAAATATAATTCCAAGTTAAGCTTAATTTGTTTTTATATTCCGCCTATGTATATTATTCTTTTGTTGTCTTTTCTCTCGCAACATCTCAACAGTAGCAATAGATCATGCCCTCTATGTGTTTACATAAAAAACTTATAACAATTCTCTTATTACGTGAATCTTTTATTTTACAAGAATTAGTTTTTATTTGGTTTTCACTTTCTCCCTTTGAAAATGTATAAATTTTTATAATTTATGATTGTCAAAAATGTGACAGCTAAACTGACGCTTTTCAGTAGGCGAAGTGACAGACAGTAGTGGTGGTGTGGACAACCGCCCGCATGCGCTGCTCACCGCCCCTGGTTCGGGCTCCGTTGCCGTGGCCGTGGTCCGGCTGCTGCGGTCATTGCTGACCACCGAGATTTGGGCCACTCCCCTGGCCCGGCTACTGGAAGAATGTCTCAATAGCGCGGCTGTGCAGGTGGGATTGCAAAAACTTAAAGATACACTTGAACAATGGGTTGTTTCTTAATGAAAAATCTCAGTCTCTAAATAACTGAACAATATTCTCAGGTAATGTACTAATCTCTGATTAAATTTATGATTATTTCATCACAATACACGAGCTAGAGAATTCATCATGTTCAAAACACTATAATCTTTGTTATTCAAGGACAAATTATGTTACCAAAGCTCTATACAGAAATACCCCAACTACTATGCTGTTAGGAAAAAGCGTTGGAAACTTGAGTGTATGGAAAATACCCAATTGTTGCTACGACCCTTTACTTTTAATTAATTATTTTACACATCCCATTAAATCAATCTGGTACTTAGTAAATTAAATGTAGTTTAAAAGATGTCCATTTTACATAATTATAAAATATGCATGAAATGTTTTAGTAGACTTGTTTGTTTAAAACTAGGCAAAAAACGACAATTGCATTATCACAACTGCAATATTCGGCTATTTCTTCAATCTTTCACATATTTTTTCTATAGTTGACTTCATCAGAGTGGCAGTGGTACATAGCAGGCGGAAATACCCCATCTCCGCTCAGCCCCCCCTGCTCACCCCGTTCCTCCCCTCCGCGAATAGCGGAAGGCGTCACTCCCGGGCAGCCCCCTCAGGCTTTACAGCAGGACGCCCCCTCGGATGAACTCTGTCTAATGAGTGAGTTCTTAACATCTTTGTACACATAATACCGTGTTAATTGTTAAATAAATAGTACATATGTATATGAGCCATTTCATATGACAATATTCAAAACTTAATACGTCATAACTTTGATAAATATAAAGCTATTACATTAAAAGATAGGAGTTTTATATCATTTAACATTTATTGCAAGGACAGTATGTACAATGTGTACCATAAAAACTATTGGAATAATATTTGACAGCACCAAAATGTATATGAAAAGAGTTTTTGTAACTATGGTATTTTTACACACCCATACATTTCAAATTTATGGATTTCACGGTTTGTCATGCATTATAAATAAGCTCAAAATTCAATTAATAAAGGCATAAGATGATTTTACAGCCAGGCCACAATAATAGAGGAGGATGTTAGCTATTAAAATATTTATAAAAAATAATATTTGAGTACTTCATGGTGGGCTCATCCTTGTCACACAAAACACCTTATTCATGTCATAATGCCAATTTCGATATATTGTATTATAACGTATTAAAATAATACTTATGTATCTTTTTAAAATCATCATCCATGTCGGTCCCTCATGGCTGAGGATCGCGATCTCCATAAATTCCCGCCCTCTTGACTATGCTCCTCCACTTTTCTCGGCATCCTGCAGATCTTAGGGCTGTTACCAGAGAAGTGCCTATTGTCTTTTTCACTCAGTCGGTTCAACGGGTGGAGGAACTTCCTTTTTAAAATAATGGATAATCAAAACAGTGCCATTTTTGTAAAAATTTCACCTTAAGTGCACTTCACACATACTGTTCAGACCTACTCTAGTATTTTAATTTAAAAATTATCATGCAAACTTATGGATATGATTTTGCGAATGGGTTTATTTTCAGTTTTTGTTTAAATAAAATTTCTGATTAAGTTCCTTATTACGGAGATACAGTAAGAGTTCTATGCTTTCGGGCTTGCACCGCACATGCCCGTTCACTGAACCTATTCTTCTGGCAATGGCTGATCAGTTCTACAACTCTTCCTGCAGGTGAAAAGTTTGATATCTACTATTGAAGTTGTCTAGGATTGCAGAAAGTAAGCAAACTAATCGATCAAAATATCATTGTTGTTGGTTATGGTGTGTTCCTCACAGGCGGTGCTCTAGCTGTGGTTGGAGGGGCAGAATACCGACCGCATGTGGGTCAGCAGGTCATGGAGGGCGGGAAGGCTGCTACGGTATTGCGGGTGGCTGCACCCCGTCTGCTAGTGCAGCACCATGGGGCGGACACCCCTGTCAAGGTGGGCCTCTTGTTTTAATATTATTTACATTACTTTATGATGCTGCTTTTAATAAAATCAAATATATTTGAAAATCAACTAACAACTACTGGTATTGAGCTTCTCAATAATATATATTCTCTTTTGTTTTTTCAACTAGTGTTCAATAATAATGACTAAATGTTCTTTTAACTAATGTTCAATAATAATGACTCCCCATACTCGTATATCATTTCATATCTGGAAAACTTTTTGGTAAACAGTATTGTGTATTTATTTTGGGTAAACACTAATATCCACACTGATTGATCCGCCTCCTTGAGTTTACCTCCTTCAAATCAAAACAATTTAATACAGAATATACAAAACATATTTCTTTGCGTAATTATAGAATTTAAAATAACTCAATTAAATAAACAGAAAATTCTTTTTGTTTTGGTTTATGTGATGAAATTTTCACGGTTCAGCTTTAGAGTTTATGAAAAAATCTTCCAAATTTAAAAAAATTATAGACACATGGTGTCTACAGGCTGATCTAGTTTTTTAGCTAGTAAGTTCTATGTTATAGTTCCTAGAAATAATTAATTAACAAACAATAGGAAAATAACAGTTTTTATAACCTTCATTTATTTAGTAATTCAATGAAAATATTTTTTCTTCTGTCTAAGAGTTTTGATAGTTAAATAGTACACAAGTATCTACTTGGTAGAGTAGTGTGGTAAGTAAGTACTTACATTCTATTATATTTGTAAAATAACTAAAATTTCATACTCTCTCTGCTCCAGTATATTAATATATTTATTTACTTTGTTTTATTTTCAACGAGTTCACTAATCAACTTGATCAATTTATAAATTAGTTCACCACATTTTAGTGAGGTTGGGTTAGGTTAGTATAAGTCAGTGTTTTTATTTGTTCAAAAATTGTTTGAAATAAATATAATGAATTGTTTCCAGGTGGAGATAGATAATGTCCAGCCAGTGGACGAGCAGTTTGAGACCTGGCAGATGTCGGGAGGTTCGCAAGAGCTGAAGAGTTGGGCTACCCTGATCACCGCTGGGGCTAGACCTCCTCCTATGCCACCATCAAAACTACTAGGTTAGTGCAGATACTGCATTCACAATTTTTTATTAGAATTGTACTTCCTAATTAATCAAATGCTTCCAATTTTTATTAAGCATTTTAGCCGTTTAAATTGATTATTGTGTCTTAGGATGTGATTTGGCCACCCTGCGCTGTCAGCAGCTTGAGCTGTCCACCTTAAGAGCCTCAGCGGCTCTACTAGGAAATCAGGAGCGACTTCGATCTGTACTAGCCCTCCAGGAACCTCGTCAGACAGGTAGGTTATTGTCAATAAAGAAATAGATAATAGTAAAGTATACTCTTATATGTATTTTTCAGTCAATAAGATATAATTTCCTTTAATTAATTATATATAAAATTACCTCCCATGAGCGACCCGACATAAATTATGCCAATTTTTCACCTGTGGTTTATATTTATTTTACGCGCTAAATGAACTGTCAAATTAATACGGAGAGATTCAATAGAAAAAATATGAAATGTAGTACCTAAAATTAAGTAAAAGAAGTGAATAAAAAATATAATAATATTAAAATTGAATACATACAATAGATATATGTAAAAGGGAATGCATTCATAATATTTCTTTTGGTGGTTGAAATTGTTTCCTCCAAGGACATATTATGTACTAAGGACATATTATGGTCCAAAAAATATGTTACATGTTCTAGGCTTTTAGGTAATACATAATTGAATTCTATTTTCCTATATAACTAAATATTACAATTTTATCATAATGTTAATAATTGTGCAACTAATATAATGTGTCTTAATATTCAACACAACTCAATATAAATGATTCATATTGCTGTTTGCATATGATCACATTGATCATTCATCTCATTTAAAAAGTAATCATTAAGAAAAATAATGAGAGACTTTCAATTTGAAGTGTGTCTTGTTCCAGCCCTGTCGGAGCCGGGGCTCGTGGTGCGCCGCTTGCTGTGGCTGGCGACGCGGCCTAGTCCTCTGCGCAGTGCGCACCCATTACCTGCCTTGCGCCGCGCCCTGCACTCGCTGGCCGAACACCTTGCGATGCAGAATGGTAATACAATCTTACATTGGTTATTTTAGAATTAAAGGGTATGTAAGGCATGTTTTTATAAGTACTTTAGAAGTACTCTTTTAATTTATGTTTTAGTTAATCTCTAGCTTTAACAAGGTTCAATTTAGAAAAATTTAGAAAACTATTCTCATTTACATGTTAGTAAGTTTTTCCATTATACCGCTTTGACATTTAATTTATTTTTCTTTTGATAAATAATTAATAGTTATTATGTAAAACAAGATGACTTTAAATTGTGCCACAAAGAATTGAGTCGGAAGGTCTAGCCACAGTTTACATTCCTGTAATCATACAAAACATATCTGACTTTAAAAGTTATGTATCTTGATTTTTTGACAAAATTTTGAATTAAGGAATATGTTTCGCCTCCTTATACAATACATATTCTGAAAATCACTAAGTAAAAATTAAAGGTCTCTCTTGTTCACCCTACTTTCCATTACATTATTGGCCTGAGAATATCACTTTTAACTATCATTCCAATAGTTTTCGTTGTAACTGTAATACAATAGTGTTAATTTCTTTTGTATTTTCTTTAGAGCTTACAGATCAGGAACAAGAACAGGATATCACTTCGGATATAATGGAGGTGATAGAGGCAGCCTCCCCCACGGCAGACATTGCCCCAGCTTCCCTAGAAGGTAATCTCTATCTATCCTATTTCCTTCATTCAGTATTTTTATAAGACCATGAGAAATGAAAATAAAAGTATATAATGTAAGCATGAGTGCAAATGTGGAAAATCTACGAAAGAAGTTTTTAGAATACATAGTAATAATCTGAATCGTCACCTATGGCACTTCCTCAAAGCTTAACACATTGATAGAAGATGTATGCTCTATCAGCTGCAAATAGGATGTTTCAATAATGCATGTCAATTATGTTTCATCATTCTACAGTCCTATAGAGTGCGATAAATTTCCCCCTATCAGCAGACACTCACTTGGTGGCTGTATTTTGTTATTTAAATACAAATATGTAGATATAAACATAAGGCTGACCTTTATCGACTCTGCCATAAAGTGAAAACTGTGTTTCTTCAACCATGAGACACTTTTTGTGTCTTCTTTTAACCCTTTCTACCTTGACAGTACTTTAACTAGTCATATATCTTACTGCGGTGTCAATTCTCTGACGATACTACTAAGTCTACGTAAATAATAGTCTACTCGATTTATTTAGACTACTAACATTACCTATTCTTTTGTTATGTCAACTCTGTGGCGGGTGAAATGTTACCTGCGCATTGTTACAAGGTTAGATTTGACACGCTTGTATTCCTTGGGATTATTTATAGTTATTTAGAGCTTTTTTTTAAATTTTCATCTATTCTTTTATTGTTTTAGAATATTTCTTCCATATGTTTTATACTATCCTATGTTTATTTATTTTTTGTGATTTTGTGACATTTAAGATCTGACTGTACTTGAACGTACCACAAATTATAATTAATAATATTTATATACCTAGATTTTTTTTTTAAATTTTCCATCACAATTAGCTTATTTTATGTTTGAAGAATGCTACAAAAAATATACGATTGCTAGGGACTTCAATTTAATAATTCGGGGTAGAAAGGGTCAAAGCTGGGCGGAGTTGTTCTTTGATGGATAACTACCTACCAAGGAGTTCAGCACTGAACTAGTAGTAGATAGCAGACTGATAATTAATTAATAACGGACAGTTACAACAACTCTTGACAAATGATCAGAGTGAGACATTTATATTTAAAACACCATTACAGATAAGATATCTTCAACCAGGGGATAATGAATGATAAAGCAGTTGAATAATAAATTGTAATATGTATTCCAAAAATTTTGCCAACTTTATGATAACATTATAATTTCTATTTCGTATAGCCCTGTTGGATGTAGAAGATGATGGCCAGCCGCTTCCGGCTCCACTGGTGCGCCTTCTCATAGAAATGGGCTTTCCACGCAAAGATGTAGAGTCCGGGATAAAGGCACTCGGTAAGTTCACTTAACACCATTGATAGAGCATCAGATTATTTTTGAGTTGAGATAAACTAATGGTGATTTTGTATCTTCATCAGACTGTGACCCTCACCTGCAGACAGACCACAACACCATTGTGAGGGTAGTAAGTTGGCTTCTGGAGCACCCCTGCGATGACATGATCAGTGATAATGACTCTGATGCACCGCCAGAAATTCCTGTAAGTTCTCGTGTTCATTTTAGGCAAAAATTAAGTTTTTAAATAAAATTTAATTCCTGATGAAATACCTTTGATGTATTCAATACAGGTGTTTCGAATTAAGAAAACAGAATTTAATTGGTAAATTTATTACTGCCTCAAAGGTGACAATTCAAAGATCATGTAATTGAATACTAGTTGACTTGAAAATTATAAAGTTATTAGTCAACATTTTGTATATTTATTGTGTTGATTAAAATACACCCATAATATTGACTGTTGTTGAAGGCTTCAACTATTAATATGTGATGTGTATTTAAAGGTTATTCACAATCAGTTCAAGAGACGCTCGGACTTCCCTACAGATGATGAGTACGCACGGTACGTGTCGGAAAAAGCCCGGCCTGGGCAACCTGTGCGCTGCTGCAAGGCGTATGAGGAGGTTTGATATAATCTGAAATCATTATTACAATGGCTTCATAGCATAAGAAATATAAAAATGAAAAAGGAATCTATCAGGAGTCCAAAGTAACTTCGTACCTAATCTTCCCTTACTATATAATTCACTGTTGCATGTCTAAGTGTCGGTTGTGTGATCAGTAGTAACTTTTTACTGTGGTAAAAAAAAATTACTGAAGTAAAAAATTGCTAAAATGGGTTGTTTGATCATTGGTAAAAAAATATTTACTTCTCGAAAATACATTCAGTAGTAAACTAATTTTACTCTCCGATACCTGATAGTAAAAATGTGAATCGATGATTAAATATGACGGACTCTACCCAGCTGTTTCAAAATTGATACTTTGAAAGTTGTAGTATACGACAATTAATCATTCAATATCCGCTATTTTAGAGATGAGAGTTAGTCCAATGATGATCTTGTTGTTTAATATACGTTAGCACATAATCCAAAAAAAATTGCCAGTGAAGTGACAGAATTTGAACGCAAAGGCGGATAAAGCATATTTCCTGATTATTTGTCTTGCTGCACTGTGCACTGCATATCAATTTTAAAATCTCCACTTTGGCTATACAATCAGTTACAAATATGTATGCAAAGAAACTAAATAAAGTAATATTATATATTTGTAGTCTGTGAACATTAACCATTTAACTGATCGGCAAGTGTTAATTTTTTGTAAGTAAAAGCTTCTTCTTTAGCACGTTTAGTTGAATCAGTAGTGAATTTAAATTCAACAGGTGCGGCTGGGTGACCTCGGGCGCATTGTGAGGGTGGACCGTGAGGGCTTGCATGACCTTAATCTGCAGGTAATTCTCTCTCTGATGTCTTTCTTTTCATTATTTTAGATTATATAGATAGTCAAATTTTTCAATACATCTCAAATTCTCCTGTAATTCATAAAGGTATATGTCCTGGTGTCATCCCATGCATATTTTTGTATTTATTAGCTCTGGAAGTGTGGAGAATCCTTGGGAAGAGGAGTATTTTATTTGTGAAGCACCATTCGTTCGCACTGCATCATTAAAATCTGATTGAATTCTATTTATGTATTTGTATTTTAATAATAAGATATTTTGTACTACATACAGTAGAACCGCGTTAATTTGAAGTTCAAGGGATCAAAAAAATTGAATTGGTATTGCGCAGAACCCCGTTAATAAGAAATTCAAGGGACCAAAAAAAAATTATTTTACAAATTTCGCATTATGATCGTGTAAAAAATCGCAAGTCATGAAAAACACCGCTAATTTCATGAAAAGCACACATATTTTGCGAAATCATCTTGAAAGTGTATTATTAATTATACTCATACAAAATCCTTATGTAATTTATTATACATATCTATTACTGGAACTAATTAGGGCGAATATTAGATCTATTTCTCGTAACAAGTAAAGATCCTAACCCTAAAAGGTTCTCAGGAAATTAAACAATCATTAAAAAAAAATACACAATAACTAATAATTATTACACTAAATTAAGAATAATGAAAACAAATTTAAACATTTTTAATTGTCAGGCTTGTTTCGGTTTGAAAAAAATCATATATTTTTCCTTGTCTTAAGCATTTCTTTAAATTTTACAATTTGGTTATTGATAAATCATACATAATATGTATAACAATAATCTATTGTCAATGTATATTTATGTCTAATTAAACATTTTTAATGAAGTGATATTATATTATTTGATTGCTTCATTTTTTCTTCAAATGCTGTAGAAACTATTTAGATGAAATGAGTTAATAAAGTATTTTTTCCTTTATAGTGAGATGTGTAGGTACTATTTATTATGTAAAGAATTATGAAAAAATATATGTTCCAGGTGGAGTGGTATCAGCGCGGCTCCATGTACTGGGTACGCTTTGTGCACGTGGAACTGTTGGGTAATCCCCCTCCCTCCTGCATACCTACACCTCCTGCGCCCACTCCACCCACCCAAGGGACTATCCCTCCCGGCGGCCCGCTGACCGTGGGCGACCTGGTGCGAGTGCGAGCTAGTGTGGAGCAGCCTCGGTACAAGTGGGGCTTCATTGACCATAGTAGTGTGGGGGTTATTACGAGTAAGGGCGATGAATGATCTTTTCTTTATTACAAACAGTTATTCATGAAGTTTTGTTCCAGTAGATCTCAGTTTTTATTATTTCTTCAGTCGTTTGATTTGTGGCATCATTTGTTGTTTGGTTGATTTCGATAGGCTACTGGTAAAGTGAACGGATGTACTGATTTTAATAAAAACAAATCTAAATGTCTGAAAACAAAATTATCCTTGCCATTTTCTTATTTTCATCATATTCATATCATTAATACTCATATACGCTCGAAGACCTTAACTGCATACCTCGTACCATTGATACATATTCACCAGATATGCACTTCTAAGTACCACCCGTTTACGAAGAATATTCCTGAAAATAAGATATTGAAAAGGACATTACAACTTATATTATAAAAGTATTACTAGATAGTAGTAATACTAGTAGAATGTTGAAAATAAAAAAGTAATATATGTGTAGAATAATGTTAAAAAACATTGCGATAATATTTAGTTTAAATTTAGTTTTATTTCAATAATGAAAATCTGGCCTCGTATGGCATTATTTTGATGCAAAAATATCTTCTAAAAACTATATTGCTAGAAAGTGAGTTGCAAGGAATTTCGACTATAGATGTTTTGTATTTGACACTCTGACTTTGCGTTCTGTATATGTATTATGTCTACAGGCATATGTGCCATTAAAATATAGTAATTAAATCAAAGGAAGCAGGACACCCAATTCTTCTCTTGAACCAACATATAAACAAGGTCTATAGGGCAAGTGATTTGTCATAAAAGTAAACCATGTATTTGTCATACAAGTAGTCCAAAAATAAATGGAACATCTATTTTCTTAATTGTTCTCAATTTTTGCTAGTGGTTTGGTTTGCTCATAAACTCTGATTTCAATAATGTCTGTGTGCAGGCATCGCAAACAATGGACGGGACGTAACTGTGGACTTCCCACAGCAGCCAGGCTGGACCGGGCAGTTAGGCGAGATGGAGCGGGCCAACACACGCACAGGTTATAATTGTGAACATTTATTTTCTCACAAATCTTCACTTAATGATCATTTTTATTTTATGTTGAAACTGCATTTCAATACACAAAGAAAGATACTCCAGCCAATTCTCAAAAATAGACAATATGTAGATTAAAGTCAGTGTTATATTTGAATGAGAGAGAGGGAGAGAGAGTGAAGAAGATAAACGTACCATAATCTGTCAAAACAAAAAAAATAAGTCAAAGAAGCAAATTTTAACAAAATGCGAGTTTGTAGTAAATTAAATTTTAAAATATGATAAATAGCAGTTTTATGAAAACAAAACGTTTGCAGTTGTATTAAATTAAACACAAGAATGAAAAATAACAGTTATTTGAGATTAAAAAATTAATAGAATATACATAATACATTTTTCTAGATGGTACTCCTGATGAGGAGACAGTGCTTAGCTGGCGAAGCTGCTTGCGGACGCTCCGGGTGTCTTCAGGGGCCCCTGCAGCAGCTCACTTGTTGGACGGGAGGCCCTACACCTTCTGGCAGAGTGACTCTGGACGTGGAAGGGTAAGATATTGTTAATACCCGTCACTAACTGGACTAGGTGATGCATTTTATTTTGTTTTAACTACTTCAAGTATTTTTTGAGCTTTGGATGTATAGTGGTACCTTGACTTATGAGTGTCCCAAATAACGAGTTTTTCGAGATACGAGCCGTCTCTCGCCCAATTTTTGCTTTGAGTTGAAAGGTAAAATTCGGGTTATGACCCAGCTTCAGATACCCCACAGCTAGTTGGCTCAGCGAACGTCATAGTAAATGCCACAACATCCGCCCAGCATCTCGTGTCTCACTCGTCCACTCTAAGCAGTAGTATGCAGTAGAAGCATCAGTGTTGTGCGTGCATTTGTGTTTGCAGTTATTTTGCAAAACTTTGTTTTTCCAACTATGGGTGCGACGAAGGATAGTGCTGAGAAGAAGAAGCGGATGATATACATTGAATTAAAGAAATAAATTATCATAAAACATGACCAAGGTGTGCGTGTAGTCGACTTGGCGAGACAGTACGAGCGTAGCACTTCTACTGCACCATACTGAAGCAGGAGTCGATAAAGGTTATAATGTCAGCCAAGGGCGTTAAAATAAGAAACTGCTGATGGTATAGTTGTGTGTTTATTGCAGTACATTATATTGTATTGTGTTTTCATACAATATTCATTATTTATAAGTACATCCATTTTTCTTATTTAAAAGCATGTAACAAAAAAAAAACATTTTGTGACCTCGGAATGGATTATTGGCGTTTCAACTCATTTCAATGATCTCAGAACAAATTAAACTCATATATCAAGGTACCACTATTCAAATAATTCATGTATATACTGACCATGCTCAAGATATACACGAGACCCCCCATGCAACAACACAAAGTGTCGGCTATCTTGGATGATATACAGCTGTTGTAGGAAAGCTCACTTAGAAATTGTGAGTTAATAGTATTTTTATTTATTTTATAAGGTTGTTTAATATATCATTCGATGCCCAAAAAAATATTCAATGTTTTGGCATTCATAAGCCAGATTTGCCCAAAACCGATATGCAGTGTTGTTGCAGGAGTGGTCTCATATATATCTGATTGACGATCTGTTCATCAGTTTTTTTTTCATTGAGTATATGCTTTCACTCATCGTGGAATTGCACAATTTTCTTGTAATGACCTTTAACCATTTTCCTGAACAGTCCAACGTCCTTGAACAGTAGTTTATTTTTTGTCAACTATTCCCTTCTTAGTCATCAACAACACAATCCATGAATGAACAAACATCTAGAATTTGTTTTACAAATCCATTTATATTTTTATATACTTATAAATATCATATTCGATCAACACTGTGCCTCTCAGCACTGGATCCGCCTGGAGCTGCAGACCGGAGTACTGGTGAAGCGCCTGGCTCTCCGGCTGCACCCCGACTGCGGCTCCTACTGCCCCTCCGCTCTCGCTGTGCAGGGTTGGACAGGCGCGAGCAGCGAGGGTGAAGGGCGTGAGCTGCGGGCCGCACACCCCCCGCCACCCACCCGCGCGGGGCCCATGCTGCTGGAGCTGCTGCGAGATGTCAAGGAGGTAACCTAACCTTACAGTATATTATTTATTACCTCATCTACTTGTAGGGAATTTAATATTAATGACATATTTTAGACACTTACAAAAATGCATCGATTCGAACCTGAAACTTTCTATTACCTTTATTCACTAGAATTTATTATCCTCTTAAATTAGTTTTTATATTTGTGGCTGCATTAACTCATTAGCTGCCAGCTCTTTTCCGGAACATTAACAAATGCCAATTATATAACATTGGTCATGGATGCATCCACAACAAAAACAACGTGGGGAATGCCAGCGATGTATTGATGCGAATAAACATACATGTATGGAAATGATCTGCTTTTGGACATTGGGGGCACCTAGCAATACAACAATGCCCATGGGAGTGATCTATAGTCAACATATTAATGATATCGCACACTAGCATTTATAGAGTCACAATTAATACATAGTGTAACAAAGTGTAGGATTAGATTTGAACATTTGAAATAAGATACTGTTAATAATTCAGGCTGCAATTTCCGTAATGATTAATATGATTTTCCACAGTACTACCGGACAATTGAGATTGTGATTAAGCAATGCTGGAATGGAGGTATTGACTGTAGGGTCCATGGACTTATCATCAACGGGGTCCGCTCACCCGACTCCAACTCCGAGGCCCTGAAGGTGCATCTTCTTTTCTTTCTATGTATTACCGTCTTTTTAACTCTATATTTTAAATATGTATTAATATAAGGAAAGCAAATGGTGCTAGAAACACGTTTTTAACAATGTTTGGTTACAAACCGTGCAGAATCAATCAAGTGACACACTGAAATGTATTGAATATCATTACAATCACCACTCAGTTCGTACAGAGTATAAATTAGCGGAGTATCCTATAATGAAAAAATAACTGCTGCAGACGAATTTGATTATAATGAGCAGGAGATTTTAACAAGATCATGGCTGTGACATGCAAAATGCCCCAATGATTTCATTGTAACCCTATTTCTATAGAATTATTCACCATTATAAAGAGGGTGCTTCACGGATATACCAAACATTTGATATCCAATGTAACACTGCACAGATTAGTAATTACTAAGGTAGTCCTTCATTTTTGAAATAATAGACAATGAAAATAACAATTTTTAATTTTAAAAAACAAAGATATGACTGCCTTGTAATCGCCAAACCTTAAATTTATTTTAGGATTTCCCATTAAGTCATTTTAAAGCAAAATTAGTATCAGTTAGAATCAAACCTGTATGTCGGAAGTATGTCTACTAAAAGTGATAATAAGAAAAAGTGTATAAAAATATTGTCAACATTATGGAAGAATATAAGTTACAAATCAACAATGGAATCACATTTATAGTGAGTAACGTTTATAACGAGGAAATTTCATCCTCATTGTATCCGAGTTCGACTATACTTCTGCTAGATTTCTGATATTTGTGAAGACTATTTGCAGAATATTTGTGAAGACTAGACTAAGCTAATAAATTGTTATATTCCTCAGGCCATGAGCTTCCTGGCCGAGGAGTGGTGTGATGGAGGCGCGACTGGTGGACCGGAACCTGCTCTATCTGTTCCCGATGACTGCCCCAAGGTAGTTACTAGTAGCGGCACTGTTGAATCATGGACAGTTTATTTTATATTGATACGATTGCCCAATGTGCCCGGTTAACATGTGTCTGCATGCAAACATTACATTATATTATGGACTTATTCCTTCTCAAAACTAATTCCACTACTTTCAAAGAAAATTAAAATATGAAAGAGTTCTTTCTTATATTCATTTTTCTTGTCCTAGAGTATTCAGAAGCTAAAAAAAAAATTAATTTCATTTTAGATTAACATGATAAAATGTATTGTAGCTAATTAATAAATGAATTCTATAAAACACGTTAATCATAATCAATTGAATTATGCATAGTCAGTGGTGCAAACAAAATGTAATCATTTAGAATATTTAAACTGTCATATTATATCTATTGCGTAATAACGACAAGCGTAAAATAGACACCTTCAAAATGTACTGTTAGAGAAGGGTACACCCCGTGGATGGCATAATACACAATGCCTCAATTCTGCAATAAATCTAACCACGGCAAGATCTGTCTACATTAGTAATTAAAATAACCTTCCCATATTTGTGTTTGTATTGTATTGTAACCTGTATTTTCCCATCTCTTAATGTTCCGTCTATCTGTATATGTATTCTGTCTCTCTTTCGCATATAATTTTATATTCTGTCTCCCTTGATGTTCTATTTAACTATATATGTATTCTGTCTTCCTCTTTCACATGTAATTTTATATTCTATCTCCCTCTTTATGTATATATAAGTGCACTCTTTTTGTATTTATGTTCAGTTTTAAATACGTCCTGATGAAGCTTGAGATTATCAAAACCAATCGACATATAATAAATTTTGTGGTTTCAAAATTATTGTTATTTTATTTAATATCATATGTCAAACCACAGTGATTGCTTTCTATGAAAATATTTATTAAATCATTCAGAGTAGTAAATTTTTTGTAATACAGATATAAATTATTAAGTTATCTATTTCTCAGGTATACATATGGGGACTGAATGACCGCGGCCAACTAGGCGGAATCCTGGGCTCCAAGGTGAAGACGCCAACACTGCAGGCTTCGCTTAGCATGCTGCGGCCAGTACACATCGCCGGAGGCTCCAAGACACTATTTATCGTGTCTCATGACGGAAAGGTAGAGTCTACCTCCATATTACATCTGGTAGCCCTTAGAACGAGTGAAGATGTGATTTGATTCAAACGTACAATATAAATTATTCTGGGTGCCAGCGACGCTTCTTACGGACTAAATAAAAAATTATGGCATGCGATACATTTCTTACCCACATTGCGTAATCTCTATAAATTACGCAATGTGGGTAATTTTGTTATGAATGCGTATAATCATTATCCAAGACTTATCTACATAGTACATCTATCTACAAACAATGCACCATGTTTATACTACGTTTATAATATGTAAAGTGTTATGCATTTAAACAGGTAAAAGTACATGAGCACGCTGTATTGCTATGTACTTGCTACCGAATTCCCACATTATTCCGTACACACCTGTTCTTAGGTATGGTATAACGGCCTATTTGTGTCACATCCACCGCATAAATAAATAGCACGTAAATCGTGGATCTGCCTATATAAGGACTCGTTGAATATTTTCAGATTAGTTTTTTGAAAAAATTCTAATGCATAACGATCCAAATTTTTATTAACGGAGTACATCCTGAATCTTCTAATGCATAATCTTCACGTCTCACCAACCAACCAACCATCTCTCTACAATCATTATCAGTCAATTAAAATCATATAGAGATTGAAAAAACCAGCACTTGCAAAAGATTACGACTACTTGTTGGTCTAATGATTAAGACGCTGGCCTAGCGATCTAGTGGTCGCATCTCGTTCCAGGAGACCAGCAAGTTAGTCCTATTTTCATAGCACAAACGTTTACCTTAGTTTGAAAATAATATGAATATTGATATGACATGTATTCCTTGTACGCGTCTCTATTTAAAAAAAAAAACCGCAATAATACTGTTATTGTTTTGTATGTAACAGTTGTACTGTAATAATTAATAAGTAATTGGATTATTAATGAAAAAATCAATTAAAAGTTAATCTGACTCCTAGTGAGTGTATACATAATATTTCGATAGTCTACATTACGAATCTATGTGTATAAATACCTTTTTAAAATGTGTCATCTCAATGCAACAAGTCATGAATGTGTGATTTTGCCTAATTTGACTTAAGTGCTGGGACAGGCTAGAATCTGACCAATTTTACATTTTAACTTATAAATGCCCCAAATGTATACGATGAAACATCAAATTGCAAGGATATTCAAAATTGTTTAAATCACAGGCAAAGTAAAGAATTTTCAAAAATGTTTAAATTCTAATATTTCAGAAGTGACATACACAGTTTGTTACTTTGGCTCTTGTGGGACTATATTATTATATTATATATGATCTCAACAGATATAAATAAATATAGTTATTTTATTAACTATTTTTTAAATAATAGAGATGCGTATACGGAATACATGTCACATCAATATTCTTACTATTTTCAAACTAAGCTAAATACTTGCACTATGAAAATAGGACTAACTCGCTGGTCTCATGGAATGAGGCACGATTCCCAACCATTAGATCACTAGGCCAGCGTCTTAACCACTAGACCAATATGCTACTTTAATTATTATAGTGTTGGGAAATTTTTTTAAAGTTCTATTTCCTCTACTCTACTCTACTCTAATCACTCCAGAAAAAATCTGAGAATCTCATAATATACGAAAATGTATTGACTGTAATGTTGCCACCAGCTGTACGCGTGCGGAGAGGGCACGGGGGGCCGGTTGGGCCTGGGCCACACAAGCAATGTTTCTGTACCGCGAGCTAACCCTTACCTGGCGCAGCACATTGTCCGCCATGTGGCCGTGCACTCGGGGGGCAAGCACACCCTCATACTAACGTCCGATGGAAAGGTAAGCTATTTGCATATCTCAATCCACTGTCAACTATAATAATATCACATGACATGGAAACCAAATCATAAATACACAATACATATTATTTTGTATGATAATAAAATCTGTATCTTAAATATTCTTTTTCTTCTTCTATGTACTTATCTGTATGAACAAATGTAATAATATTCATTCTCTTTTGTGTACGGTTTCAGTATCTCCTTAATACATATTATGTATTATGAATGTAGAACAGTACATGCTTCATAATTACTTTCTTACTTCTGCTGCCTTTGACATATATTAATATTATTCCTTTGTGCATTTTCATTCCAGGCACTGTCGTGGGGAGAGGGAGAGGATGGGCGATTGGGACACGGCGACCTGCGCTCACTGTGGCGTCCGCGGCTGGTGGCCGCGCTGGCTCCACTGCGCATCGTGCAGGTGGCCGCTGGCTCGGCGCACAGTGCAGCCGTATGCTCCCGAGGCCGTCTCTATACATGGGGGCTGGGCGAATATGGCCGCCTCGGTCACGGGGACCACCACTCTAGGACTACTCCCAAGCTGGTCAGTATACATATGTGGGGTATGCCACAAGCAATGGTCTTGTATTTTGAAATGAAGGCAGAAGCATGTACAATAAAGGCAGAAGCATATACAATAAAGGCTATAAAAATGATGTATAATTTAAACAATGTATTATAATGTATAATTATTTACATAATACAGTGTATAATTTGTCCATGGTCGTTATTAAAAATAATTCCCCCTCACTAAGATGATCCTGGTCCGATTCAAGTGTTTATTAATATTTCTAAGAATAATTGATGACTTAATTTTTTTCACCTTCTTCTTTCTCTGATCCAAGTGTTGCACTGTGCAATTGCAATGGTGACCACCGGATCACTGTGGTATTTATATTTGGTGTACCTGAAATATGAATCCAAAGACTTAATTAATTAATATGTGTGCATATATCCCCATCACCATCGCAGGTAGAGGCTCTGCTCGGGGAGAGAGTGGTGCAGGTGGCCTGTGGTTCCAGAGACGCCCAAACCCTGGCTCTCACCGACCAGGGCAAGGTCTACTCTTGGGGAGATGGTGACTTTGGGAAACTAGGTTAGTTATGGTGGAGTATTTGTCGAGTATGATAAAAAGTTATATTAATTCAGCACTAATTTCAGTATCATTACATAAAAAATAGTAGTTTAACACAGTCTAGTAAATTAATAGACATGAAATAAAGTGTTCATATAGAAGAAAGGTTTGGAACATTAGTTGCGGGATGAGGGGTATTCTATAAACATTTTTTGTGGAAACATAAATCCAATAGTTTATGGGACATTTATGCAACAGTAAAAGTATTTACTCTTTGAAAATTTAATATCTGTGTAAACAAGACATTTTTTACATTAATGCATATTATATTGTCAGCGTTAAAATTTTTGTTCCAATCGAATCATGTATTTAAAAAAGTCTCGGAACTATTTGATTGTGTAAGTGGTATCAAAGTGATCACGTGAGTGACACCGAAATGCAAATATTGAAACAAGGAATTTACATTATTCTATATATTTGGTAGTCTGTGTATTGTAATATTTTCTGTGGATTTATTTCTCCAGGTCGCGGCGGCTCCGAAGGTTGTTCTCTACCCCAGAATGTGGAGAAGCTCAATGGTCTGGGCGTCATACAAGTAGCATGTGGAGCGCAATTCAGTGTGGCTCTCACTTTTCAAGGCGAGGTGAGGATTTCACAAGCTGAAAATGTTGATACTTATCATCAGACATTCCATTGTGTATTTAATATTATATTGTGTGATGCCAGGTGTGGACCTGGGGTAAGGGAGATTACTTTCGCCTGGGCCACGGTAGCGACGCACACGTGCGACGTCCCATGCTGGTTGAAGGACTGCGCGGCCGTAGAGTGGTGCATATTGCTGTGGGAGCATTGCATTGCCTGGCCGCCACTGCTGACGGACAGGTACTGTCATTTTTCCTTTCAATTTTTCCCCATTTTTAATATTCAGTGTTGCACACAGGATTCCGCCTCAGGAAGCAGCTTCTGAGGAGTTGCCACGTGCGGAGCGCCGGTGGCCAGACTCGGAAAGGCCCGCTTGGAGACGATATTTGGAATTCTATGGTTCAGCGGCCCTGAAAAGGGCCTTTTTTTATTCGGTCCAATGGCACCAAGCGGGCCGATGGGTGCTGAGCGTCAATGGCGGGTTCCGTAAGGGGCCAGCCACCACATTCCAGCTCGCGGTGGCGGAGCTACCAGCGAGCGGTACATGGTGCACATGCGGCGGTGGCACATGGTGCGGGGGCACATGGTGGGGCCGCAGGCGGCCCTCGGTAGGGTCACCAATTGTATTTTGTATGGGGGCGACCGTCCACCGAATGTAATTGTTTTGTGTATTGAGATTTCGGACGGTCGCTTTTGTTGTGGATATAGTTGTTGCGATATTCCATAACTATTTTGTATTTTATTTATCTTTTATGTCTGAAGTGCGGCTTTGGCACGATATTAAGAATGTGCGTTACCGGCATATGGATATTGTAGTTCGACGGACCGCCGCATGGCAGCAGTCACGTCACAGCGATCAAGTGGTGGGGGTTGTGAGCCCCCCCCACCACTGGTGGCCATGTCTGGATGAAACGTGCAATAAATAGAACGGGGTACCGCAGTTGAGCGTCAGTTCTCGTCTGTGGCCTTCTCGAGTCAACATCTCCCTGGGTTTTACTTCTCTCCTGCATACATCACCTCCTGCACGCCTCACATCTATACGAATATAGCAAATCGGAGTATTACCGCCGGCGAATTTGGAGCACTCGGACTAGCCCGCACTTTTCAGTGCGTTCGGCTACATCTGAGTGTTCCCTAGAGGCGGCATAACTGGGCGACCGCATTGTTATCGTTGGAGCGTACTTGTGCCTAATGGTACTTGTGCATAATGTTCAGTCTGAATAGTGATACTTAATTTTGTTAACTAATTTTCAATTTTTAGGTAGTAAGTTTTTAAATTATTGGTATTCTTTGTTTTTTCACAATTAAAACTATAATATCTGTAATAGGCGAGTCCTAGTAAATTTTATCTTCATATATAAGCACTGCACTAGTTTAAATGTACAATATATATATTAACACTCAGGTATTTGCATGGGGAGACAACGATCACGGCCAGCAAGGCAACGGTTCCACGGCTGTCAACAAGCGTCCCGGCTCCGTGGTGGGACTAGTGGTGCCCCCATCTCCGTCCACCTCCATCAGCAGCACCCCTCCACCCTCCGTATCCTCGTCCGCCACTTCGTCCGGCATTGCGTTGCAAGGAGGACAGGGCCTGCTGCGCGTGGCGGCAGGCTCCTCGCACAGCGTGGCCTGGATCGCACCGAGGGTTTCCAACCTGAATGATCGTCCGTCGACAGCCCTTCCGTTTGCCGTACAGAGGGATCCGCTCGGCGCACAAAGTCTCGGTAATTATGATTAATATTGTATGAAACTGGTTCAATTTGACTCATTTTCTCTTATGGTATTGATCTACTTAACCAGCAGCTACTTCTCATATACATTTTGTCTAAAACTCAACAACTCAGATAAAAAGTCACATGCAATTATTACAATTGTAAGCTGTGATAACTTTTTATTAACATGGAATTTGTTTAGTCAGCGGGTGGGTCTCCTAGTATGATTTGTCATGAAATATGTTTTTATATACTCTCACTTTTACCTTGTATTTTATTTTCATCTTTACCGTTACCGGGATTGATACCAAATGCCTCGGAAATGTTTAATTTCTCATGCGCTAAACCGATGCTCTGCCATCTTAGCTACCCCCTAGTAGACTGGTGTCAAATTGTCATATAAGTATGCATTGTTGATTTTTTTTTATTATAATTTAATGCATTGATGTGTATTTTTGATGTACATACATTCTTAACATAAAATTTTAATATCAATATATAATTTTATTTTTAAAAAATTTGACAAGCCAGTATCAGATATTTGTAAACTGCTATTTTTACATCTCACTTGATTCCTTGACAGTGTAGTACTGAGGGAATACCGTTCCCCACGAGAGAGATTATTATTTTTATTTAATTGAACTGAACTTTTAACAAAAAAACATATTCTGTGCAGAGGTGAAGTGTTGTGATGCATACGTCTATCATGTTAAGCATTTTTTCTTACATATCAGTGATAACATTGAATTAGATAAATGTGGTGTTGATTGCATTAGAGCTAGTTCTAAAAAAAAAATGTTTCAAATTTAGGAATCTACGAGAATGAAGAACAGGCGGCAGCAAAAGACGCCTCCGGTACCAACAAGCAGTCTCAACTGCCTTCTTTGGCCCAACAGGTGCTATCCCTGGAGCCGCTGGGCTGCCGACAGTACGCGCTCTCCCTACTTCTCAGCGCTGCTCACATTCTACAGGTTACTATTTATCCATTTCTTTCCTTTATTATTTGATAATTAACCAAAAAAAAAACGCTTTGTAGTGGCCCACTATTGGGTCTTTAGCTATGGAAGGCAGCGCTTGTGTGTCAC
The DNA here is from genome assembly GCA_022840565.1 of Eubasilissa regina. Classification (NCBI taxonomy): domain Eukaryota; kingdom Metazoa; phylum Arthropoda; class Insecta; order Trichoptera; family Phryganeidae; genus Eubasilissa; species Eubasilissa regina. Next base: position 2,451,073 of record JAINEB010000021.1, on the reverse strand, counting down.
GTCACTACCAGAATGATAAGTCTTATATTATTATTATTATACGCGCCCCGCCCTATTCAGGCATTAACATAATTTGTAAAATAACAGAAATCAGAAGTGCAATACACAAAGAAAAAAATTATAGTGTATTTTTTCATAATCAAAATTAAAAATAAATATAAATATAAAATGTGAAGTAAAGCCATTTATCCGTAACCATTGAGTTGAGACACATAAAATTGTAATAATGTTGTCCTATACAGAGTTAAATTTACAGCAAAAATGTCGACTAGCTCCACATATTCATTCCCCAAAGAATGCAATCTGGGGACTGCAGAGTTAGCTAATGCATGAGTTCTGACATTACCGCTGTAATAGAACAATGAATTGTGTCTTGATGACCTCGATGGTGCGTAATAGTCAAGCAGATCAACAATCTGGGGGCAGTCTATCGTACCATTGATGATCCTGTATAGAAATATAAGGTCGGTCATCGTACATCTCACTGCTAATTTTATGTATTTAAATAATTTTAAATACTAATTAGTATTAAAACATCACAGACCTAAGTTCTGAATAATTACAACTTCACAATAAGAATGTGTTCTCCTCAATAAAATAATTTTAAGACTATGTCTGCTTGGGTAGTTGTTTACATTAATTGGTTAACTATTATTTTATTTTTATTTATTTGTAACTATATAATTTATTTATATATATATTGACATACATACTTTTGTTCTAACAGAGGTGGATACATAATAAACATAAGACATTACTTATAGTTTATTGTGTGGGATGGGATAGACTTCACCGCTGATATATACAGCGTTGTCCTGGCTACTTTGTTAAAGTATGTTTGGACTGTGTATATGTCGAGACGGGCATAGTTTACAAGCAATTGTACAATTAATTAGAATTACAAGTAGTAGATAGAATTACATTTATTACTATAAAATAGGTGTATATGAAGAACAATTTTAAAGTGGACTTAATAAATTAATTTTGTATCATTTTGTAGCAATAGTTAAGATAGGTATGAGTCAATATGTTTGGGTGAGTGCACCAACACTAGTTCTACCCATATTACAAATCCAAGTTTTAATATATAGTTTCATGTTCTTGGAACAATTCAATTGGTTTCTTTCATTCATTTCAAATCTTTCAGCATTCTATTAAATAGTTTAGGTCCAAAATATCTGTGGTTCCTTTGGCCATATGTTGTATGTGCTCTTGGGGTTTGTAGGTTATTTGTATTTGTCCGTGTGGAAATTATATTTTGAGTTGTTTTAAAATGTGACTGTATTTATATATGTATTTAAGAGTAGTATTAGCATATATTTGTCTTATATCAAAGACATTGAATTTATTAAAAATTTTGTCAATGCTCGTTGTGATTGGGGTTTTGAGGATAACTTTTAATATAATTTTCTGAGCTGCTATTATTGGATTAATTGCAGACATAGTCGCTCCACCCCAAGCAATTATACCATGCTCTATGATTGATTGATAGATTGCATAGTACGCCATTGGGTCTATTTCATACAATATTTTAATTCACGCTAGAGGAATCTTAATACTTTGATGGTGCTGACATCTATCAGAATTTTCTGGAAAATAAAATCGTTTTTCGTTAAAAATGTGGATAATCTGTCACGTGTTTCGAGCAGCGGCTGAATTGTGTGGCAACAGCCATACCGTCAGGTATGTTTTTGTATGGAATTTACGTTTATTCATTTATAAACATCATGGTTTTTACAACCATGGATTTGGTAACGTAATCAACAAACAAAGAAACCATGCGTAAGTGATCTATTTTGATAATTTAATGCGTATTCAAAAAAATGTGTGTGTGGGTATTGGAAAGTCAGCGTTGGGAGTAGCGTTCAAAAGGTTAAGTTAGATTGAATTGAAGTAGACTTCTTCCCTTTTTTTGATAGTAAATTTTGTTTTCAACATTGATTTAATAAGTAATGGGTTTTTCGGAAACACTTTCAAATGTTGCCAATTGCATTAAGCAGTATTTTCTGATGGTATTTCTAGAATATACAAAGAAACAATTAATAATCAATTTAATACTAATTATCCTATTTCTAAAATATTGTTTTTATTTATTGTCCAATATTAGAATGGTAGAATTCACAACATCAAGTATTGTTTTTGCGGATAAGCTATCGAGTTCCATTTGATATATTGTATCTAAATTGTTACAGGCTCGCTCCATGATAATAGAAGCACTGCGTCCCCATTGCGCCCTTCCCGGAGACCCCCCTCTCCCCATCCCAACAGACTGCACTAGCCCCTCGGTCACTGCCATCCTCGGCACTTCGGGACCTGTCACGGTCTCCAACGCACAGACTGGCGGGACTCTCATGGGGGCCAGCGGTACGGTCATGGCCACCAGCGGGACGCTGATGGGGGGCAGCGCTTCCGGTCTAGTGGTGGCAGGGCCCAGCACAGAGCCGACGGAGGAAGAGGAAGCGGCAAGAGAAGGGGGAGGTGAAGCTCCGGCTGATCTTCACAATCTAGTTACGGTAAAAACTATTAAAACTAACTAACTTACCATAGTACCGGATGTAGGGTATAGATTACCACAATCTTCTGTCTATGGCACATTATTTTTGCCACGTCCAGTTTTATACTTCTCAAGCTCGCTCTTCATTGTTGAAGTTTTTAATAAAGCCATTCTCCAATATTTGGTTTATCTTATATAATGCTAGGTCATTCGCAGATGTGAATTAAAAAAGGGTTGCTGAAATAGTTAGGCCATGTGGAGCACACAAGTGAAGAGAGGATGGTAGAGAAAATGTTTGAGACATGTGTTGAAGGAACATTTAAAATAGGTTATCATTTCCATTTTTGCTGAGAGATTATTAATCATCCCTCCCATGACTGCAATAGAACTGATATGGTGCAACACTTATGCTATATACCATATAACAGTTCATATATTTAATTTATTTTAGGTCCTGTTCTCGTTTTCTTTGCTCTGGTAGATTAAGTAAAATAAGTGTGATTTTTTAATGAATCAGAAAATGATGTCATACGGTATATTTTTATTCTATTAATTAGCTTTTTGTATATGTGAATATTTATGCTTATACTACAATAAAAAATATGCCTAAAGGACGCAGGATGTATTAAGAGGCAACTTTAATTTTTCCAGTTTGAATTTCGAGATATTTTTGCATTTTGCATACCCTTTCAAGATGAGACTAATATTTAATTCTTTTACAATATCAAATAAACATAAAAATGCGTTATTTTTTACGTAAATATTGCTAGAGTGAAAGGTATCAATAGAAAAGGACAAGTATACGATTGTTGGTTTTCTTAAATTCATTGTGTTGCCATTTTAAATAATCAAGCGAAAATGAAATAATTTGTTAAAGTTCTCTTCTAAGAATTGTTATGTTTATACTATGAAGAATTATTATGTTTATGTTAAAAATCATTGTTTGTGTCATTAACATATGATTATAAAATATTACAATTTTCCCACATTTCATAGGGAAAAAATTGACGTAAATTCAAACTGATAAATAATATTGATAACTTTTGAAGCAGTTGTATTTGTGAAGAGAAAACAGTTTATGGTAATATTATATAATAATCATACTCTGGTTGTAATAAAAAAAACTTTTTTTTTAAAATATTTATTTATTGTTTTAATAAATTACATATATATTTAATATTAAAATATAAATGAAAATATGACAAAAGTATTATTATTCACTGTTAAATAATTAGTTGTTCATCGAGCATATTATCGTTCTTCAGAATTTCGTTGTTTTTTCTTTACACGTATTCAAAACAAAATTTGATCCACATATATTACACTTTAAACTCAATTTCGAAATAAAACCTTATGTTCTTTCACATATTCAATATTCCTTCCTGTTCACCCAAATATCGATTTGTGGGAGTAATTTGATTAATTTGAGAAAAGAATTGGTGTATGTCGACCACTCTTTTGCCATCCAATTTAGGAAGTTCACACGAGTCCACACATTCATTGCTCAGTTCGGGAACATCCTGAAAATAATTTATAATATTATTATAATTGTTATTTAGTTATCAGTATTTTTATGTCTAAAATATTAAAATACGTGTTTATTAATTTATATGACTGTAATAAAAACATTTGTATCAATCAGACAGGTCTGTCATGTATAATTCTTTTGATAAAATTATTTATCTTTAAGGATATGTATTTCCAATAAAAAATAATTTATCTGCACTACATAATATATGTATATTGAACTATGTAATTTATATTATTAAATCAAATAGATAATTATTATAGGAATGGAAAAATTATCAACTTACGTTACAATTTTCTTTCCAAGAAGTTTATGAACATTTAAAACATTGTTGGAACATTTCCTAGAGCGTGTCAATGCATAGTTTTTGACCTTAGGCATCTTGAGTCACAGGAGGCAGTAATTTCAGAACAATAATATATATAATAATATATTATTGACTTTTAATGAGAACCAAACCGAATCAAATCAAATTTTACATTTAACGTAAAATTTGATTTGGTTCGGTTTGATTTCTTGTGAATTAATGGATTTCATGCGCTGGCTACGCATGCGCTAGCCGCCATGCGTTAGCCGCACATGCGCTGTCAGATTCTAAAATGCTCTATGAAAAGTGATATGAAAAGTTCTGTACCGACTTTGGGATAGGATGGATCCTTCCTGTTTCCTGCACTGGTAGATTTGTGTTAATTTTAGTCATCCAAAAAATAAAAATATTTAAGTCATTGAAGAGATGCACAATCAAAAATTTTTCATGATCAGGATTCCGAAGATTGTCGCAGTAATAAAGAAAACTGCCAAACAATGTTTGATGAATTGTGAAGGGAAATATCATTGCTCAATGTGTAGAGCACTCATTCAATAATATGAAGATTCCAAATTCAATTCCCGGCGCTTGTTAATTTGATCATTAGAAATAATGCATTTATTAAATTTTCTGAAATGTTTTTTGTTAGCATTCAACAATAAAATGTTTCTGAAAATAACAGTCAAAGGCATTTCATATTTTAAATAAGCAAATATTTAAAGAACTATTGTTTGTTTCTAGAGCTCCGTGAGCAGTCCCTTGAGTGCGTCAATCAGCTCGCGCCACTCTGCGCGCATGTCTGCTAGTGCTGTTTCAGTTGCGGCCGCCACCATGCCCTGTCCGCCGCACGACACTCCACTCGTAAGTCCTGCACCTCTTCTTACTATGATGTACAAAGGTTATGGTATTGATGATAATAAATTAGTATTCCTCGTCCCGCAGGTATCCCTGGATGACTTCACATCTCTGCTAGGGGAGCAGGAGGCGCGCGCCCTGTTGGATTTGCTACGTCTGGCCGTGGCTGGGAGGGTGGAGGCACCAAACGCTGCCACCGTTTTAACCAACGTTTTGCAGGGTATGTGTAACACTTCTTTATACAGTTTTGCCATCCTTCAATTAAAATATGAAATGTTTAACAAACTCTCGTATTTTTCAGCCATGTGCGCTGGTAGCGAGGCTGTCCAGGATGCTGTGCGTGAGGCTTGCGTGCTCGAGTTGGAACAAGCGGGGGCCGCCCCCCCAGCGCCCCCGCCCGTACTGCAGGAATCGCCCCATCCCTACCCTGACGACTGCTGTCTGACAGGTTAGTCATTCGACTACCTTATCCTGATCTTCAAAAGCTTAAATCTATTTTCAGTGAGAATCCTACGTGTCATTTCTTCCTACTTCCAAGTATTTGTGGATAAATAATAAAATTATTATTCTCTGCATATTATCAGGTGAAATACGTATCCCCGGTGCCGTGTCACTCCGCGTGGAATTCGACCGGGCATGTAGCACAGAGCGGCGGCATGATCCCCTCACATTATCGGATGGGCAGAGCCACGTGCTCGCCACACGATCTGGAAGGGATCCTCCGGACTGGGCCCCCGATGTCACCATACCAGGTTATCATTTTGTAACAGTTTTTACTTCAAGTTGACTTTCTGCGAACAAGCAACACAGAATCAGTGTGTGTTAAATATTTGCAGGAGATATTCTAAGATGGCATTTTACGAGCGATGGTTCTGTCAACGGGTGGGGCTGGCGCTTTATTGTTCATCCGGTCATGGCATTCCATAACCCCAACGTAAGTTTATTCTGCATTCTATTATATTAATGTCAGTTTCATTGCCCTCTATGTTTTGTGATGTGCTCAAGTGTCCCCTAATGCTTCCTGTGCAGGATGTAGGGTCGGACCGTGGCGTATTGTCCCGGGCTTGCGTGGAAATTTCCGTACGGTTGCTGAGCTCTCCCCTACCCCCCTCGCACCCACTGGCTCCGCGCCTGGCTGCTGCCTTACTGCACTGCCTGTTGCTGCCGTGCCTGAGTAAGTTTATATTTTGATGATTGATTTCATTAACTGTAATTTATTTCTTTACACCAATGTCACTTTTGGACTAATTTTGATTTGTTTTTGTCATTTGTGATTTAGTTCTTTTTGTCACTTCACATATAATATCAAATAAATTATGATATGAGAAGCTAAGCGTTAAACTTATCAGTTTATCCATATTCATGTACTCAGGTGGTTCCCAGAACGCATGGGCGGCGCGGAAGCTGCGCGCGCAAGTGATGGCTGGCACACCGGCACCTCCTTCTGCCACACGCTTGCTACCCGGAGCACTGTTGGCTCAACATGACTATGAAGAGCCACTTGTAAGAATCGGCACACATCTTATGCACTCACACTACCTCAGGGTAAGTAACAATGAAAAAAGGAATACTGTTCCACATCCGAGTAATCATCTAAACATTAATACTTTTACTATCAATCAGTTTCTAATTTGTTTGTTTTATATTCAGGACACATTATCTTTCAAAATTGTATTATAATTATCAAATTTTTGAATACCTTTGCCCATTTTCTATGAAAATACATTTGGTCATAGATTACATAAATGTAGGAAGATAGATTCTAAGATAAAAGAATAACTTGTTTTGTATCCAAGACCATTTTAAACCAAGGTAGCAAATTAATTAGCAATTGTAACAGGATGTGTATTTGAAAACTAATCTTAAAATGTTGTAATATGTATTATATATATCATTTTTTCTTCTGTCTTTTTAAATGCATATTTGATTATCTTCTTCAGGAACTGGTGGCGCTGGCCGGCACTTTGAAGCTTGACCGGCAGCTGTGTGCGGGGCCCGAGGCTGCCCGCTGGGGCTGGTTGCGGAGGCACTGCCTGGCCATGCGGACTGCTGAAGCTCTCATCAACAGGTAAATAATTTTGAAATATAAACTTATTCCATATTTATATTTGTGTTCAATTTATAATGTGCATACTCTTTTCAGGAATCCATTGCCGCAATCGTTCTGCCAAGAGGTAAGGAAGCGCATTTCGGAGCTGGGCGCTGAGGCATCCGAGCCTGGAGGCATCGAGGGAGAGGTCCCAGCCCCCTGGGAAGACCACAGTCTGCTCACTAAACAGCATGACGAGCAGCTGCTGCAATGGCTCAATAAGTGAGATAATTCTGAAATATTTCAAGTGTAAACATGATAATATTTGGCTTTTCTCCTTAAATACCTCCACTTTCTGAATGATAGATCCATTCAATCAATTCCTAACTTCTTTGTTTTATATTCAGCATCTGTTGTTCTTTTTCAAAAATCAGCTTGCAGAAAGATAAGTTAAAGTTAGCTTGGTGGTAAATAATACGATATGTTATGTGCAGACGGCCCCAGGACTGGTCGTTGTGGTGGGGTGGCGGAGGCGGCGTGGTGTATGGATGGGGCCACAACCATCGGGGCCAACTGGGTGGGGTGGAGGGTGCCAAAGTTAAGCTGCCGGCCGCGTGCGAGGCGCTCTCTGCCCTGCGACCTGCGCAGCTGGTTGGCGGGGAGCAGACACTGCTGGCCGTCACGCATGATGGGAAGTTGTACGCCACAGGTGACCTAATTTAACTGATTTACATTTTTCTTAATTCGTTTTAAGTTTGGTTTGTTGAATTAACATTAGAACCTGTTATGTAAGGTTTTGCTGTTAATTTAATGTTTGTATTTTTATAGGTTACGGAGCTGGAGGTAGATTGGGAATTGGTGGAATAGATTCAGTTCTGGTTCCTACTCTTCTTGAGTCTATTCAGCATGTCTTCATTACTAAGGTATGAGATACCAGCAGCGTGCACTCAGTACTTTGAAATAAGCTATACTTTAATAAATTCAAATAAAATGTGTATCTTCTATTATTGCCACATTATTCAGATTTTAATTTATCATAATATTCTGTCAGCTAAATATGTATTTAATTTTGCTTTATTTCTCAAAAACAACCAATGAAAGCTATCACCTTTTTTATTGTGAATACCTACTTTAATGTGTTCTTTTTAAAATATATATAAGTTGTATTAAAGTGTATCCAATAATTTAATAAAATGAAATTGAAAAATCTCTGGCATCTCCCAGCGATTATTTCTTAAAAGTAGGTATTCGCAATGAAAAAGGTGATAGTTTTCAAGTGAATGGAACGTTTGATGTATTCATTTGAAATAACTGCAACATATAAGTTCGAAAAAAATTGTCGACTATTTACAAAGCTAACGTAGTGTAATTGGGATAGGAAGAGATCCTGGTTCAAATCCCGGTGGCAGCTAAAATATTTTTTCAGTAAATTAAGTTTATCTGTATGTATATCTTTTTAATTGATGCATTTAATTTATATTAAATATTATAGAACTATGTACTGAAAAAAAAATTAATAATGGACTGTCATAAGTAATATTAATGTAATAATTAGACTCATCATTACTAATAATAGACATTTTTCTATTGATTCTAGGAAATTAAATTGTGCGTTACATATTTACAAGTTACTTGACTAGAACTGTATCATTGATTGACTTTAGGTGGCGTGTAATTCTGGTGGAAAGCACTGCTTAGCTCTCACCGCTGAGGGTGCAGTGTACAGCTGGGGCGAGGGGGAGGACGGCAAGTTAGGGCACGGCAACAGGGTGTAAGTCACACTTCTTACACTTATTTACTGCATTTGATTAATTGTTACATTTATTTTAATTATTACAACCCCTTTTTTTCCAGACAATATGACAGACCGAAGCTGATCAATGCGCTGGTGGGGATCGAGGTGACGCACGTAGCGTGCGGAGGTGCTCACTCGGCCTGCATCACTGCGGCTGGTCAGCTCTACACTTGGGGCAAGGGACGCTATGGACGCCTGGGTCACGGCGACTCGGAAGACCAACTGGTACCCAAGCTGGTTAGTATTTATTAAAACTGACTATGATCTTGTGACCGACTTCGTTTTACGATACTTTAATTGAGGATATATTGTACATAGACCATCATTCATGTGGTTTAGTGAAGTTGACAATACCTACATAACAATTTTCTTCTCTTTTCTTGTATTCCATTAATAATTTTTCTCTTTTGCTTTAACACTTTGAAAAACTCTCCGAAGCCTTTTAATGAGAATTTCAATCTTGTGTTGAGAACATCTGCACCTTGTCAAGAAAACTTGTACCAGTTCTCATAACACTGATGAACTTATCTCATTGTCAGTAATGTAGTATAATTAATACAATACATATTATAATCACTAATGTTATTCCAGGTGGAGGCCCTATTCGGCTACCGCGTGGTGGACGTGGCATGCGGCTCTGGGGATGCCCAAACCCTGTGCGTCACAGATGATGACAATGTATGGTCCTGGGGAGACGGGGACTATGGCAAGCTGGGTTAGTTCTATTTTTCTGATTTCCTTTCATCCATTTTTTATGTACCGGTTTAATGACCCCTTTTACTTCCAGGGCGCGGTGGATCTGACAATTGCAAGGTTCCTCTCAGAATAGAATCCTTGGCTGGACTTGGAGTAGCCCGGGTGGAGTGCGGCTCGCAGTTCTCTGTGGCTCTGACCAGATCTGGCAGCGTTTACACATGGTGAGTCACACCATCTAAAAGGGTCTTACGTTGCATTAATAGTTTATGGATTTTAAAATTTCAACATCACTATTTACTATGTTCATAGGGGGAAAGGAGACTATCATCGACTGGGCCACGGCAGCGCCGACCATGTGAGGAGGCCCAGGAAGGTGCACGCTCTGCAGGGGTACAGAATCATTTCTATTGCAACAGGTATATTTAATATCTTTCACAACTTCATATAGATTTCATTATTCAAAATTAGACAGCTAAACATATTAATGTTTACTGTTTCCAAGGTAAGTTTGTAAATCTCCATAATCACCTCTGTGAAAATAAAACACGCGTTTCGCCTTGATTACATATTAGTTGTCTTTAATCTATGTGATTACCGCAACTAAAATAATTATTATATTATTTATAGAATCGACGTTAACTTCATCAAAATGGATGGATATAAATAAAACAATGTTATAACTCTACTCGAGTTTATTTGCACTGCTCGAGTTTCGAGAGAAACAGTAACTCTCACTGACAGGTGAAGTATTAAACTTACTACACACAAATACAGGAGACAAGGCTTAGGTAGTAGACATACAAGTAATTAGGTACTGACAGGTGGAGGGCGAGAGTTACTGTTGGAAGGTGGAGTGGTGGTTGTAACGGGAAGTTGGGAAGTGGTATGGAGACGTTTAATAGTATACAAATGAAAAGAATGATTATTATCCATGATGTGGTTTGCGAATTCGGAAAAGTTGTTACTAGTTAGACAACAACGGTGCTCTTTTAATCTAATGTTGAGATTTCTAGAGGTTTGTCTGATATTTTTAATATTGCAATCTCAGAAGCATTGAGGATAGTGTTCCTCGAAGAGGACACTCCCCGTGATGCTTTCACAAGGTGTTCGATTACATATTAACATTAATTTTACTTTAACTTCACATGGAGTATACTCTTTGTGCGATATTGCACACCTACCTTTTGTTTACACCCATATTTATTTGGTATAAATTAAACTCTATAACAGATTATTCCTTTTCCCGTACCGCCGAATTAAGGGCATTATCACCTGATGGCATTATCAATCTAACAATTTAACTCAACAACTTGTAACAGCTATACAATTTTATTTACATGAGATGAAAAAAGACAACATTATTCATTGGAATTCTGAGGAATTCCATAAATTTTTGTATGCTAATTATTCTAAATATTCTATTTCAACTCTAATTATCTTTTAATGTCATAGGTAATATGTAGAAAAGGATAACTATATAATTTTAAAACCTAATAAGATAATAAGGCAAGAGAGACATTTTTGGAATTCTGGAATTTATATAATGTTTGCACGATTCTAAGTAATAATTATATTCAACAAGAATGATTGTGAACTGTTCTTCACCATAGATGATTAACATTAATATAAATACAAGTTGTTCAGTTAAATTGTTAGATTGATAGAATGCCCTTACAAGACGAAACGCATCTCAAATAAATTAAATGAGTAGAATCAAGAAAATAAGTGTTTTATTTTCACATAGGTACATATTTAGCGTAAAATGAACATAATTATCATGGGTAATTTTCTATGTAGGATCTCTGCACTGTGTAGCGTGTAGTGATGCGGGGGAGGTGTTCACATGGGGAGACAATGACGAGGGTCAGTTGGGAGACGGAACCACAGCGGCGGCCCAAAGACCTCGACCAGTACTGGCTTTGCAAGTGAGACTTTCATTTAATTTGTTTAGAATAAGTGAACAGAATCTTAACATAATTTTTTTCATCTTATTTTTTAAATCATGATGTTAAATTTCTTAGTAATGTAATGTAATCATTACCCTGTACTGCGTGGGAGGAAGGGCAATATTTAAAGTAGAGGGATTCAAATATTTTTTTGAAAATCAGCCACTTATACCACTACATACAGAAGTCTGTGTCAGCCGTCCCTCTGAAAATACTTGAAACCGCGCAATACTCGGATCTGATAAATATTATTTCATGTTTTAGGGTAAGAAGATCAGCATGGTTGCGTGTGGCTCTGCGCACACTGTGGCTTTGTGCCGTGAGACGGCCCGCGTTCCTCGCGCACCGTGCGTGCCACCGCTAGAACTGCATCTGCTGCACTCGCTTCCTGCGTCCGCCCTGCTCAACAGGCTGGTTAGTTACGTCATTTTCAAGTGTCCCTCGCAAAATAATTGTTTTAGTGAATGTTTGTAATACGTATTGTATTATTTCACGCAGGTGTTGCTTCACCAAGGAGCAGAGATGATAATCCCCGTTATCTCCATGCTGACCACCAAGACTATAGAGAAACTGCGCTCTCTTTTGCCCTACCACTCAAAGGAGGCAGCCTTCCGGAAGGTTGGTGTCCAACAGTTGACTATTTTTGTGCAGTTAAATAATAATTAATTCTGATGCTTATATTCTAATACACAATTGCGTGATTAGGTTGACTCGAGAACCTGGTAGTTGACACCGTAATCAGCAGGATCACTGATCCCACTGGCGGTCCTAGTTGAGAGAGATAAAGAATTATAAATGTAGCATCGAATATAGAATGATCCTCTAGTAATATATTTGCATAGTATGTTAAATATATACATGAACATGTAGTAAAAAAACAATTTCTCAAATACCACATTTTGTTAAATTGTACTTAATACATACCCGTCATGGCCTACAATGACTCAAACTCTGTGTGCCCAGGTGGTGATGAGCACCATGGTGCGCGACCGCCAGCACGGACCTGTGGTTGAACTCCGTCGCTTAGGACGGCGCGCACGTACTCCTGCAGCTCCCTCACGCTCAGTGTTTGCGCAGATGGTCCAACGTCTGCCGCTGCTCACACACGAGGCCCTTGCACTACCCCATCGTGTCTGGAAGGTCAAGTTTGTTGGTGAGTATGATATTTTTATCAAATGAAACCAGGTTATAGAGAGTAGGACTTTAGGAATATGAACATTTTATTCAATATTATTTGTTAGCGCAATCTTCGGCAGATACAATATGATCTCGGAAACGAAGAAAGGAAAGATGGAAGGAATTAAGAACAAGAACAGGAAGGGGATCAAGGGGGGCTCTAGAATCAACCAGACATCAGGAAGAATACAACCTTCTTGAGGTGTTCCTTTACATATCTGGATTTCTTTTTTCACTGTGGCCACAGGTTTTTTGATTTCACTGGATGTACGGCAATCTTGCCCTTGCATCACACACAATTAGCAATATGAAACTGATTTCAGTATGCACGGTAGCGAGAAACCGATCACACGACAATAGCGTAATGTCAATTTTCACAAAGTCTGAAGAGCTCAATAGCAGGAGGTTAACTACACAGTCCAACTTATCATTCCCACACAGTAGGGCAACAATTTGTCAACTCAACAGTCTAACGCACTCCAATAGCAAACTTTAACTGAATTAGTCCAAAACCATAGATATCACACAAAAATAAGCCTTGATCTGGGTTTAGGGGAGAGGAAAATAGGTAGGTAATGGAACAGGAACCACTATCTACATGAGTCGCGTTCACAAGCGCGCGCACACAACCGGCGGTCCATAAATCTTGTCATTAAGATCGCACATTATTCAGTACTGAATTTCCTATGTATTTATTGAATTTATACAATATTGTGGGAATGCTACGATGCAGCTGTCGCATTGGTGAATTACCAACTGGCACTTTCTTCCTCAGGTGAGAGTGTAGATGACTGTGGTGGTGGATACAGTGAATCCATAGCTGAGATGTGCGAAGAGCTGCAGAGTGGTGCTGCCCCACTTCTTATCAGGACCCCTAACGGTCGAGCCGACCAGGGAGCCTCCAGAGACTGCCTGCTGCTGGATCCCAGCGCATCCTCCGTGCTTAATCTCAACATGTACCGATTCCTGGGTGAATATTTCTTTATTAATTGATTACTTAAAGATTATAAGAAGTATAGAAGCCATAAAGAATTCACATGGTTCGTTTTAGACCGAATATAACATTAATTTTAACCAAATTTATCAATTTCAAATCTGAGTGTCATTTTGATTTTTAGGAGTTCTAATGGGTATAGCCATCCGCACGGGATCCCCGTTAGGACTCCACATGGCGGAGGGGGTGTGGAGACAGTTAGGGGGGCAGGCCCTTCGCCCTCGAGATCTGGCAGAGGTGGACGCCGGCTTTCTGCCCGCACTACTCTGCATCAGGGACATGCCGCCTGACAATAATGTGAGAGAGATCATAATATGTACAAAACTTTCTGTTCACAAAATTTTACTTGAACCAATTATTTAATCATTTGTTATTTTCAGGAATTCCAATCTTTAGAGTTACCATTCTCAACACCTTCGGCTTCTGGAAGAGAGATTCCTTTGTCCAGGAGATATCGACGAATTACTCCGGAAAATAGACATGAATACGTGTCACTGGCGCTCAACTATCGGTCAGAATTTATTTGAATATTTATATATCACTTCCTAAAATACAACACGCATGCTTGGAGGCTTCAACATAGGAAATATAGTAGGTTTAGTATTAACTTTCATGTAGTGACAAGAAATATAAGACATAATATAACATTTCACTGTACATTATCAAGAACCAAGTTCGGTGGAAATCGTATTTTACATTTTCTTGTAAGTCATGACAATTTTGCTAGACCTGTTTCAGATTCATACAATTTGGTACTAAAATTACTACTACATGCTATATCGAAAAATTACATATATTGAATTTTTTTTTTAAATTAATAAATTAATTTATGTAATGAAATTTCGTTAATATGTATAATGAAATTATTTTTGTCCCATACAAAAAAATATCGATACATTTACGTAAATATATAACGAAAAAAAAATTGTTACATAGAACGAAATATTATTTTGAAAGCGTTGCCGTCGGCCGTTCACGGTCATGTTTGTCAAATTATTTTACTGCCTTGTCGGTAAAACTTCTCCTTGGGATCATAATAGGCCTTTATAAAAGCCATTTGGCATAGTCTCTACGTCGTTTTATTGGCGATTGTCAGAATAGATTCCCACGCTCTGAAGCATACATGGGTTCACGCCTCTAAAATAAGGTAACATTCTCACAATAAATGAAAATTTTTACTGTAAATTCTTCATTTATAATTTTTTCCAGAGTACAAAACAAAAACTTGTGTATTGTTATTTTATTTTTTAATCTGTCTCTGCTTCATGTGCTGTTGTACTTCTATACGCACAATATAAACAAAAGCACATCATAAACATCACAGTACTTATTTTTTCAGTCTTCATGAGTTTGATGAGCAGGCAGCGGCAGTGAGGGACGGGGCCTCCCGTGTGGTGCCTGGGCCCCTCCTGTCCCTCTTCAGCGCTGCGGAACTGGAGGCCCTCGTGTGCGGCTCACCTGACATTCCACTCAATGCCCTTAGATCTCTCGCCACCTATAAGGGTAAATGAATTGAGAATACTACCATCTCTTAGTAGTAACTCGGTTAGTATTGTCATGAAAATAAATTGCATTTTTCAAGATAACATTTGTTTACTGGCTTTGTACTCATCCCAATAATAATTTTTTTCTTTCACAATTTATGGTTTATTTGACGAAATTGTGTGATGATGAATATTGTACCTATTTCATCTGTAGGAGTGGAGGCCACGTCTCCCCTGGTGCAGTGGTTTTGGGAGGTGATGGAAGAGCTGAGCAGCGCCGAGCGCGCCCTGTTCCTGAGATTTGTATGGGGTCGTACGCGCCTGCCACGCTCGCAGGCAGACTTCCGCGGCCGAGACTTCGTTCTCCAGGTGCTAGACAAGTACCAACCTGCGGATCATTTCCTGCCTGAGAGCTATACTTGTTTCTTCCTATTGAAGATGCCTCGCTATTCCTGCAAAATGGTCCTCAGAGAGAAACTCAGGTATTTTTTTCATTCTACTTTATTTGGATTATTACGAAATCACTCGCTTTATTATTTACAATTTGCTAAGCTAACTGGTCAAATCTCATTTTCTTAAAGAACAAGTTTCTCCTGAATAAATAAATTATTGTAATAAATGCTTTCTCCAAAAGCTTGAAACTTTCTTTTTTCAAATTATAATTCATAATTTTTCAGTGGTTTTGGGTTTAAGTACAGCAATTTGGTGCCTAAGTTTCCAGTTCTTAAAGCGGTTTTTGGCTTCTAACATCTTTTTTTAGTAGCTCTATAGTCTATCTTGTTCAAATTAGGCAATCATAAAAATAAAATATTTGCCTTAAACAATTAGTACAATACCCAAATAGTCATTAATTTCCGAATACTACTCTTTAATCACCTTCTAGATATGCCATCCATTTCTGCAAAAGCATAGACACGGATGAATATGCGCGCGTGGCGCTTTCGGCTGCTGACCGCGCATCCTCGGAGGAGAGTGGGAACGAAGAAGACCGCGGCTAGTGGCTCCTCAACATACAGCTGAACAGTAATGCCAAAGAATGCAAATTGTTCACTCAGTCAATATTTTACAAAGTTTGTGGTACTCCAGTTTCAGAATTGTGTCTTTCTATTCTATATATGTAAAATTACTAAGATAATAATCTGTACAATCAGGGATGGAATATAAAAGGAGTCTTTAAAATAATATTTTTATTTCAGCTGATGAGAAAGATTTCATTAAACTTTTTTTTAAATCAGTTATGCCAAAGTTGGGCAAAGATATTGTAAGAAAATAATAACATGAAGATCATACCTATAATAATAACGTATAAAAACCTTGTCATAGGAATAATTCAAACAACATTATCTGAAAACATTCCATGTTGGCGTTTTATAAATTGTAATAGATCTTTTAAAATATTGATTTAATCAAATCAATCCATTTTGGCCTTAGTGTCACTCCTGTTATTATGTTATATACAATATCATCAATAAAAAAATATATATATACATATAGAGCTTTTTACTAGATTTTCAAATAATCACAATCTTAGCTCGCATCCCCGTTTTCAAAAAAATTTTGTCTCGAGTAATCTCAGGAAAATATATGACGAAAATATGGCCAAGACAAATATGTAATATTCGTTACTATGGTGACTACATATTTTATTCAGTACTCATAAATGTCAAACTTATATTTTGACACCATTTTTAGAAATTCACATGTTTGAAAGGTCGCAACACTTTCATTTTGAAAATTAAAATATGTCCTTTCACATACCGGTAGTCATGCAAATAACTTCTTTGAAAATTCAGTACCTACCTACACAAAGTACAATGCTAAGCAATAGTTTCTAACAAATTAAATTTTAAAATGTCAAAAACAAATGTGATAAAATGTAATTCCTTCCTTCCCAGTTAACTATATGATAATACAAATTAAATTAATCAACTAGAATGATATACATAATAAAATCTATCTATTGAAAAAATATTTACTTGCCACCTGAATTCAAACCTGCACCTCTTCCTATCCAGGGAAGCGCATTCTCCTTTTTCACTATAGCAATCGAATACATTTTCAACAAATTTTTAGCTTATACATATTCTGTAATACATATTTCTTATTGATACATCTACTATTCTATTTTTAAAAGCAATCAACTTTATATTATGGTGAATCTCAAATACCTTTGAATAAAACCCGATAGGAGATGCCGTAATAAAATTAATTAAACCATGTTATTAAATTTAGAAACTTTAATATAACTTATATACAGTAAAACCTCGTTAAAACGAACCCTGCTATACTGAAAAATGACATATATCAAAATATTTTTCAAAATTAATTCCTTACAATCAATTTTTTATACAAAAAAGTTATTTATATAACAAAATTTCATTTTTTTTTTTGTCCTGTACGAAATCTTCACTTTTTATCTTTATTATCATCGTCAACTTATGTCATTTTTTAGATTATAACCAAACATTTACAACGATTCCAATGATCGGTAATATTGCGTACGGCATTTTCGTTAATGTGTTTATTTGACAATTGTTTTTGTATATTTCTTTACCGACATTTATATGTACTAGCATTTCGTAATTTATTCTTTAAAGTAAATTTTAAAATATTTTGTGGAACACTAAAATGACTTCAGGTCGTGATAATTCCTGCAAAATTTTAACCCTCGACAAAAAGCTATTATTCCGAATTCGTCTCTCTACGATTTAAAAAAATAGGAAGATCGATTGACCGATGTGAAACTCTCAATGCTTGTAGTGGCTCTACAATTAAACACAGTTAAAATTGAATGTTGTTTTATATTTGCTGCATTTTAGAATATTCAAAAATATCACCAAATTTTTGCTTATCTTATATTGTTTCATAAAATGTTTTTAATTTGATTTCTTAATTATTATCCATTTGCTTATCTGTTGAAACAACAAAACTAAATAGATTATTCAGAGTTATCTTTGTACAGAAAATCCTCTTTTGTTTGCAGAATGCCTTATTATGTTATATCCCATATTAAACAGACAATGGGTGTCTTGTTTGCGGAACTTACAAACTTTTTTTAAAGCCGTGCTACATTTATCCCTACGGCACGCGCGGAATATTAATATATTAGGATTTAAAAAATATATATTTTGTTATGTGTGGGAATGCGTTATTTTTTGATCCTTTGGATTTTGTAAAAACAAGGTTTTACTGTATTAAGGAAAACAAAAATGTATTCTGCTAAATTAAGTATATAATGTTTTTTAATTCACCTGAGAGTGCCGTATAAGCGTGTTAAATCTTCATTTGTAACAGGCGACAAGTATTCATAATTAGACATGAAGAGATTTGAAAATTTCAATCTCCGTGTCGATAATCATTCAGTATGTATTTAAAATAAATAACACTAAATATCATTTGTATTATTATGTAGTCTCCCTTATATGGTGAGGCTAGTATGCGGACAAACTTTTTTTTATAAATAAAGCACTATATGTATGTATATAATATGTATTTGTATTTCTAACTTTAGTCAAAGTAATCTTTTTGTCGAGTATGTTTTTGAAATTTTTTAAATTATTACCAATTATTTTAAAATTACATTATTTTTATAATGCTAAAATGTACATCTCTCATTATGAGTTTGTTCTGTTGCTACGTATAATTAAGATTTTGGGTTTTTTGATTAAAATAACTCAATTTTCAACAGATGACATGTAAACAACCATGATCTTATTATAAGGACCAAATCTCGTTATTTGTATTAATTTTAATAATTCTTTTGATTGTTAATATTCTGTGAAATTATCAAGAGTATCTTTGCGAATACTCTTAAGTGCTTGGAATATTAGTGCTTGGCTTCTACTAAATATTTTTCTATGATTATATCATACCAAAATTTAAACTATTAATACAATATGGATAATATATTTTTTCAAATGCCCAAATAATTTATTCAAATGAGTATATTTACTGACAACTATTTTAAGACTTGAATTATTATTCCTAGCGTAGATTGCAGAAAGCTTACGAGCCGTATATTTGTGCTATAAATATTATTATTTAATCTAAATTAGTTTCTGGTGTTGTTTGTTTTAATAAACTTATTTATTATCTAAGTATTAAAAATATTGTGGACCACACTGTGTGGATTCTTCTTTATGGCTTCACATGTGACGTGTTTACTTATAAAATGTGGAATCTTACACTTAACCAGTGGTTACTTATAGTTTTCTAACCTCAAAGTTTCTGCTTCAAAAAGTATTTGTACTAATAGCAAATGTCTGGTTAGCTTTAAATTCAGTAGGTTGGTTAACTTTTAGTGCCACTGAGAGATGGCGCATGACTTCACTTCTGAAATGAACTTGCACTGACTCAGAGTAGAGAGAGTGGAATTTAAAAAAAAATTGTTTGCTTTTGACATATTACGTGAGGTGAAACCGGCAAGTGTATCAAATATTTGAGGGCTGCTCAGTCAGTCGCTCAACACAAACTTGTTTTCCCATCAAGGTTTAACAATAAGGGATAGATTCATCACGATTCAGATAATGGAAGTAGCATGGTCAGTCAAGCAACTGTTAAAAATTATTATATATTTTAAAAATCATACAATCATGTAGTGAGATACTTCCTAAGCGGTAGCTCTTTATAAGTTGACTTAATTGTATGTTATTTTCTGGCATATTCTTAGATAATAATATTATATTTTGATTCCAATTAATAATATGTTAAATATGAATGTACTTTTATTTAAATTCAGAATAGAATTATGAAAATTGCCAGTTTAAAAAGAATTAAAGCTTTTAATTTAAGAACGGGTCTTCCTTTCTGGCAAGGAAAAACGATCTGTACAAAGGTGCATTTTGTGATTTAAGTAAGTTCCAAAGATGTTTAATATTATATGTAAGATTTAAAAATATGGAATGAGAACTATTTGTAAGTGATTGGTGCTATCGTGAATGTTATCCATACTGATTTTGTATGTAAATGTGTCTGCGAGATGGTCTTAGGTTTGAAGGCAGTGTAAAATATATGAAACAATATAATCTGACGCGAGGATCATCACACTTTTAGTGTGTATTCACGTATGAGATTTTGAGATATCGTCTCGGAGATTAGGCGGTTAATTAAATCGTTAATTTGGCAATATGCATCAATTAGTCATTCTGCGTACAAAATACGAATGACAGCTTGCTTTGTGCCCAATTCTCCACTGACCTTTACGCGAATTTCGAAAGGAGTCTCGATACAAGTCTCATCCGTGTACATGCATCATTATAGTCACATAAAAATGACGTCAATTTGTGATATTTCACGTCAAGAAGATATAGCCTAATAAAAATATAACATTCAGTATTGGGATATTTTTTATTGGCAGGTGATGTAACCGATTCTATATATTGTTATAATTTTTCTGTAGTAGATTTTATAAAATTACCTAACGCTTCTTAAATTCAAAATAGTCAGAAATGTTATTCTTGCATAGAGATCTTTTTTTTTTTGCATGGTTCCAGGGCTGCCTGTTGTCAGAGAATAATGTTTCATTTAATAATTAATTTGGTAAAACATAAGACTCGTTTGAACTTCCCTTACTCAAAGTGCCAATACAATGAAAGTATAACAATATATTCATATTTTCATTTATTTGGCGATCATCTCACCGGCTTGAAGAGTCATGTGGGAAATCATTCATAATGGATATGCCTTGCCATGCCTTAATGTGGAAGTGAAAGATTACTTACGAACTATGAATTAGGTCACTAGTAGTCAAACGGATCTGTGGGTAACTGTATATAAGCATTGTGACCATAGAATGATATGGTTATCTCAAGATGCTCATAACTCAATAAAATACTGTCAATAATTGATTTCCCTTATGTAACACCATGTATGGTGTTTGACATTTTAGGTTAAATTGATAGCCCATCCAAATCCCTCAAACTTATTTAATTTTTTTGTGTATGTAGTTATCTGGGCACTAGTAGAATATTCCCACGCATATTTGACGTATTTGTCCGGTATGTTGGAACCCATTAATGTGTTCACTATCTGAGCTAGTGCCGCTGATGTGTTAAGTTGCATGTATTGAATCATTGGCCAAATATATATGCAGCAAAATTTATTGAAACCTTAGAACTTAATTCAGTGTTCGGTTTCTTCTAAAGTAACCCCTTTATTAAAATCTTAAGATTAAGTAAAACTTACTGGTATTTCAACAGGAAAGTCTGTATTCATGCCAAGCAAGAATCTGAGGAACTGGACCTTAATTAAATTGATTTCTATTTGAAATACTTCACCATTCATTGGAATACTTATAGTAGAATGTCAACAAAGCATGTTGGGTTTACAGTCTTCTGTGAAGCAATTCACGCATAATCAAAACTATTATTAACGTATTGATTTGACTGGCAACATTGTTACATAATTACTACTTTTATTTTGTGAGTCTCAACATATACATCTAATATTACATAACATTCCCGAAGATTCACTTCAGATCAAACACTTGTGTGGATAAAAAATAATACTAAAGAGGAATTAAACTTTTTTTACTAAATGTACACAGATTGATTATGATGATAATACTACAACATATGCTATGCCTAGTTAAAATTGATTGGATCTTTTTTATTTCAATCTCTTGACTGTAACACTGATTAAATTGTATAACTACAATCAAAATATGTAGCGATACATGCCATTATGCATCATTAATAAATTAATCTATATACAGAATCAATTCCTGAAAATAACTTCTTAAACTGTCTCAATAATTAAGTGAACATTTTCATTGAGAAATACATGTAAGTGTTTACGAAATCTTAAGTTATATATATATATAACTATAATATGTATAAAAAATGATTAAAAAATATAAATTAAATTTAGCACCATGCACAATTGAGTTTTATTTTTGTTACGACTATGGTTTCAAAAGATGCAGTCTGTTTCACCCACAGGTGTCACAAGACAATCACACTTACACCTATAGTAAGATGGTCTGCTCCTCTCGAAAGTATAGTTGTGACAAAAATAACATTCATTTGTGCAATAATCATGTGTAGTATAAATTTTAATCCACCATGATGTAACTGCCATATTAGTTAATGATAAAAATTACAATCATCGAAGAAGAATCCTCAATTTCATTAATTAACAACTTTAGCAACTTTGTGGTATAACATAATTATTTTCATTTTCACAACTAAACTTTGTAATGGATTAATAATGAACAATTTAGAAACTGTTGAAGTACAAAAGAATTCAAATTCGGAGAAAATACTATTTTAACAACATAATATTCCCTAACACTTCAACTTTACTGTCCATATTCCTGTTAATGACTGAAACCTCTCCCCTCTTCCCAAGCCCAGCCCTATTACCTGAATAGACTACAGTACTGTATTTAGTTTAGTTATCACCTGATGATGAGAGAGACTGTACCTCTCAAAACTATAGTAGTGACCCAATGTGTGTGTAGTACAAAATTTAGTTGTGGAAATTAAAAAAAAATCCTCAATCTCAGTCAATAATCAGTATCAGTATCTTTAATTGCATGTGTAAATCAAAAATTATAATCAAATGCATTTAATAATGTATGTAATATGTAACCAAATATCAAGAAAATGCCACATTGTCGTAGTTTTTGTTATGAGAGCAAAATGTGCAGTAAGTCAATATGTTTCATCATCATCTTTCTCTTTTTCTTCATTAGTTCTGTAGAAACCCGACTTGAGATCCACAGTGAATCAGTATCACATAAATTAAAACACTTTTTTGTAATTCTAGAGAAAATTATCAGTGAAACAATGCACTTAAATAAATTGTATAAATATTTGATTGCAAAGAATTAATTATGATTTTATTAGTATTTAGCCAAGAATTCTATCTCGTTAGAAAGCCTGCGGTGCAAATTTCTGTAGTAAAAAATATTAGCAATAAATCTAATTGCATTAGTGGCTCTGCAAGTGATGGTCCCATTACTGAAACTTGCATAACTTCAGACTATTCAGTTATAACTAATTCAGAAGTTTACACAAGTTAGAAGACACATCGAAAAGTTTTAATGAATTGTAGAAGATGGCAATGGTCTTGGTACACGCAGTTTGTATTTAATTAAAACTTGATCCAACATAGTACATACATATTCGTACCCGATATGTGGTAACATAATTTACAAATAATAATCAATTTAAAGCCTTAACAATTTATTACCTTGTAGATTTAGACATTCGCTTTTAGTAAGTTATTGTATTGGACATTGAAAGACTATGTTTGACAGTTGACAAATTGGCAACACATTGCTTCTTACATATGTATAAATACTTGATTATAACAAGCAGCATATACATATGTAGGCTTACCATAATTATGAAGCTCTAAACCGAGACAATAATCACTTCGTATTTGGTTCTTGCAGTATCAAATTTTGGTTCGAAGAATTTTTAGATCAATTTACAGTCAAAATGCACAGTTTATGTAAACTCAAAATTTTTCAGCTCATATCATGTATTGCTGTGTGAAAGGCAAATGTGGTTTCTTTGGCTGCAATAACTAAATCATCTTGAATGGAATCATTGTTTTTTAAAATATTTTAATAGATGAAGAGCTTGCGACAGCCGTTACACGATCTTTAATGTCCGCTCGCCCACTGCTTGGAATAGAGAATTCTGAGAAACATTGCTGGCATTTCACTTTGCTGTCTTCACCACAAAGCTTTTTTATAAATGGGTAGTATTTTTGCAGTTCATTTGTAAAATAGCAATTTCTTTTTGGCATTTTAAACACAATTTTAAAAGGGTCAGGTTAAAACCTGAACTAAATTTGGTAGATAAATAATGTGCTGCTGTGTTACCTTACTAAATTGTAATTACACTGCAAGTGAGGCGGTTGGTTACCCAGCGCACCGTACCCGCGCAGCGTCGCGCACCGTGCCCGCGACGGCCGGGACAAAATGCCACACCGGCCGGGAAGCTGGAATCAATGTGTGAAACCGGGATAATCCCGGTCAAACCGGGACGTATGGTAAGCCTATACATATGTATTTATTTTTCTTAATTCTTTACCAAAATAATACTTACTATTGACTTTTGCATTTTGCAATATTGATAATTAAACTATTACTCTATGAATCTTATTATTAGAGCGTCAATAATTAACTTTACAGTTGAAATACTATCAGAAGTAGGTGCATTTTCCCAACTGTCAAACTTTTTATTTTATGATAGAAATTTAATTCACCAAAAACATGGAGAAAATCTTGTTAGGCGTCTAATGAGGATTTTTACAATGAATTTGTCTATTAGGTTAGAATAATTTGATAGATTGTATTTAATGTAACAATGATCAAAAATATTAATAAATTAGGATTGTTCACAGTTAAACAATTATAGTGAATCATTGGCGATAAAATTCACAAGTGTTGATACATTATGATCATTTTAGTTTAGAAACTTGTATATTCAATTTGTAAACGTTTTTTTAAATGTCACACCGGGCACCTGATTTTGATTGTAAGTGGAGATGTTCTCAAGGATTTTCTCCCTTTGGAGTCCTGTTTGAAAAGTCAGAGTCTGGAGATTTTCTGGTGAAAGTGTTGTGAGAGAAAAAAGGGGTAATAATAATTGTAGTACAAAAACCTAATGAATTGAGCTTAAGACAGTTCAGCTTCTTACATGATGAAAATTATATCCATGTTCTCTTGCTGCGGTGAGATGTAATGTTTTTTGAATGGAATGATTCTGATTCTGGTGTGGTTTTTAAAGATAAAGATAGTTATATTTTGGCACAACATTGGGCGACCACAACGGGTAGTGCACTATTTCAGATCTGATGAATTATAAACTAAATCTTTTTTTAAAAATATTAAACAGCACATTTCTCTTTAGCTACGCTTCAAGATGGCGGCGCAACATGCAAAACATTTATATTTGTTAACACAACTATTTGAGTAATTTTCAGTTGTTTATTTGCTTTATTCATGCTAATTTGATATTATATAGAATAACGAGTCAGTGTTCGTATTTGTATATTATTAGTATTAATTATTGTTTAAACAAATTTAAAGATCACACAAAGTAGTGTTTGTATTATTATTTTATCATACTATGATGAGTGAAGTAGGTACTTGGAGATTCTGTAAAATAATATTACAATGTGTCTTTATTAATGTTATGTATAAATAGGTACATTAACAATAGGAAGCTGAAGCGTTCTTCTTTCTGATATCTCATTGTATCATTTTTCATGTTGTAAAAATTTGCTTAAATCAAAGAAAATATTTTGTATATTTTATCTTTATTTAATCTAGTCTTCTACTATACTTTGTTATTATACTTATATATTTATATTTGTGAAAAGTTTGCAGTTTCTAAATTGTAAGTGTAAGTTTTTTTTTTAATTTTCGTTACGACTAATTAGAATGATAAATATTTGAACTTGTAAAATGGGAGAATGCAATAACAAAAAAAATACTATACAAGTACCTACTATTTTTGTGGGCTGTCATGTCATTGATCTGTAAATCAGTTATAAATGTAATTAGATATTGTTTGCTAATTTATTTTTGTATACTAATTTATATTATTTATTTTACACCATTCTTCAGGTAATATTACAATTATCTGTCAACTGTGATTAGGTACTTTTGTGCTCTGCTACGCGCTGTAATGAAAAATAAACTAATTTGAATAAAGAATATTTCAAAAATAACAAATGATTTTTTTTCCTAATGTCTAATTCTGTGCTTAATTTTATCATAAATAATATTGTGCTGCTAAAAACAGTCAACTAAATATTTATTTAAATATAATGATGTTTATTCATTTCTGTTATTTCTTTCAATGTTAAAAAGTTGAGAATTTTAAATGGCAGGACCAGAACCGGAATTTAAAGGTTTCTTTAAATATTTTAACGGCGAGACAAATTATGGTCGAGCAAATGTAAGTTCATTTACTCATTTCACTTATATTGTTTCAATGTTACACCCAAATAAAAGTAAAACTATTTTTTCAATAGAACAATGCAAAAATTTTGACTTTTATGGGAAGATAATCCATTATTTGAATGCCAGCATTATTTCTATTTTCAATTATTTTTGTGATCTAATATTTAAAAACGGTTACATAGGTAATTAATTTATCCGGCTGTTTTTAAATGTTGGTTTTAACATTATACAGGTGGCCAAAGCTGTGTATGGATTGATTTTCAGCTGGATAATTTATCGAACTGTATCTAAAAGATTCAAAACTAACGACGAAATTGTTAAAAAGTAAACTTATAATCTACATGATCAATTTAATTCGTCACAAAAATAGGCAAAGTGATCATGAAACGTTTTGTTTAGTCAGAGAAACAGTATTTTAAAATGACCGCTCATATCACGAAGGTTGTCGCCATGCTCTCAGCTAACTTCACGGCAAATGGCCGGACCAATCACAGAGAAGAATTACATAACTCGACATTTTGGATTCTAAAAACTGACAGGTGAGTTTTTTTACTATCTTCTACTTGGCTCCGTCGCCTTTTACAAGTAATTGATTTGGTATTATATTTAATACTAGTATCTAATATAATATTAAATTTGTACAGAAAATGGCTAGCGAAGCGGATCAACTCAAGGGCCTGTCGAAGATATTCAATTCTGTTACCAACACGGGCAGAGCGAATGTAAGTTTTATAAATACTTAAATCTACGTATTAAACTGTACTTCGTGTGGCGCACATCTTGTATTCTTGGATATTTCAAGTATAATCAATACGATCGCTTGGATTTAACGGTTTTTATGTATGTCTTTCAAACATAACCTTAAATTATTTGACTCCTTAATTGTTAGGGCACTTCGGTGAATAGATTACCTAATAATTTATTGTCGAGTTGAATAATTATCAAAGTAAATAAATAATTATTTAATTTTTCACTGCGTATTGCGTTTCCAGTAGTTGATTAAAATAGTTTGATTGATGGTGTCACTTTCAACCAATTATTTTGATTGTGGAAATCCATATCCGTCCACTCTAAAAGATCAACCGAAACTTGCGCACTGGCAAATAATGCCAGAGGAAGGATGAACATACGTCCGAGGAAGAAGGTTGTATTAGATCGTTTGGGCATATTACTAATCAATCAGAACAATAGATGGTACAAGATATAGGGGATATCTATATAAAACCTGGCAACGTTAAATATAACTAAAGGTACGTACACTGATATGTATATTTTTAATAAGAAATATCTTGCTAACGGGGCTTCATACAGGGGTGGAATTGTGGTTGTCTCATTTAGTCGCATAACACAGTACGAACAATAAACAGTTATGGACAATGTTTTAGGTTAAACTATCAATAAAAACAGACCTGGAGCCTAAAAATGACTCGATAAAGATCAAGCATATGCAAAGTCACGATTACCAGTCAGCAGCTGAGCGTAATCGGATCCGCCCATATTTTTGGAGCTAAATCAGTGTTCCTTTTAAATTTTTTTCACTTTTTCCATTGCTCCTGGTTTTACTCCCCCTTTTTCAGTGATTCAGAAGAAAGCAGGGGGCCTCGCAATTGTGACTATAAATCTGCCACTGGCTTTGTAGTGTTCAGATTATAACTTCTTTGTTGTGTCTTAATCCATCAACATATTTGTGTGTATTGTTCCAAACCCGCTTAGTGAGTTAGTGTTCCAAACCCGCTTAATTTTGCTCTTAAAGCCGTTGTGTACAGCCAGATAGCAAATAAGCCCTGTTGGAAATAGTGAATTGAATTACAAAAAAAAAATTTACGTTAATTTATGTAGTGAAAAATATTGAACAGTTAGCAACTAGTGGATGAAATATTTAACAACTCGACACAAATATTTTCCATCTCTTGGGCGAAAATGATACTTTAAATAATTAGCCTTTCGGTGCACCGCTGAAGACAGATTTCTAACTTTCTTCTGTCTATCCAATAATTAGCTTGAAAAATTATTATTCCAAAACATCACACTTTCAGCCAATGTTCGTTCTCCAAATTTTTGTATTTATTTTACAAAAAAAATATAGAATACCTTGACCCATATCCAGATGAGCAATCAATATTTCTAGGACGTGTTTATATTTAAAATACATCTTATTAATGATTTGAATAATTAGTGTTATTAATAAAAATAAAATGTGTAGATTAGGTAATGCTTTCTGCATTAGTGGCTGTAGTGCAGCGAGCGAACAATAAGATATTGAGTTTATTGACTGTATAGTGCTGCTTTTCCCTCTTTGTCTAACATGAATGTCTCACTTTATAGGTTGCCAAGGCGACATACGCCGGCATGGGACTCCTCATCCTTTACTTCACCTTGAAACCCAAGTCCAAGAAGTAGAAACGCTCTCGACCCCACTTTACTAATTTTGGATAAGGATTTATTTATGCAACATGTAGATATATTCCGCAACAATTTATAGAGTATGTGTTTTATTTGCTATAGCAACCGTGATTAAAGAATTATGAGTTATCAAATGTTTATTATTTGTATCCCAGTATCTTAGTTTGATTTGTTCTTCCCAAAATTTCCTTGACCAAAGTGCCAATAATAATAATTCCAGTACGATTGGGTTAGTGCAAAACCCGATTAGTCATAAAAATAATATATTCAATAATAATAATATTCAAGTAACAAAATAATATAATATTGGACATTTTTTCCCTTTGTCTCACAGATTTACAATTAATAGAAAAAAGAAAATATCAATAAACAATTTACACAATATGGAGTTATTGGAGAGAGAAGTGCCAACTGCTGGCATACCTTGCCATGGGACTTACGCTCGCGGTACTCACTTTGCTTATCTCAACAAGATACCAGTGCAAAAATGGGAATATATAAAATCAGTGGGTACAAGACAGCCATCGAAGGGTCTACTAGCAAAAACACTCCCATGAAGGGACTAGGATGAAACAATAGTGTTATGAGTCACGCCATACAGACCAACGGAGTTACGCATACGAGTTTATTTGATTTGGTCATATGAAAGTTCTCGCTGACATGACTTGACCGCATTATGTCCAATGCTTCCAAGGGAAGCCTTATCGGTTTAGAGTTTGTCTGAAAAAAAAAATGACTAATATCTTTTTACTGACAATGATTCTAAATGTATTCAATGCACTGGAGTTTGCTTGTAGGCAAGTTTAAAACTTAAAAGTCTAATGCAAATTTTTAAAAAATGGTTCCTGTATTTTTATTATTACTCTGTAATGTATTGCTGAGAAAAAAATATTCCTGATTCTTTGTTTTAAACCGGTGTTTTATGAAACAAATGAAATCGTTAGAAGGGAAAAATCAAAAACACTAAGGAATTTTCAAATTATGTTTATTGTTTTTCTTTTTC
Source organism: Eubasilissa regina (assembly GCA_022840565.1). NCBI lineage: Eukaryota > Metazoa > Arthropoda > Insecta > Trichoptera > Phryganeidae > Eubasilissa > Eubasilissa regina. The sequence goes on along the minus strand of JAINEB010000021.1, from coordinate 2,421,439 downwards.
ATATGAAAACATCGCACGTAATATTAGATATAAAATATATACAGTTGTACAATACTCTTGTGAATGCTTTCACAGCCTAACAATGTTATATTATGTATTATCCTCTGCACACATGCAAACAGCAGGTCCTCATCTTACTTCTTCCTTACGAAACATCTCTGGAGATGCGAGCGGTTAAAGAGCACCTAGTTACCTCTTATTTGGATTCTAAAAAGTGCAGATTGGTCGTAATTTACATATTGGCAACTGATTATTTTCCCTTTCTAACATGGATAGAGAATGACATATTTGAGATCTTCTGCACCTGATTAGTGTAGTTGAAACTATCCTTTGGCCTAGATTATCAAAACTGGGCCACGCATTCCACTAGAGGTTAAATGAAGAATTCCATAGTATTATTTGTATCATCGTTCTGCAAAAAGCCTCCTGACGTAACATCGCCATAAATTTATCCTAATGTATAATTATTTTTTTAATTAGCGATGAATACACGGAATACATGTCACATTCTTACTATTTTCCAACTAAGCTTAATGCTTGTACAATGAAAACAGGACTAACTTGCTAGTGTCCTGGATTGAGGTGCGAACCCTCGACCACTAGATCACTAGGCCAGCGTCTTAACCACTACATTAACAAGTTAATTATGTGTTATTTAAATTCATAACAATGGGACAAGACATTCTCAATTTTGAATAGTTGATCTTTTATTAAACTACTGAATCGCTTGTCGCTCAATTTTAGACGTGAAAATAGTCACACTTCAGTTGGTCACTTTGCAGAATGAGGATATATTCATGGTAGGGATGGTTTGCATACAGGCGCGGCCAAATAATTTTGAATTGGTATTGGAATGGTTAACTATTTCGCCTACACGGTCAGTATGCATTTAATAATGTTTGTACAAGTCGCAATAAACTGCTGCAACAGTGTGAAATAAACACATTTTGTTAAATTGACATTACAATATTTACCAAATAACCTGTGGAATTCCTTATTATGTTAAAAAAAACATAATTTGGTCTTGTTATTATTCTTAATAGAATACTTTTGCAATCCAATGACCTGCCAAGCAATCTAAACATCCATTTGTACATAAATATCTCCAATAATTTCTTTCACATTTCAAACATCAAGAAGCTCATTAAAACCTGTCCTTTTATCACAAAACACCAGCTTCGCAAAGCTATCTGGCTTCCTCTTTTCGTAATTCTTATCCATCCCACATACACATATAAAGAAACTACTGGTCAATATGAATAGTTGTAAATAGGAAAGAGGCGGCTGAGCTTGACTTCAACACTTATCGTGATTCCTTCAGATAATCAATAGATACCGCTCCTTCCAACTGATGTACATATTGCCTGCATTATTTTAGTCTTATTAATAAATAAAATATTAAGATTGATTTAATTATACAGTAGATAATTGGAACTTAGATAAAATTAAATAACGGAAATACAAAGCATATTAAGAAATTTTATGTCAAAAAACACATTTACACTTGCTGTAGATTGTAAAAATAAATGTTTGCTGCTCCGGAGAGTTGACATTAGTTTAGATGAGACTTGATCATTAATTCTGAAAAGTTTGTATATAAACTGGAATAAACACTTCCAGTAATAGATCTAGTACAGAAGAATTCCAAAGGGCCAATGTCAAATAATATTGATATTGAAGAAAGGCTCAAAATTGGCTTTTGATTATTTTCAATGTATGAAGACTTGCATTAGAGATCCTATATTTAAAAATATAAATAATTACAAAGTATCAATGCCATTTCAAAATATGTAATATCAAATACATTTAGACTTCCCAAGAGTGATATAAACATAGATTTAATTTTAAATTGTTACAATTCTGTTTTGAATAAAACAAATAAATAGAAATTTTGTAAATTCACTGTTAAATTAGAGAATTAAGGTTAGAAAGGATTCAGGAAAACGAATCTAAAAAAATAATTTTGTAATAATTGGTCACTTTTGTTTCTGTCACACATAAAAGACCTGCAGCCTTAGTTCCAGTTTCCCGCTAGTTGCACATATTGTTAAAGTGAGTAGTCTGAGTATGCTGTCCATTACTTTATGTACAGCATACCCACGTCAGACTGCTCACGTTGATAATATGCATTGCTTTCGCAATACACGGAATAAGGCTCCAGTCCTCTTTATTAGTTAAACATATGAATTAAACACCTCAAAAGCTATAGAAATGACTTAACCTCAATAAACTGGACCATGTTACAAAAGAAAATAAAAGTGCAAGTGACATTGTCCCTTTCGGTTCCAACCTGCAGCACAGCGCAGCGCACACAATCAAACTAAACAATGCATCATAGGTAAGATCAACACGAGGTCGCCGGCGCCTGGCTGGCATTCACTGAAGGAGAGGTGTATAACGAGTGGAGTTACGGAGAGACAGCATGTACTCTGTACTTCCCTGGGTAAAATATGAATCGGGCTGCAGGAAGCCGGGCTATAGGAAATAGGGAGTGGTGAACTTGTTGGGTATGACGCGATCGCAGTCAGGAACGGCACGGAACAGCTTAGGTTCACGGTGTTCAGGCGAAGAGATTTCCAAGATGGATGCCACATTGCCGCAGCGGTAGCAGTAGTTTGGTGCTGACCACACAGTCACCAGTCGGTCGCCAAACATATACTTGTAACCTGCGTATGAAGACCATTAAGTTATCACAAAGGTTTAAACCGACATAAATAAATATTTATCTAGGAAAAAGTGTCTAAATTGATTTAGCAAGGTTTCATTCAATCTACATTACTTATCGCAAAAGCAATTATAAAATATTTAATTATCTATAACCGCTCAATGGACATAGGGTATGACAACATTTTATTATCCATTTTAACAATAATTACAAACAATGGCAATTTCAAATGAGATACAAATATCCATACTGTCAAACTAATCTAAGCAAAGCAACCACCTAAATTTGAATCCTTCAGAAAGCATATTAACTGGCATAATTATTAAATTTGAAAGAATCCTGCAGACTTACCCTCATCCACAAGCTGGTGCGCCCGACAGATGAGATTGAGGCCGTTGATCTCCAGGAACTCTCGCGTGACCTGCTCACCAAACAAGTAGCCAGCTCCGCGGGGACTCACCATCCTGCAGAATGCAATAACATTATCAAGTATTATTTGTACTTAGGGTCATTCTCAAGGGAGAAATATAGTTGTTACTGTTTGATTTTTGTAAAATGAAACCATAAAGATCAATCAAATTATACAGCCTTTACATTGCATGGGGTCTTGATAAGACAACCATAATATTATGTTCCAAGATTGTTCAATTTAAAAATAAAACTACTCTGTGAATCATTCAAAAACTACAATTAATTCCAAGTTAAATGTAAGCGAACAAAAATTGACCATTATATGTGTTGGCACCCTTTATAACCATTAACTGACTTTCAAAACTGAGACTAACCAGCGTTCCACCTCCTCGGGGTCGGACCAAACTAGGTCGCAGAAGGCTCCCTTGTGGGGAATTTCCCGGTCTCGACGGATGCAACGGATCTGGTCCAGTGTCTTCAGGTCGGGACTCAAGCCCCCGTGCACGCACAGCACCTTGTCATCTATCAGCTGCGGGACAGACAGACACATGTAATTTTTGTGTATGTCAATTAAGGGGTAAAGCATTCTGTGTCAGGTAAATATGGTATAACTTGAGATAAACTTTCACACGCAGACAAAATTTTAAAATTATTTCAGATTTGTATTTTTTTTTTCTTAACTCAAACTCAAGCTGGGAATTCTTATTATAATACTTCCTCTTCTTGAAGTTCAGCCACAATAGAGGTTCTTTAGGAATTAATTATTATTTAAACAGCACAGAGAAATTTACGTGGTGATAATTTTTTTCCTAAAAATACAAAATTAAACATGTCATTCACAAAATATGATATGTTATGAATTATTTGCATAGATGACTTTCTGATTGTATTGTGAACAGTAACAGCGGTATCAACACGAGATAGAACAAGAAAAAAAAAAAATCGTGAAAAATGATTCAATACGAAGTTCCCTGGTAAAGTGATTATAATTATTTTAAGCTGTAACATCAAAATAACTAATACAAAATGTAAGTTATTTAACTAAAACATAAAAATATATTACAAATTTTATCTGAAACTGAAATAAAAAGTGAAAGAGTGTTGAATGGATAAGCAGAAGATAAATGAAAGCAAAGGATAAATAAAACTCACAGCGGCTATAGTTAGAAGATCAAACACTTTACAACAGTCCATCCAGGCGTTGGCATTTCCGTACTTGGTGAGGCACTCGTCATAAAAGCCATACACCTGCGTTATCTGCCGCGTCTCGTGGTTACCTCGCAGGAGTGTTATCCTAAATGGGGGATAAAATATGTAATTATATAAAGCTATATATGTATATATAAAGTTTGGCAATGAGAACTTGTCAAATACGGGGCCTACCTATCAGGGAAGCGGGCCTTGAGCGTCATGAGTCTGGTGAGAGTCTCCAGACTGTAGTAGCCTCGGTCCACAAAGTCCCCCATGAAGATGTACTTGGTGTCTGGAACTTGCCCTCCTATCCTGAAGAGCTCCTCCAAGTCATAAAACTTAAACAAAGTTAAAAAAATATATTACAAATAATACTTAATGCATGAATCTAAAGAAAATTAAAAGTCAAATCAAAATATTAGATCCATTCGATATGTCCTAAGGAAAAGATTTGTTTAAGATATTTCTACGCTAAAAGAACTATTTATTTATGTTGGCTTTCTAAGTGCTACAAATGAATGGGAAAAAACATCCAAGACAGTAAAAGAATTGAAACATTTCTCAGGCCATTTCTTTACTTTCATGACTATCAAAATATTCAGTATAATTGTTGTTGCCAACCAATGTACCTTCTAAATTTGGATCAAAGTGTACACATAAAAAATATTTTATGCTATTTTAAAGATCTGTACTTTTCGAAAAAAGACTGAGAAACCACGAGAATGAGTTGCTTCAGTAAAGAGTGTAAATACCACAAGGATTTGAAAGGAAAGGATACTTTTGTTTGCACTGCCTGTGTTATTAGTAGTATTATTATTTTTTTTGTAGTCAATCAATTTTACCATTCTCATTATTTTTAATTTGTACTATCTCTTCTTTTACATAGCTTTTTTGAAACAACAGAAAATATTTTAAAAATGTAAGGCGTCATTTTTGAGATTCTATTTTAAATTATATTTATAATATAATAATATTGGATAATTTGTATAGCGCCATTTTTGTAAAAACTTTCATCTCATGGGCACTTTACACATCAACTGTTTATAGTCCCACATTATCATTGTTTTTAAAATTAAAATTTGTTATTTTAACTTATGGAAATGATTTTTTGAAAAGGAACATTTTTAGTTTCTTCTTAAATAAAGTCTCTGATGCATTAATTGTTCCTTATGACGGAGGTCAAAGAGCTCCACGATTTTGGGCCTGCTACCGCAAATGCTCGTTCACTAAATTTAGACTTCTGGCATCGGTTGGTCGGTTCTACAACCCTTCCTGCGACTGAAGTAGAGGCTGACCTGAGAGTTTGACGTCCTACCATTCAAATTGTCTGGGATACAAAACTCTTGAAGATACAGAGGTGTCGTGTTATGTGTCGCCTTGTACATGAACCAGTACAATTTAATTCAACTCTTAATTAATTCAGGGAATCGGAGCCAATGTAGCTGATGTAAAAGAGATGTTATATGAGAGAATTTGGAAACTCCATATATTATCCGTACTGCCGCATTTAGAATGGATTGTAATCTATCCAGCTGAAACATTGGTAGGCCAGCATAGATGCTGTTACAATAGTCCACACGTGACACCACAAATGTATTTATAAGTAGACAGGCTGCCTCAAGAGGAAGATGTCTCCGAATATTTTTAATCTATCTCAGTTGATAAAAGCATGCACCAACAGTTTTGCTAATTTGTGTATTCAGTGAAAATATGAAAAAATATTCAATATGTACTTTTTTTTAAAAATAAGATACCATTATTTTTAAATGTGAGGCGGTTTTCCGGAATCAGGCTTAGCCTAAGTGCATTGCCGTAATAATATTATTATCGTGAAAAAATTATGTACGCTAAAAAATAAAATAAAATTCTATTTATGCTCTGAGAGAAACTAAGAAAAACAATACTATACTAAGGATAGTATACTATAAGGCTGCTGGTAGGGCCTGAGGTGACCGGGTGACCACATTACCAATGAAGATACATATATTAAATAAGTCAAGCGAACTGATAACAAGGAAAGCTGTACACTCAGACACATTCTTAACAATGAAATATTTTTCGATAAATACATTTTTTCTGTATATCTTTCTAGTTGATTAATTTAATTTGTATTAAAAAATGTGATCTTTTACAACTCATCCAGGGAAAGATAGAAGTCAGCAGAGCTAGTAGTGTAAGTAGAAATAGATTATCTCGGTTGTGTAATCTCAAAAAGTAGTTCAATGTCCAACATGTTGGTGATCTTATACAGGACAAATCAAGATACTGCAACATGGTTGCCAACCTTCGATATAAGAGGGCACATGAAAACAGTCTTATTAAAAATTGTGCATGCGCTATATTTTTTTTCTGTGCGCTATGTGATGTCAAATCGTGTGTGCGCGTATATCTGCACACTTTCGAGGAAATATTGTTGCCAAGTATATTCACCTGTCCGTGGATGTCCCCACAAACAGTAACAGGCGCCTGCACCGGGTGTATGTTGGATTCCTCGGTGAGTAGGTCACACACTAGTCCGCACAACTCGCGCAGATCATCCTCAGGCAAGTACTTGCACTGCTTGGCCAACTCCACCCATTTGTCCAGCGAAGACATGGCTGTTGGCTGATAATTTTAGGTTAGCGACAAAGATGAGCTCGCTGCTGTCTCCTGAAAAATACATTGGGTCAATTTAACACACAGAAATTAGTAATTGTAAATATCTACAAAAATTGGCGGGTGATCCAATTTGTGTTTAGATCTAACATTATTATCCTTGACAGTCGACATCTACATTCCCTTCATGAACGATCCCAACCCAGCAGATTTTATTAGGTAGCATATTTTCAAAAAATATATCTCGTGATGCCTAGCCTTATAATGCATAGGTAGATTAATATTTAAAATAAACATTTTTAACTGGTAATGAAAAGTAATAACAATTCAATTTGATGCAGCTTAAATAGTAACTACCAATACTGAATGATGTCTACTTGTTCAATATTTAATCGCATGGAAGTTCAGTTAGTATGCACAATACAATAATAGATAAATTATAAAACACCTTAAAACGGTTTTAAATGCCACTACAAATTACAAAAATGTATTTGACAAAATTTTGGAATGACAAGTGATTGAAACCGAAATAGTATTCAAATAGAACAATACATATCGAGAGTACTCACTTTTAAATATTTGCCCAGAAATATTATCGATCTATTACTATAAAATCATTTTATTTGATAAAATTGTCTACTACATTAAAATGCACAATGCACACCGAAATCGGCTAAAAGTTGAAGTTTGGTATAGGAGAAGAGCTGTCATTTACACATTTCTTTAACTTTTTTGGCTATCAGGCTTAAAAGTTTTCATCCCGAAAGCATCAAAATTAACCGATAGCTACCGAAATTTAATTTTGGTTACAGAAAAACAAACTTGATAGGAAATTCAGGATGCGATTTTATAGTACCAATTCTGATTGTAATTATACTTGCAAGAAAGAATTAATGATATGCAAATATAAATCACAGATCTCGACGAACGTTGTAATTACTGTGTAAATTTATTATAAAGATAAGTTTAGTCTTAACTTAATATAAGAAGAATGCATAACGATAATGATATCACTAGACAAGGAGTTTTAGTTAATATGGTAATGAACGTTAAGTGCTTATACCTACAGATAAAATGGACTCGAAGTTTGAGTGATTATGTATAGTTAGGGACACACAAATAAATTATGACTTGCGGGGTCCAAAATTAGGCCTAAAATGAAGGCGTAACACCGCTGTCAAGAATGGACCTATGAAATAATTCGCATCGAGTTCAGAACAGTTCGAGTTCATATCAGAAACTTGACGGAAACGGTTCGACAAGATCCTTTAAACAGCACGGTACGAGTGCAAGAGAATTTGCTGGAGACGGCTGCGAAACGGTCAGTGAAAGATGGTCCTCAGAGGAAGGTTCACCAGTAGCTTCGGACCGCATTCTCCAATCTTACGGAGAAAAACAGAAGCCGAGCGCACATGTTGATCAAACGGAGAATCAGACGGCTGACCAGCAAAGGCAGCCAACACCACGACACGAGAGATAGGGAGTGGACCGCGACCTCGATGGCAGCGCGGATGCTCAGCCAAGTGGATACCAGGGCGGCAGAGTGACGCGGGCGTTCTGCCCAGCAGACAGACACCAGGACGAGAAGAAATGTGGACGACGACATCGCTCTCCGCCCGGTCTAGAATCGAATGCGAGGCCGGCTCCGGCAACACAACGCGTCATTAATATAAGGTAGTCATAATTAGATTAAGTTAATATAAAAAGTTCTGCCTGCTGATTTGTGAATTATGTGTTGTAGAAAATAAACAATCAATCTGTGAGTTATCTGTGTTTTGAATATTTATCTGTCTCCTTCTACAACCATTGTGCAATTGACGATGTGATACCTGGAAATAATCGCAGGGCGAAATATTTTACTAGAGTGCGGGGCCGCTCCAATAAAATAATTAAGAGCATCTCTCTAAGATTATCATCATACTCAAGCATACTGATATACCTAAGTCCAAAGTGACGCGAAGTTATCACATTTATTAGCCGAATAAATGAAATAAAATAAAGGCTGGAAATCGCGTCTCGCAAATGCATGCAGGTCGCTGACGGCAGACCCATATAAACGGGACCGGACGTCTCTCAACAAAAAAGAACCTAGCGGTTCGTTCAAAAGGCGAGTTGCGATCGCAGTGACCTTCAGCCCGCGTGTTGTGCAATGAACGAAAAACGACGAGAGCTGAAAATAACGGGATTATGAAGGTTTCCTGAGAAGCAATAGCAGATCTCTAAGGGCGCGCATTGTTTCGAGGAGACGCACCCTGCCGGCAAATAGAACCGAAGGTCGTAGGGCCAATAAAGCTGGACCCGTTGTACTGGCGAGAATAGGAAATGCACCGTTACGTGCCCATTAGCTAGCGCCCAGGGTCGAAACGTGACGAGAACAAAATACGTCGTTTCTTTGTGCAATCTGCTCTTTTAATACAACGTTGGACGAACCACATGGCTCGAAATGTAAATGAAAATTGCAAGAAATAACATTCCCGCCAATTCAGACTAGTTTAATCACTAGAATATAATAAATAATATGTTTTGACGCGTGAATATGATTTTGAAGCGATGAGTACGAATCTAAATTGCTTAACGTATATGACAATCGATCACGGTGGGCTTAGTATTAAGCAGGATACTAATAATTAAATGGTATATGTAACTAGATATAAGGTTCTGTAAAGTAGCGTAAGAAATAAATAAATAACTAAATTGACTAAAGTGTAAATAATTAGAATATAAGATTAATTATAGTCAGCGATAAGACGAAGGAGGAGTCAGTTCGGGTTTGGATCGGGCGTAGCCTTCAGAAGAAGCGAATGGACCAATGGGATGATGGCCCGTCCCATGATGGGAAGAGGGCAGATCGGCAGATGGGAAACACCCCACTGTTGAAGTATAAAAATGGCCTACACACGGCCCGGAGCTCAATTAGTCAGTTGGAAAAGGAGTGGTAAACAGGGAGAGTTGCCGAAACGAGGCTCGGAGGGGTGAGTTGGACACGAGGTCTGGGAGGATCGAAGTCGCAGAGGGAAGCGATAGACTCAGTTGTGAAAAGCAAAAAACAGAGAGTTGTCGAAACCCAGAGGAGCGAGTTGGACACGAAGTCTGGGAGGATCGAAGTTGTAACAGAGAGCTGTCGAAACGAGGTCCAGAAGAGTGAGTCGGGGACGAGGCCCAGGAGGCGAAGTTACACAGAGATAAGTTGTCGAAACGCAGTCGAAAGCACACAGGAGCAGTTCACCGCATGCTATCCAGGAGCAGCCGCCCCGCCCGTTCAGAGCAACTAGTCTGATAGATTGTCGCCGGAGCAGCCGTGGAGCTAGCAGGTAGCCGCCTACGCCGGGTGATCACGATATCACTTCGCCGGCCAGAAGATCCGAAGAAAAATCACCAGATGACCCGAGGTAGAGTTAGTCTTAGATTAAGATAGTTATAAGTATTTGTGTATTCAATAAATGTATAGTTTGTCTATAATCGTGTGTTCATATTCACCTGCCTCACTCTTCCTATAACCATGGTACTGATGAAAGCGTGATACCTGACGGATGAGTCGCGAAGCTAACTTCCTTTAGAGTGCGGGGTATCGTTCTGATGAGCGATCAGAGGCTGATACGCACATCTCTCTACTCTCTCTCTCATACTAATAATTTCTTTTCTATGAGCATATTCAATATCTTATCTATGACATACTCGTAGATCGCTTTATCCGTGGGAATTATATCTCTTATCTATGGGAATTATTTTCTGTAACAGTGTTTTATTCGCGGGCGTTTTCTTTATTGAGTGCTATTTCGTTAGGTTTATTAATTTTATTAGTAAGTCTGCTTCTTCCAAATAAACCTCAGCTTTCCATTTTATTTGAAGTAATTTTCTTAGACTAATACTCTTTGAAAGGTGTTCGGACTATTTTTTATTTCACCTTGTTGGCAGTTGGCACCCAAGATTAGCGGAATATATAAATATCTAATACAACTATTTTTCACTGAATGTCCTCAACAGAAAATGACATATTTATAATATGTCTAATGTTCTAGTTTGTCAGTTTCATACTTGAAAAATTATGTTTTCGATTGACGTAAATTTGTCCAAGCATATTGTGGTGAAGGGCGTATCGAAGGGAATATCAGTTCTTTATTGGAACTCTACCCCGTGTAATAAGGTATAAGAAAGAATGTATAGTCATATTTACGTGAAAATGTGTTCATTGTCTTAATAGTGTTATTCAGTAAAATATCATAGATTTCTAGTGAAAATTTTGTATAACTGCACCCATAAATTGCTTTTTAAGTTGATTAAATTATTGTGAATATCCTGTGCGTGCGCCTCACGAGATATATTTTGTTCAAAGTTGCGCTACAAAGTAAATAAATTGTTCATCCTATGTTTAATTCATTTTTTTTAAATTCTCGGCCACGGCTGTGTAAACGTAATCACTAAACCTAATCTGCAAAATAAAGTTGGGTATAATTTTAGTTTATGTAACAATACCACTCTTCTTTATTTTCGAATGTTCAGATTCGACAATTATATACCCAACACCCAAACTCAGACCCACTTACATTTTTACATCACAAAAAATGGATCTGATCAGAGTAAGATGACCAGCTGTGTGTTTCGCTCAGTTTTGGGGTTTCAACTCTCTCTGGGCTCCATGTTTTATTGTAATTTCTTCAAATTATGCTAGTTTCCTAATTCATCATGTCTAACTCTAAGTCGATTGTGTCAATGAAAATAAAATTCATTTATCATAATCTTGTGCCACCGTCTATCTATCAGAATGCTCCGTCTGCAAGTTTTCTTTTTTTACTCATGAACAATCACTAAAACTTGTCACAGGAATCAAATTTCTGGAATTCTACAATAGATTACAAAAGTAGATCGCTCGGACAATTTAATATGACTTCTGCAAATATTGTCGAGATTATTCTCATTAATATTTATTATTGGCGTCCTTTGTACCTATTGATGTATTTCTTATTGTTGCGACTTAAATATTCCCAATACTACCTATATCTTGTATTTTCATATATGTATAAATAATGTATTTCTTATATACATGTATTATTTTGTTGCCTTATAAGGCCCTCACAATTCTATTGCTCGGTCACAATAGAAGCGAGATACTTAAAGTGAGAATTCAGGATTTTTTCATTTTATGATGTTGCAGTTTCGATGAAGAATATGTGCATCTAAAATTCTTGTCTTTGTATTCATCAAAAAGATGCATGTTGGTATGGCATGTTTTCTTTTATAGAAATTGGTTGTGGTTAAACAGTTATTGTGACTGCAATTGATTATTCATAATTATAATAGAAATATGTACTTTTTCATGATATTGTATTTTTAAACTAAGCATCTTCCATTATATTTTTGTTGTTACAATATATGAAGAAATATGGTTTTTGTTGAACACTGATAGATTTCCTGTACTTTGTCGATAAGGAGAATATTGACAGTGTGGACTTTAGATGGGACTATCCAGAAGAAAAGACTAACGCAACACAAGATATCAGAGTGTGGGCTTGTTGGGGGACTCTGTTAGTGACGATTGTATTATATTCTCACTAGCTTGTCTTTCATGAGGCTCTCGCTCAATTCATCACGGTTGTGATGCTAGCGTAATGTAGTGATGAAAAAATAATTGATATTTGTTAATTATAATAATTTTTTGTAAAGGTTGTAAAGGTCCATCTGCATTTCTAATGTGATAAATTCTATGAAATGAATATAATATGAATAATGCTCGTATTTATATTTGTACATTTGGCTGGTGCTGTTTTCTTGTTTCATTAATAAATAAATACAGTAAAACCGCGATATAACGAAATCCAAGGGACCAAAAAATAAAAATTCGTAATAACAAATTGCCACATATAACGAAATAAATTTTAAAAATCCTACTATATGTTACGCGCCGTTGCAAAAAAATGTTGCGCGGCTTCAAAAATGATTGCAAATTCTGCTAACAAAGGAGGAAGAAGGCCATAGAAAACTGAATATCTACATATTTTTAGTAGTTTTGTTATTAAAACAGATAAGCAAATGGATAATCAAAGGTATAAAATTAAGAACGGAACCTATTCAACACCAATTGGAAGATACTTTTGTAAATTCCAGAATATTGCAAACACAAAACAATATTTTAATTGTGTTTAAATGTAGAGCCGCTTCAAACATAGTTTTAGGCATGAAACATACAAAATAACAATTTTACAGTTGAATCGCGGCATATTTATAAAGTCGTATATAAATTACGAAGGTACTTACCGGTAACGGCGGCAACCACTTCAAAATATATTTATAATCGTTAAAATTGTTCACTTAAAAATTATTGTTAACATTGTTCACTTAAAATACACAAAAACAATAGTTAATAGAAATACAAAATGCCGTACAAAAATAGTCCATAAAATATTTTAACGAATTATTTATATTATTGACGAGTTCACACGAAAACAATTGTCAAACGAAAATGAATTTATGTAAATATTCAGTTCGGTCATGCAATAATCGCGTTAAAAGCTGAACAAACTTAACTCTACAGACGTTACACTGAGACTGACATTTCCAATAAGTACATACTGCAACTTTCGGGGGGTTCCTGTTAATTTTTGTATTTTACAGCTGTTTGGGTCTGGGTTGCAATCATATTAGAGGCGTATGCGTACGTAAAACGTGTCAGAGAACGCCGCAAGAATTATGTCAAATGGTTTTATGGGCCTACTATGAACCCAAGAAGAAGTTTGAATTGTTTTACTACCTTGTCGGCCGACCGCCGCGCATCGCCGAAAAGGCCAAAAAACTGTTCGCATACGGCAGATGCATCGGTGCGGCTTTGTAAGTGCGAAATAATATTTTCATCTTTTAACATTTTTTTATTTCGTTATAAATTTACATAAGTGTATTGGCATTTTTACGTACCGGACAAAAATGATTTTGTTATAAATATTAACGGGATTTCGTTATATAAATGCATTTTTGTATGAAAAATTGGTTTTAGGGACTAAATTTCGATTTTTTTTTCAATATATGTCATTTTTCGCTATATCGGGTTTCGTTATATCGCGGTTTTACTGTAATTCAATTCAACTTGTAGAGTGTAAATTAAAAAAATTGCTACTAAATCCGCATTTGGTTGGAATAAACAAGAATAGTAAAATATACTTTGTTATATATTTTGTTAGAAATTAAAACTTCTGACAACGACTGGTTGGTTCTACAATCCTTCTCGCGGCTGAAGTAGAATTTGAGGTCTAGTCTAGATCTAGGTAGATGTATAGCTATTTTTATTTTCATTTTGGATATGTGTACATATTCATATTTATCATAATATTTGATATTATAAAATAAAATGTTGCCTATGTACAAAATATAAGTATGTCCTCTTGCACAGGAAAAAATAGTTTTCTTTAATTTACGAATAACATATTGGTTGACATGCTTTCATATTAAAAGCTTGACACTCTGCTATAGAATTTGTCACATTAGATTATGTAAGTTGAAAAGACATGCGTTTTTGGTCTAGTGGTATGATTTAAGCAGTTGTGTAAACCCTTGTCCCGGGAGACCACCGAGAATATTGATTATACATGTACTCCGTGTATACGTCTCAATTTTTTAGATAAAATAACAAATGTTAAGCTTTAGGTAATCAAAAAATAATCGATTTTTCAGCCAGTTCACTTGGAAGGCTCCGATTTCTCGTACTGTGTATTAGTTTTAACACTCAAATCAAAATTTCTTTCTTCATTATTACATTATTTTGCATTTCTACAATGGTAGAAAATTTAAAATAAATTATTGTACAGGCTGTGTGGTGTATATTAATTAAAATAAAACAACTTTCTGGTTTGTAATATTTTGTTTGAAAACATTAATTAAAAACTTTGTACAATATTATAATTAAATGCAGCATTGGGAATTCTCGGAGAGTTGGAATGTTACAACATAACACTACCTCTTCGTGTCTGCGAAGAAGCTGCTCCAGCAAGACAGCGGTAAGAGTGCCGGCGCCATAAGCAATTTAGGCATTCATCCATCAGCTCAATTTATTAAAAAGCCATTAATCAACTACTGTTTTGTTTTTCATAAGAATTACCTGTTTCCACGACAATATATAATGTAGATATCAACAAGAATGGTTTATAATAATATAAATAATACCTTTTTATACTTTTCGTATATAATACACATGTTTGCTTATGACGCCGGAACTAATGCGGACACTATAATCCACACAAAGTGACAAACACATTGAGAAAATATCAAAATAAAAAATTCTAAAAATATATAGACAAATCTGGAATTACTCTCCAAAATTCAATAGAGCCAAGAATAAAAAGATTTTTTTATTATAAATATGTATTTAGAAATTTCACAGATATTTATTTTAGATCCTGCATCAGGGTCAGGGAGAGTGGCGGCACTGTTTTCCAAATTGTTGAGAAAATACCATATCGCTAGGGCAGTGGTCACACTGAGAAACAGAATGTGTACCATTTAAATACATACAATGATATGTATGTATTGTAACGTTTTGTTCAGACAAAAAATATTATTTCTGGCTCAAAATCTGAAGATAATTCAAGATTATCATTAACATTGAACCATGTAACTAGAATAAGTACAAAACATGTCAAATCTTTCAGGTTGACTATAACCGACATTTCAAAATCATTTCACTCTTCCAAGACAAATGAAAGCATTCGGACAAAAAAATCTCACCTGTGAACAAGAGTATGTACTAAACTAACATTTTGGATACCAAATGGACTATAATCTTAAAATTTGCTATGTGTCAAGTTTTGATAGTGGCCAATTTTTTAGTCTACGTAGATGCAGGAAGCTTACTGATGAGAAATCAGAGATGGAGCTCTTCTATATAAAATGCACAATGTGGCAATATAAAAAAAAACTAAACTGTGATTTTAGCCAACGGTCTGAAGCTGGGTAGCCCTAATGATGGGATAACCCGGAAGAACATGACTTATTATGTATTTGGCAACAGAAAACCGGTCAATTGGCAGTATCACAGATAAGATCTTGAAGACGATATGTAACATTCCACCCATAATTCATTCTCTCGCCCACAATCAAACTACAATGTTACACTAGTGAAAACTATTTCTATAACAAAGTATTGTTTATGGATAACTCCTTATCACTAAAGCCACACTGTTAAATTCAAAACAGCGCCATTCTTCCTATGCGCACTCAAATTTTTTTTCAATACTCCATGAGACATTTCATCTATAAATACATACACATATTTCATCACTTGATAGGATGGCTATAATTTTCTAATAAAAATGTAAACATTGACTTTCCTTAACTAAAACACGCGAATGAAACTTAGCAAACGATGTTCAATGGAAGAAATATCTTATATCACAGTGACTTCCACAAACCGAGGCATGAGTTCACAATTATGTACATTACCGAGGCATCGGTGATGACGAACCACGGTTCTAAGGCACTTATCGTAAACAACAAATTACAGTAAAACTCCGTTAATTTGTGCACCCATATTTTGTATTTTCACAAAATTTCTTTTATCTAAAAATTTTGCCCCGAAAATAATATTTTATACTAATTTCTACCGATAATTTGTAAAACCTGATTATTCGTAGTTCGTATGTATTTTTTATATCTGAAGTAAATAATAAGTTCACATAATTTGCATGTTCACATGTTTTTTATCCACACTAACGCAACTACGTATTCATCATCCCTTTGTGAACATCTGTGGCTAGCGCCGCCCCTTAGTCAATCACGGTGCTGTTCCTTGTCACAATAACGGTGCGCTTAGAGCTCGCAGGACTGCAGCCGGACTGAATAACCCCTGTAACCCCTTATTAAAATAATTTGAACAATTTTCATTAAATCTCGTAATTTATAAATTAATTGTGTGCAAATGTTGCGATTTGAAACTGAAACCTTTGTATTTAAATACATAATATATTTTTGACTTAATTTTTTTTTGTGCTTCGTTTTCTAAAATAGCACGAACATCTTGTAATACGTGTAGATCCTTGACATTTAAAATATGGAGATTATTTTAAAAACTGCCAAAAATTAATATCAAAGATAAAATTAGCGGGGTAATTTGAATCCCAAATACGTCTTGAGTTCAAACTTAAAAAATCGCAGCAAGTTTCAACGAAGCATGAAGATTTAAAGTTTTTATTATATTTACATGGGCTTTATAATATTCCAATTTCTTACCCAATTTTGATGGAAAAGGCGAGTTTGCCCACTAATCAAATTAAAATGTCCGTAATTTTGTTGCGTCAAGCATTGGCACTAAAGAAGCATTTAGAAGTTTTTGACTTTTTAAATTGGACACGCCACACAACTACCTTATTCAGGAGAAATTGGTTATTTGATCAACATTTCGACACACAAAAAGCTGAAATAATAGATTTTGGACAGTCACCATGTTTCAGTATGACAATCACAATGTCGACAATGGAGCCCTGCATGCAAAAATGCAGACGTGTAAACTGAAGCATAGCATTTAAAAACATTTCTTTCCGTTGCCTTCAAAAAAATTGTTGACATTATTCGTAATTTGGATTTATTTTTTAATTTTGGTCCCATAAATTATGAATTAACGGAGTTTTACTGTATATATGAATTGGAATAAGATTATGTCTTGGTGTTGTCAAATTTTACCTAGATAACATTTTTTAAATATAAAATTTACATTATTACTGTAACAATGTCATTATATTTATTCATCTTAATATATTTGAGCAATTCTTTTAGTGAGGGACTACACAAGTAGTTTTGTGTAAATATTGAATATAAAATAAATTGTAAAATTTATTTATTTCTGGTAGAACTAATTATGGGTTATGGAAATATTTGTTTGAAAAAACTTTTCCTTCTCTAAAATTAATATTTTCTGCGGTCTTTCATTTTCCACACTGCTTTTAGCTCCTGACGATAACATCGTGACGTGAGATTTCGACGGTCGATTAAATTGTGCAATTCAAAATCTCTTTTTGTAATTTCTCAATAGGTTTCAGATTGTTGAGAAAAAAATAATCAACATAAATCAGATCACACATATACTTCTTGACAACTCAAAGCTGGCGAGTGTACCCTACCAGCGAAGATGGTCTGGCAGGCCTCCGGGGTAATGGCCCGTGAGGCAGGCTGTGCAGTGTCCTCCGGGGCCCCCGCCCGGGGCCTGCATGTGGAATCTTACGGCGCTCACCAATCCGTCCACGCTCAGATAGCACAGACTGTCCGCACCTGGGGAAGAAAACATTAGGATTACATTGTCATTCACTTTTATCGCTTTCTGTGGTCCTTTGGATATCTTTTTCAACCTCGACACATTGTTTCTGAGTACATAAATTTGTTCACGTTGTTACAAATGTGAATAACAATTATCTGAGAATTCATGTACACGGTGCATCTACCTACAGAAGAATTACTACATGGTGCACCATGTACAAAGTATATGTTGTGTGACGGATTTAAACGGCTAAAAGAACATGCGTACTGTAGTGCTATGTACTCGGGACAGAATTTCCAAGTTATACTGTGAAATTCTGGCATTACAACGGCCTATTTATGTCACGTAAGCCATGGATCTGCCTATATAAGGACACGGTAAGTATTTTAGGAGCAGTTTTCTGAAATAAATATCACGAGTAACAACCTATTGATAGAGTGTATGTGTGATGTAAAATATTAATAGATGACCATCAGTATTATCTGGATTTATCCTGCAATACACATATATTTACAATTGTTATACTTATTTGTTACTAAGAAAGTAATTAAAGTGAATAAGATATTATTTTTTAGTTACTAGGCACTTTACTATAAAAAGACAGTGGGTGCTTGGTTATAGACCATATTGGCCATTGGCGCGAACGGTATTTGATGCGTGTTAGTGCTATATCATAAGTCCGATGTGTGATGTGAAGTGTTAATATATACATTTTCGTTTACAGTTATCGAAATTTGAAAACTTTTTTGAAATTTTTTTTACAAACGCATCTTTACTAAATGGCAGAGTGGGACTTTTTCGCTAATGGAGATATTGCGGACTTCTTAGAAATTTCCGATACGCTTATTTACTATCGCAGAGTCCAATGATGAGAACGACGTCGAGGATGATTATTTTGCGGTTCACATCTATGATGACGAAGACCTTGACAATACTGTTAATGAAAACCAGCCATCAACAAATGCAGGGCATAGGCCAGTATTTGAATGGGAGACAGATAATTGTTACGTTCCAAATACATATACATAAAATCTGAAGTCGTCCTTCCAAATAATATTTATAAAATAAATAATAATTTCTTATCCTGAACGTTAAGGCCAGACAACATTATAAACTTTTATTTATTAATTTTTTTCATCTAAAACCGTACGAAATCGCGGTCGATGGACACTTATAATAAAATAGAAGCTCCATGTTTGTTGTTTTTTTAGTTATACCAACGTTTTCATGTTTTTTTCGAAAAAATAAAATTCGGACAAAGCTAGTCTATGAATTTTGAATTTTACAAATTTTGGCGCCAATTGGTGCCATATGCCTCAAATTACTCTCTGTATAAGTAATTTAATCTTGCATAATATTAAAGCTCAATAATCTAATATTTGAACTTCATTTTTACTTCCAAGCAAACATCTATTTAAGCCTGTAGGATGGCTCTATTATCAGCTCTCAAAAGTTCCAACTATCTATTGTGATATCCAAGACTGTACTGACCGACATGCTTGGCGAGTTGCGGCGGTGAAAGGCGATTGGCGATGAGCTCCTCCCGAGTGGGGATGTTAATCCCCATGTAGCACGGATACTGCAGAGGAGGACTGGCGATCCGGACATGAACCTATTTAACAAAGCAATCATTTTAAAAGTTTCTCGTAATAAAACACAATTAATTTCATTGTCCATCTGCAGGATCTATAATTATATACCTCCTTAGCGCCCGCATCTCTAAGTAACTTGATAATGGGTCCGATGGTGTTTCCTCGAACGATGGAGTCATCTATCAGCACGAGTCTCTTGCCGCGCACGTTCTCCGACAGCGCTCCAAATTTCTTGGCCACCCCGAGCTGCCGTAGACGTGTACTGGGCTGTATGAAGGTGCGGCCTACGTAGCGATTTTTACAAAGCACTTCGGCAAATGGAATACCAGACTGGAAAAATCAGAAGAAATAATAAATAAAAATATAAGGAAGATGTTAGAATAAGTGAATAAAATAAGTTAGATTAGAGGCCCCATTGTGGCGAGTTTGAACACTAAACCCGGCAACTTTGAAAATAGTGATGCAGCAAGTTTAGGTAGCGGACCAATACTGAACACAGAGAATTAATACATATGTATTGTGAAGTGATTTATTTTAAAATTAAAACATTGTGTAGTCCTTGTGCCAATAAATTTCAGGACAGTATGATTAAATCAAAACTGCATTACAACCGCGTTATAGATTTTACAAGCCACATTCATATTGTGCTTATAATTTGCTTTAAACTCAGACAGCGATGATCAAAATTCAGTATTCATACAGTATCCGTCGATGATATTCAGTGTGCTTACCTGTCTAGCGTAGCCGTGTGCTGCAGCTGTCCCTGACTCGGGCACCGAACTGACGATATCGGCATCCACGGGCGCCTCTCGGGCCAGCTCCCTGCCGCACTGCAGGCGCACAGAGTATACCATCTGACCTGCAACAGTCGATCTACCTCTATATAATAACTGATAGATAACCTCAACATTTTCACGAATTTATTTGAAATTTACAGTTTGCTAAAAATAGTCGAGAACTTGCCTTCAAAGATACTGTCACTGCGGGCGAAGTAGACATACTCGAAGATGCAGAAGGCCTGCTGCTTGTTGGGGGGCAGGGGCACGCGCGCCACCGTGTGGGGACCTGTGCGCGTAAGCTGCACGATTTCCCCAGGGAGCACTTCTCGCTCGTAGCGGGCCCCGATGGAGAGGAATCCACACGACTCTGAGGATACGACCCAGCCTGTGTCGCCGCCCTCTAGGGAAGAATTACACCTTGGCTAGTGAGCGTGGATATTGTATATATTCAGAGTTCATACATTCTATTTGTGTAAGGGCCGGTTGCGTTATCTTCGGTAACCATAACTGAGATGTAAACGAGTTTAAATTCAAACTCGTTTACTTTTAAACGAGACTCAAATAATTTGACAAAAATCGAGTTGCGTGAACAGAGTTTATAGTTATCCAGTGTAGCAATTACATAGGCCTCTTAAAATCTCATTTTCAAAAACAAATGCCACGCGAGTAATTATGCTTATGGCAACACGTGTAGGACGCTTCATTTGACATTTACGTTGATTTTGTGTTTACTTTCCCAAAATGGGCAATAGACGTTTTTGAACGATGAATGTCAATGTAAAGTAAGTATTCTAGTATTTTAACTATATTTAAAAGTTTATGTTGTAAATTACGTATTAGTAAACATTATTTTTAATATTTATTCAGAGAATTCAAGGCGAAGCAAGAAACAGCAGAGTGGATACAAATTGTGATGTAGATGTCAATGATATAGATTCTAACTGTAAGTACTTTGCGAGGCCTTGCAATGCAAATCTTATCACTTTAATTTAGAAACGTTTTTATCACTCATTTTGCATTTAATATGGTACCTTTTAAAAACAAATAAATACCATGCACACCCCAGTTGTAAACAGATCAATTATACAAATGTAATATGTTTGTATGTTCATAAGTGGAAGATGTTGAGCACAGACCTCAAGTCTGAATATCTTGGCGTTGCATTTAAATGCCAACTGATAGCATCACCTCTAAAAAGTGAGTAGAATGTTAATTCACAATATAATTAATTAATTTTCTGATGTATGCACACTTACATAATGTAAAAAAATATAAATATTAGATATCGATAATGCTTTTATTTAGTTTAATTATTTCATTTATAATATATACCCTTTCTTTGTTCGCAGATAAATCAAAACACAAAATGAATTCAACCACCCCAAATGAACAAATAGACAATACACAAGAACTGCGTGTTGTAATTTTAGTCAGACATCAAGCTGAGAGATATTTGGCCCAACTAAATTTTAAATTAGTCAAAGAAAAAATAATATGTAATTAATTTAATAATTTACTTCTTTAATTTTATAAACATTAACAATTTCTTTATTTTTAAATGTTTACTGCCTCACTGTTTTTAGCTAATGGGGTTTCACCCCCTTTCATTTTAATGTATTAACATAAACCGTTTTTCTATTAACTAAAATAATAATGTGTAGTTATGTCGTATGGCTTTACAGTTTCTAATTATTGACTTTAATTTTACTTACTTGTCTTTACTCTCTACAAATAAATGATTCTGTATGTGATTTATGTTAAAAGGTATATATATATATATATATATATATATATATATATATATATATATATATATATAAATATAATAAAAGAGTTTTTACAGAGGAAGAATTGTTTTACTAGAGATCCAATATTATTGTAAAATAAAAAATAAATGTGACAACAATTTAGGCTAAATCTCAGAAATGAATGATATACAGAGCGATGAAGATCTTTAATGAAATGCCAGATGAAGATACTTCATAAATTCAAAATGAAACTAAGCCAATATGTGTAAGATAAGTTTGATCTTATTTATATTAGAACATATATATATATATATATATATTTACATTTGTGTGCACAATATTAAGAATAAATAAATTAAATACTATGGCTGGTTTACTAATTGAGAAAAATAGCCGTTTATTAGATCTTGTCTTATATTATTTCCATCCTGTGCAGGTTCAGAGTCAATTTCATATAATATTGTCACAAGTCTGGTCGCTCGGTAACATTACGCAGCACTGCTGTGGCTATAATGACTGCTTCCACTCTTTCAATACACAGTCTGAGTTTCATACCTATTGCGGGGAAACGTCTTTTCCACACCCCAAATGTTCTTTCTACAACATTCCTAGTCCTGATTTGGCTCTCGTTATATAGTTTTTCAGCCATAGATATTGAATTCGTAAATGGATTAAGTATGGTTTGAGTAGACAACCACGGTCACCAATGAGATGTTTATCATTAAAAATACCATCATCTAGTTGCCCTTTTAATCTAGAATGACTGAAAATAGTACTGTCGCGTGTTGAGACTGGCTACCTTGCAACAACATTTGTGTATTTCATTATGGCATCTATTACTGCCTACACATCTCATGGAGAAGTAATCCTTCGTATTTTGATAATATTCCACATTATTTCCTCCTGGAGATAGGATTTCCACATGTGTGCAATCTATTGCACCAATCATGTTTGGAAATTTTTAAATGTTGTAGAATTGATTCAGATATTGCTGAATTTCTTCGGTAGATTCAGGTAAACATAAATTGTGATCTGAGAGCGGCTATTGCTCTGCTCACTTTGATCACAATCCGAAGTTGAAAAATTTAATAGAATGCTTTTAATGACGGATGTCAAGTGAATGCGCACAATGCAAATGTGCCCTAGATGACAAATCCAGTGGATGCAATCCGTTATCAGAAAAAGATTTTTTAAAAACCCATTTCTTCTTGCAAAAAATAATGTGCCGAGGTCCGAGTTTCACTTTTCCTGTTAAGAATATACTGTATAATTAGTTTATCAAAAAAGTCTGTGATATCACTGTTATCCGACATAATATTGTACATTTCGATACTAGTGTCAAAAATTGATTTCGGTGACATCTGTCAGTGGCTCGCGCGCAGTGCGCATGTGCATTAATAAAGTTTACATTTAAGCAGAGATTTTCGGCGGTTTATAGTTAAAATTAAAAGTAAGCGACAAAAATGAGATGACACAATGCGTTTTCGGATAAACTAAGTTTAAAAGTAAAGTTTATGGTAACCAAAGATAACGCAACCGGCCCTAAGTCTTTACTCGATAAAACAAAATAAGTATAACAAAGTTAAATAAGTAAGTAATGCCAACTAAATAACTTACCATCATGCTGTTCTCTGTGGAGGTAGGCTAGTGTGCCACACTCTTCTGACCTGACACATCTCTCTCATCCACATTCATTCATCTTCTCGCAGAAGCTCGCTGATTATTGAGGCTTCTAACAGGACCATCTTCCAGTACCTGGTTTACTTGGTCCTGTCAAATCTTCTGTGAATGTCCTCTATTTCTGGTTCAATCAACACTTGCATGTTTCTTAGTATTCTCTCCTCATTTATCCATTCCATATGATCAAACCATCTAAGTGATTCTTTTTTTAATCTTATCACAATGCTAAAATCAACTTCACATTGTCTACTGATTTCTTCATTCTTTACTCTATCACAAACGGATCTGCCACATATACGAGTACATATCTTATTTCCACTGCGTTCAGTCTACTTTCGTTCTACTTCTGCCAGCTCCAGGATTCCATTGGGTACCCCGCTAGTCTCACCTCGGTTGACAAGTTCCCATTAGATATTATTCCATTCAAAGCACCGTTCACTTTGTAATGTTAATATTTTGTAAATATCATTTAAGTAAAAAATTAATTAAAAATTGGTGCAAACATGAAACATAAGATAAACTGTTGTTAAGACTCTTGCTTCAATTGTACAAACTACCTAACTATTACCTGTCTGTGAAGCCAAATATCTAAGCAAGTTGTTTCAATATGTACTCAAATCTGCACACACAGGTGGCAAACATTTTAGCCATGTCATATACCTGGACTGAGCGGCAAAATCTTCCCGATGCAGAGCGGCCTGTTCCCGAAGGGGTCCCGCGCCGCATAGATGCAGTCTTCAGTCATGATGACCAGCGAGTAAGACAATGGGGCCAACTGCATCAATGCCGTGATCCGCGCAGGCCAGTCAGGGGCGCCGCCCTCCCTCTCCCCTGCCGGTCGTACGCACAGCGCTTGCGTGATTAGCTCCGAGTCTGACTGGGTGGACAGGCCTACGCCCCGAGCCAGCACCTGAACAAAGATTTGTCATTGGAGGATATTGACAGTCGTGTGATCTAGTATTAACAATTACGTTTCTAGTATATTTTATTTTAATTCATACATACTGCATACTTATATAAAAGTCCCTTACCATCTTCCGTAACGAATGGCAATTGAGCAGTTCTCCGTTGTGCGCGAGGGCCAGCTGCCCATAAGCCGTATGGACCACGAATGGTTGGCAGTTCACCTCCTCGGAGGCAGCCGATGTGGAATACCTGTAACCACATATTTTTCATCAGCATATAACTGTCAAATATACTATATCAGTGGCGTATTGCAGGCACCAAGTTAGGCTTTGCAGTTACCGATGATGCTATGTATACAATACTAGATATCAAAAAAATTTAGATTTTTTAAAAATTTCGAGAGCAATTCAATCAATTTAAATTTAGCTGCTTTTGATTTGGCTTAAAATATTTTCTACGATTTCCCCTTCGGACAACAGATTTAAAATGTTTCATTTAAAAACATTTATTTAAATAACTAGCTTTATAAATTAGCATAGCTGAAACAATTGTATTTTGATATTTAATTTAAGGGGCAACTTTCATTTTTCGAGATATTTTTGCATTTTGCATACCCTTTCAAGATGAGACTAATAGTTAATTTTTTTACAATATCAAGTAAACATAAAAGTGTGTTATTTTTTACATAAATATTGCTAGAGTGAAAGGTATCAATAGAAAAGGACAAGTATACAATTGTTGGTTTTCTTAAATTCCTAGGTCAGATTTTCTATCAGATAATAGCCATTTCTTCAACATTCATAATACATATGTGTTGCCATTTGTAATTATCAAGCGAAAATTAAATAATTTGTTAGAGTTCTCACCTAAGAACTGTTATGTTTATATTATGAAGAATTATTATGTTTATGATAAAAACCATTGTTTGTGTCCATAAACATATGAATACAAAATATTACAATTTTGCCTCAATTTATAAAGAAAAAATTGGTGTAAATTCATTCAAGTGCTAACAAATCATGGACCAGAATGCACATGAAGATGTTAAAAATGGTTTGCAAATAACTCATAGTTAGACAAAAATTGTGAGTTATGTCATAGACAAGGTTACGCTAATCCGGGTAATAACGGCGAGAATTGTATAGGGTCTTTTCATAATATAACGATTATTTAATTTATTTTTATTTCTCAAAATTTAGCACAGCTTTTTTACTTGTATGCAGTGCACGCCCCTGCTATATAAATATATGTGACCACCCCTACAGAAACTGTATTTAGTTTGTATTGTAGTGAATGGCACAATGTTGCATATCTTCTTGAATATCCATCAAATGATATATTAAACAACCATATAAAATAAATAAAAATACTATTAAACACAATTTCTGAGTGAGCTTCCCTACAATAATATCATCCAAGAAGGTCGATGCTCTGCCTCTATATCAACATTTCTAAAAAAGAAAGATATACAGTGTTGTCTCATATACATATATGTATATTTTTAAATACTATGTTATTCAAGTTTAATTCTGTGTGAAAAGAATGGAAATTCAGGGATTAACTTTAACAATATTCCTTAACTATTTATTAATCAATTAGAAAGACATGCTGAAAAAAATCTATATATCAATAAAATATTTGGTAACTACTAGAATAAATTTTAGATTTTATCAATTCATTTAATTTGTGTTAAAAATAGCAAAGAACTATGTTTTGAAATTGCAAGTTCACTACAAAAATGTGTTTTCATTAAAAATACTGCAGGTCTTCCTCAATTATCATTATTGTTTATTTTTTATATACATATTAAATATTACAGTGCCGACGTGATGTGCCACTCACCTGGTGTGACCGATACCCAGGTTGCCCTTGAGTTTCTTCATGGAGTCATCGCTGAAAATATTACTGATGAGCCCCATCCCCTTGTGCACGTGGAAGTTCTTGTCGCTGCCCTCTGAAGTTACAATACCTGCAGACTCCTGTCCCCTGACATTTTTGCTCATTATTAATATGGTAATGTATGTACAAGAGATTACAAAGGACTACACGGGGTGCAGCATACATTGTGCGATGATTTTAAACAAATCTTTAAATTGCTATAAGCCTGATATCTGATCTGCATCAATATGATACAATGCATACTTATATGTTAAATAAAAGGGGTATCCAATAAATGGGACAAAAATTGCTGGTGTTTTTTGTATTTGCCAACACGGTCTAACATTAAATTATAACAACAATAAATAGCAACAAATTAATATAAAATTAGTCTTGTAATTTTAAATCAAGACGAAGAAGAGATAACAAACAACGACCTGCCACAAACGAAGATGTTACAGAGCATGCAGAAGAAGTTAGAGGAGAAGTAACGAAACAAAAATTAGAGGAAACGTTTCTGTTGATAGAAAAAGCTATGAAGAATTTTACTAACCATGATAATAAGTATTGTAAATGCTGTCACTAAAGATGTCCGGTGTTATAAAGATCACTATGTGATGCGTAAAATGAATGCAAGACAAGAAACTTTAGACAAATTTAAAAAACTAAAATGCATCTGATAATTTTTATTGGTAGAATTTATAAATCATTATTTGAGAGTTTTTATTTTGCTATTTGAAAGTCACGCTTTGTCAATGTGATCTTTCATTATTTTAAATATACACGATTTTATTTGTGATTGAATATTTTATTACAATTGGTACCTGATACGGTTTCATTTGTTATGACTTGACCTAGCATTTGATACAGTGTACGACAATTGTAAAAAAAATTTCATGGGAAAATGTGATTCGATTTTACGTTGTTTTGATGTGCGTACTTACGTAGTGTACTCTAGAAAGGAGTTTGCTTATGAAATCGAAATTATTGTCATTTTCAGAAATAAAAAAATATTTCAGATTAATTTTAAGGTAAAAAAATTCACCAGATATATGAGTGTACCTGTGCTGCAAGGCGACCAACCCCAGGCAGATGACCTGAGCGATATCCAACTGAGTTGGCCACTCACCGCCCGCGATGGCTCCGAACACTCCGCACTCACACGTCAAACCTGAAATAATACATACAATGTTAGATATCCAAGTCCTACATCTGCAGATCCTTAAGTTGTTTGTATTATTTTATCAGATGTTTTTTATCTGTAATCATTTTACATGTTGATAAGTTTTTCTGAATCTAGACTCACCCGTGTCCACAGCTCCTCTGCCAGGCTTTTTGTGTATCTGCACCGCTCCTCGCTCCGAGCCTCCATCTCCAGTTTCCATGGCTGATGAGACCTGCGAGCAATACAGAACCATTGACAACACAGTCGATAACCTTCAAACCAGATAGCCCATATCAGATCAAACTGTGTATATATAATTTATATATGCAGTGGAACCCGATTTCACGTTTTCCCTCTATTTGCGTGTTATTTCTGCAGTCCCGTGTCATTTTACGTTTGTAAAGACAAACGTAAAACAGGGTTTTACGTTTGTCTTTACCGCGACTAACGTCTACAATTTATTCAAATTTGGATAAAAATAAAACGCATGCAAAGTCAAGGAAACAGTAAGTGTAGTTCCGTAAAGCTGGAATCGGCAAGAAAATTGCATAGAAGATAGTACAGACAACATTGATGGTTGAGAAAGAATTTATGAATAACACTTGCAGACGTACTAATAACATTGAATGTAGTGGATATTAATGAAATAGTGGACAGTGGTGTAAGCCAATATCCTTTGAACAGATAGGGCACAAGAAGAGACAAGATGTAACCGTTACATTGCACTGTGCGTAACAGTGACATTATCTAACTTGGCACAATTGTAAAATGAGCCATAATCCCACACCCATACAGGGACACTGATTTGATAAGCCCAGAGTAATGATTAAATGAGAAAGGGCCCCAGTATTCCAGGTAGAATGACATAAGATTACTCTGGAACAGGCTCCTTATTGTGATCATACTGTGAACTGTACTCACAGCTCCAGTCTCAATTTCACAATTCTGATAACATATATAAAAAGAATGCTAGATAAAAGTAATAGGTTTTATTATTATAGATTATTTTATTTATCTGTACGAAATGCAAAAATTTGATAATAAATATTAAGAGAGTGCAAACTCAACAACATGATCTGTTGTGTGAATAATATTTTTAAAAAGATTATCAAAACACATAAACATAATGACATGAACCTAGAATTCAATATGCGACCAAACAAATAACATTTACCAATTAACTGTTTATGTTCTATTTATCTGGCTAACAGAAAAAGATGCAATAGTGTTTAGAATATGTTTTTTTGATTACCCCATCTCATATACAGATCATTATATTTTGTTTTGGTCTCTTCAAACATCTGAACTTTATTTCAAGTTCAGATGATGTTTTTTTTCTTATTTTCTTTAATTTATTGAAAAATATGAGACCTGAAATGCCTGAAGATAACATTTAGTTTTTTTTTTTTTAATTTACAGACTATGTATGTTTATCACTTCTTTTTTAAATCTGCCAATGTTCAACTATTTTGACTGTTATAATTTTAATATGTTGCAAATTAGTCGCGTTTGTTCTGTTTTTGTTCTAGCTAGATTTATGTGATCATGTAATCCCAGTTACAATGTAATATCAGTAATCGTCCAATCTCAGTAGCAATGTAATATCAGTACTCGCATTTTCCCAGTTACGACGCAATATACTATATTACGCAATAGCTGTAATCGCGTAATCCAGTTGCAACGTAATATTAGTACTTGCGTAATCCCAGTTACAACGTAATATAACGCAATATCAGTAATCGTGTAATCCCAGTAACAATGTAACATCAGTAATTGTGTAATCCCAGTTACAATGTAATATCAGTAATTGGGTAATTCCAGTTACAACATAATAATACGCAATAACGTAATCGTGTATTCCCAGTTAAGATGTAATATTAGGGAATATCAGTAATCGTCTAATCCCAGTAACAATGTAATATAAGTAATCGCTTAATCCCAGTTACAATGTAATATTACGCAGTATGCTAAATCGCGTAATCCTAGTTACAATGTATTACAGAATGTATGTAATTGCATAATCCCAGTTGGAACAATATCACGCAATATCTGTAATTGTACATAGTCAATAGTCCAGGTGTTTTTTTTAAGATGGCATGAACTTGAACACAAGTACATAGCAATATATTACTTACTTCGTCCACATGTTTCTTATTTGACTGTACATAGTGCATCCGTTTTAGGTATATGCAGATAGTGAGTAAATTCTCAGAATATTTCATCATATTTAAATATTTGTAACAGGGATGTTAAAGCTCGTGAATAGATATGATAAATACTTAAATGTAGGAGGTGATGATTATGCGGAGGAAAATATATAAATTAAAAAATGTGAAATTGAATAATAAAATAATTTCATAAATATTTAAAGATTTCGCTTTCTAGATCATCTCATTTTACAACCCCTTGTGCGAACCTCCTATACATATATAACATATTTTTAAACACAGTATCAGAAAGCCTCCGAAAAACCTTGTACATTAAAATAACTTTCTAAGTTTTAAAAGACAAATCTTGAAGAACATTCATAATGACAACATTTAAACAGCGTTGTATCTTTCAATTTTATAATATTTCCCCAAGAAGTCCATTGATAAGAATAAAGGTTAAAAAAAAGTTACAGATAAGAATGAATTTGAATAACTGATAAAAAAAAATATATATGCAAGATGATTCATAAAGTTGTACATCTGGCTACAGTGCGAAATAATACATTTTTGATAAAATGCATAAATTGCTTATTCAAGCTGTTGCAGAAAAACTTATAAATTATATGAATGAATTCTTGACAAAACTATAAACCTGAATCAGAGAAACTATGTAACATTTACATTATGTAGATGGTATGTATTATTTGGCCTGCGAACCCTGCGAACTGCTTGTAATAATAATCTGGTGAGCAAAATTGTAAAAAGATAATAAAAGAAGGAGGATCAACAGTAGCAGAGGTATTTCCAATTACTAATTAAATTGTGGCCAGTCGCTCCATCCAAGTGACTCTCACAATATATAATCAATAGAATTCTAGAACTTTTAATGTTTGTCGACTCTATATTTCATAATTCGATTTTATCTAATGAAGGGCAATTCTCAACAAAAAATTGTAGTAAAACACGCGTTATTTAAAAAAAATAATAATAATCAGTAGTCCAAACACTTAAGCAGAATGGGAGTTTGTTTTGCACAGTCCCTAAAGTGTTCAGCTATTTTCTTTAGTATCCCAGAATGCACCTGAATGAAATTTTATCGGATTGCGTACAATATGGTACAGTTATATCGGAGGTGGAGTAGGCAGTGGTTACTAAGGGCCGGTTGCGTGTTCAGTAGCAAATTTTTACTAGGGTAATTTTTTACTAATGCCCGTAGTAAAAATCCTTTGCGGATTGTTGAAACATCAAATTTACTATCAAAGTATAGATGGAGATGCCTATAGGTACAACAAATAATCTTGAAATATGCCTTATTTTATGCATTATATATGGATTTTTTCACCTCAGCGTTCGAAATGGTGGTGAATTTTTTTCAAATTATGTGCTAATATATATTAAACAACGAGATCATCATCGGACAAACTCTCATCACTAAAATCAGGATATTGAATAATTAACTGGAGTAAAATGAGTTTATTGTGGGATGTACTTTTGAGAAGTAAATATTTTTTTACTAATTATCAACAACCCGTTTTTGCAAGCTTTTTACTTTTTTTATAATTATTTTTAATATAGTAAAAAGTTACTACTGATCACACAACCGACCCTTACATTTCTTCTTGCATAATGGTACACTTTATTTTCAAATCTGAAAATTAACAATTACATGTATGAGGTTTTTAGTTAAACACAGTGGACTATCTGGACATTGCATGGGACAGAGATGTCAGATCGGTGATAGCAATACAGAGTCACAGTGGCGGTGACCCTTACTGTGAAAATAAGTGTAGTGACGCAGGACCACGCAAGGGCCCCGCGTCGAGAGATAACCCCCAACTCTGCTGGAGGTCTTGGAGTCACCGCACTTGTACAATATATTCCTGATTATTTGTTAACGTAAGTAATCTGTACATCTACTTACTTAACAAATACCTTAACTCGAGACGGGAGTTATCGAGAGTGGAATTAATTATAATATCTATAGTTATAAACAATATAGAAGAGAAGTGTTAATCTATAAGGATAAAAAACAGAAAAATGTAATCTGTTATAAATATTTAACCTTATATAATCATATCATACTTCCGTGACCAAAACAAAAAACTTTTATATACATCATCTGGTTACTTTACTTCTATTGCACTAAAATTTACACATATGTAGATAAGTCTATAGCTATTGTATATTGTCACTACAGTCACAACCGGCAACTGAAAATTTGTTGGAAAATATATTTTTTTTGTTAGATTTTTCTGTTTGTATTTTATTCCGAGTAGGTGGCTGTAAATTAAGGAAGGTGTCTGATGTCATCAACATAGTTCAGTCATTTGACGCTAGAGATAGACAACGCAACACAACTAATGTTGTCCCTGCTGATGATAATGAGACTGAAATTTTTCTCGTACGGGGGGCATAATGTTGGTAAGGGTACGATAACATTTGTAAGTGCGTGTAAGCGAATGCTAAACGAAATGGTTGTTAAGTGAAGAGTAACCACATACATATTAGTGTTGTGATGAGCATTGTGAGAATGATTCTGAATTTTAATTCTTTTTTATAGTTTGATTACATTCTTACATATTATTTTATGGTTCAGCGCAACAACACAATTATAAAGGAGCCGCCGCCGCTGACTAGTACTAATATCTATTATGAATCATTAAATGCGAATCTTGAACGGTTCTTATTCCTGATAAAGGAAAGCACAGCACAGTTTATCTTTATTCTGCTGTCGGTATCTTCATCAATCCTTCTATTCCAAGGAAATTTGTTTCCAGCTACTATTCACAATAATAATCAAATTCAATAGAACCGTATAGCAGATTTGTTAATACTTTGTATTACGCTAGTATTATACAAATAACAGTAAACAACAGACACTGGACGATGATGAAACACAGTGCAGCCATTGCCGGGAGCCATCCTGCTAGTAAAGGTTATCTCGATGGCCATCAGAGTTAGGATAAACATGAGACAAGCGACTAACAGCTACCCATTTGAAATATATTATGAAAATTAACATAACTAATCATTTAATTGCTGCCCTCTGACAAAAACAAACCACTGAACCTAAAAATGGTTCACCATAATTCAATATTTGCTTGCTTTACTTCTATTATTTCAAAGTACTCTAACTACACACCGCTGCTCATGTTTTAAAATGGAAAATGTTAATGAAAGTGTGTTCTTAAAATATGCATCACAATAGATTCAACAATTTTATCATGAGTGATAAAAATCGTAACAAGTTACTTCCCAAAACTAACAGTATATTTAACATTGCGCTCAGAGAGCATAAAAATGAGTATGTTATCATTTTAAATTAAAACATTTGTTTTTGAACATTCTATCAATTCATCTTTAAACATTTTATAGTACTTGAGTACTAGGTATGCAATAAAAGGGATATTTAGAATTCTGTGGGTCAAGTCGAGCAGTTAAATGCTATACTGCCATGTACTGTCAAGTGCAGTGGCATATTTATAGAATTGCGCAAGTCACAACCGCAATCGCTTTTCAGACGACTTTTGAATCACTTAATAAGTAAAACCAGGAGATACAGAGAAAGTGAAAAGAAAAGAATTAAAAAAATAAGCCATAAAAATGATAGATTGTGCTCGGCTGCCATCAGGTATTCATAAGTCGGCTCAGAAGCTCTGGCCAACTCTGTTATTAATGATTAACTTAAAACATTGTCTCTATATCTGTGTAGCACGGGTCGTGATATTCAGCATGGGCTGTGATGTCCAGTGAGACAGGCCCCTACACCACAAAAGCGTCCCAGCCCTAGTGCGATAATTTTAGTTCAATGTTAAACCTTCAGATGTTGACAGCAATAGCTATAACAAATTGATGGCCTTTTTTAAGTGTTTTTGTTCAAAGAAACTTATCATTGTTCCACAAATAATAAAAAATATTTCACTAATATTGTTATAACTATGCGTATTTAAATACATTTAATCTTTATATTTTTATATCAATTTTTTTGATTGATTTAAATATTTTGTTAAATGATTTAAATTGTGAGTTTTAAAGTCTACATGTAATTTTTAATTTATAAACTATCATCTGCATACAAGAAGTGTAAAATGTTTGCCTCAGCACCGGCATAGCTTAATGAGGCTAACATTATAAATAAATAAAACTGTCAATGTGCAGGTTCATTTTCTTTAAAAAGCTGTTTTCTTTATCTATATAAATGATGTTTCCGAAATCAAGATTATGATTAATTTATGTAGCGCTTGTTGAAATACATCAGCCACACTCTTCAGGTAATGTATATAATGAGAGCAAGATCTTGATTTCGAAAAAATAAAATTGAGGGAAGTGAATAATTTTATAGTAAATAGAAAGAATACATGAATTAAAGAACCTAGTTCAGAAAATTCTCAAAACGTTTGTAAAAATATCATTGCAATCTGGTTGATGAAGATATCGCTTGTACATACACTCACAATCATGTTTTTGTTATAGCTATATTTATGATTACATAATATATTAGAAAATGAAGTGAATAGCAAAATTTGTTGTTAGACAAGATGCAAACCATTTCACGGCGGACCTCATTACGGAATGAACATAATATTAATTATTGCTTATGTTCACATTTTGTGGTGACACCCTCTAACGGAAATATGATAGAGTAATGATGTCAGCTGTGTTGAATCCGGCGGTGCAAAATTCAAATGTGGCTTGATTTTCAACAGCAATTATAATTAAAAAAAGTAGTAAAGACAGTGTGCTATATTCCATTTTCTGTATCTATTATACAATGACCTAATCCAGACTAGAGATTCAAAAAGTTGAACATAAAAAATAGTAAACAATGTTGTTTTTGAAACATAATCAGGTTCTATTATCGGCAGATAATACGTTGAGTAATAAATAATATTATTCAAATGCAAACACGCCATCAGTATTATTTGTTTGGATGAACGGTAAGAAGTTTGCTCAGTGACAGAGTGGTAGGAGACTCAATATTAGTCCTAGGTTCGGCATCTGCATCATCTACTGCACTGGCAATCTGATCTACACAATCCAACATTGGTGCAGGCTTAGAGTTTCTATTCTTGAAAGTATCTTTATTGGGGACGAAGTGACTGAACAAGATAACCAAAATAAGGTGATTGCCTAGAATAAACAGAATGGTATTTTGACCTATGTTAGCAGTATGTAATGGAATTCTGGTACCATCATTAAAGTATGGAATTAATGCAAAATTAATCAAAAATTGGAGATAGCTTCCATTACTTTCAATCAACTCACGATTAAAAAAAAAATATATATATATTTTAAGTTCATTTAAATATAATATTTATTTTTTTAAGTTACATATAAATGAATTTTACATGATTTTAGTTTTATATTAAATAAAAAATAAATATTTACTCAGTGTCACTGTCTGATAATAAATTCATTTGTTTATGTAGGGTCTGGTGAAAAATGACTGATCACTGGAAATATTCAGTGCTGAGGTGTTTATTTTACACAAATACAGCTGATTAAAAATCAACAATTTAAAATTGTTAAAGGCTATGTTGATAAATGGTGAAATGGCGCTGGTGCAACACAAAAACATTTTTTGATAATTGTTTTTGTTTTTCATAATGTTTTTAACCCTGTTAAACCGAAACAATTGGTCAATTTTTTACTGTTATTTTAAAACCTGCTAGTCTACTTCAATGATTAATCAGCACCTTTTATAATTGGGCCGAATATTGCAATAAATCATTGTCTCTTTTTTAGTATACTTATTTAATGAACGTTGCCAAAAAAAATTCCCCCGATTACCCAAATGCCCACTCGAGACAAACATTTTAAATTTCAAGGCTAAAAGTTTATGAAAAAAAAAATATAAGAACGTTGCGGGCCCAGGAAACATTATTTATCTTTGGGAGCTCTACCGCTTAACTGCAGAATGAACAAATTAAAAGTGAACAAAACAAAAGATGAAAAGCTATTTGTAGCAATCAGCAGCATTAAGGAAGAGCTGCTAGGCTATCTGGATATTGTGTATGTGATGACATTAAGAAAAAATATATGATGTAAGGTATCAGAAAAAAGATATCCGTAAAGGATCTGGTGTTATCAGATAAATCATTGGAAGATAGTTCTCTACCAAGTCTCAAAAATTGGTAACCATGCATGAAAAGATAATATGAAAGAGACGAGAGCCGTGTCCCAGGACAGAACAATATGTGGCCCTCTGTGACTACAGCATGACAGCAAGCATCAGCTTTATATATTCAAAGTGTGCAATATTATTCAATATTTATTAAAGTTTTTAATTCAGAAAAATTTTTAATCTGTAAATAAATTTTACACGGTACACATTACAGATTATTGATTGTTTGGAAAATGTATTGTGAAATATTCATTGTGTAACAGAAAATACTACAATGAAATGTACGAAAATACAAATAATGATTGGGGTGAATTACAATTTAATTAAAATTATAACACGAAATATGGAAAATCTATTCCCAATTTTATAGCTTCATAAATACTTTAACGAAGTGTGCATTTTGTTAAAAGCTCAGTTCGTTAGGTTTATATAAAACTTTATTTTAACCTTTAACTTTTAATTAACTTCCGATCAACACGTGATGTACGAATAGATCGAATCATAATACTGGTCAATTTTACACCTGTTATGAATACAAATCTACCTTGACTTAAAACCTGGCCTTAAATAAAACAGTACTCAAACAAACCAAAAATGTAAATGAAATTGTTAAACTTACCAATGAAATTCTGAAATCCGGAAAAGTTGAATTGAAACGCGTGGACCGAACTATCTGAGACGACCGGCGCTCAACAGCGAAATGACTTCGACTTCATGACTTATATCCGACTAACAGACACAAACATATGAACTAAATCATAGTACTTACACGCGCGCTACAAAACGCGGTAATTATTATCGAATTTCTTCAATATACCATTCACTTATTTCACTTCACATAGAAGCGTCATCACCAAGGCTGAATGCGTGACAATTCTTCGCCAACACGCGCCTAATTATTCATCGACAACTTTTTTATAACTTCATGAGAGAACTTCAAGTCTTTATTTTTTAATGCTTTTATCAGTATCGCCAATCGCCACGTCGTTCATTAGCTCTTATTCCCAGTATTCCGCTCCAGATTCCAATTGTTATTTGTTGGTTTATTTATTCAAGTTTATAAATTAGTTCAAGAGGTCAGTCAACATTGCCGCCATTCGCGATTTTAACCAATCAGAGATTAGCGCAGATTAGAATCTCTTCAATGATTGGTTGAGTTGAAAATTTTCATATTTTTTCGGCACTTTTGGCGTTTAGCGACGCCGAAATGAGATGCGAGCATATAAAATCTTAATTTATGTTTGAAATTTGAATAAATTATTCATCCCACGTCCAAGACTTGGTGAACCTTGGACATTCGCTTAGTTCCCAAATCCTGAGTTCTCGTTACCCGCAGAAAACATCATTCATAATATGGTGTTAATCAATAAAAATAAAATTGAGCTTGTAATATTTACACAATCATAAAAAATTTGTCACTTTTTGAAGCAATTTTTTGAGAAGAGGTGAACCTTTTTGGTTAAAAGTTTATTTTGCTTGCCATTAATTATATTTGCCGGGACAGTAAACAAGAACCACGTGGTCGACCGCCAACTTGTTGCGCTTTATTTGAGTTAGGGCGCGTTTATACAACCGGTTTTTGAGTTTGATATATGTATCAGAAATTTGAAGGTGTGGATCACCTCACTCCACTCATTTTGGTTATAGAATTTTATTACAATTTCAAGGAGGACTCATTATTGGGCCTAAAATAGTTTATATAAAAATTCATTTGATATTAATTATTTTAATGATGAGATGTTCTTCCCACAGTATACCAATAGATATTCAGACTTTATTGTTTAATAACGTTCATAATCTAATTGTGATGCTTAATTTGGGAACATTAAATAATAACAGTATGTCATAACATTTGTTTATCAAGATAACTCAACAATCGATTTGTAATCAAGCAAAACTTTATTATTTTTATTGAACTTTTGATTATTGTTTCATTTGATTTCACAACATGTGTTTCGATTATTTTTTTTACAGTTCTATTTCACGATTAAGTAATATATAGTATTTTCAATCACTCGACTTCTAGTATTCTAAAGAATGAATATATTGAGAGTATGTAACTGCCGAACCTGCGTCCCATTACTATTAATTATTCTCATAACTAATGCGAGCTATGCTTTTTTTTAATTGATGGATGTTTTGTAATGAATCATTTTCTCCCATTTAACCATTTAACATTTAACCTAAATTACAATTTATTCTTGAAATCTACATCTAGTATTTTAACTTCACATTAAAATTGTACAATTGTACGTTTAGACATATCACAAAGGCCTATTCACTGAATTCTCATACAATCACACAACTTTTATAGATGCAAAACAACAATTTCCCGACTAATATATTATTCAAATATGAAACAAAGATTTTCAATAGATCGTGGTCTTGTGATGACGGTGAGGTATCGTTTACACAAGCAAATTTGAGGAAAATGACGGGCTAAAAAGATAGATGGCTTTAATAATTTTTATCCATAACACTGACTTCCGTGATTAGTATTAGTGATCCTTAAAAGCCTCAACAATCGACGAGCATGCATGAGAAGATGTTGAATAATAACGAGGTGAAAGTCGTGTATTAAGACTGAAGAGTTTGTTTTATTTTTCAAATATAAGTATGTAGACTAAAATTTTATTTACGTCAACTGAGTACGCAAGTGCGTATAAACGCGTCTTTAGAAAGAATACATAATGTTTCGAAATTTGTACACGAGACACCAACAAGCTCTATCTACTGCTCCATACTGCTCCTACTAC
The DNA here is from genome assembly GCA_022840565.1 of Eubasilissa regina. Lineage (NCBI taxonomy): Eukaryota > Metazoa > Arthropoda > Insecta > Trichoptera > Phryganeidae > Eubasilissa > Eubasilissa regina. Next base: position 2,382,569 of record JAINEB010000021.1, on the reverse strand, counting down.
GCAAGATAAGCGCTGTCTGCAGTTCTGTGGCGATACTTAACAGCACTCTGCTCTGTGGCGCTGCGTCCATGCTCCTTCGCTTCGTAGTTTTTTTGTAAGGTTTGAAGCTGAAGCCGGTAGTTCGCCAGATTGCTGTTTGTGGTTTATATATTATCTTGTCAGGTTTTACATATATAATACGTTTTTCTGTGTCGCTGTTCAGTCATTAATAGTTTTCACGAGTCTTTAATCGTACAGAATGTCTCATCCAACTCAAGGTAAGTCGACGGTTTTTTGACAACCCCTATGTTTTGTTTTAAAAATTATACTACTTTTTTCAATTATTTACCTTTTAAGTTTTAGAATATTCACACTTATTTTTCAGGAATTAAAATGTTAATTAGTACTCATGCGGTGCACATATAGAGTTTTTATTGCATGTATATCTCTAAAGTGATGATCGATTCGATATATGTATTTAATTTTTTCCGACTTAAAATTTTCGATTTATTTTTTTAGGAATTTACTATATCTAAATTTAAGCTTTTTCAATCCCACTCAACCCAATGCCGTTGATCTTTATCCAATGTTTTATAATTTTCAGACCATATGGATTTCATAATGATAGAAAAAAATGCTTTAGTATCTTTTGTCCCTATTTTTTAAATGTAGGTACCCACCCACACACTATGTGTCGACGGAAAAAATGTAATAGAAACATTGCGTCGAAATATTATTGGTATTCTTCGTAAAGATGAAGAGATTTTCTGTTTCATTGCGAGTTGTCTTCTTGATTCTCAATAATAAAATCTGTCTGGAATAAGCTATGCATTGGTCAAGCATTGTCTATTTTGTCTAAACCCTCCTTTTCTGATAATATTTTAACCCAGAATGTCCTTCACAGTCAGAGGGGTCAAATGATATGATGAACTTCTCAGTAATATTAGATTCAAGTTAAATTATAAATGAAAATTTTACAAATTCTCTAAATCAATATTTCTCAATTTTGTTTGTTGATTTGATTAACTAACCAACTTACCATCGAGTCGTTTTTCCGCAGGGAATCGGCAGGGAAGATAAATCACCACCTTCTATCCTATCACATAATTCTCGCCTCATCCACATTCATACATCTTCTCACACAAGCTCATCAATTATTGAGGTTTCTAACAGGACCATCTTCCAGTATCTGGTTTACCTGGTCCTGTCAAGCCTTTTGCGGATGCCCTCCATTTCTGATGCCGTGAATAATGATAGTTTTAAATATGTGTATAATAATGATGTAAGATATATTCTAACTTTGAATTCTTACTAGAATAATGAATGAAATAGTATGTTTAATTAATTAATTTGTTTGCTAAGATTATTTACTGCTGATATAAGTATTTTTCTGTTCAGAATGTTTATAATTGTGCAAGTTAATTATTTTGAATATACGTTTCCTCATAATTCAGACTTTCAGTGTCAATGTCAGGTCTTATAAATTATGCAGATGTACGCACTGCTACTCGTTTTACAAAAACATATTTTTGACCTGTTTTAACATTTCCACTAATTGTCCTAATTGGTGTCTGACATTTAATATATTTTAAGTCAGGGAAACTGCTGGTACCAATCAATATAAAAAACTTACCTAATATTTTTTCAATGGGCTATAAAATCTCAGGTGGCAAATTGGGTGTGGTGGTAAATGTTAAATATATAAAAATATTTAAAAATGAATTAATTCATAATTAGCATCAATCAAAGACACAAATAATTTTGAAAGTATAAAAAACTTGCAACTTTGATCTGTTCTTATAAGTCAATTTCAAAATTTTATGGGAACACCGCAGACGAATTTGATGCTTTTGTAATCTATTAATAATAAACTAATTTGAATCTGGTTACCTTTGACCCTGCAACTTTCAGAAGACCACCTCAATCAATTAATCAAATTATTAATTTTGCAGCACACAATCCACTGGTCGTCATCTTGTGTTTCATAGGGTCAAAGCGACAGAAAACATGTTTTTTATATTATCAAGTCGAGAGTTCATGGTTTATCATATTTGTTGACTTGCATAGGGGGAGCTAGTACTTGCTTGTGGAGTATCTTGATAGCATTTGTTTTCTTCTACTTATTTTTGGAACAGAGTTTGCAATAATGTTGATCGGAGTAAATGTTTGGAAAATATGTATTATTTTCTTTGAATGATAAAATGAAAATATTATTTTTTATTAGATTGTTAATATTATCACCTTTAAAAATACTTTTTTTTACTAAACTGTACAGTTTGCTTGAGCCGACTTAGGGTTATATTCAATAGTGAGCAATAATAGGGTGATTCATAAATAAGTTCTTTATTAGTAAGGGATCTATTATTTTTTCTAAAAAACTGATTATTTTTATGACATTTAATTACTTTTTCTACAGCAGGTAGTTGGGTAAGTGTTAATTACGAAGCAGTATTTGTTTTGTAAACATTATTATATAAAAATAATAAATCCAAAACCTAAACTGGATAATTTAAAAGTGCATCATCGCCACGTAACTGACGGCTAGAGTAACTAAAATTTTTTTTGAGACTTTTGTCGTCCTCTCCGTATTTTGTTTTGCATTGAATGGGAAAACTTTCTGAATTGATCAATACAGTCAATACTTTTTTCTCATTAAAACCATCAAAATTCTCCGAGGAAGGAAATAATAAATTGTCATTTAAATAATCTAAATTAGGCTCCAATGTAGAATGGAGAAAAGGGCTCCTTAAATAATTATTGTATATAAGGAATGAAAAAGACATAAGTACGCGTAGGCATTTATATACACTTGTAATTTAAAAAATGCTTGCTTCGCTTTAAGAAGATTTTTACTTTACATTGATAGTCTGTCCCCTAATCCGACATGTTAGTGGGGTACTGCTACTGAATGTATTAGTAATGTTTCATGTGTTTTTGTAATGCACGTGAGAAACGATATTTCAAATTTCATAATTCCATTTCTTGTTGCGAATTATTATGAACGTCGGGAAGTTATTGATATTCACAAAAATATCAACGCTAAATGGGTTATGAGGTGCCAATTTTTGAGACCTTATTTAGCGCTGGCCCCAATACACCGCACTGGCGTAGTTACTCCACAGGGAACGAGCGATACTTAATGATGATGAATACATAATTGAAAATTAAATTTGTAATGTAAATTTGTAAAACAGAATTTATTTATGTAATAAAATACCCAATAAAAAGATTGTAGAAAGTGATTGTAAAATACCCGCACACTTTAGTAGACCACAGTGATATATTTTGTTATTTTTTAAATAAATAAATTTAAAAAAATTATAAGAGCATTAAGCACTAGCGACTAACATTTTGGTCCAGTGGTAATGTTCTCCGAGGTTTAGATTGGTGTGATAATGGTGGTTGTATGGTAATGGGGGATTGATTATTGAAAAAAATACTTTTTTTTGTTGTGTTGCTATTACTGTATTATTTCATTATTTTTTAAAAAACTGTTTTACTTTAATTTAGATCAGTTGTCATTACAGTAGTCTGTATCTTTTGCCATGTAATGAATTGTTAAATACAGTGTCTTGAATGCAAAAAAAAGGTTTTTTTTCAATAAATCCTTTTGCGCCATTTGATGTGCCACATATATGACCACATGTATGTACTTATTCAAAAAATTGAAATACACGCTTGCCTCTAAGTAATGGCTTTTTAAGCCACAGACATGGGCCGTTAAGTACAAAGTTTAGTTGTGAAAATTAAAATTAGAAAAAGTCCACTATTTGAAACATTACCTTTTATAGCGATGCATTTACTGTATCACAATCATTGTGTTTGGGCACAACTGGAAAAAATAATGGAACACGGGACATTTAAAATATAATAAAAACCATATTTATTTATTAGTATGGTCTCTGTTATTAAATTATTTCATATTTTTTCTGTCACAAAATGTAAAATAAAACTTATAAAGAACATAATATTCACATACTCCATCATCATGGCCGCTGTAATAAGTAGAGGAAGCCGTAATGGGGGAGCATGGGCCGATATAAAAGAACCAATAATTGTCTTAAGAATAAGTCATTATAGTATCTTACAACATGTTTGAATAGGATCTTAAGCATGTTTAGTAGTGGGGAGATATCCCGTGTTTGTGTGGTTGGTGTTCAATTGTAACGCTGATTGATAACAGTGATTATTGGTATTTCGGCAAGCAATCACTGGTACCTAAACCTCAGTGCCAAAAATGAATATCAAATTTGCTCAACGAACTTTCTTGTTTTGTGCACCGGGGATAACAAATTGCCACTAGACCTTAAAGGGTCTAAAGTGATTAACGATTTTAAACCAAAAATAACAAAGTGATTGCTCGATGTGGGTAGAAAGCATAACCTAACCTAACCTAACTACCTACACATTTTTGTCTCCGACTATATTACAGACAAAAATATTTTTATAACTTTTTTTACAATAACATTTTATAACTTCCGATTATACTTTTTTTAAATAACTTTTTATAACTTACTTTACATTATACTCACTTATCTTATTTTATAATGATTGTTAACAATTACAATTTCCAAAAACTATACAGATAATTGCTTTAGAACAGACTATGTCTAGTAAAGTAATACCTTTATTTTCATATGTACTATTTATGCTACAAAAATAAATAAATAAAAATAAAAACAGTTTCCAAACATCATTACAATTGGACACCAATCACAATCATGGTTTATCATTTACAGGCACCGAAGTCACGTTTATCTGTCAACTCTATCCACCCTCATCATTGTTCTTTCTAGCTGGAGAATATAAGCTGGGAGCACTGCTGGTGGAGGGGAAGACCAAGCAGGTGTATGAGGTGGTTGGCGATCAGACACATTGCGTATTAGTCAGCAAGGATCGGATCACAGCCGGAGATGGGGTCAAGGCGCACGATCTGCAGGGCAAGGCCGCGATCTCCAATCAGACCAATGCTAAGGTCTTCCATATCCTCAATGCTGCGGGTAATCATAATACCATCTACCTAAATAATATCTTGACTGAAAATAGTTCAAAATGGTGGTGAATCTTGAGAGAAAATGGTTCACTTTTAGTGTTAACCGTTAGAATGCTACGCGGCGCAAAAGCGCTGCGATCGTTTGTATCGAAAATTGCGGCGCAGCGCAAAAGCGCTGCGAGTTTCAGTGTGTTTTCGGTGCTCCGCGGGAGTGCACGTACGCTAACCTCGCGCGTAATTTGTAATGAGAGTGCATTCTTATACATTTAAAAATAACTTTTATCGTTTTTTTATATATTTTTAAAAAAATAACCATGTCACGTGCTATTATTTCGAACGTTGATTCGATTCCTAGTGATTCTACGGGGAGTGAAACGACAGATACAAATAGTGATGATAGCAGTATTATAACGCATCGAAGAAAAAGATTGAGGATTGAAAGTGAGTCTTCTACCTCCTCTTCATCTACAGAAACAGAAGAAACACAATGTTGTACGTGTATTTGCAAAACATAATTGTTGAGCTATTTTTTTTTTGATTTTTTATTTTCTAAAAGAAATAAAATACAATAATATTGATATCACTTTATGTTTAATAAACATTAATAAACAATAAACATTTTATCTTTATAATGCAAAAATAATTAATAAAATTGATTGATATTTGTCTAAGTTAGAGTGTTTTATTTGACACCATTATTTTTTCCTCTAAATTAATCAATATGTGTATAGCAATTTTCATTTATTTTTGCCAAAATTGCTTAGCACTAAAACGGTTAATATTGGCTAGTTTTATAATATAATATTTTTTTATGTGAATGCCGAAAATTTCAACTACCATAAGAAAAAAAAAGTGTATATATCAAGGGAAAACCTTATTGATGATAGAAATTTCTTTGTATTTTTTATTTGCTCCATAGGGATCCAGACATCGTTTGTGAAGTTGACCTCTGCAACTACCTTCCTGTCCAAGAAGTGCTCCATGATCCCCATCGAGTGGGTGACTCGGCGTCTGGCCACCGGTTCCTTTCTCAAGAGGAATCCCGGCGTGCCAGAGGGGTATCGCTTCTGTCCACCCAAGCAGGTGAGCATCCAAAGTCCTGCAAGATCAGTCTATTGATATTAGAGCACCAATTATGTAGGGAACGAGTCTACTTGCAAACCAGATTTATTTTTATTGATACATATAAATTAAAGCAATAAAAACCCAATTATACTAAGGAAGGAGAAAGTCATACGAGCAAAAGATTCAGATGTATGATTTATTATAGTTAATGTATGTACAATGTATACGCAATTTAGAGGTCCTAAAATGATCAAAGCTACTCATTCTATGTAATTCTTTTCTGTCCTTACATCCTACCTCGTACTTATCATGTTTTGTTTGCTTCCTGCTTGTTCCGTACAGGAAACAAGAACTGTATTTGTCGGGTGATTCGCCAGTTCAATCTGGTAGCTCGGATCTTGGTAGCGATGTCTGCAGTGGTGTCTAGGGGGGGTCCAAAATTGTCGTCCAGTGTAGTAACCAAAAGTCAAGAAATCCAGAGGGTCCAGTGGTATAGCAGGGTCAAGGCGAGGTGGTGGAGAAATAAAAATACAATGTCGACTTAGAGAGCGCAGCGACGAGAATGAGCTCCTGAGGCTGCTGCTGATACGTTATTTATTAGGCATTGGCCGTGCGAGGCCTCGCGTTTCCCGCCGGGCTAATGGGAGCGGACTTACAGGCCTCGCGCCGCCCTCATGCGGCCCAGCATTGTCGCCGCCTGGCAAGAATAAGTCGCAACTCGGCCATTTGGGGGTCGCAATGGCCGGGTCGGCAGATATGACATTTCGCTTGGTTTTTCTTACTTAAAAAATACAAAAACTTAACCTAGAGGCATTGCGAGTATTTTAATATATTGTCTTTAATTTTCCTCGCGATACCTTATATTTTTTAAACTGGGGCGATTGCCCGGAGATGTTTTATTAGACTTCAAATCTTGTAATATCATCTTTAACATTTAATTAATTATTGAGGTGTACAATATTATCTCTGGGCGATCACCTCTTTCATTCTCTCTTTATTGCACATATAAAATACATTACATCTTTATTATTTAAGTTTAAAAACTAATTTTTCCTCAAGCTGAATTCTTGTGTGACACCGCAGTCCGAGAGGGTGGAGTCTAGCGCCGGCGGGGCCTCCCTCCACGCAGTGGCAGCCGCTTTCAGGGCCGCGATACGTTGCGGCCCTACAAGACATTTACCCTGTGCGGCACACTGCTTGTTTTTTAATCCTGCTTCTTACCTTGTTTTTACTGTTCTTTTTTTCTCTACTCTGATCTACTGTTATTATTTTTTACTTCATTTCTTTAATATGCTGTTACCTTAAAGTTCTCTACACTCTGTTCCTTACTTCTTACATGTCTTTACTCTGTATCAAAATTTTTACTTTGTTCCTATTACTTATTCTCTACTTGTCTCTTTTTTGATTTTTCTGTTTTTTTACTATTTAATTAGTTACCTTACTTCCTACTTAAAATATAGCTAATGGAACCTAATGGCTACCTATTTCAGAACAGGTACTAGCGAGGCAGGAAGCGGCCAACAGGCTTGCATATAAATAAAATTGTTAATACTTATTTAATTTTCGAAGATTAAATACTTTTACTGTTGCATAAATGTGTCAAAACTATTGGATTTATGTTTCCATCAAGAATGTGTGTAGATGCCCCTTGTCCTACAACTAATGTTCCAAACCCCTCTCCTATATGTACATTTTATTTCATGTCTATTCATTTACTGGTCTGTGTGCATACTTCAAATATACATTTTCTCAAAACATTTTTAAATGCATATATTTGGCCAATGTTGTACTATATTTATATCAAAGTCCTCTCACCCCTATTTCGTAAACTTTTTAACTTTTACCACATATAGATAAGCATGTTATGTTGAACCTTGAATTAAATCTGTGGAGCCAACCATCGGAGGATCCAAAATTATTAATTCCCAATTCATTGGCTAATGAATATCTTTTCTCGATGAGAATTAGAATTCCAGCTCTTTGTGTTTTGTCGGACGAATGCGTTACTTTTCTTCAACTTATGATATGATTCTTTAAGTTTGACTCGATTTTTCAATCCAATAGGCAGTTCAAATGTATTATTACTATATTACTTATTTATTTTCTTCTAGGAAACCTTCTTCAAGGACGAATGCGTTACTTTTCTTCAACTTATGATATGATTCTTTAAGTTTGACTCGATTTTTCAATCCAATAGGCAGTTCAAATGTATTATTACTATATTACTTATTTATTTTCTTCTAGGAAACCTTCTTCAAGGACGAATGCGTTACTTTTCTTCAACTTATGATATGATTCTTTAAGTTTGACTCGATTTTTCAATCCAATAGGCAGTTCAAATGTATTATTACTATATTACTTATTTATTTTCTTCTAGGAAACCTTCTTCAAGGACGAATGCGTTACTTTTCTTCAACTTATGATATGATTCTTTAAGTTTGACTCGATTTTTCAATCCAATAGGCAGTTCAAATGTATTATTACTATATTACTTATTTATTTTCTTCTAGGAAACCTTCTTCAAGGACGAATGCGTTACTTTTCTTCAACTTATGATATGATTCTTTAAGTTTGACTCGATTTTTCAATCCAATAGGCAGTTCAAATGTATTATTACTATATTACTTATTTATTTTCTTCTAGGAAACCTTCTTCAAGGACGAATGCGTTACTTTTCTTCAACTTATGATATGATTCTTTAAGTTTGACTCGATTTTTCAATCCAATAGGCAGTTCAAATGTATTATTACTATATTACTTATTTATTTTCTTCTAGGAAACCTTCTTCAAGGACGAATGCGTTACTTTTCTTCAACTTATGATATGATTCTTTAAGTTTGACTCGATTTTTCAATCCAATCGGCAGTTCAAATGTATTATTACTATATTACTTATTTATTTTCTTCTAGGAAACCTTCTTCAAGGACGAATGCGTTACTTTTCTTCAACTTATGATATGATTCTTTAAGTTTGACTCGATTTTTCAATCCAATAGGCAGTTCAAATGTATTATTACTATATTACTTATTTATTTTCTTCTAGGAAACCTTCTTCAAGGACGATGCCAACCATGATCCCCAGTGGTCTGAAGAGCAGGTCATCTCTGCTAAGTTTTCTTACAATGGATTGACCATTGGTAAGTAAGAGCTCAAGGAAGGAAGTGAGATTTGTTTTGTAAGTTATCTCGAGACTCATGTAAATGACAGTTATAGAGTTGAGCACGGAGCGAGCTATCATTCATTATGTGTTGCTATCATTTGTAAGCAAAGCGTACTGAAAATTGTTAATCAAAAAAGGTAATTTTAAAGATTATTTTAGATATTATATACACATTCTAGTATTTTAATGCTGGCATCGGTGAGGCAAACATTTAATGTTTTAAATCAATAATTAGCAAATATAAATTTAAAATGATGTTATTATGTATATTATATAAACTGGAAAAGTTCATATGTTTCCTTGTAAATTGTATTAAAATGTAATACTTTTACGTTTAATCTAAGCATGATAATATTTGAGCATTATAATTTTAAAAATACTATATAATAAGTACAGACTTAAAGAAATCCCTTTTTTTAGTGATAAAATAAATAGTCATTCTTGCTTCTTGGTTTCTTGTCACCTACACAGGTCACTTCCCGTAAGCACCATAGTTTGGAGCAATTTCGAATGTGCAGTAATTATCATTTCTTTAAGCCATTTTACAATTTTTTATAGCGAGTAGTCTGCTGTATAAAAACAAATATATACATATAAATATTGTTTTCAGGTGAAGATGAGGTAGACCTGATGAAGCGGATGAGCGCCCTGGTGTTCGAGGTCCTGGAGCGAGCTTGGTCAAACCGGGATTGCGCCCTTATCGACATGAAGATTGAATTTGGGGTGGATCAGGAAGGTTAGCGGGCACAATTATATTTCATTTTTTGTCAAGTGACTATCAAAATCAATTAAATTTGATAAAAAATAAATCAATGTATTGTCGTAAGGAAGCCGGCAGGATAAGCGCATCTATCATGCACTATCTGTTACTCAGTATCAGTACCAGATAGTAGTACAGTAAAACAGTACAGATATAGCGAAAAATGACGTATATCGAAAAAAAAATCGAAATTTAGTCCCTAAAACCAATTTTTCATACAAAAATGCATTTATATAACAAAATCCCGTTAATATTTATAACAAAATCATTTTTGTCCCGTACGAAAAAATGCCAATACATTTACGTAAATTTATAACGAAATAAAAAAATGTTAAAAGATGAAAATATTATTATTACGCACCTACAAAGCCGCGCCGATGCATCTGCCGTATGCAAACGGTTTTATGGCCTTTTCGGCGGTGCGCGGCGGTCGGCCGACAAGGTAGTAAAACAATTCAAACTTCTTCTTGGGTTCATAGCAGGCCCATAAAACCATTTGACATAATTCTTGCGGCGTTCTCTGACACGTTTTACGTACGCATACGCCTCTAATATGATTGCAACCCAGACCCAAACAGCTGTAAAATACAAAAATTAACAGGAACCCCCCGAAAGTTGCAGTGTGTACTTATTGGAAATGTCAGTCTCAGTGTAACGTCTGTAGAGTTAAGTTTGTTCAGCTTTTAACGCGATTATTGCATGACCGAACTGAATATTTACATAAATTCATTTTCGTTTGACAATTGTTTTCGTGTGAACTCGTCAATAATATAAATAATTCGTTAAAATATTTTATGGACTATTTTTGTACGGCATTTTGTATTTCTATTAACTATTGTTTTCGTGTATTTTAAGTGAACAATGTTAACGATAATTTTTAAGTGAACAATTTTAACGATTATAAATATATTTTGAAGTGGTTGCCGCCGTTACCGGTAAGTACCTTCGTAATTTATATACGACTCATTTTATAAAAATGCCGCGATTCAACTGTAAGATTGTTATTTTTGAATTATTTTGTATGTTTAATGCCCAAAACTATGTTTGAAGCGGCTCTACATTTAAACACAATTAAAATATTGTTTTGTGTTTGCAATATTCTGGAATTTACAAAAATATCTTCCAATTGGTGTTGAATAGATTCTGTTCTTAATTTAATTCCTTTGATTATCCATTTGCTTATCTGTTTTAATAACAAAACTACTAAAAATATGTAGGTATTCAGTTCCCTGTGGCCTTTTTCCTCCTTTGTTTGCAGAATTTGTGATCTTTTTTGAATCCGCGCAACATTTTTTTGCGACGGCGCGTAACATATAGTAGGTTTTTTATTTTTTTCGTTATATGTGGGAATTCGTTATTAGGAATTTTTATTTTTTGGTCCCTTGGATTTGGTTATATGGCGGTTTTACTGTATTGTGTATTTGTAAAATGAATAAATAATTATGTAAATTCTCCAAGTAAAAGTGTAATTTCCATTTTACATTTGTGCAGGTAACTTACTAGTGGCCGATGTGATTGACTCTGATTCGTGGCGCCTGTGGCCGTCTGGAGACAAGAGACTCATGGTGGACAAGCAGGTACACTTTTATTTCTCTCCCTGGTGTTATATTTTACATCACTTAAAGTCACTATTGAATTTGTGCATATCACTCGCAGGTATATCGTAACTTGACAACAGTGACATCCTCGGATCTGGACACGGTGAAACGGAACTTTGCATGGGTGGCTGAGCAGTTGGAGCACCTATGCCCGGCGCGTCCGCACACGGTGGCCATTCTCATGGGCTCGCCCAGCGACATGGAACATTGTACTAAGATACAGAAGTGTGAGTCACTAATCAACTTACTTTGGAAGATAGCACACTTTAAAATGTCATTTTTCTTCCTACAAATTTGTTTATGTTAGTGCGCATTTCATAAAAATATTGACTACACTAGTGTATATTTTGCATTGGCAAATATATAGCAAGTTCGGTTTTCAATACTGAGGTGCAAATGATGATTTCATTATTTAAATATCGGGTCACAGTACTCTTCTTCCTTACATTGGCTGTGCTGACGAGTATTATTGATACATTAATAAATTAATCACTAATTAAATGTATTAATTAGAAAGATATACATATAAAATCAATTTTATCAAAAAATATTGTTGTTGCGCTACCGGGATTCGAACCTGGATCTCTTTCCAAACCGGGGAAGGTGCATTATCCAACTATGCTACAGCGATAGTACTTTTGATGACAAATTTTCGAAGCTGTATATGTTACAATTTTTCAAATTAATACAACAATATTTTTCGATATAATTGATTTTATATGTATATCTTTCTAATTAATACATTTAATTAGTATTTAAAATATCACAGACCGTCTGTTCTGAATAAATTACAACTTCACATTAAGAATGTGTTCTCCTTAATAATAAATTAATCACTCACGGGTTCATGATCATGATATTTAAACACATGAGATGCCAGTTAGGCGAATCTCAATAAACAAATATTAATTACGAGATACTAAATACGGACACCAGAAAGGTGTTGTTGTAAACTGTCACTCATCGTTTTGATGTGCAGCTTAAATCCACTGACTGCACACGCTTGCCACACACAATAATGTATTAGCGTTGATACACTGCCTTGGAGAGATCTATTGTATATGTCTGAAGCCCATGTTAATAAATGTAGATATAAAAATTGTCTCCTCCTACTAATAATTAATTATAGGTATAGATATAAAATACTATTGTTGGGTTTCTTTCCCCAGAATGATTAATTCGATTCACTTTATTTTAGACTGCAAAGATCTGGATCTGAATGCTGAGCTACGAGTCACCTCGGCACACAAGGGCACCGAGAACACTCTCAAGGTGCTGGCAGAGCTGGAGGGGAGAGGGGGTGCATTAGTTATCATCGCCGTGGCGGGACGCTCCAACGGACTAGGCCCCGTGTTGGCTGCCAATGCTTCCTGTCCCGTTATCAACTGTCCCCCTCCGTCTGCTATGCTGGTGCAGGTAACACTGGACTCAGTAATATTTTCAGTGCACTTTTTGGGATGGTTTAATTAAAATGTGATATTCAACATTATAGTGGTTTAGAAGACGGGCGTCTAACTGTCTGGATGCGCAAAGCTCACCCAATGTAAATGATAGTGGCATGATTGATTGTTCACAATTTTTTTATTTAATTTTCCGCATTTAGTGAAGACAAACTAATTCACTATCTTTGAGTTAAGCCATTTATTGCTGACAAAATATTTTTTCACTTCCTTACGTCACAAAGTGATACAAAACACAATGCTTCCATTTTTTAAAGTTTACCTTTTAACAAATTAAGCAGGCGACCAAACTCACCAATTCAGTCATATTTCATTAATTCTTAATTCAGGGGAGTATGAGTAATTACCACAAACTATCCATGTGGATCGAAGTAAGAACTTCTAATATCGATTTACTTGACAATTTCCGGTGTGCGGCGACGGCTAGTATCGATTTATGTACTACGGCATACGGAGAAAGCTTCGCATAGGCGAGCATGGGTAAAAAATTGCGCGCATTGTCAATTTTTTATAGTTAAAAAAATTGGATTATGTGACAAAAAGGTCAGTTTATGGTACAAAGGGTCTCAAATTTATCCCAATTTACCAGGGTTAATAAACTAAAAAAATTGCATTTTTGTCTTGCGTGCAATGTTCCCTCTAAGGTGTGCGCGCACACGATTTGTCTTCATAGTGCACACACAATTTTAACAAGACTTCTTTATGTTCCGTCTTTTATCAAATGTTGGCGACTGTGTTACTCTGTATGTTGATATCCTCTATAAGTATTTGTACATTGAACCATTTTCTGAGGTTAGGAAAATTGCTTGGGCGTTTTAATTTTTTTTAACTTTGTCGTATTTCAGAATGTACGAGTTTTACTGTAATACCAATGCAGATAAAAAATTAATCAACTTTTGAATATTTGTCTTACAAAAAAAGTAGCACTGATATCTAACCGTAATATCTATAGGTATGGAAAACTACCGTAATAGAGGAGAGCATTGTAAAATGGATATGTATTACTGTAGTAATGTGATGTTAAAATCTATTCATTCTCAATTGGACTTTGTACAGAAATTTAAATATTTTCCATAACCGTATACTTTGCTGTTAATTAAGCAGGGTTCTAGTTTCGACAGTTGTAAGAGATTATTACAGTATAAAGACATAGTCAATGTTACGTATTTTAAATTTATATTATTCTGCTAGTAGTAAGTCCTACTAATCAACTCGGATTAAAAAAAGCACTAGAGATGAAATTCTGAAATTTTCCTAGAATGTTGACTATAAAGTTTCAAGGTGTCTGTCAAATTTTTTTGTTGTGTTTATTCCCAGGATGTGTGGTCCAGCCTCTCCATGCCCTCCGGTGTGGGCTGCAGCACAGCCCTGGGTGCGGAAGGCGCTGCCATGTGTGCGGCGCAAGCTCTGGCCACGCACGACCTGTTGCTGTGGGGCAAGTTGCGGGCGCGCAAGGTTGCGCACATCGCCTCCCTTCTCAGGGCTGATAGGAAGCAGAGACAAGCGTCCAGTGACAACTGAAATTGTTTCCATATGATTATTTTAATCACCAATGTTGTACTTCATGAAAAATTTTTTTACCACACCGTGGTGGTTTAGTAGAAAGTAAGTTTTATAGCATATTCCATCATTGAATATCAACTATTCAAAATGTCAGCCATGGACTGCTTCTTACACTCACTTGTTTTATGAATTCGTTTATTATTGATTACGTACTAGAATATTGTTTTTAAATAATATTTTTTAATTTTCTAAATATCTTCGAGAGTGCTCTAAGAATAGGATTAACTTGATAACTATAAGCTGCATTGAAATTCCAACTTTTGTCTAAATTCAGGTGACATTCATTCCAGTATCAACACAAATGTTTCTATCAGAGATATAGCGCGTAATGCATCTCCATAATTTTAAAATCTATTGTCTAGATGAGCTTGCTACGGTGCTGTTGTAGGATTGAGACATGCTGTCCACAGGATGTGGTGTCGGCAACTGTGTCTACTTGTGTCACCATTAAATGGCCTGCCAGAGGTTATTCACCACAACAGGAAGACAAAAATTTGATTTGACTTTTTTTTTGGTTGCTTATTTGATATCTCTGTTTTTATATATTCTTATTCTTAGTTTGATTGTCTTCGAATTTCCTACCTGGAAGATTACCAATGTTTGTGATTAGCATACCTAAATAAATTGACTCTTGAACTACCTCACATCTGGAAGTTTGTGGTGAAGCGTTAACAGGATCTACAACCAATATTTTATGGAACCACCACCTTCAAAGAAATATATTGTCTTCAGACAGTTGTGCCTTTCCCCGGATGATAGCTGTATTTTTATACTGAATTAATATTTTTAATAATATTTGTAATTGTCATATTTTGTACTGTTATATTGTGTATTCAATAAAGTTTATGCATAAAATGTAATGATGCATTTTATATATAACTTTTTTATCTGTGCATTATTTATTCTTTATACCCAACAATGATGAATGGTGCTTTTGCTACTAATGTTTTCATTGACAATAAATTTAAACTAATTAGAATGAATATTTAATTTCCATTAAAATGTGTGTGAGCAAGTAGACATACATACATTCTTAACATATTATATAATAATAAAGATCTTAAATATTTAAAGAAATGTCAATATTTTTTGAAATTTGAAACATGCCGCGTCGCACTCCTGAGTAGCTTCGCCTCATAGACTAGTGTTCACGCCCAAATAGCATGTGCGTAAAGTGCGGGCCTGAGAGACCTAACCAGGCATACAAGAGATGTTTAGTATATTTTTAGTTACTTAAAGTAATAAGTATTTTCATTTAAATAATAAATCAATAGTTTTATTTTTATTTATTTCCTATAAATATAATAGAAAATGTGATATGTGATTCCTAGTACATTACTTCATATAAAAAAAATGATATTCAATTATGGGTCCATCAGCCCACCAGGCATACGGTGTGATTTCAATCCACAAGGCATATCAAGGGTTAAAAAAACTTCTCCCATCTGTGACCTTGGTTCTTTACCTTTTATGTATAAACACATCTCATATTCCTTCTTCATTTGCCATGTAATGTTCTTAATCTGGTTGGTTTGTGTCAAATTTATAAAATTAAATATTTTTTTGTTTAATAATTTAAGTGACTGTATTCAGACTGTATTGTAGGTAATGTCCATTCTTAATGCAAGATAATGTGGTTATTTTTTTGTTGAGATACGGGGTGAATATTATGTTCCAGGCCGATGTTGTTTTTGAATAACTAGGAAATTAAACAAAATATTTTAATTTGGTTTTTATTTATCGATTATTTGGTTTATTACAATTATGTATGGATTATATAGTGGCACAAATGCGTGCTCTTTTAACCATATTTTTTATTACGTTCTCGCATACTTTGCAGGTTATTTCAGCAATTTCCTAAAGCATCGGAATTGTTGGCTTATTGGCCTTTTATACCTTTCCTTTCGAGTACCCCACAGAAAATAGTCGGGAGCCATCAAATCGTGTGTTGCAGATACTCCGTAATAAAAAAATCAGATATGGTCTGACCATTAAAGGATCTCGCTACTGCTTATAAGCGTGCTAGTCACGCAGTGAAAGGTCCTCAGGGAACCATCACATCATAGTCGAAGTAAACAAATGATAGTGTTGTTTCAATCAAGATAACATAAATTAACAGGATAAAGTAATTTAGGTGCATTTTAAAAGACGAAGATAAATAATTTAAAAGATTAAAACGTAACAATTAAGAATAATGGTTCCAACTAAGTAACCTCCCTCAAATTTTTCCCCAGCTTTTTGATACTGAAAAGTTAAGAAAACAAAAGGAGACGAGGTGCATAACACATTCACAAGAACAGGTCGTGGCGCAGTAGGGTAAGATGCCAGTTTCATAAATCAGAATTATAAATGGAAGCGTGAAAATGATTCCCTGGCTGAAAAATTTAATTTAGCAAAGACGTAAACCACTTTATTTAGTGGATCTGCCACCAGGTGGCATCGCGGTTAAATACCACGGTACATTTATTAATATACAGATTATCGACAGGTTGTTAATGAGCTAGAGTCCTAGTGTGACATTAAAGTACAATTTAAAGATGATTGGGAAAACAACACATTATACAGAATACACATTTTTATGGTTGAGAAATTTGGTGTTATATATTAAATCATTTCAACATTGAAAAATAGATTTTACGGAAATATTAGCGATGCCGATTTTTTTCCGGTATTGTTTATTCTATTGCAAATAAACGCAGGGGATCCATTCATCCTTTGATCCCCGCAACTAACTCGCTCGCCGCTCGCCTGTGACCTTGAACCGTCAGCTGTCACTGTCTAAAGAAACTGACTCAGTCACCGCAGTTTTCACTCGGCGGACCGTTATCACTATTTTATTCATTGTAATTCGGGCGGGGTCAGAAACTCAGTAAACAAACACTTTCTAATTCCTCTCAGTTCATTAGTCGGTGTAGCGCCTAAGACGCATGACGCTGCGGAGAAATATTACAACAGTTTTGCTGGCAAGTAAGTTTCTCTGAAATTCTTATCTGTGAAATTAAAACTTATTCACATTGCTAGAATACTTTTTATTGAAAAGACGTATTTTTTGATAAAAAGTTTGATGATTCGTCATCTTCTTGTGTTCCGATTAATTGTTAAAGATTTGAAGTATGTATAAAACTACAGTTAAGTGTTATCTTTATTTTTTATGTAAGCAATGATTCGACGGAATAATAAATTCACATATTATCTTTTAATTGTCTGACAAGGCAGCAGCAATACCTAATGCGGCGTGACTTGTGAAAGTTACGAAATTACACGGTAATTAATTATGTATGCAAATATGTTCTACATATATTGTATTCAAACAAACGTTCTGAAGTGTTTCCGTTGCTTGAACTTCAGTTTTTTTTTCATTCTGATTCGGAATGAAACAATATATATATTACTTTTGTCGATTCTGTCAAACTTCGACCTTTGGTACTTAATTCGGTTATTTATTTTGGAAATGGCGCTGACTTTTTGAAGGTTGGCCACCTTGGTCGCGTTCATATTTTCAATTCGTATTTGAATGCATTCATCTGTGTTCAATTTCGTAGATTCAATAGTAAGTACACAATTACCAAGTATGTAAGTGTAAAAATTCCGTAAGATTTTTAATAAAATTAAATTAAAGTCGCAACTTTTAGAATCGAATCGAATTTGCCGAACGCTATTTCTAATGTAATTTTCGTGACAAATTGTAACGCAAAGGTTCTGAAAAAGAATTAATGAAAATTCTAAGTTAAAATATATTCAATATAATAAAACATGTTGAGTTATCCCAACATTTGACACAATTGTGAACGAGACTAATCAAATCTGTATGGTATCAGCTTTTCGTTGAACGCATTAATAATATTGTTGGAATAATTATCTATTAAAATATTGATTAACATGTCAAAGTTTACAGATTGCCTAAAATAGAATTTCAGGAAGATTAAAATTTTATCTCAACAATCGAGATAATAATAATTATTATGTTTGGTTACATTATACACGTTTGTTATAAAATGGGCGTACACCTCATCTAATTCAATAACTGTACATAACATCTTTTTTATACGTTTTGTTTTGAAATCTAAAGTATACGAAATAAATCATAATAAAATACATTATTGCATTTACACTTTGATGGTTATAAGAGGTCATTTTAGATACTAAGCTGACAACCAAATCCTCGTCCCGGGAGTCCAAATTTTTCATAGCATAGCATAGTTTTAAAAAGTAATAACAATATAACATGTCTTCTTCGTACGCATCTCTAATTTTTGTTTTATAAAAAGATAAGGCGTTAGAATTGAATAGTGTTAAATTAAATATTAGGTAAAGCGAAAAGATTTTTTTTTGTGTGTTGTTTTGTAGTCAGTTTGGTTCGTAGATAAGAGATATAGATGTGGTCGAGTAAGTACGTCAGCATTGTTATTATTTTGTAATTTTGTAGCTCCGTTCATACTCTTACTGTTTTAATTTCATTTTTTTCTTCTTCACCAATAGTAAAAATTAATAACGTCGAGGCCAGAGATTGAGGAGAAGCAGTTGCGATGTATTTTGTTTTTATTTGACAAGGAATTAAAACCGCCCAGAGCATTTGTGAAACTTACAGAGGTTTTTTGAACATTTGGAAATGCTAATGCTGGTTTAATCAATTCAAAAACGATGATAGGAATCTAAAAAATTAACTGAAATCAGAAAGACAAACAGGTAAGAAACCGATCCATTTCTGAGATGAATTATTACTGGAGACGAAAAGTGGATCATTTATTATTTTATCGTCATAAAAAAATGATGGTTTTTTCCAAGTCAAATATTAATTTCAACACCTCGACTATCATTGACCTTAAAAAAGGTTATTTTATGTGTCTGGTGGGATATTTCGGGTGTTATTATTATTATTATTGTGTTATTATTATGATCACACTTACTATGCATGTGAAGGAACTTGACTTATTACTTATTTACTTATCATCACGCCGTTGATGTTTCGGCACAGTAACTCGTGTCATTGTCAAAGCGTCGCCTTAATAATTCAACTGTGGGAGATTTGTATCTCCTGCGAAAAAGTACGGTTATACCGTCATTTTTTGAGGCAATACCTTGACAGTACGAAAGTGAAGGTGTATCGTCTTATTTAATATGATTCACAGAGTTGATTGAATTGATTAATCTTTTTTTGCCATAAAGTCTACCGTACTATGAATGCTCTACATTTCGGTTGCCCATTTTTACGCCGAAGTACACCTTTGATACCTTCCCAATAGCTTGAAATTTACGCACATATTAGTTCAAACACTGGAACTCCTGGACTGGCGATTACTCGGCCATTCTGAGAATCAAATTGTATCACCTCGCATATCCAAATCAAACAACTAGTACTATTTACATTTCCATTTAATATTATTTTGAAACGTAATTTTTGTCACGGAATAACGATAGTTCTATTAAAAACGGTTTATGTTTTAGACCACAGGATGAGCATTCATACGGCCAACCAGCTCGAGGTGCACGAGGTGCCCGTGGCCGCCATCACCAGGCCCCTGCAGTCGCAGCTGGATCAGGACAAGGTCAAATCTATTGCCGACACTCTGCAGGTGACGTTCTCTTCTAATTGTACCCATACACTTGTTATTCTGTTCTTAACTCATAATTTGGATTACAATGTAAACATACGAAGAACATTATTCTTGTCTTGTTGCAGTCGTATCGCCAGAGCCATAAAATGGTGACTTATAATAAGATGTGTCGTTGGCTATTTCGTTGGTTAGTATAGAATCCGGCTCGAAAAAATATCCCTGGCATTTTGCTGTTTTGTTAGGTTAATTCATTCAAATTTTATTATATTAATATATGTTTTATTGCACGTATCAAACTGCTACTCTTTTCTTTATAAATGTATCTGTAAATAGATATAGAATTAGTAATAACATTTTTTTTAAAGTACACTTTTATCAATATATCCGGTGAACACAGACTAACAAATATATAAACGTTAACTAACGCAAATTTCTTGTTTCAATATTTGCATTTTGGTGTCACCCACGTGATAATTTTGGTTCCATTTACGCAATCAAATAGCTCCGAGACTTTTTTTTAAATGTGTGACTCGATTGGAACAAAAAATTAAACGCTGGCAACATAATATGCATTGATGTAAAAAATAGATCTTGTGTACACAAAGATTTAATTTTCGAACAATAAATATTTTTACTGTTGCATAAATGTATCATAAATTATCGGATTTATGTTTCCACAAAGAATGTAGAATGCCCAACTAATGTTCCACACCCCTCTCCTATATGTACACTTTATTTCACGCCTATTAATTTACTGGTCTGTGCCGGTGAACAATTTTCTAGTTGAAGAATTATGGAGTAACAATTTGTCATCCATCTTTCAAAGAGGCGTATGTCGAATTTGTTGATTTTACAAGAGACAAATTAACAATTATTAACAAATTGTGTGGAATTTTTCTCTGCTGAAAAATGATAAAAAGAATCTTGTAGATTTCTACGGATATTTTCTGATTTAATGACAGTGCGAGGTGTATTCATCCCATAAATATGACTAATTACTGTCGTTTGTAAGAATGACACGTCAAAATAAGAATGGTCACGTCAAAATAAGAATGGTCACTTCAAAATGTTTTTATGTAATATTACACAATTTCAACTAAAAACGTGATACGCTTTTCTGAAACATGAACGACGAATTGTAGAGCGCAAAAAGTTATGGCCAGGATGAACTATATGCGAAAGATGATTGCCGTATCATCTATTCACCAAATTAACTATCAAACCAAAAAATTTATTGAAGATTTAAAGATTATTTATATTTTGATCGATTCCAGAATCCGGCCACAGAACACCTGGTGCCTCCCATCGACGTATTGTGGCTGGAAGATTCCAAAGGTGGGAACTACTACTATAGCTTCGGCGGATGCCACCGCTGGGCCGCACATCAGCTGTTGCGGAAGTCCACCATCAGGGCCAAGCTGGTCCGCTCCACGCCGCAGGACCTCAAGACCTACCTCGGCTCCAGCACGCCGATCTTTCCTTGATCTAATTTTTTTATGCAGGGTCTTTTTAGGATATGGATTAGTTTTTTTCCCAAAATACATTTTGCATTTCCGACCGCAGGTAACATGGTTTCACCCTAGCACGCCGAGGATTTCTGGTCTATGTGATTATTTTTAAAGGGCACATTCCTGAGAAAGTTGATGACTTAAAATAGTTATAAGTTTGGTATTTGTTGAAAACAGCGGAGAAATTTAACAATTGGGCCTCAATGTAAAATTGGTAAAAGGGTATCAGGCCCAATGGAAAATGAAAAACCTCCCCCCTTGTTTATGTATTGTATATAAGATATAAAAATATTAAGTACTACGCGATTTTATCCTTTGAATATCAATAATAAAATCAATTTCTTATCTCTTATAATATCCATAATCTTATTAAAACAGAACAAAGTGTACTTATAGATATTTATAAAGGGGTCCAGCGGAAAATGTTCAAGTTTAATATTAAATTAAAAAAAACTGCATTTGTTATTCTCATATTTTACTTATAAAAAATAGAGCTTAACGGTGCTAATTTAACTTTTTATAAACAATATTGTCTAAATGTCGGCCATTTCTCTCAAGACGGACTAACGGACAACACCAGATAAGTTGCGTGCTCGGCCCATCACGTACTCGTCGAGTATTAAAGTGAGTACAAAAAGCGCGACGCGCACGAACCAATGAATCACCGCATTTTAAATATTATAGCGGAATACAACTGTATACTTCGATAATATTTTCTTGTGGTTTCACAAAACACGGGATAATGTAATAATATTAATACATTTTTTTGTACATTTCTTACTATTGTATATAGATTTTTAAAATTACTAGTCCAGATGTATTTTAGGGCGCGGAACTTTTGGGCTCATATCTAACGTGGCCTTAATGCATTGTTGTAGTTACGCCACTGATTAAAACATGTTTAGTACTACATATTTATAAAATGGTGGATTATATTTGTATATATTGGTATACGGGTGAATATTTTTGTAATATTAATATATTAGCATTTAGAAATATCACGTTGACACGCGAAAGTAATTGCCTTTTTTAAAAAAATAATTTTATATTTTAAAGAAAATATATATTTAAAATGTTACCCTGTTTCCATTTTATATATCCCATCTGAATTCTTAATTTCAGGGTTATGGCTCTTACACTATCGAAGGCGAAAAGAAAGCGGCTGTCTCTTTATAAGGAATGACAAAAAATATGCTTCAAGTTAAAAAAAAAACATAGTTTGAACAAACCGACAATAATTTTCACGTCAACCCGATAGATAAATAATTAAAAATACTGCGCCATAAAAAATATTTTTTTTATAATCGGGAGAACAGCCAATGATGTTCGTCGAAGATCTATGCACGGGCTTACCGGATTATCGAGAATTATAATATCTGGATTACCTGGTCTTCTGCGGACGTCCTCTATTCCAGCAACATTTTATTTGTCTAGATGATACATTTATATAATCGTTGTTGGATTGCTTCTGTCTCACTAGAATTTTCTGTGTTGAGATTGGCATAGTTTACAAGCAGGTGTATAAGATGGTTAGTTACAAGTATGCTAATAAATATGTAGGGGATAGGATTTAATATACATCGCCGTCTCAGCCAGCATCGATGCTAGCGAAATAGCGCTGCCAGCTGCCGCTATAGGTCTCTAATGATCTCTCTTCTATTTTTAACTCTCCGCAACGGCGGTCTTGCCGGTCCACGCGCGCCAAGCGCGACCGCCGACTC
Organism: Eubasilissa regina; assembly: GCA_022840565.1. NCBI lineage: Eukaryota > Metazoa > Arthropoda > Insecta > Trichoptera > Phryganeidae > Eubasilissa > Eubasilissa regina. The sequence goes on along the minus strand of JAINEB010000021.1, from coordinate 2,359,208 downwards.
GCTTCGAATATTTTATAGTTCACGCTCACCTTCTGCATCTCTTTATTCTATCCATAATTCTGTATTCTTTGCTCCATCATATTGTCACAATATGATCAACGCGCCAATCCTCACTCTTTCATTTAACCACCGACCTAACCCTCAAAAATATAAGAATGAATGAAATGTTTAAAAAAATATAGCATATAGTTAACATAAAATGTATATAAATATAAATGAGTTGTAAAACATTATATTTCTCATTGGGGAAAATGTGTCCGAAGTATACAACTTTCCTTGATAGTTGTTATCAGTTCTCTTGACTTATTTATGTGTCTTAAGACATCTTCATTATTAATGTGGTCATGCCATACCCTATCAGTTGCCATATACTAGTGTGGTAATTTTTTATTTATTTTCTCCCCCAGCGCACAAATAAGAGCATTGGTACATAAAATTGCAAAAAATAATTTTTACGCTTATACCGTGATTCAAACGTGATAAAGATTGCTTGGGTCATATATCTTTTATTAAATTAATTACAACAAAATTGAAAATTTGGGTTCCATTACATTGCAAACGCATAATTGGCTCACCTTTAGTTTATAGTTTCATTACAATTTATTTTCTTTTCACATTAGCAATACAATAACATAAAATAAGTTTATTTTTAGCCTGCCCTATATACCTATACCTATTATTAATTAGGGTCCGGTATGGCAGAGCCTACCTTAATCTTAAGTACTAATTTCATTTTAATCGGAATTAATTCGGATTATTTCCAGGCATACCTACAAAGTCGCGATTTCTCGATGTTATAGCTTCAATAACCGACGAGCTTATATGAGAAGATGTATGAATGTAGATGAGGCGAAAATTGTCTATCAGAACAGAATTGTGTAGCTCTCTATCCTTTCTGCTTACCCTCGCGGGATAACAGCATAATGGTAAATTATCACTTCTCCAGTCCATTGGGGCGGTTCTCAGAAGGTGGAGCTTTCACAGCGGTCCAAGTATGCCTTTTCTCGTACGACTAAAGAAAACAAAAGAAGTTGGCTATATCTCATACCAGTATCCATTGCTTGTTGACTATTGACTAACTCGTAAACTAATGTGCCCTGGCGCAATTAATGTCACTCTAGCGTGATATATCGGCTTAGAGTAGGTCTGAATAGGTCTGAATCTGATATACTCGTATCATAAATCGACCTAGGGGCATAACAATCGTCACATGAAAGAAAATAAAAAAAGGTGCGCTCTCGAGCTGTGAAGACAAACCATTATCTTGTAAAAATAACAAATAATAGATATTAATGCAAATCTCCGGCAATACTTTCGGCAGCTAGGTCTGTCTAAAAGTAATTAAATATAAACTGTATAGGATTCAGACCAACCATATCATATAATTTGTTTATGGCCCAACTGGTGTCTATGAACGACCACATTTTGAGGTTATCGTTCTGCATCTTCACTCTTCACTATCTTTTATTTATACTCTTCATTGGGACGCCTAAAACATGGATCCAGATGACCCTGATGCTCTTGCCATCAAGTCAGAACCAGATTTTCCAGCCGAGAGCGGCAATGAAGGAGAAAGCGGAATTCCCTACACCGATATAGATATATCGCTACCTGACATCAAGCAGGAGTGCGCCGAGTATTCTAGGAAGACCGACCCGCTCGCAGGTGAATACTTGATCCATTTGGATTGCCGATTCGTTAAATAAATTCCCGCATTCAGATTACAGGGTGTATTTTAGAAGATTGTTCATCTGTATTTCATATGTATTCATTCCGTATTTTACATTTAAATTTCTTCTGGTGAATGGTGTGATAGGTGATTCGATATTTACTGTTTCTAAGGTAGAACTCCATAATCATGTATGTTTGAAAATAAAACTGTTGTTTTTGACTATACTCGTTAAGTTTACTTGATACGCGTTTCGACTTGCAAGGGCATTATCAATCTAATAATTTAACTCGACAACTTATATTTATAACTATAATGGGGGACAGTTATACAATTCTATTTGTATGAAATGAAAAGGAACAACATTATTCATCGGAATTCTGAGGATTTCCGTACTATTTGAATGCTTCTAATTAAGTAACTATTCAGTTTCAACACTAATGATATTTTAATGTCATGGGTAATTTGTAAAAAAAGACAGCATATAATTTTACAATCTTAGAAGACGAGACGGCAAGAGAGACATTTTTGGTATTCTGGAATTTATATAATGTTTGCATGATTCTAGGAAATAGTTATGTTCAACACGAGCGATATTTAAAAAATGAATGCAGCAATGTCGAATTGGTGATCTTGTTCCACATCCTTGGTAGATCTATAACAAAAAATACTCGGAATTCCAATGAATAATGTTGTCCCTTTTCATCTAAAATTGTATAGCTGTCCCCCATTATAGTTATAAATACAAGTTGAGTTAAATTGTTAAAACAAAATCAAAATCATTTCTCTTTCATATATTTGTTTAGTTTTATATTGAATCTATGTAGTTTCTCCTTTCTTATGTTTTCCCGCATTTCATTAAAAATTCTTTATATTGTTCTATTTCTTCCTTACGGCCTTATAAATTCTATATTCAAGTAGATTGTTTTGTCAATTTCGTTTTTATTAAAAGAACGAAATTTTTGATTTCTTTGTTTCTAATTTTCTTTTATATACCGGATATTCATAGCTCTATGCTGGATGATTTATTTCTACTTTTAGTAATGTATTGTTTCAATAATTACAGTGCCAACAGTAAGCAGTTTCCATTCATAATATCCCGCTTGTATATCTATATGGTGTCCAGCAGAAAATTTTCAAGTTTGATATTATTTTTAAAAAGTAACTACGATGTTATTCTCATATTTTATTTATACAAAATGGAGATTAACGATGCTAATTTTATAAATTTTATTTTATATTTTATAAATAATATCTAAATACCGTCCATTTCTCTCAAAACACTCTTGCAATCGGACTCTTAAATTTACGAACACGCGAGAGCAAAGCGTCAGTTCAATGGCAGCAACTTCACGGCGGATATTTTCTTGTAGGGCCTAAATTATTCGAGGATTATTGCTGTAAACTCTCGACTTCAGGTATCCCCACAAAAATAATCGCACGGTGTATGGTCCGGTGACCGAGGTGTCCAGGGTACTTGCTGATTAATTAATTGGGAAAAATTCCCCTCGGTTTCTCCATTGAAACACTTGCTGTGTGTGGAATGGCCCCGTCTTGCTGAAATTGTGTTCTTTTGTTGAACTCGGGAAACAGCTGCAGTTGCGGTACCAAAAACTCGTCGATCATTCAGCAATACACGTCAGCAGTGACTGTCTTTTTCTGGTTAAAAAAATAAGGGCCGATTATCCCTTAGACAGAAATTGCACACCACACATTTTTGGACAATGCAAAAGTTTTTGATGGCGTTCCCTGGGGTTATTGGGGCACCAGTATCTCATGTTCTGTTTATTAAAATAGGCATCGATATAAAAATGTGGTTCGTCAGTAAACAATATGTTTCCACGCGTTCGTGCTGTTCCAAAACGTTTCAGCATCGTTCTCGCTAAGGTTTCACGTTAAAAATAGTCATTTTCGTTGAGAAACTGCACGATTTGCAGTTTGTATGGGTGAAATTGTTCTTTCTTTTTCAAAATAACGTGCACTGTTGATTTTTTATTCCAACACAGGCTGCAATCTTCCTTATCGATTTAATCGGATTGCGCATAATTTCACTTCGAACTTGGGCCACATGTTCTGGCGTCACGTTGATATGGTACCGAAGGATTTTGGTTAACCATCACTTACTCGTCGAATATTTAAGTGAGTACAAAAAGCACGACGCGCACGAACCAATGAATCACCGCACTTTAGATATTGCTCAACTGCAGCGCGCTCCCGAGCAGTGACTTATTGCGACTAGCTAATCCGCAAATCACGCGTGTTGAATAATACCCCTCTCACTTACCTCACCCTGATGGTTTACGAGCACTTATTAATCTTTAAATTTTTCCGCAGAACACCCTATACATATCTATACTCAGTGTAAATATTCCATACGCGAGAGTAGCGGTTGATCTGGGGGGCAACCGTGTCCTCACAACTAAAACCTTCTGATCTCTCCATCTGAGCCATGCCACCCATCATAATGTCAATTAAATATTAAAATGCATTATGTTTACGTATATTTTGATAGAAAGAGTCGAGAAGCGTTGCCCTAGCATCCAACTGGAAATATTTTCGTGCCGACGGTAATGTCATAATATTTAATTATTTGTTTGTTTTACAGATCTTTCGAGACTAGAAGATTCTGTTTTGGCGAAGCCGACTGTAACTCTGGCAACTTCTGGAACGAAGGCAGAATTAAAACTAATATTTACGGCCAAAAGACTAAAACATGCACTTACTGTAGAGAAACCGTTTTCATGCACTCAGTGTACTTATTCGTGTAATCGGAAACAGCTCTTAAAAATCCACTTGCTTACACACTCTGGCAAGAAACTGTTTTCATGTTCTCAATGCACTTACTCGTGTAATAGGAAAGACAACTTAAAAATCCACATGTTTAAACACACTGGGGAGAAACCATTTTCATGTTCTCAGTGCACTTATTCGTGTAAACAAAAACGTTATTTAAAAATACACTTGCTGAAACACACTGGGGAGAAATCATTTTCATGTTCTCGGTGCACGTATTCGTGTAATTGGATGAACTCCTTACAACAGCACATGCTTACACATTCTGGTGAGAAACTGTTTGCATGTTCACTGTGCACTTATTCGTGTATTCAAAAAGGGTCCTTAAAAACCCACATGTTTACACATTCTGGGGTGAAACTGTTTTCATGTTCTCAGTGCACGTATTCCAGTAATCAATTAGGGTCATTAAAAAGCCATATGCTTACACACTCTGGGGAGAAACTATTTGCATGTTCACAGTGCACTTATTCGTGTAAACATAAAGGGTCGTTAAAACTCCACATGCTTATTCACTCTGGGGGAAAACGATTTTCATGTTCTCAGTGCTCTTATTCGTGTAATCATATATACTCCTTTAAAAGGCACATGTTTAAACACACTGGGGAGAAACCATTTTCATGTTCTCGGTGCACTTATTCCTCCAATCAAAAAGTATCCTTAGAAAACCACATGCTTACACACTCTGAGGAAAAACTCTTCGTATGTTCTCAGTGCACTTATTCGTGTAAACAAAAACGTTACCTAAAAATCCACTTGCTGAAACACACTGGGGAAAAATCATTTTCATGTTCTCAGTGCGCTTATTCGTGTAATTGGACAACCTCCTTCAAAAGGCACACGCTTAAACACTCTGGGGAAAAACTGTTCGCTTGTTCACACTGCACTTATTCGTGTAATCAAAAGGGGTCCTTAAAAATCCACATGTCAACACACTCTGGGGTGAAACTATTTTCATGTTCTCAGTGCACTTATTCCTGTAATCAAATAGGATCCTTAAAAACTCACATGCTTGGACACTCTGGAGAACTGTTTGCATGTTCACAGTGTAATTATTCGTGTAAACAAAATTTCTCATTAAAAATTCACATGCTGCAACACACTGGGGAGAAACTGTTTTCGTGTTATAATTGCACTTATTCATGTAATCGCAAAGCCTCTTTAAAAGTTCACATGCTTAAACACACTGGGTAGAAATTATTTTTATGTTTATTATGAAAATCGAATAAGTGCATTGAGAACAAGAAGTTCTCAGTGCACTTACTCGTATAATCACAAAGACTCCTTAGAAGGACATCGTCTGTAGTCTTCCCTTACATTTAAATAATACAAGATCTATATAAAAAAAACGATAGATTTAAGTGTAAACGTGTTAAGTTAAAACGCGTGGTGTTGTATGAAGTTTTCTAAGATATAGTGAGATTAGATGAAATTATTATATCATCACAGTTGCTGTAACTCGTCGAAAGTGTTAAAAATCCTGGGTTTTTTAAATTTCCCGAAGCTCTATTCGTTTGAAGCAATTTGTCTAATTGTATAGAGGATAAAACGCGTAGATTGATAATTTTACATGTTTGAAATCAAGTCGGTTCTGTATTTATCACGAACTCAGTTTTGCGATCTTGACGGCGAGGATGCAAACAAAGCATGTCGATTGTTTTAGAACATGGTTTGGTTGTACAACGACGTTAGGTACGGACGTTAAAGTGTACCAATTGTATGATTGTGAAATATTTATAAAGAGCGCATTATTTTTTGGTGAAATGTTATTAAACTTGTGTACTTTTATTTTGTGACTCCCCGACCAATCCTGGATCGACTAGTGTTTTCTACGCATCGACCCCTGCTGTGTACAGTATCTCTACCAAAGACTAGCTTATTTTTAGTTGTAGTATTTCGCATGTAAGTATTTGATACATTTTTAAATGGCAGTAAAATATATTGTAACTTAAATTAAAGGAGTCGTATAAAAAGATGTGCAGATAAAAATCTGTCGAAAAACTATCTAGTTGCTGGCGGGATTCGGGCTCGGATCTTTTTCTGTATGGGGAAATACGTTAGCCAATTTTGCCACTTCTATGTAGGTATACGACAAATTTTTGAACTTATAGTCTGTAGCTCTTTAAAGTTGATACATCGGTTATTTTATTTTTAAATTCGTTAGCGATGTCTACAAAACTTTCGAAAACAAAGTACGAGATGTCGTCACTTCCAATCGATCAAACTCATCTCCATCATCCAGCCGATCTCACTGGCTTCTCCGTTATCCCCCCTCATCTTAGTCACTGACGTTGGTTCAGTCTAGCAAGTTACAGTTATTGTATGATTTTATAAATTTAACGATTTCAAATTTTTTTCGTCGAATTGTGACAATATCGAATATTTTGAAGAAACAGGATTTGCACAAAATCGAGTGTACGGTTTAATAATAAAGGTTTAAAGCCACTGAAGACGTCGCCCATGTCTACAAAAGAACGAGTTTATAACAAAAATATATGTATTTCATTAATTGACAAGGTGGTTGGTTATTTGAACTTTTTAAAAAAAAAATTTACTAAGTGTTGTTTTTTAACTCACGTTCGATGATTCTGTCAGCAGAATAGTTTAGAAAGGTGCGACCTTTATCACCATCTTATTAAGCCTCGTTCCATGACACCAGCAAGTTGTCCTACTTTCATAGTACAAGCGTTTAGCTAATTAGAAAATACGCATAATATGTAGAAAAATATTTCAATTCCGTGATACTTATTCTTAATGTCTTAATATTTTTTTAATATGTTTTTTGTTTTCTGCTACTTGTTCAGCTTAATTTCCATAGAATTCTGAAAGTAAAATTATTATTAGATAATTATTGTTCAACAGTTATACATTCATGACTTACAAAATAGGAGTAGAAAATAACATTCGACGGTACTCACAGCAACCTCAATATTTTTTATTATTAGTAAAACTTACAGGAGTTTAAAGAACAATATATATTATAGTCCTTATTATGAATGATAATATCTGTAATCTGGTTTCAAATATAAAATAAACATAACTTTCTTAGAAAATCTAGCTATTTTTCATAGTGGCGGCCATTTATGTTTTATAGTAACGAAGATTGCTGTTACTGTTAATAATGCTATTATAGTAATTGTTAATTGTAAGTAGGAGCGGACAAAAGCAATTAAAAACGTTTTTTTATTGACCAGTTTACATGAAAAAAGAGTTAATTTTAATTTTTAGAAATTAACAGAATGTCTAAAACTATATGAGAAGACAATTGCTTTAGAATCTAGGGAAAAAAAGGTCTTTACATCTAGTATCCACATATGTGCTAAGATTCTATAATAGAAGTATTGAGATAATTACGATACTTTTTAACTTTTTTCCACTACTTATTATTTTTTGACCATTACCGGTTTCAGACTGTTCGGCATCTTGAGACTGGTAAATTTTTCTCTTAATCCAGGATATTTATACATTTCAATACAGGAGTGTTTTACACTGAGCCTAGTGTAATGTTTATGCAGTAGTGACTGTTTAATGGTCCTATATAATTTTGAAAAGTTGGTGATAATTTGAATCTAATATTGGGATTTATACATTTATTTATTTATTTGGGATTACAGATATATATAAAGATTTAAAAAAAAAAATAGAGTAAAAGTACCGGTATCGCTCTCCCTACATGACGATCGGGACACGCGTTTTCTCTCGTTCGACTAACAAAGCAGTCACACCCCCAATGTATCTTCGCGTCCTTTTCTTTCTACAAATACTAACCTAGAAAACAATGATCCTTTATTGAATATCACTGCTAGTGACTCCGATTGGCTGTTATACTTGTCGCTTTTTGAATTTGGTTTATCGATTTCACTTTACCCCTTAAAGATGACGCGTCTTGTGTGAGTCTCTACTCAGATGATTGTTTCCCAGGAACTCTTGGCCACCGGCGATAAAAGATAAACGACTTCTTCGACCCTGTTAAATGCAGGTTATTTCTCATACATAGATAGGAGAAATCTCTGAGACCAATGTTTCCTTACTACCAGGGGATAGAAAGTGGTCCGCCTATCGTTGGGATGCTAGTTTTTGCGATGTTTTATTCTTTTCAAGATATATCTCGTCTTAATCTTGTCGGTATTGTTTCCCATTTAAATGGTTATTACGTAACCTAGGCCGACGGTTTCTAGGCGATTATAACCGTCACTTATCTAGAAGGCTAGGCCGTCATTTGTTAAAATCATACCGCTTCCGGCCACAAGGGCTCGTCCGTACCCGCGACCCTAAATAAATAAATAATTTCGTTGGATTGAGTTTGGCGCGATCAATCACTAAGCGCAGTTAGTTACAACAAAATATTAATGGAAATCTCCGGCTACAGATTCAGCTGCAATTTTTCTATAAGTAATTAGATTTAAACTATACGGGATATAGAGCAATCTTAATACAATGTAGTTTGTCTATGGTTCATTCGGTGTCTATCAACAACTTTTTGAGGTTATCGTTCTTCGTGTTTACCGGGACGTCTAAAACATGGACCGTTCTGGCCCAGATGCTCTTGCCGTCAAGTCTGAACCAGATTCTCCAGCCGAGTGCGGCGATCAAGAAGAAAGCGGAGTTCCCTACACTGATATAGATATATCGCTACCTGACATCAAGCAGGAGTGCGCCGAGTACTCCAGGAAGTCCGACCAGCTAGCAGGTAAGCACTTGATGCCCTCGGATTACTGATTCCTGCACTCACATTACAGGCCGTATTTTAGACGGCTGTCCGTCTGTATTTCATATACGTGTGTTCGGTTACTTGGTTTACTCGGCTTTCTGATATTAGAAGTAACGTAATGTCTGAAATTTGAAATCAGTATTACGCGAATATTATATAGGTATATATTTAAGTGACTGCGGTCGTGGAGACCGTAAAAGAAGAATAAGATTTTACGTTTGTTTTTGAATTTACTTCTTCTAGTACTTAACCAGATACTGGAGAATGTTTGTGTTAGAAGCCTCAACAATTGGCGAGCTTGTATGAGAAGATATATGAATGTGGATGTCGCGAAAATTCTGTGTCAGGACAGAAGAGTGTGGCGCTCTATCCTCTCTGCCTTCCCCCGCGGCGAAATGGTGTGATAGAAAGTTAGTACCTGTCCATTTAACGAACATGCTGGCGATTATATGTTAGCAGTTAGACTGTGGAATTAATACAATTTTTTATAATATTACTGAGGTCTATTGCCTCAACTCTCGTCAGCTACATACAAAAAACGAAGGTGGTACCCTGTTACCCTCTGAATGTGTGCACCAGCACCAGACAGGCCAAAGCACTCTTCATTTCAGGGGGATCTGTTCTTGGACCGACCCTGTGAAATGTTTTATTACTTTTGCTGCCCTTAACGGAGGACCGCACGCGGATGACGCACAGCAGCAGCTAGAAACCGTAGTCTGCTTGAAGACAGAACTAAATGGTTGATATAAACTATTGTTGAATGGTGCATAGTAAATAAATTTGCTCTGACTCCACACAAGATGGTGGCCTTATTGATGGCGGGTGGTTTGAGCAGGGAAAGAAATCTGACTGTGAAAATGGGTGATGTATTAACATTACATTATACATTAGTACGAGTATAATTTGAAATAATCAAGTGTTAAGGCCTTGTCTGAATGGGCGGTGGACTTTCTCGTCTCCATGAAGAAGATGAGCGTGCCGGAATGGAACATTAGGTCCCCAGCCATGCACTTGGTATACAGACTATTATTTTGGACAAATTCTCAGGCCCTAGGACATACAGCAGCTGCACTAGGTGTTGGATTGTAGATTAACGATGACAACTATAGAAATATGGGAAGAAAGATGGAACACGGCCACACCGGAGAGATGGACACACTACCCTCCCCCGAATGGCTGGGAAAGAAGAAGGTGGAGGATTTTTTCTTGGATTTGCAAATGGTCTCGGACCATCGAGAGTGACTCTTTGATCTGGGGCTCACTGTTCGTCTGTGACCGTGTGCGTCAGACCCCGGGTATATTCTCTGGGAATGTGAAATTATGAGGGACACAAGGGAAGTTATGATTGCGGTATTAGATGTGACCGGTCATCGTTATGAGCGACGACCTTATGAATGTTCGGGAGTTTTTGTTGGGGTTGTCCCGTCTTCTTTTGATCAAATATTTGCCAGTCCTAGTTTCCTAGCCGGAAGTAAACCTACTGACTTTTGTGCTCAGTTCATTCTTTTATTTTCTCTTTAAGGGGGTGATGCAATTTTTTTTTTCTTTACCTTCAGTGTCTTTTTTTTGTGGATTTTCATTTTTTTAAATATATGTATATGTAAATAGCATTTATTAAATACTCACCTTTTGTAGTGTTAAAAAAATGCCAACCCGAACGAGAAAAACTGATATGGTAGCTTTTGTTCATAGAACGGTCCCGGGTAAGTGGTGGGTCCCATTTCATGTATTGACATCCGCCACAACAGCAGTTTTCGAGCTGACTCCGAACTTTGATACTCTTTTCGCGCTTAGACATAATCCTCAACTTTTATATTGTATTGTTTTAATAATTTCAGTGCCAACAGTAAGCAGTTTCCGTACATAATATCTCGCTTGTATATCTACATATCTATCATTGTAGATATTCTAAACGAGAGAGTAGCGGTTGATCTGTGAAGCAACCGTGTCCTCACACCTAAAACCTTTTGACCTTTCCATCTTAGCCATGTCACCCCCCCATAATGTCAATTAAATATTAAAATGCATTATTTTTACGTATATTTTGATAGAAAGAGTCGAGAAGCGTTGTCCCTAGCATCAAACTGGAAATATATTCGTGTTGAGGGTAATGTCATAATACAAATAATTTGTTTACTTTACAGATCTCTCGAGACTAGAAGATTCTGGTTTGGCGAACGCAACTGTAACTCTGGCTACTGCTGAAACGAAGGCAGAATTGAAACTAATATTTCCAGCTAAAAAACTAAAACATACACTTACTGTAGAGAAACCATTTTCATGTACTCAGTGCACTTATTTGTGTAATCGGAAACAGCTCTTAAAAATCCACCTACTTACACACTCTGGCAAGAAACTGTTTTCATGTTCTCAGTGCACTTATTCTTGTAATAGGAAAGGGTCCTTAACGACCCATATGCTTACTCACTCTGAGGAGAAACTATTTTCATGTTCTCAGTGTGCTTATTCGTGTAATAAGAAAGATAACTTAAAAATACATATGCTGAAACACACTGGGGAGAAACCATTTTCATGTTCTCAGTGCACTTATTCGTGTAAAGAAAAACGCTACTTAAAAATTCACTTACTAAAACACACTGGGGAGAAATTATTTTCATGTTCTCAGTGCACTTATTCGTGTAATTATATATACTCTTTCAAATGGCACATGCTTACACACTCTGGGGAGAAACTGTTTGCATGTTCACATTGCACTTATTCGTGTAATAAAAAAGGAACCTTAAAAAGTCATATGCTTACACACTCTGGAGGGAAACGATTTATATGTTCTCAGTGCACTTATTCGTGTAGTCATATGTACTCCTTAAAAAGGCACAAGTTTAAACACAATGGAGAGAAACCATTTTCATGTTCTCAGTGCACTTATTCGTGTATTGACAAAAGCTCTGCAAAAAGTCATATGCTTACACACACCGGGGAGAAACTATTTTCATGTTCTCAGTGCACTTATTCGGGTAATCGAAAAGGGTCCTTAAAAACCCACATGCTTATACACTCTGGGGGGAAGCGGTTTTTATGTTCTCAGTGCAATTATTCGTGTAATCATATGTACTCCTTAAAAAGGCACAAGTTTAAACACAATGGAGAGAAACCAATATTATGTTCTCAGTGCACTTATTCGTGTATTGACAAAAGCTCTGCAAAAAGTCATATGCTTACACACACCGGGGAGAAACTATTTTCATGTTCTCAGTGCACTTATTCGTGTAATCGAAAAGGGTCCTTAAAAACCCACATACTTACACACTCTGGGGGGAAACGATTTTTATGTTCTCAGTGCAATTATTCATGTAATCATATGTACTCCTTTAAAAGGCACAAGCTTAAACACAATGGAGAGAAACCATTTTCATGTTCTCAGTGCACTTATTCGTGTATTGACAAAAGCTCTGCAAAAAGTCATGTGTTTACACATACCGGGGAGAAACTATTTTCATGTTCTTAGTGCACTTATTCCTGTGTTCAAATATAGTCCTTAAAAACCCACATGTTTGCTTAACAGTTTCCCCCTGGAAACTGTTCACAGTGCACTTATTTGTGTAGTCCAAAAGGGACCTTAAAAAGCCACATATTTACACGATCTTGGGAAAAACGGTTTTCATGTTCTCAGTGCATTTCTTCGTGTAATCATATCTTCTTATTAAAAAGGCACATGTTTAAACATACTTGGGAGAAACCATTTTCAAGTTCTTAGTTTATTAATTAAATTAACGTTGATAACACTGCCGCTTGACTGCCGCCCGCTATATTCAGGGTTTCTCTTACTGTGATACTATTTGGATGTGTTTCGCGTTGACTCTTCGAGCACGATTACGATTCAACGATCGATGAAAGTTACGATTGATTTGTTATACGTGTAGGAATCAGATTTCAAATTTACCGCCATTTCGGCCGGCATCGATGCTAGCGACAGCGCTGTCGGCTGCAGTTACAGATCTGGCTCGACCATTCAGCGATGTTCTCTCTCTCCTGTGTCATCGCTTCGCAACAGCAGTCTCTCCTATTTCATCACTTCACAACGTCGGTCTTGCTAGCCCACGCGCGCCGAGCGAGACCTCCGACTCGTTTCAAAATACACGAGCATCTTCACTCTTTCATTGTATTCGTTATATCTGTTTTCCTTGTTCGATCTATCTTACTCAATAAACATCAACACGCCAACCATCACTCTTTCATTTATCCACCACCTATCCCCCAAATACGTTTTCTAAACCCTTAAAAAAATTATGTTGTCCAAACGAAGTTATTCTGATTCTCCTGCAACTAGTAAGAAAAGGAAAACGATATCTTTGGAATGAAAATATAAGATTATCATAGATTTTGATGGTAGAAAGAAAATATGTGAATTGGCAAAGAAGTTTGAGCTACCGAAATCCACAGTAAGAACATTAATAAAAGATAGACAGAATTTTTGAAGCGGTGAAAAATGCTCAATCCTTGAACTCGAGCATTATTCGTAAACATCATGGTATTATTGCTGAGATGGAAACAACGCTGAAATTATGGTATGATTATCAAGTAAAAGTGAAAAATATTCCAGTCGATCAGAACACTGTCTCCTATCAAGCTAAGCTGATTTTCGAGAGGCTGAAGGTAGAAGCTGGGAAGGCGGGCAACATGAAAACTTTGTAACTAGTAACTGTTGGTTCAACCTATTTAATACTCGATGTAATTGGCACAGCATCGCGGAGAGTGGGGTGGCGGCAAGTGCCAACAAAGAAGCTGCGTCTTCTTTTCCTGAGACACTCAAGGCCATGATAAAAGGAAGTGATTATAACAGTGAAATCGTATTTAACGTGGATGAGACTGGCTTGTTCTGGAAGACGATATGTTTAAGAAGTTTTATCGCACGTGAAGAAAAACACTTTCCGGGCTTTATGGTTTCCAAAGACCGACTGAGAGTGATAGTTGGCGGGAATGCAGCTGGTGACTGCAAATTAAAACCTCTCAATTTATCGCTCTGAAAACCCAAGAGCCTTAAAAAATATTTTTTAAATTAGCTTACCAGTGATTTGGAATTCAAACCATAAAGCATGGTTTGGTCACCACTTTATCCCCAAAGTCGAACGTTATTGAAAATTTAAACAGGTTCCATTAACGTTATGCTTCTTATTGACAATGCACCCGGTCATCCCGCTTTCCTAATTGATTTTGACCCACGTGTGAAAGTCGTGTTTTTGCCTCCAAACACAACCAGCTTGCTTCAACCAATGGACCAGGAAGTCATCAAAACTTTCAAGGCTACTACACGACGCTTTCGTTTGCACATTTGAATGAAGCTATGGAGCAAAACAGTGAGTTATATGTTAAAGAGTTTTGGAAACAATTCAATATTTTAGATGCCGTAAGAATCATTGGAAAAGCTTGGAATGAAATATCCAAAAAACAAATCTGGAAGAAACTATCCATTTTTTCAAAAATGAGACGGAAACAACGTTAGAAGCTGGTATCGCTCATGTGGTAGAAGAAGATCTTGGCAGGCAATTAGATTTGGAAGTCAATGCTAACGATGTCAACGAACTGTTGGATTCATTTAGTCAGGAGCTAACAATCGATGAGCCCATAGATATGCGTAAACAAAACGGCAATGAAGAAACTTCAGACCCAATTCCACCCGAGAAGCACATGACAATTGCAAGCTTGACAAAAGGTCTCGGTTCAATTGATTTGAAAATTTTTGAAAACATAGATTCCAACATAGAAGAACGCGTTACAGTTACAAAGCAAGGAATAAAAAAAATATTAGCTTGCTACGAAGAAATTCTGCGTGAAAAAAAGAAGACATTGTGTCGTCAGATGAAATTATTCGATTTTATGAAGCCATCGACATCGAAATGACTTTTTTACGTAAATCGTTACCTAACTTTTTAAATATTTTGTATTAATATGTATAAAGAACTGCAATTTTATTAAATATTTTTCTTCTTAACGAGTGTTTTTGTTAGTTATTGGTCCCAATTAAACAAAAGTGTATGTATTTATATGTAAAGTTGTACCTCGACTTACGCAAATTCGAGTTTCGGTCCCACCTATCGCGTAACTTCGGGGTAATACTATATTCTCTTTAAAAAGACACAAGTTTAAACACAATGGAGAGAAACCATTTTCGTGTTCTCAGTGTACTTATTCATGTATTGACAAAAGCTCTGCAAAAAGTCATTTGTTTACGCACATCGGGGGGAAACCATTTTCATGTTCTCAGTTCACTTATTCGTGTAATCACAAAGCTTCTTAAAAAATCGATAGATAGTAGATAATGTAAACCTCGGAAAGTTTGAACGCGGTGTGTTGAAGTTTACTAAGATTTTGTGAAATTCGTCGAAAGTGTTTAAAATCTTAGGTTTTTTTAAAACCCCAGAAACTGTTTCCGTTTGAAGCAATTTTCAAATATTTGTCTAATCGTGTAGAGAATATAACGCGTAGATTGATAATTTTACATGTTAGAAATCATATTTGTTTTGTATTTGTCACGAATCAAGGATTACGATCTTGACGACGAGGATGAAAACAGCTACGGACATTAAAATGTACCAATTGTATGGTTGTGAAATATTATTAAAGAGCGTATCATTTTGTGGTGAAATTTTACTATACTTGTGTGTTTTAATTTTGTGACCTTTTTCCGATCAATCCGACTGGTGTTTTCTACGCGTCGACTCTCAACCAAGGAACATGTTATTTTTAGATATATTATTTCGCATGAAGTATGTGGCACATTTTTAAGTGGCAGTGAAATATATTGTAATACAAATTATGTGCCACTTTCAGTGAAAATTAAAATTTTAGCGTTTTTTACGAAATTATATATTTTTATTATTCACTTATATCTGAAGTTATACATTAGATTTCAGTTTTTTAAAAACTATTATTTAGGTAGGACCTATACACTCGCTTAAAATTATTTAACTAAATGTTATTTGCCATAATTAAGACATTATAAGAAAGACCGTGACCGAAAGATTGATTTACCGCGTGCTACAGTCCTAATATGGCAAATATTACCACGAATGAAATATTTTTTCTTATAATCTTAAAGCCAAGATTACGTAGACAAATTTCGGTTAATATAAATTAACAAAATGATTAAAATTTACTATGTTACTACTATTCAATTTGCAGGACATATTTCCAATTTTTGACGTTTTTAAAATACTTTGTTTTAGTAAAACATATGTTTTAAAATAATATATTGTATTTACTCACAGTTTCAGCTACTATTTAAAATTCAGTTTTATATCAAAAACACAATAATTTCTAACTAAACAATATTTCTATCGATCCTATTAATTATTCAAGTGTTTCACATCACTCTGGCCGGTCCCGAGCGGCATGACAGATGTTGAATCCGCGTTGTCGTTATTTTCGTTGCCAAAAATACGTGTTATCACGCACATTTCATCCACATTATATTAGTATTGAATTTATTCATAACATTAGTAGCAAATTTCATAAATTAGATGTTTTTTTTTTTACTGATTTTAAGAGAAAACAATGTTTTCTTGAATAAAGTAAACATTTTATTTCGTTATTTTTATGTAAATCGCAATTAAATATTTCGTTTATATGTAACACTGTGGTCTTTTAAACACTAGCCGTCTGTTTCATAAATAGTATGTAATTGTGAAGCAGACATATCACCAAAACAACAACGTGGTATTTTAAATCGATAATATTAAACAAAATAATAAATTGAAGCTAATAATAATTTTAAATTTAAAACATTGATTTAAGCGACCATTAAAATATATGTAGGTACTTTGTCTGATTTCAAAAAAATTTTTATATATAAATTATGCACTCCAATAAAATATTAAATATTCGATCGATTAATTCAAATGAAAACACTTATTCCACAATATTAATGTTAAAAACTTGAATAAGTGTCGAGAGCGAAAAAAATCAACAATTTTATTGTCATCACTTTCTATTCAAACCTTCCTTCCTCTCTCGCATAATTTATGTAACAAATAACGCCATTAGTTATTTATCTGATATCTGATACTTATGAGAATTGAACTATAAGCCTCACCTTGAAAGCATATGTAATTCGTGAAGAATTTCACGAATTTCAAACTGGTAAAATGGAAGCTCTCATCTAAAGGAATTATATAAAAAGCTGTACAGAAAAAAATCTATTTATTGGAAAAAATATTTGGTTGCTACCGGGATTCGAGCTCGGATCTTTTCCTATTTGGGAAAATACATTATCCAATTTCGCCACATCAACTAAGTAGGTATATGACAAATTGTCGTATGTGAAAATACGAAATGATGTCACTTCCGACCGACGATCCGACTGGCGTTGATTTGGTGTTGAGTTTAAATATTTTATAAATTTAAACGATTTTGAATTTCTTTCATCGAATTATGTCAATATCAAATCCAATTTCATCTATTGTACAACAATATTTTGAAGAAAAAGGATCTGAACTATATCGAGTATACGGTGCAATAATAAAACCTTTAATGCCACTGAAGTCATCGCTCATGTCTACAAAAGAATGAGTTTTTAAAGAAAATACAGGTTACATTATATTATTAATAGACACGGTGTTATTAAATTTAAAAATAATGTAATTAGCATATAATTGTTAACTCATTCGATGATCTGGTCAGTAAAAGAGTTTAGAAAGGTGCGGCTCCTGTCACCGTCTAACGGCGGTGTCTTACTATAGCAGTAGTTCTAACATAACATTGTACAATATATTAATAAAATAACTTTTCATAATGCAGAGTTTCTTATCAATAAATAATAATTATTTATATATATATGTATCTCATAGAAACGAAGCTATTTTTTATTAATGGAAAAATATGGAAGTATGCGTGATTACAGGGCTTACGACCTGTCTTCGGCTGGCTTAAATGATCACTTTACACAATGTAACGTTCATCATTCCACCCAATCAACCTATCAAATCTATAAAATTTTTTAAAGTTGTATTCTAGATATCCTCAATCACCCTCTCATACGTCACACCCCAAAGTCTCTCTGACGCTGGTGGCTGCGACGATGGTGACACCAGGGGCAGGAGTACCTCCTCGTCCCTTGGAGTTGTACACTATTTGACAAAACTCTGTACTGATGTATCTTCTGATTCTTCCCAGAAGTGAAATTTTTTTATCAATCTTTTTAGTCAAGTGTCTTGTATTTTGCGAAAAATTCAATTTTGGATTTATTATGATGTTTAAATTCAAATATTTTATTTCAGTCACTTCCTTTAAATTTTTACCATCTATGACCTGGCTGGTTAATAAAAACACATGTCTCTTTGTCCTTTTGAACTTAAGAGGGACTAAATGTAAACAATGTATTCTTTAACCTGACTGATTAATCTAAACGAACTCAATAAGGATTTATAAACAATTAATCTACCTAATTAGACATGCCGACTATCACTAAAGCTGGCGTATAACAAACGCTGGAATATTGTTCTTTTAAACACGACTTTACTCAGAGAACAAGTACAATTATAAATTACAAAAGTAAAGCTATCCGTAAAAATTTTCTCCTGACTCATACGGATCTATTCAGTTGTCAAATATCCCCAGATTTAATAGTGTTGAAACTAGTCAAGAGATAAATTACTACTCTTGACTTACCGGTGTGAGCGTTATTGGTATTTTTGACAACTGTGACTATGATCACCATTTTATGATATTGCAATCTAAAAAATAAGCACACAAATAGTATTCAGGAATACTATTGGATCGGTAAAATAAATCCTTTCTTCGAGTAAAATCAAATCTAATTCAGTCTATTAATCTAATTCTAATCTTACCCATGAACGAATTAAATCATTTAAAAAATTAGTATGTACATGTATTGTAGTGTGTATGTGTTAGCTAAAGCTAATAATATTTTCATATACTCAATCACTGTTAGCGATTGTGACTCATGACCTCGTCTTGCCACCGTAGAAATATTGACATTTAATAGATCTTTTTGTATAATGTTCATATGTAAAAGTCTACGTCCTCAGGCTAATTTTAATGATTGGATGACAATTTCTTAACAAATTAAGTATTCAAATAACATGATTATTATTTTTAAAAAATACAAGCTAGCGAGTAATTGTGATAGTAAAATATCCCAACTAGACAGAAATGTAAATACAACAGCTCACGGAGAATGTATAGATATACTTTTGAAACTTCAAACCCGTGACCTCCAAGTTCAGGATGCCGGGACAGGTCTTTTGTGATGAGATGTTGATTAATTTTCAAAACCGCCTGAAGCTAATCTCCTCATCACGCGAGAGCGGTGCAGGGACGTGGCGGGGTGGGGCGGGGGTGGTGCTAGGATGACGAAGGAAGTTATTTATTGAATCAATCAAACATTTTAATAAATGGCGTTTACTTATTTATATTTTAAAGCCCTGGTTTAACGTTTTGCGTTGTGAAGTTGAATTATTATCGGTGGAGCCTTCTCTTATAAATAGTGAGTTTTTTAAAGGTATAGAACTTAAAAATGAAACAAAACATTAAAATCGCGATAATGGCCACAGTATTGGCTTTATTGGAAAGACTATTAGACACTAGACTAGTCATTAGTGTTTTAAATATGATTTCGCGCATGGATGGGCGCCGCGGCTGGCTCGAATAAAGCGTAATCTGGAAGTTCAATTTTCGACCACTTTCTGGAGCAGCAGGGGACGTTTATCGTTTATATCAAGTCATCTCTGGTTTATGTTCAATTCAATTCACAGGTCCACTACGAGAAATTATGCGCTCTTCGAATGTTTCTTTCAATAAATTGATTGTGGCGCGCGCTGTGTGGCATGTTGGGCCGTCTTGTTGAAACCACAGCTCTTCCACATTAATCCCATTCAATTGGAAAACGAAAAAGTCGGTAATCATGGATCTATAGCGCTCTCGATGGCGAATCGACTCATTCGGGTCCTTCTCAATACTACGCACCACTGCAGCAACAGCTTCTGTGGATGCGTATTATCAATTATAGTATGCTTGGTGTGAAAACGATCCATGATTATTCGAATCAGTTGCTCGGATGGACGATCATCGCGATTATTCGCAAACTGAACCACGATTTTCGGAATAAATTTGCACAATTTGCAAGGGTTTTTCTGGCTTAAGTCTATTTATAGTGAAATAGCAAACTAAACTGGGTACAAATTAGCTGTCAGTTGTCAAATTGGCTGTCGCTGAAAAAAGTGTTGCCAATTCGAAAACAAAACTTCTTAAAACAACACCCTTTACTAGACTTGTATATTAAACTCCTCTACATACGTCACTAAATGTCGCATGGGCTCTATTTTCAAAACTACGGTTGAGGTCGGCTCAACTTAGTGGTCTCCCGGGGTCTCCAATAATTGAGGGATTGGAAGTTTCGGGTCATCGTCTTCCTCAGAACGATGACCTAATGCATAGTGAACGTAACTTCAAACTCTTCTGGGAGTTCATAAAGATTTTGTTGCGCTGGGAGTTTCTAAGAGAATAATTTCAGATTTGTGACTTATTTTACCCGGAAAGCCTCCGACAAAACATAATCTATGTTAAAACTAAAGGAATATGATTGAATTTCCATTCTAGAACAGTTCCAGCGAAAACTACTCTTCAATCTGTTAAAGAAATACATAATGTATATGGAATTGCCTACAATTAGGAGTACTCACAATGCTTGCGCAGAGTAACGTCCAATTATTATTATTTTTATTAAAGGCTATCAGTGTAATGTAACCGATTGATAGCATCAATATGATGCTATCAATCAAGTTAATAATCAAGACTATCAACCGTTCATCATCATCATTGGCTGCTAATTAAAGCGCTGATTGGTTTAAAATATTCACGTTTGGCCAATAATATCGGCGGAGGGCTTTGAGTAATGAAATTAATATTTCACACTCCACGAGTGTAATATGAAACAATTATATTAACCGTGTTGCGAGGAATACTTTGTTTTAACGTAGAATTTATTTTTTCAGTAAAATTTGTCAGTAATAGCGCGTTAAAAAATTTCGTAACATTACACTCTCACTTTATTTTCAACTTAATTTCAAAAAGCTTTCCTATCTTAGCTATGTACCCTGTTAGGTCTCAAACTATAGCATAATAATTATAATAATAAATATATGTGTACGTGTATCTGAGATGTGTAACCGATTTCCTCTCTCTCTTCATTTCATTTTATTATTATCAAATTTTTAGATCAAATTATGCTTTGATCATAATTTCTCGTTTCTAAGGGACCATCACCATTCTACAAGAACACAGAACGTCCATTTTGGCTGCTGTAACAAACATATCTAACACTAAGGCAATATATACTATTTCAAACATATAATATATATTTAAAATTCTACAAATGATCCACAAATAGGGTCACTGAATTGACGTCTACAAAAAAGAAAACTAATTGATACATTTTCATATAAATATAAACTTGTCGATGACCGGGTGACACGGACCATTCGCACTGAATTAATATTGAGTATTAATTAGCCCTAAAAAATCTCTCACACATTGTTTAGGTTTATCTCATATAATACATAGTACATAGGTTGTCTTGTAATTTAAAAACGTAATCGCTTTGTACCACAAAGTAACTGCCATGTCAAATAATAATACACAAATACAATACAAATATACAAGGCGGCTCTCGTAGTCCAATGGCTATGACACTGATTTCTCACACCGGGTTCCGGGTTCGATTCCCGGTGAAGACATAATGTATCTACCGCATTAGCTCGAATGTAACGCGACACAGAAAATATTGATAAAAATATTTATAATAAAAGAAATCCGAATTTAATACGATATATATATATATATATATCGTGTTAAATTCGGATTTCTTTTATTCTGAATATATATATATTATTTACAAAATAAAGTAAATTCTGAATACTAATTAAATGTATTAATTAGAAATATATACATATAAAAACAATGTTATCGAAAAATATTGTTATTCGAACCTGGATCTCTTTTCAATCCGGGGAAGGTGCATTAACCGACTATGCTACAGACAACTACTTTTGACAACAAATTTTCGAACCCATATGTTACCACTTTTCAAATTAATAAATATATCGTTCCATTATTTGAAAGCCATCTACTTTATTTGTACGGAATCTCAAATATCTTTGAGTAGACCGATAGGAGACGCCAGAATTAATAATTCATTTTTATTAAACCCGGATTGGAAAGCGTTTCAGGTTCGAATCCCCGAAGTAACGATAATATTTTTCGATAAAATTGATTTTATATATATATCTTTCCAATTAATACATTTAATTAGTGTTTAAAATATCACAGACCGTCTGTTCTGAATAATTACAACTTCACAATAAGAATGTGTTCTTAATAATGAATTTAATCGCATAAGCAATTATTTTTAATTGGTAAATAATACATTTTATATTCACGTTACCAAAACAAAGTATATGTTTTTGAATTTTTACTTCTGGAACTCCATATTTCCTTGAAGCACTCATATTATTCGTTCTCTTTGCTTCATTTGCGACTATTATGTATTAGACTCTTTGATGAACCTTTTTCTCGGCATTACTATTATTACTTTTAAAATTAGCAATATTAACTTCGTGGTTAAAATTCATATTTTTTATTTATTATCTTTGTTTTATTAACCACTTAATTGAGTTTAAATACATATACCGGTTTCGAAAAACACCATTTTCTTCTTCAGGATGTCATAACTAACTAAAAACATATATTATTGTTTCTTTACAAGATTCTATTTTTAAAATTAAATTAAAATTAAAAAAAACTCGATCTCATTTTTTTATGGACAATAAAGAATAAAATTAGTAATCTTACATAAGAAAACGTACAAATGACAAAAGTAGACCACACACACCCAATTATAGATAAGTGTCTATGGTCAAAAGTGGGTGGCCGGATAAAAATACGTAAAACAAGAAAGGTCGTTTGTAAAACATTCCATTACCTAGGTCTCGAATTATCGCGAAGAAATTTTTTTTACAGCTAATAAATAGTCAAAAAATATCGCGTTATATTCGGGCTAATGCGGTATGTCGTTTAATCAAGCCTGAGTGTTTTTGTAATGTAATTTACTACAGTAATTGAGCGTCATGGCCTGTTGTAGTGTTAAAATATACATTATGTTTGCGATTTTCTATTCTTCTAGTACTTTCTATGGTCTCTTCGGGAAATGAATTTGGGAACTCGGTAGGCTTCTTGACATAATAGCCCCCCTGCTAAGGATTAATATAAAAGGCATCCATTATTTCAATAACGAGAGAAGCTATCGAAATAATGGAAATCAAGCTTTAGTGAAAATCGTGTTTACATTTCACGACATAAATGGATAGAGGTCGAGAGAGGGTGAATTTCAACATTTAGTGCTGGACCATATTTGTTTTTGCTCTCTCGTTCCGCTTGCAGTCGACGATGAATAAAGACTCTTGAACAAACAAAGCATTCCAAGCGTCAAAGGGACTTTTGCGTAGTTGTAAGGTTTTACAAATTATTCGATTCAATTGAAAATGTTTCTAGAAGTATTTACCAACCGTTAAAAGTACCGCTTTTTTCTCTACGAACTGAAAAATTATATTTGATAGAAGTTTTATGACAAAACTATTCAAAATGAAACAAGCGATCGATGACAAGGAAGATAAGAAAGAAAGAAAGATTAAAAGAAAAATAATAACATATTTGATACTGATTTGACTATAAAAATATTGTTTGTACAATGCATATAAATGAATACAATGAAACACGAAAAGCGTAAAAAATGACATATTATATATATTTTGATTTTCTGTGAATTTTTTTATTTAACTTACGTAAGTGTCATAAATAGACGAAAAAACTGGATAAAATAAAATGGCATTTACGTATATTCGAAATGGGGTACTTAAAAATGTTGTCAATAGTGTCAGAAGATCGATGAATAGTGACATTTATAAGTCAACGAAGTTAAAATCGTTCATGTTAGATATTTCGTTATTTTATTCTAGATTGTTCTGAAAATAACTATATAAATTCGCGATTGTTATAAAAATACTAAAAAATAATAAAATATTACGAATTAAACCGTCATCAATCAATATTTTTATCATTCCGGAGGCAAAATTAGTTCCAACACTGTTTAATGAAAGCTTTAGTGTTATATAATAACACCAAAAACATAATTGTACGTCTGAAAATAGGTTTGGATATCTCAATCCCGTTTCGTGCGCAGCTCAGAACACATCGCGAGTTTATTTTCATATTTTGACTATCAACACTCGTCAAAGTAAAATCGTCAGAGACAAAAATATCCAATGATTTATAAACTTTACCCTTGACCATCCGCTTCCAGTCTCTGGGTGCTTTAATTCGGAGCCATGCTGCTGTCGTGACCGGTTGTTCCGTGAGGACCGACAAAATTAGTCTCGACCGCGCGCTTTGAATAATAATTAATTGATTGGGTAGAGAGCAAAAACAATATTGCAAATAATCTTTTGTTCCACGTGGTACTAATCATGATAGTTAAATACAACAATTGTTTTAATTTGCCTGATTTATGAAATAATTTTGCCGTCATCACGCGCGTTTAGCTTAGTTTGAAAATAGTAAGATACGTTGTGTAGATAGTGTATTTATAACTCGTTTGTTAGCCCAGTGTGATACTCGCCTGGTGATCAAATGAGGTTCGAGCCATGTTCCTAGGAACACCAGCAAGTTAGTTCTATTTTCATGACACGCGCTTAGTGGCTTAGGGGTATTGTTCGACGCGCATGCTTTGCATATTTGCCAGTCGCAATGAGTCACTGGCCGGGAACATACCGCGCATTCGCGGTTGAGAAATATTTAAAGTGCGGTGATTCATTGATTCGTGTGCATCGCGTTTTTTGTACTCACTTTAATATTCGACCAGTAAGTGATGGGCAAGAGTGTCTTGAGAGAAATGGTCTTCATTTAGACGATATTCTTTATAAAACGTTAAATTAGCATCATTAAACTTAATTTTGTTTAAATAAAATATGAGAATAACATTATAGTTTTTTTTAAATTTAATATTAAACTTGAAAATTTTCCACTGGACACCCTTTATATCCATCGCTAACTCTGTTTCGAGTCCTGGCCGGTAGTAAATGGAGTGCGGATTTCATTTCTGTTTTTTTTTTAAATTGGACACTTAAAAGTCTTCAGTTGTATTATAAAATATACATTTGGAAAAAACGAAACAAAAATATAAAGTGAGAAAACGCTACTATTTTCACTTAGAACTCGCTTGCCTGTCACGCATACGTTTATTATAATTAAAATATTACGTCTTTCTTTTGTACTAGCGATTATGTGCCTTATGCACGTGGTATGTAAGATCATTTTTCTGCAAACAAACATTGCTGACAAAACTAACCTTGAAATGTGTGTATTTGGCGCCCAAACGTTCTTAGATTCATTGTTAATAAAGGCCATTGTTGCGTGCATTTCTGCGTTCTCTTGAAATTTTTAACGCAGCAGTTTATATCTGAGGTTCATTATTTGTTCCGACGTATTTTAAAATAATTTTATTACATCTGTCTCTCTGTCGGTCGCCCACGTGCCCGAGGCTTTGACGTCACAGAATTATACGAACGATATCTGTTCCATTTACTCGCATTAGATTACGAATTTACATCTCTATCTCACGCTATGTTCAAAAATAGTATTTAATATCTGTCTCTCTCGCTCGATGGGTTTTTATCGGGAAAACCACAGCTCTATCCCCCTCGCGCTAGTAAAAAGCGAGAAAACACACCTCCTTTTCACTCTTGATGCAATTTATATCGCGGCTTCTCATCGCACGAGTCAACGGAAAAGTACATATGTCTGTCTCCCTCCGTAGCTGCTATATTCTAAAGATGTACCGATGTCCCTTTTTCACCCGCGTGTGTAGATAGGAGAAATTATCTTCTCACTCGCTTTTACTCGGTCTAGGGACTCCGTGCCGAAGCTCGCGTACTCGAAAATCTGCAGGAGGGAAAAATGAAATGGTTGCAAGTACTAAATTGCTGAGCAAATCATAAAGAACGAATTAATTACATTATTTCTATTTATAAGTTGCTTATAACAAGTCGTTGACCATTAATACACGTGTATGTTGAATTTAGCACGTTAGTACAGTTTACAATTGTCTTACATAGATATTTAAACATCTCAATGAAACGTAAATATACAATAGAACCGATGCTAATTTTTATACTTCTCGGTGTTCTAAAAATGAGACATGAAATAAATCTCAGTACTTATGTACACATGTTATATTTTTAATCTGATAAACTCATATATCCACTTGAGATTGAGAAAGTGATAAATATTCAATATTTAGTATACACGATGTTCGATTTGACAGCGAAACCTAAAACCATAGATACCTAGAAGAACTTAAGAAAATTAGACAAACAGATGCATAGAGACAACAATTAAAAAAAAATAAGTCTCCAAAGAATTTCACGGGGGCATAATCCCTGCTTCAGATTATCTCGAGACGAAAATCTCGTAAAAATCTCTTTCGTGGGTACGGGCCGCTATAGTGAGATTTCTTTCTCTTATCCTTAGTCTTTATATTTACTTGTGGACGGCCCTTTTGAACGAAAGCGCAAGGATGGTCTCCTGACTTATAGGCGCCTCCTTCGCCATCTTCTCGATGTTGTCACCGCCACGTTGTCCTCATTGTGTTCTGCCAGCATTTATTTTTGACATGGTTTCCTCATTGTTTTATGGTCATTTGGTTTTCTCGTTGTTTATCGTTTTTTACAAATGTTGATAGACAGAAGGGTAAATACCGTAATAATAGTTTATTTAAAAAGAAATCTTTGGTCCGTTTTCTCAGTTAAGGCAACGATTGTAAGCTCTATCTATACGTATGCAAGTTTTATTGTTTATACGAACGCTGCACTTAATAAAAATGTTAAAATTTCTCACTGAAATCCCAGTAACGCGAAGTAGAAATTTTCACCTTTCGCTTTTGTACCGCGAATTTCTCATTTGGAACGAGTTCACTCGTCACCTTCGAGACGAATGGATTTCGAACGAAACCGGAAAAGCGTCAAATAAAACGAAGAATTCGAGTCAAAAGGGGCAGGTACGCTGGTCGAGGCGCCGCTAAATTTTCGCGCGACTGTCGGACGAGTCTTTTTTATAAATGGGGATGTGCTGAATTCGCAGGGCGAACGGTACGGGTCGGCGAGGGGCGGCGGGCGGCGGTCCCAGTAGTTCCCGTGACATGAGAGCGATCGGTCGTGTGAACAAAAGACGGTGTCCTGAGACATGCATCAACATGAACAGCCTCAAAAGCACACGGAAAACGGTGAGTACACCGCTCCATATTATTCTTGCCTGGCGAGCGGGGGCGCCTCGTCTGCCACGGCCGAGTTGGCGCTCCGCTCGCCATTTAGGCCGAGCGAGGGCGCCAAATGGGGTTAAGCCGGGAGAATGCTTCGCCTTTCGGCCGCTGCGACACCGCGTCTGACATCTGTGACTAAAATTAACCCACGAAAACACTGATAATACATTTGGCGGTGTTATTGTTGTCGTTATCTCAGTTACCGCAGCGCGCTTTCAATGTTGCACATCACGAGACTACGCGACGACCGCGTGCGCCCGGCCCCTCATTCGAGGTTAGGTTGCCCTCCCATTAACGAAGACATCCCCCGATCAGTAGGCTGCATGTTTGGGTTTGCGTCGCGGCTTCTGTTCATCATGATGCACGTTATTAGATGCATTTCAGTAACTGCGATGTCAAAAACAGTCCTCTCGATTTGTTTAAAATAAATCCTTACATTATAAATCATTTTCAGATTTGTGCATTTCTCTCATTACGATTCTTTATTATATACTATTTTAAATAAAATATGAAAAGTAAACAAACAAACTTTAGAGAATTATGGATAAATCTGATGTCATAAATAAATTTAAATTACTATACTTTATTTATTTTTCTTATAAAATTATACAAAATGCATCGTTAATATTTGCGATAAATCTGTTAATATCATTACTGTGACGTTTATGTTGACCAGTAGTGCAAGAAGAATATAAAAAATATTGCTAGCTATATTAGAGAGAAGATACTTTCTATTTGAATGGTGTCCTTGGAAGGTCGAGTGAAAAAAACGAAATAAAGATATACGGGGATGGTTGGGGCATATGGGGCGGTCGGAGGTAAGTTAAACCTCGCCTCGTCGTTCAGAATAAACTCCAGAGGAATCAATTACCTATACTAACAGATTATGCATTTAAAATAGCAACATTTTTTGGGATTAATGTTATTAAAAAGTATAATTGATTTAATTGGAATATTATTAATTTTCTTCTAATTCCTGCGATGCTATATTACAATATAATACAAATTGCTTTATTTTCTTTAACTGAATCACTAAACATTAATACAAATTCAATTAATTAATTATAAAAATATACAGAAATAATATCGAGAAAAAATATTATTCTGAAATTGTAACTTTTATTTATTAAAATGATTTTATTTATTAAAATGTCATGTTAGTAATTAGATTTTTTTTTAAATAAAGATGCGTACACGGAATATATGTTACATCCATATTTTTACTATTTTCAAACTAAGCTAATCGCTTGAACTATAAAAATAGGACTAACTTGCTGGTGTCCTGGAACGAGATCACCAGGACTTAACCAGGTCTTAACCACCACATTGTTGTTAGAGACGAATCTATTTCAAATTTTTAAAATAAAAATTATATATAGATATACATACACACATATGTACACTCGGGTCTCTTTTTATGCGGTTTATATTTTAAGAAACTTTTTTTTTTTTAAATAACTATTTTAGACCAATTTGACATGCTGAAAGGGTAAAAAATTCGGAGAATTTTGACTGTATATGCAAACACAGTCTGCGCCAGTACAATTCAGCCGAAACCAAGTGAAATTGTTCATGTCTGGACGCGTTTCTCCCTTCCATTGTTTTCAGAAATTATCAGTGAGCATAATGCAAAGGATAATGTCACGAATGACATTGGTATAACTTTCGATACCGTCGAAGAAAAATAAAACGAAGATGAATCTCCAGTCACCCTCATAGCGAGTGTAATTCGAGAAGGTCTTCAACTTTGCAGTAAATTGGCAAACCGTTTCATTGAAAAATATGATAATTCTGAACGAGCATTAAGTTTCAAGGCGAGCTTCAGAATTGCATTTCTGGATATCAGGAATTTGAGGCTAATTTTATTTGTAAAGAATCATTATCTTCGGGACATGGATCTGATCTAGATCTGACTATCTCTTCTAGTGATGAAAGTGATTGAGAACCAGTTCGCAAATTATGCCCAACATTGTCATATAGCGATGATAATTCTTAAGAAATAAATATGCAAAAAAGAAAAACTTTTTTTTATAAAATTTTTATAAATTTTTATAAATTTTTTATTTTTATACGTATGTCTAGTCTTTCTTTGTGCGTTTTCTAGTGGAACATATCTACCGCATAAAAAGAGACCTGATTGTATATAAAATATTTCATAATAAGAATAATAATTTTATTATTTATATTGATTCGCTTTTCTCTCCGTGTAAGTATTAAAATACAACAGTTTATTAGCTAATTAACACAATTTTTATGCTATTTCAAATTTTTATTTTATTTTCATAATTGCATATTTTTCAATATTTTTAATACATTTGTAATGTATTTTTTTATAACGCGTTTATCGTGATTATTATGTTTCAATAATGTATATACTAAACTCTCAGATCTGTCAGAAATCATGAAGATGTTCCGGGCTGGTATTTCGTATTCAATGCAGTTTTTTTTTCTTAAAGAGAATCTTGTATACGGAATACACGCCATTTTAATATTCTTACTATATTTAAACTAAGCTAAATGTACTATAAAAATTAAGACCTAACTTGCTGAGCTCCTGGAACGAAGCTCGAATTCTCGACCGCTAGATTACTAGGCAGGATTAGTGTCTTAACCAGTAGCCTAT
Source organism: Eubasilissa regina (assembly GCA_022840565.1). Lineage (NCBI taxonomy): Eukaryota > Metazoa > Arthropoda > Insecta > Trichoptera > Phryganeidae > Eubasilissa > Eubasilissa regina. The sequence goes on along the minus strand of JAINEB010000021.1, from coordinate 2,329,069 downwards.
AAGCTGTTTGGATTGAATAATCACTTTGTATGAATTCACGAAATTTATTATACGTCAACCGGTTTCGATTATCTCAAACTTCATCAGGATGTATTTAAAACTAATCATAAATATAAAAATAATCAAAATATATATATTTTTTTGTATTTATGATTAGTTTTATATACGTCCTGAAGAAGCTTGAGATATGCGAAACCGGTTGACGTATATTGTCAAACCACGAAGTGATATAAATGAAGTGACGAAAATATAAAATGTGTTTAAATAGTGAAAACGTTAATCGTCTAGTACTAGAAGCTGCTGGAATGCACGCACGTGTCTAGTCTAGTCTAGTCTAGTCAGTAGATTGAACATAATTCAACCTAAAGTTACACTTTTTAAATCATCATTCTAGTCCACTGTAGCCGCCTGGTTCCATCTCCCTCGCCCGCGACGGAGCTGGGAGGGGGGTGGGGACACATCTCCGCCGGTTTAATTAATTTGCATGATTTCCCATCTAACGTGGTCGAGAACCGACTCGAAGCGGTTTGCAGGGCACGTGTACGCGGCGTCCTTGAAACAGATTTGGTCCGGTCTTTAATTATTGATTGGCGTGTCGGCGTGATGGACCGTGACGGACCGTGATGGACGATCAGCCGGAACAAATGAAGTTTCGTCGTTTTATTTATTTGTTTCCTTGACCACTCGGCCGGTAGATATGTCCGGCACGTTCTTTCTTGGAATCCGCGCCGAAATTTGTAAATATTGTACAATCGCAGGTACACCGTAAGCGAGACTAATGTGATGAAACCCACTGACTGAGGCTTAAATCGTCGGCTTTCACAAAACCGATCCGCAATAAAATTATGGTCTTCAGTCAGGGACACATTGCCAATATATTAACAATGGTCTTAGAGCTATTTTCGGTCAATTTCACTACCCCGATATGTGGTCTCTGTTGCACGTAATTCTTTTTGTAACTCTTCCCAACGAACTTCTGTTTGGCAAAATGAGAAATTCAATAACACCCCGAAGGCAAATCTGAGCAGATGTGGCATAGACTCTAAACACTGGAAAACCGCCGCCCATGTCGAGGACAATTCGAGAATTTGACTTCTCAGCCACATTCGGACAACAATCATGACACATAAACCATGGAAGATATTATCTTCGTAACGAGGGACCGCCGACAAAGACTTCTGTCCATACTGCTGTCTGAGTTAGCTCAGTATTCAGAGTCCAGGTTTCACTACCTTAAAGACCGTGTCCGCGGAAGGAGACAATCTCAGAGATTTAGTTGAGATTTGAGATACATCTCAATACCGTGTACACGTGATGAGATTTTGTTCTGATAAACTCACCTGACAATCGCAAGCTGATCTATCAACTCAGAGATCTGCTTGAGATTGTTAGAAAGTGACAAAAATTCAAACCACGGCATACGTACTGTCAGTGAGATTTGATACGTGCACGTAAACGTCACCTAAAACTACCATAGATCACTACAACTATCAATTTTGAATGTTAGATATAAGTAATTAAACATTAATATTAACTGCTACTGGAGAGATTAAAAAATGGCGGCAATTGACATTTAACGTTGAATGTACGAGCGTGAAGCATGGCGCGAGACGGCGAATCTCTGAGACACGGTGTGTACACGTGGAACACGAAAGTCAATAGTTATGTCCAAAGCATCTTATAGAAGGAAAATTCGTATCTCGGAGATTGTCTTGAATTGAACATCTCCTAAAAATCTCTCCCGTGGACACGAATCATGCCACGATGATGTCTCAATGTGACTTCAATCGTTGAGAATCAGTATTTTGATGTGTCATTCTAACCCACGTGCAAAACCTGCGGAATGCTGATTCACAGATCGTTTCACGCTAATCTCTGCACTGTTCTTTATGCTCACTCGAGTCGAATCTCCGAGAGAAATATCATTCACGGATACGGGCCATCAGAATTGTAAGAATGCCCTGGTCAACGCCTCTTCTTTTAAGAAATTATTATTACATTCAATCTTCCATGTCTACTCCAGTTTAGTTTTGTTCTCCTCGCTTTCTGATTTTGATTGATCGAGTAGCAGAACAATATTCCTAACCTGTGATGAACGTTGGCCAAAATCATTCTTAATAAATAATGCGTATAAAATTAATATAATAACCTATATATATATTTTTTCTAGTTTTAATGCTCAACTTTTTATGTAGAATATATGATAATAATTATTTAAAGATATTGAAGCTAGTAAAAAACATATTTCTTGTCATTTATATGTTGTCATACGGTAAACATGAATTGATTGCATACACATATTTTCTATTACGGTATGCTAAGGTTTGATTATTTTTTTTATTCAGCACTGGACGCCGCTTCAGTGGACGGTATACAGATTAGACCGTACTGCATCGGACAATGATAAATAACTCAGGAGAGTAGTTCCTCTACCTTGGAATGATATAAGCCCACCCCTGCAACAATACTCTATATCGGTTTTTGGGTAGATCTGAGTTATTAATGATTGGCACAACGTTGTATATCTTCTTGGTCATCGAATGGCATATTAAACAACCATGTAAAATAAATAAAAATACTTTTAAACACAATTTCTATGTAATATTCCCTGCAAGAACACTGTATATCATCCTAGATGGCTGACGTTCCGTCTATCTATCAACATTTATAAAAAACGATATACTGTTTTATATGTTTAATATCAAACTGGATTCAGAATCAAAAGTCAATGATAAGAGTCCCCTTGAGATACGCTGAAAAAAAGCGAAAAAAGGTTAATCTATATCGGTCGGTTGAGTCTTCTTTCCAGAACGCAGTAGCAATTTTCTAATTAATGATTCATTGTTAAAATTATCTCACGTAGACGTTAATTCGACAAAACATATTTTATTTGTATTCCTACATTATTAATATAGTCGAGGTCTATTAATCATAGTTCCGTGTCCATTCAAACTCCATGGAATTATTCAGTAACGACCTTACATTTCTTCATAAAAACATTTTTTGTTAAAATATCTACAGTGTTGATTTTTTATTTTTAATGTTATACATAAAGCATGCCAAATGTAAGTTCCTCTTTCTTTGTGAATGACACTCGCGCCAACAATTCATAATAAATTGTACACCTACCAGAAAATAAATTAGTTTATTTTTATTGAACTATTATTATCGTCAGCCACTGTCAAGACTCGCTCCCACTCTTCTGATAATTTCGTCTATCTGTCGAGATTTCGGCGTTTTCTGGGTCATTTTTTGTCTTGCATTGTTCAAGAATATGCTTTGTTTATCGATTGTCTATGCGTCATGCAATATTGCCCGCTCATTGACATTTACCTTTTTAGCAGTGATAATGACAAACTTCACTATGGTTATATATAAATTATAAAAATGCAGTTTTCTAATAATATTAAGCTTTAAATAAAGTTTGTTAATAAAGAAGTCACAAGTCCTTGTTGGGACACCTTCATAACGTCACACATATTATTAGCAGAGCAAATAGTTACTTTTACGTCAACTATTCACTGAAAGCGTTGCGAGCGCCCTGCTCACTGGCTGAGGCACGGTGAACATTTTGGGACTCGCTTCGTAAATCGCATTGAAGTATGTTCAAAATATCTATTCACGATGAGCCGATGAAAACCTCTCGTTCACGTTGCTCCAGGAGCTGGACTCCAGTTAGATAAGTCGGTTAAGGATGCCGTTGAGCCACACCAAAAGCGGTCTCTCTATATTCGTTATTTCATTAATTTAATTGAATAATTCACTTTTCAGCGAGTATTATCGTATATCGAAAAATAAATACGTGAAACTTAATTTTTGCGTTAAATCAAATTGGTGTTGACGAACTTCGTTATCGTCACACTATAAAGACACCCCCGACTCTTCTATTACACCTATTACACCTTCCTGTCTCCCGTCGTTAGAGAATTTACGAAGACAAATTAGTCCTTAATTGGTCATCAAGTGCTGAAACAGCACAGTACAGGGGGAGGATGGCAACGCTTTGTCGGGAATTCGGCCCCCCGACCCTTCTAGCGCAAGGGGATGAATATTACGATGATAAATTCACGTTGCAAGTGACACGGTTGAGAAAATCGTCAGCCAGCCTAACCGCGGAGCCAACCCCGTGCGTCGTGCGGACGATACTTCTGTACCTTGATAGTGTGTAATGTAATTTGACTAGTCGGATTGTTTCTAGATACGGATTTTACTTCTTTATCGTCTTGCGCCTCACTTCATGCTTGTCGAATTGTTGTTTCGTCAAATATCACTCCATTGATGATTCCGTTCATCAGTCGGGAGCATTTGAATCTCTCCAGCGTCAGTTTAAACGGATAAGTTTTTATTTTAATATCTGCATATTTGCCTAAATTCCAGAATAAGGGTTGTAGGTATCGTATAGTTTAAAATCGTAAAAAATAAAAAAAATGTGTCAAGTCGCTGTCAACTCGAAATCTCATCTTATCAAATGGCGCGTGAAAGCGGATGTTACATGTTTCAGAGACTCGAAATTTAAATGAAGGTTGCCTATTGTATTTTGTACGCGAAGCAAAATGACCAACTGTACTGTTTAAAATCTCGTCGTGTACGCGCCATAATGAAGACGGGTCGAAAAAACTGTCTAAATTGTTCGAAAACTGTTTGCATAATATTATGTTGTTGATTGATAAATAATAGCTGTTCAATAAGTGAGGAGTGGTCAAGAAATTAACCTCGAAAATTTAACTCATAATACAAAATGAGTATTTTTGTACATTTATTTATATAACACCATACGGACGGCCGCGCGCGACGATAGATGCGAATACTTATTATGTACCGCGATGTTGAGAATGTTCAGCGGGAGACCGGAAACAGAACAACAGGCACTCCTCACAGAAAGTAGATAAACAAATAATCGAAGGAGACCTGTCGTTCACCGCATCTGGTGTTCTTCCTGCTGCCTAGCATCACCTTGAAACCACCGCACATGATTTCGAACAATAGTATATTTTAACGAGCATTTTCTGACGTACTGTCAATGTGCAACATTTGGCTCAATATTATTTTTTCTTCCTTTTTGAAAATGATTGTAATTTATGATAAAAATTTGTATTATCTGTTTTACATGTAAAACAATGTTGATCTTGTATTAGATAATTTAGGATCATTACAAATACGTTAAGCGTGTAAAAATAACCAAAATATCAAAAATAACCATCTAAATTTAATAACACCCTAAAAATGGTTTCAATAATTTCGGATCATTTGGGTCATTTTCCCATATCTTTAATCGTCATAATAATATAATATTTGATATCATCACGTACTAAAATTGTTGAATTTTTTAAACAACACGTAATAGTTTTATCTTTAGTTTTTACTACCTGGAAATAATTTTTCTAAAATTGATTGATTTTTAATATAAATCTCATTATATACTTTATTATCCATTTATACTGAATGGTTAGTTATCTATTCTCTCATACGTAGTTTCGATATAGGTGCATGCGTCTCTTATGGCCCGTGACCACGGTGATCTCTCAATGAGACTTTGATCTCTGAGATTAAGTAAAGGTACGCGTGTACTGGATACGTCATTTTAATTCGGATGCGAAACACGTGCGTTGATAATTCGTAGAACGCTTCATTCTGTACTGATCTCTACCCGCTTTCGAAACGAATCGGGTCATTATAATTTAGTCGCCGTGCTGAATTTATTACACGCACGATATTTGTTCAATATGTATTAAACTTGTATTGTGTCATTAGGCAGTAAATGCTCTGTATAAAATAAAAAAACGTAGCTGTTAACCACTTTGCAATTATTGTTTTGTATTAATTCAGGTCTGTGATTATACTTTCTATCAATGACCATAATTTTTATTTTATCTCGGTTTATCGCGTGGCCCGTTTCGTTACCGACTCTTTTTCTAGGATGGAGAGAAGCGCCTCATTGTCTTCAAGGCTGTTCGCTAAAAGGGTGGCTAAAAGGGCGAAAATTGTTTTCGTCTATAATAATACTTGTCGTTGAGAAAAAATTGTGCAATTCTGAAAGATCTGACTATTAAGCGGAAAATATATTTCAAATGTATTTATGTATAAAATCCTCACTAAAAAAATATCGGCAGATTTTTCACGAAAAATGGATGCACGAACATCATACGAGAGGAAAAGATAGACTGAGTCTGCCATTCAGGAAGAAGATGTACAGGGCGATGGAGATTTTTAATGAAATGCAAGAATATTTTGATTGTGTTTATATTAGAACATATATAAATATACTTATGTATGCACTATATTAAGAATAAATATATAATGGCCTGTGTCCACGAAAGAGATATTCGCCGTCTCGCGCCTCACTTCACCATCGTAAATAAAACATTAAATGTCATGTGCGTCATTTGTGTGGTTTTGAATCTCCCCAGCAGCAGTTAAAACGCAATAAATGTTAGTAATTTAACGCCTTATGATTTTAATGTTTAATGACTTGTATCTAACTTCAAAATAGATAGTTGTAGTGATCTGTGCTAGTTTTAGGTGACGTTTATGTGCACGTGTCAAATCTCGCCATCAGAACATACGCCGTTTGAATTTTTGTGTATTGCTAACAATCTCGAGTTGATCTTATCACGTGTACACGGTATTGAGATGTATCTCAAGTGAATCTCTGAGACTGTATCCTTCCGTGAACGTGGACCTTTACAAATGTATTTATTATTATTAGGTACGTTAAATGAAATGATGGATAAAGTATTGTGCGTAGTTTGTATATTATAAATATCTACATATATTGATAATAATTGAGGCAGTCAGCGTTTTGAAATCAGCAGAATACAATAAGAACACTTGAAGACGTCTCGAGGAATTGGCCAGCTGTATGATGAAGACGTAGTGTAGGATAGTGACGACATAGTAATCTGAATATTGAACAGTAAATATGGAGGTCGACCGGGACGGAATAATTAATTAAAGTGTCTAATATTACCGCGGACCAGTGTTTCTCAAAGAGTAGCGCGTGAAACGTTATAATATTTTAACGTTTCTAAACTGCATTGTCTTACCGCGAGCCAGTCATCTCAGAAAAATTTTGGTGTGCTCGTTACCACGGTGACTACATTTTTTATTATGTGCCCATAAACGTCACTCATGCTTTGACACATTTAAAAAATTCAGATGTTCGAAAAGGCAACACAACACTCTTTTCGAAAATTAACTCGTAAGGTTACCTACTTAATTATTTGAATTTAAAAAATAATTTATTCTTAGTACCTATCCTATAAGAAATTATATTTTAAAATGCCTAAAATAAATGTAATAATATTGTATTCCGTCCTTCCGAACTGTACACATTACACACACGTACATGCGATATTTATTTATTTTCTAGATTTTATTCTACCTGTATTTTGGCCTTTGTCGTTAAAGATGTTCTCGAAAAATACTCTAATATGTTATAAAATGATCTGTACACACTCGTAGATAAATAATAAAGAGTATCTTCATTCTTCAGGAGTTCCGTAATCTGTGACCTTAGCACTCTCCCCTTCTGTAGTTCGGATCCTCGATTTTCCCTCCTGGAAAATGAACCCTTTTCTGGTAGGTTCATCATTCCTTGTATTTCTCGGAACTTCAAAAGGTATTGAATTATTTTTCGGGGTTCGTTAGGCAAACGTTTGCGCGCTCCAAACGAGGTGATCTTCGACTTTTCCTACCGCTCGTCACGACTTTCAGGAATTATAATGTAGTCAATTTTATTTCTAAGCATTTCAAATGAATAAATGTACGATCGAGGTCACCAGGGAGATATTAAATGTAAGTGAGATTTAAATTTACAAAAGATGTGACAATTTTGAATTCTTTATTGATAATGAAAAATTTTTGGCTTAAGAGAAGACCATTATGTATCTATGGAGAATACTGACATATTGAAATATACTGTTAATGTAACGTGCCTGGCATGCCAAGTCAAACTTAAAATAAATATCTCTCGTAAATAACAAACTTTTGCGGACTTGTGTACCGACAAAACTTTTATCTCGAAACTCGAGTAAAGGAGAGAAATTAATACATAGAGCTAGAGTGAGCTGTCATTCGTTATCTATTCTATTTTATACGCTGAACAGAATGACTAATGACCCATATCCACGGAAGAGATTTTTGACTCGAGACAATCTCCGAGATATCGATTTTGCTTCTATGAGATGCTTTGGAGACAACTCTCAGCTTTTGTATTTATCGTGTACACAACGTGTCTCGGAGATTCGCCGTCTCGCGTCTTACTTCACGTTCGTGTGTTAAACGTCAAATGTCATTGCTGTAATGTACTTCAGTTGGGTGATCTGGAGTCTCCCCAGTAGCAGTTAAAACGCAATAAGTATTTGTAATTTAACGCTTTATGTTAATGTTAACGTTTAATGACATATCTGTCTTTCAGAATTGATAGTTGTAGAGATCTATGATAGTTTTAGGTGACATTTATGTGCACGTATCAAATCTCTCTGTTAGAACGTATGTCGTGTAATGGCTTGAGTTTTTGTCTCTTTCTAACAATCACAGTCTGAGTTTATCTTCAGAACGAAATCTCATCCCGTGTACACGGTATTGAGATGTATCTAAAATAAATCTCTGAAATTGTCCCCTTCTGATGCGCATTGAACTTCACTTCAAATACCTATGTACATGCACCCTTTGCACCTTTATAGTCGTTAGAGTGTCTCCATAAAAGATTTGAATACGTACGATTATATGAAATTATTAGTAAGGTTGTAGATAAAATCACCATCTATCGACTGTTACATGAAGGCTTCCCCATGGTTCTGTCATACTCTTCGTTCCTTCACCATTCTTTGCCACGTCATGGTTAGTTTTTGGTAGCGTCATCCAGCCTGTAAATATAACTTAAATTTTGGTGAGATTCATTTCAAATAATATGTTAGCCTTTAATTGGATATAAACTGTAATAAAAGGAATTATAAATACTATTAAGGAAAACACATTCTTATTGTGAAGTTGTAATTATTCAGAACATAGCTCTGTGATATTTTAAATACTAAATTAATGTATTAATTATAAATATATACATATAATTAATACATTATTTAGTATTTAATTATAAATACTTCCAAAAAGTCCACGTGAATGTATTTCGTTAACGTACTGTAGTTGGTAACGCATCTTCACAATAGGAGAATGTTCTGGATTCGAGTTCCGGTGGTGAATATCATTTTATTAGTAAATTGTTTCAGTTTATTCTTCCGTGATTTGTTTTAATTATTACGGGGTAATTAAATCCAAAGAAAGTTCCTTAAATCTTTGACATGTCGACAAGGCCTAAGCGATCCACTTGATACATACGACAAGAGATTCGAAAGTTTTCATCTAGTCGCTTCAAAAAAAAAAATCCTCGACCTAATGACACTACAAAATAGTTCATTGTAAACTGAACACCTCTTCAATACTTTTACAGATCTCCCTTTCCGATCGCTATCAATCACAAGTTTCACAATACCATTCTAGGCATTTCTTTCCTCTACTATACTAAATTACGATATATGAGTATTCTTTGTTACACAAGCTTAGTTCAAAAACATTCAAACAGTTATATTTTTATTTTATTATTCATAGTTAATAGTGATTCGAACGTATTGATACGCGCTTACCATAAACCAAGTTCGCATTGTTCTTTCAACGCCAAGCACTGTCCTTTGTCACGTGATTAGACTTCATCGATAGTTTTAAAAATATTTTTCATTCTCAATTGTCAATTTGCAATATAACTTTTATTTTCATCTTTTACGTACAGTGTTTTTAAATGTATTCTGCATGATATAATGGAACTATGTCCTAAGAACTATATTATGAACTATGTATGAAAAAAGTTTGTTCTAAAATTACAACCGGTTGTTTGATCAGTGGTACATTTATACTATAATTAAAAAGTGTTGCTCGACCGCAAAACGGGTTGCTCGACCGTTGACAAAAAATATTTACTCATCGAAAATGCATTCAATAATTGGCTAATTTTACCTTCGCATATCGGATGATAAAAATCGCAAATCACTAGTTTAAAATGGCGGACTCTTATGAAAGCCACAGATAAAGCATACGGTGTGTATTGTCAATGGTGAATATTTAAAATAAGTCAAACTTGATGATATCCTCAGATATTTGACGATTATTCGCCTTACTACACATTTAGGCGGGATTAATATTGACAATAATAAATGATAATAATTTACTACTGATCATAAAACCGGTCCCAAGAATATGTTACCGTTAAAATATTTCTTCTTTTTCAATATTTTTAATAATTTAAATATCGTATCTACACCCTACGTCGCAGGCTGAGATGCTCCTGACTCCTGGCAGTATGTTCAGTCACGGTTTAAGTTCGAGGAGAGCCGGGCCCCAAGTTTGACATTCTCCGGAGCAGAGCGTCCCCGGCGGAGTGGGTAATTAATAGTACCGCCAATTGCCCGCCAGTTAATTATTTGTGTCCACTCACTCCGTCATCTCTATTGTTTACCCTCGACGTCTTTAATGGCGCTTCTTGTATTTACTACGCAAATTCTCCGCTTAAATTGTGCAGATTTTAATGTCAAGTAAATACCGAACCCTCGATAATCACCCTAGTCGATGATTGTATTTTTAGTTGACTTTGCAGAAAATATTGCGACCCGCCCGACCCGCATTGTATTCTTCCTTTAAACAATAAGAATGCGTTACACGTCTCTCGGGGTAGAATATGTTTTTCTGTTTCGAAAGAAATGTCTATAAATTCAGTTAAATAAATAAAATTAATATTACCGAACCCCGTGCGATGGGCGGGAATACTCATCACTACATTATCGAGGAATACAAATATGGAGTGCAAATAGTCGTCTGCTTTTAATATCTTTATTAATACTAGCTTGTCATTAAGTTCACAAAGGAAAACTATTAAATATTTGTTTTAAAATTTGATGGTAAAAATGTATTAATTATATCAAACACATTATTAATGGTTAAATTCTAACATACTTTTATGACAATTTGACACCATTGTCACAAAAAATATAAATCGATGCATTAAATTCTAATATTGTTTGGGACAATGTTCAGTGCCTCTCGCCTTCCCTTCCCTCCGCCGCCGCTAGCGGGCGGTCAGTCGATCGGTGACCTCGGATCGGAACGGTTAAACGCTGTAATCAACCTCGAAGGCTCCGTGTGTCTATGTGACGACCTCTGGTGAAATAGTAAAATAATTATATACAGTCCACTGCATCCGGAGGTGATTGAAAGGCTCGGGAGAAGCGAAGTTCTTTTGTTCTGTTTTTGTGTTTCTGGCACCTGAGGTGTGATTCCATCAAATATTCAAAATCAGCATATGACAATTTCACCAATGTCTAACGGGATCTAAGATGATAGACCTCTTTCTTAGCATACGAGTTCTTAGCATACGTAATTTTTTTAATTATTATCGATCCTGGTGCCGGCAAAGGTGATAGTAAAACATTAGATAAAAGTGAGACTATATAAAATGTTACGATTTTTTTCTAATGTGCTGCATTTAATGCAGTTTTTGGGGCAAATCTTATTGGGGTACCCATTGGTTAAATATATTCTATGTTAAAATGTGTCAAGCTGACTTTTTAGAAAAAAATCTGACTCGCCGGACATGCCCGACAGCATTCATCCTTCCTTCAAACAAAAAACCATTTCTTTTGTCTTGGATCGAGTTAGTTTAGCTGCGCAATACATTTTTTTGAGGGAATAATGAAGTACATGTCCACCTGTTTTCTATTGCCTTGACAAGTCACGGCGACAACCGCAGACGGTGAATAAACCAGTATTAATAACACGAGAATACAAATATTTGAACGCAATCACGTTCTGTTTGCGATTCAGAACATAGAACCTTGATAATTAATAGAAATTATATATATTGCTAAGTGAGAGAGCACACTGACGACATTCTGTCATACAACAGTTCTGTCGTGATGGCGAGGGCTATGAAGATGTATGGCAGTGCGCAAACTGACGACTAAATCAAATGATAGAACAGTCGGTGGCGAATCGTCGCACGACTGTTTTATCCTCAATGTGCGCTTGCTCTTACACACTTTTGACTCGAGACAATCTTTGAGACAGGGATTATTCTCCCAAGAGATTTTTTGGAGACAACTGTCGACTTACGTAGTCCACCAAGTTCGGAGATTCAGTATCTTGCGCCTCACTTCACGCTTATTGTACCTCAAATGTCCATTGATGTTTTGTTTGTCAGCTGGATGAATTTGAATCTCCCTAACAGCCGTTAAAATGGAATTAATGTATGTAATTATATGTAATGCCTTCTGTTTTTAACTTTTTTAAGGATTATTAGTTTTCTAGGTGACATTTGTCTCTTTCTACTAATGTCATGCTAGTATCTGAGTTTATCTTTAGATCAAAATCTAGTATACCTGCATAGTATTGTGGTTTATCTAAATCTTAAAGGCTTATCTTTCGTAGACATGGAGAATACAAATATCACTTTTTTTTTTGCAAAGTTTAGCAATTATTCCGAACATACATCCTACGTGATGTATCTTTAGTTGTTTTTTGAATACTTTTACCTATAAATTATGGCGATGTTATTGATCTAATTTACAAGCAAAATGCTGCATAGGAAAATTCTAATATTTTCTGAGAGACTTTTTAGGAGCTCGGTTCAGCCTCGCCGTCAGCTTTCGGGCCAAACTTAGATACCAATATAATCGCACTCATAACCATACTATATCATTTTCCTCGATAGTATTGTCACCTCGTAATCTTGTTTGAAATTGGACTTGAATCCATTATCCGACACGTCCATTGATCCCAATCTGTCCTAACACATTTCCTTAACCCGGAGATAAGGCTATTAACATCCAAATATAATGCTAGCAGTAGCGTGCGCCGTTACCGACGATGCTAACTGCGTACACATCGGTATATATAAAAAAAGTGAGAAAATTTATTCTAATTTAGAGCACATTCTATCAATTTAAATTCAGAAAATAATTGTGAATTTATTACTTCAAAGAAGGCAAATTATTATATTGCTCCGTACCGTACTACGCTGTCGATTTCGCTTAAAATGTTATCTTCGATTTCTCGGACAGCAGATATTTAAAATGCTTCATTAAGACAGTGCTCAAAAATTTGTATTAAATAACTAGCTTTACAAATCGTCATAACGGAAAGAAATATATTTCAACATTTAATATCTACCCAAAAAAATGCAAACTCGCTCCCTTGACCAAGTCCCAATTGACGAACAACCATAGAAACGATATATATATTCTACATCTCTTATCTACGGGAAATTAAATACGATCTACGAAATGACCATGAAAACAAAACGTTTAGTCTGTAGAATTAGTAAAATGTGGCATGGCACGCATGTTTTCAGTCAAGATAATTCCTTTCGAAGAATCAGAGTAATCGGTACGTAAAATTTGTTACAAATCTACCAAAAATTGATGCTATAATATTCACACAGCTTCCGTTTAATAAATTATAATGCAGACTGAATACACAAATTGGATACACGCAAACAAGCAAATTCCCTATCAGCATCGATATGAAGTTACTGCGAAGAACTATCGCAATTTAAATCTAGCCGTTGGTTTCGCTTATCCGTGTAGATTTTTATGGATATTTTTTAGAAGATAAGAATTGTTTAATTTATATTTATTTTATCTTTAGGCGCAGCTTTTTTGCTTATACGCAGTGCACGCCCCTGAGTGCCGATTGAAGGTTCGTACTTAGAAACGGGACGATTTCACTCTTTGTTACTTATCGAGATCTAGTGATGGCTGAAGAGTAATTGCTGTCACTGTAATGTCAATCAATCGTCTGTCGTCCAAAGGTTTAATTTGTACAAATGTTACGGAGGTGATTCTGGCACGCGCCGCCGATTAGGGAGTAATTGATGTTATTAGTACAATAGTATTCATCAGCAGTACATCATTTAGGTTAATAATTATGATTGTGCACATCAATCAGTGTAGAGACTCACTTTATTAGTTGACCAGTGCTAAAATTTAAGGCCGTTCTAGTACCGTACCGCCAATTAGTTGATTAAAGAGAATTTAAAAACATCAATTGACTTTAATTTGGAATTTTTCCACGAATACTTTTCTAATCTTTGAAATTCAGTTGCTTCGTATAATTTGTAAAGAATTTCAGTTGATTTATAGGACCGAATTTTATGGCTATTTGAATAATTTTTAAACGGCATTTAAAGCAATAAATTCTTTCATCTTCAATGTGTACACCTATCTAAACTGTATATTACTTCGATGTTTTGTTTCTGAATAATACAAACATTATCATTAAGGAGGACACATTATTATTGTGAAGTTGTAATTATTCAGAACAGACGGTCTGTGATGTTTTAAATACTAAATTAATGTGTTCTCCTTAATAATATAAATTGCATCAATGTGTCCAAAATTTAATAAAAATGAATTGATAATTCTGGCGTCTGCGGTCGGTTTACTCAAAGGTATTTGAGATTCTGTAAAAATAATGTAGATGGCTTTCAAATAATGGAACGACAGGTGTATTAATTTGAAAAATGTAACATATAGGTTCGAAAATTTGTCATGAAAAATACTGGCGTTATAACAATTGGTAGTGTACTTCCCCGGATTGGAAATAGAGATCCAGGTTCGAATCCCGGTGACGCAAAAACAATATTTTTCGACAAAATTGATTTTATATGTATATATTTATAATTAATACATTAATTTAGTATTTACAAACATTATCAATTAGTATAATGTGTTCTGGAACATTCTGCAGCGTGTTTCCGGCCTCTCTGGCCGACGTTTAACATACGGGTGGGCGGTCAGTCCAAGAAAACCTGAAAACATTTTTATTATCGATTGTGTTATTTGAATTTTTGTTTGGATAAAATTTATTAATGTACATCTTAGTTATAAATTATTTTAGGAATAATATTTGTCAATTTTATTTTTCTTAATTTCTTCACGTCAGGATTAACAACTAATTGCCTCATTTAAACGAGTAACGCACCCCCACAACTTTCAGTCACGGATCACTCCGTCACACAATCCATCGATTGTAGTGCACTCATCCAGATCTTATTCGTCCTGGTGTTATGATTTTTGATTTTGAAACTTTAATGCTACTTTTTTTTTGAGAGTTTTATCAATTATTCACAATTAATAAACGATCTTGTTTAGATTGTATTAAATAAAAGCGATGTTTGGTTAAATTCAGCGTCCACGGAAGGAGACAATCTCAGAGTTTAGTTGATTTGATTGAGTTTAGATTTAGTTGAGATACCGCATATACGTGGTGAGATTTTGTTTTGGAGATAAACTCAGACATCAGTTTGAGATTATTAAAGAGACACAAACTCGAACCATTTTATACGGCGAACGTTCTGACAGCGAGATTTGTAACGTGCGTACAAACGTCACCTACAACTGCCATAGATCCCTATACTTTCTATTCTGATAGTTAGATATAAGTCATTAAATATAAGGCGTTAAATTATAAAAAAATATTGCGTTTTAACTGCGACTGAGGAGATTCAAAATCACGAACATGACGACAATGAAATTTGACGTTTAACATTCGAGCACGTGTTCACGGGGAGTACAAATGCTCAGAGTTGTCTTCAAATCATCTCATGAGAGCAAAATCCGTATCTCTTAGATTGTCTCGAGTTCAAAATCTCCTAAAAAATTCTTCCGTGCACGCGAGACATACGGGTGACTAATGTGTGGCAAGCTGGATAGTAAAATATAATCAATTGGTTCAATCAATCAGCAGATACATGGCCATGGCCGTGTGATCAGAGTTTATAAAGTAATCTTACTGTTCTATCCGGAATACCGCAGGGATCACTCAAGGGCTATTTAGTAATATTTATTATATTTCCTCATTGCCCATCCATGAATCATTTCTATTATGTTCCAACGTCTTCCAGTGAGGTTTTGTCGATCCGACGGATGGATTTGTCTTTTCTTACTGCGCTTTTGTCCGTTAATAACACTCGAAAATAAAATGAGGACGTAGACTTTTACGTCAATGTAATGTTTAATGTTGTGCAATATCTAACTAATTATAATGTGAAAGATTTAAAAAAGATAGTCACTAAACGACATCAACATTTGAACCGATTATTCTGTATTATTTTTGTATGTGTAAAGATGTATTTTATTAGAGCAGAAGTGTTGTTGAGACGGCACGCGTGCCCAATTCAGATTATCGCCTTTAATGCGTTTTCTGTCTGCTTCACATTGTGTTGAGCTCAGTCGATTACAGAGCTTCTAATTGGACCATAAATCTTCTCGAGAGCCGATCATCCGCCGAGGCTTCCGAGTGCGTACTGGGTACTGGGTGTATGGTAATAACAGTGGACAGAGGAAGCTTTAGTTTTTCACCCACAAGTACCACCGGGTGGCGCGATATTTTGTAAGCAGTTAATTTTCCACACAAATTGACATCGCTTTACCACATTCAACATTTCGGAGTTTTGTCTTTTCGAGTCGTACCACAGTCAATGTTCATATTATTAGGAGAACACATTCTTGTTATGAAGTTGTAATTATTCAGAACAGACGGTCTGTCATATTTGAAATACTAATTAAATGTATTCATTAAAAATATATACATATTAAATTAATTTTATCAAAAAATATTCTAAGGTGTATTATCCAACATTAGTGACATTATTGTTTTTTTTGACGACAAATTTTCGAACCTATACGTTACACTTTTTCAAATTAATACATCTATCGTTCCCTTCCCCGGTTTGGAAAGAGATCAAGGTTCGAATCCCGGTAGAGCAACAACAATATATTTCGATAAAATTGATTTTATGTGTATATCTTTCTAATTAATACATTTAGTTAGTATTTAAAAGTTTCATATTCTTCATTCATTATTCTTGTCGGTAAAATGTTCGCCATGCGTCTCTGTCCTGGACTGTGTCCAAGTGATGTTTATAGATGTCTTCGTTTAACTTTCTCAATATTTCTCAACTTCTCTATAAGAGCCGGTGTCCACCGATGAAATTTTGTCTACCTTTGATACAGGGATTATCTCATTTTTCAGAATAAATAATTGTATGTATGATTTTAGGTGACATTTTTGTTAGTGTGCACGTGTAGAATCTCACTGTCAGTCAAATGTCAAGTACATGGGTTTGAGTTTTGTTTCTTTTTGCCATTGTCGAGTTAATCTCTGACTCTATCTCCAGATCAAAGTATCAACACGGTATTAAGTTTTATCTTAACTAAATCTGTGATTTATCTTATCGCGCCTCGTATGGACACGGAGATGAATCGTCTCAACAGCCTTTTGAAACAGTGTGCAAGTAATATTGATTTATTTTTGAAAAGGTTAATTTATTTCGCGCCACCCGGTGCCGCTCGCGGATCGGGGCAACGTCACAGCTCATCGGAGATATGAAAATACTAAACATTGTTTATTGATTCTACAAAAAAGTATGATTATTAGGCTTCAACAAATCAGCACTCGATTTGTATACAGTTCAATATGTATTCTGGCTGTTAGTAAATATTTTGAAGCGAATTTGTTCGTTCATCTGTTGGATTCTAAAAAATTATCTACATCCCACATGATAAATTATAAATAATTACCTAATCTCGTGCGTGTGAGTATTAGAATATGAATTGATTGTAATATAATATTTAATATGCTTATACTTGTCAATTTTTTGTTGACTGATTTGTTAATATCGGTTAGGAGATCGACCCCTCAGAATGACAAGGTTTCATCTGACACTGACACTGTTTTGAGATAATGAGCTCAAATGTGTTGATCGAATTTCAACATATATCCGTGTATATTTAGTTTTGAGTATGCAAATATGATCAGTTTTAAGGTCTTAACTTATTTTCAGTATTATCAATGACCGCTGTGAGATGAGGGAAATTAAAAATAAATAAAAATATGTACTTACTTACCGTCACGCCGTTTCCTCGCGGGGGTAGGGAGAGAGGATAGAACGCCACACTCCTCTGTCTTGATACACAATTCTCGCCTCATCCACATTCATACGAGCTCGCCGATTGTTGAGGTTTCTAACAGAACCATCCTCCATTATCTGGTTTACCTGGTCGTGCCAAGTCTTCCGCGGACGTCCTCTATTTCTGGTGCCATCAACACTTGCGTCATATATCTTTCTTACCATTCTCTCCTCATTCATCCGTTACGTATGACCAAACCACCTAAGTGATCTTTTCTTAATCTTACTCCACTATACTAAGATCAGGTTTACATTCTTTTCTTATTTCTTCATTCTTTACTCTATCATAAATGTATCTGCCACATCTAGGCGATCTGATTTCCACTGCATTCAGCCAGTTCCAAGCCTCCTTCAGTCTACATGTAAATTGTACATAGTAAATGAACAATAATAATCCATAAATTGAAATAAATAACTGATGCAGTTGGAACTTTCAGCTCTTGCTATTTCCGTTAAATAAAGTCGGTGTGTACGGAAGAAATAAAGAATAATGTATTTAGAACCCTTTTCACGTAATAATCCAAATTAGCCCAAAATATTAGTTGATACCTCGCTATTCTAAGGGGTTGAGATGTTAAAATCCCGATATCCTTATAACTAATTAACTTACCACTACGCCAATAGGCAGAGAGAATAGAACGCCACACTTTTCTGTTCTGGTATCCGATTCTTGCCTCATCCAACTTCTCACAAGACTGTTCTCCAAGATGTACGTAAAAAAAGCTAAATTTAAATATTTTTAAATATTTAGTCTATAACTAAATTTGATTATTAAAGTAATTTTTAAAAATTTAATTGTTAATTAATTTCTCATTTCAATACACACACCGTATCGTTGAGTAACTCACGTTAATTATCATGTTTTGATATGTTATTTAAAAAAATATATATTTATTTATAAAAAAAAAAAATTTTACTTATTAAACTTTACTAAAAATAATTTTTAAAATATAATTTCAGAAGTTATTTAAATCAGCATGACTTTTAAATATATTATGTAAAATGAATTTTTGTTATGTAAGCACATACTGGGATGTAGTAAAATCCTGGCATTGCGGCTGATGCTTTTTTTTTTACTGGCACATAACATCGGAGTAAAGTGTCAATTTTATTTGAAATGTGATTCAGGTGAATTTGGAGTAGCGAAAAAAATCAAATTTATTTCCACTGTCAGAAATTTCAAAATTAAAATTACATGTTATATTCTGAATTTCACACATCATCTGTCACGCGCAGGGTAATTTGAAAGGAAACTGATACTGATGATTAATTTGATTTATGTGTCAATTTCTTTTGAAATATTCGAATTAGATTGATATGTAACCTGTTTGGCGTACTGATTCTTTATTTTTTTAAATAGAAACTATAACAGTAATATTTTTAATATCTACCTCATGTTAAGCTTATCTTCTTTAAAATTGCCCTTCTGTTCATAACGATTATATTTCAAACTTAAAATCTTTAACTATTTTCCTTAACCTTTTAAGACGTTAGTTATTTAAAATTGTTCGTAGTATTTAATTAATATGGTAAAAGATATAGTTTAGAAAAAGCGTCGCTTAAACTTCGTCCTAAGACGAGTTATTAACAATAGTATTTCTAATTATTAAAATAAAATAGAATTGACATTAGTCGACGAGTTATTAAGAGCGAACTAATACTGATATAATTATATTCGAAGCCATTTGTTTTATTTACTTTGTGCTAGGATCTGAGCCCCGGTAATGTGGTTAGACAGCTTTGTGTTGTTTATCGATCTAATGGACATTTTAGTGTGATTAATTATTTTCGGTTAAGTAAGTGGTGCCTGCTCGGTTTCATTCTGAAACCTGTCAACTTTGTATATTTGTATATTGTGGAATGTATATTTTAAATGAAAATGAATGGACACCATCGTGGTCCAGTAAAGAAAGGAAGAAGATAAAGAATCGGTAATGGTTATGGACCGTGTCCATAAAACTTTTAAAGATTTTTATAAATATTATATATTCATACCAATCTATAATTGAATCAGCTCAATCTATCATTGAATATGAAGTAGTAAGATAGGGATGCACTACAAAAACTGCCTTAAAACCTCTAGTTTTGGTACAACAAATACTATTTAAGATAATATTCAAATTATCAATGAGAACAAGCTTTTTTCGAATATACTTTTCAACAGCCTGGGGATACTGGACGTTGTCCAAAATTACGCTAAAAACATTAATAAATACATATTCATCAATATAAATATATGGGGTTTCTATGGAAATGCCAAAAATACCAAAATCTCAGAGGAGAACAATTTAGTAATTCCTAGGATGTGCACCACATACGGGCAAAGAAGCTATGTTTTTGTAGCACCCAAATTATATAATTCTCTCCCTAAATACATTAAAATCCTTGAGCAACACAGACAGTTCAGTGGCGCAATAAAATTCTAGCTAAAAAACTATATTCACAGCATGGTTACCCCTTCAATATGAACACATACAGAGTCAAGACCTCAGACCCAACACCGATGAGTGAGCAACCTGTAAATGCATGTATTAAATTAAATTGTACGGTATTATTTAAACTTGTTGAAAACGAATCCTTACAAGTACCATTATCTTTACAAATTTCAGGTAGGTTATAAATTTCTCAAATTTTGTTGCTTACACTTCTTATTTTTTCCTTCTTTCTTATTCTGAATTTATAGTTAACTAATTATGTATAATATGATTGTTGATTTAAAATGTAAAATGTAGGCCTCGGCACGGGTGAATCCAAATTAAATGAAATGAAGTAAATACAAATTAAATGTATCAATTAGAAAGATATACAGGAAAATTTCATTTATCGTAAAAATATTTTTGTTGCTACCGGAATTCGAACTTGGAACCTTTTCTAACTGGGGAAATGTGTTAACCGACGAAAAAAGTGTAACTTCACAATAATAGTGTTGTACTACAGTTTCTACTCAAGATATGTACCGAGCCTCAGATACTTTACACTTGTTATCAAACATAAGCTGACCATTGATGTTCCGTTTGATGAACGAATGTTTGCAATTTAATGCCTTTTGTTTGTCAAACTTTTTAGAATATGTAGAATATAACAGAAGCTGTAGACATCTACGGTTCTAGGTGATATTTATGGTAATATTATATTTTACGGTCGACATAATCCATCAGTCCATCAATGGAGAGCGCTATAGATCCATAATCATCATTACAGACTTTTTCGTTCCCCAATTGAATGGCGTTAATGTGGAAGAGCTGCAGTTTCAACAAGACGGCGCGACATGCTACACACTGCATAATCTCTTGTAATGGACCTGTAAATTGGGCCCCAAGATCGTGTGATTTAACACCTTTGGATAATTTTCTGAGGAGATATGTGAAGTGGCTAGTCTACGCCGATAAACCAGAGACGATAGACGACTTGGAAGCCAACATTTGTCGCGTTATTACCGATATACGTCCCCAGCTGTACCATAAAGTGGTCGGAAATTAGACTTGCAGATTGCGCTTTGTTTGAGTCAGCCTTGGTGCCCGTATGTATGAAATAATATTTAAACACTGTTTAATAATATTTCTATGAAAGCCGATACCGTGGCCATTAGCACGATTGTTATGAGTATTATTTCATTTTAAAGTTCTGTACCTCTAAAATAACACCCTTCAGTCAGTACAGTAGTCGCTTTTCACCCAAATAATGATTTAATTTCAGTTTAGTGATACCGAGCAGGGACACGTCGAGTGTCTGGCCCAGCAAAGGAATTCAAATATTATGCAGATCGTAGTAATAAAATCTGAAAAATTATTATCATAATATTTGAATGCGGGCTCAACTCTGCGCGCCTGGCGCTCTCTGTTGACTCACGATTCAATTAAACGAATACAAATGTGACGGTGGCTGTATTTATTATATTAAGTGTATGAATCTATGATAGATATTACGATAAGAGCGGAATGAAATGAAAAGACTCGCTGAATGGGATTAGGAAACAGCCGATTTTCCTGGAAGCCTCATCGCAACGATATAATACTCAAAAAAATAGGTATACTCAATAATGGTATTTATTTATAAAATCCTCACCAAGAAAATATCGACATTATAAGGAAAATTGATGCAAATCAACATTACAAATCAAAAGATGAGACTGCCATCCAGGAAGAAGGCTAAATCTCAGAAATCGATGATGTACAGTGCGATTAAGGTTTTTAATGAAATGCCAGAAAACATAAGAAAAGAGGAGAAACTACATAAGTTCTAAGTGAAACTAAGCAAATATGTGAAAGATAAGTTGTAGTGAAAAGGAACGAAGCATATATAAAAATACTTATTAAGTTGAAACTAATGAGGCGAATGTTCACAGCAACAGGAATAGAGGCGCCCGCGAAATTATTAGTATGAACAATGAACAGCGTGCATGAGAAGACATATGATGGTGGGCGACGCAAGAATCGTGCGCCAGGATAGAAGAGTGTGGCGTTCTATCCTCTCTGCTAACCCCTTCGGGAAAGGGCACGAAGGTAAGTTAATAAATTAGTTAGTTTGGTGGAATCTTGCTCAAAAGAAGAGTTGCGGGCTGGCCCACAACATTAAAACTCCGCTTGTCATTGGTCTTGCTTTCGGTTTATTGCACCCCTCACTTTAACCATTTGAAGATAATGAAGAACAAGGCCTTATAATTAAGATGTTCAGAAAACACGGAGAGAATATATTATATTAATATATTAGTGTAATATAACACTATTCTATTTTAAATATTAATTAATAAGTTAAAAAGTAAAATATTGTTATTGCGCCACCGGAATACCTGGATCTCTTTCCAAACCGGGGAAGGTGCATTATCCAACTATGCTACAGCGACAATATTTTTAGCGACAGATTTTCGAACTTATATGTTACCTTTTTGATATTAATACATTTAATCGTTCCATTATTTGAAAGAGCCATCTACCTTATTTTTACAGAATCTCAATTACCTTTGATTAACCTGATAGCAGACGCCAGAATTATCAATTCGTTTTTATTAAATTTTGGACACATTGCTACAACTTTATTATTTAGGAGAACACATTCTTATTGTGAAGTTGTAATTATTCAGAACATATATCATTGTATTTATTTATTTATTTATTTATATATATTTTGACATCCATATTTTTGTAGTTACAGAGGTGGATACATAACATACATAATACATAGTTTAATGTGTGGGATGGAATAGACTTCACCTCTGATATATACAGCGTTGTCCTGGCTACTTTGCTAGACTAAAGTCTGTGTTAAAGTAGCTAGTTTTTTTTTTTTCGTGCTGTTGTGGTGTTATTTGGAATAAAAAAATAAATCAAATATGAATAAAAAGTAAGAATAAAATAAAAATATAATATAATAAAAATATATAGTATATCTTTCTAATTAATATTTTTAATTCATAATTAAAATATCACCGACCGTCTTTTCTGAATAATTACAATTTCACAATAAAAATAGTGTTCTAAAAAATAAAAAACTATTCTATTTCGTTTATCATAGTGAGCTGAGTTAAATATCACGGTGTAGAAAATTGGCTACTTTTTAAAATTATCCACTAGTAGTTCGTATTCGTTCTGGGATTGACATATACAATAGTAATGTAATATGTACATAAATGTAGTTTTTTTCCTCAGTAGGAATGTATAATAAGTGTATTATTAATAGAATCGACGTTAACTTTATAGAGTTTCATCATAATAGATGGATATAAATGAAATAACGTTATTAAGGAAAACACATTCTTATTGTGAAGTTGTAATTATTCAGAACAGACGGTCTGTGATATTTTAAATACTAAATTAATATATTAATTATAAATATATATATATAAAATCAATTTTGTCGAAAAATATTGTTTTTGCGTCATATCGTCGGATAGTGCACTTCCCCGGATTGGAAATAGAGATCCAGGTTCGTATCCCGGTGACGCAAAAACAATATTTTTCGACAAAATTGATTTTATATGTATATATTTATAATTAATATATTAATTTAGTATTTGAAATAACGTTATTACTGTACTAAAGTTTAAAGTTTAATACTTCACCTGTCGATGAGTAGTGCTAATAAACTCAAGTAGAGTAATAACATTGTTTAATTTATATCCATCCATTATAGTAGGTACTTAAATGTTGAATTCGCGTAGGTTTCGAGCAATATTACTCTACTCTTTAATTCATAGTCGAATCTATGAGCTGTCAAATCAATTTTTTTTTAAATGTATTTTTCAAAAGTATATAATAATTGCATGCATTGATTTTAAATTGTGTAATGTGCCCCATTCTGTATCCTCCCCTCCCCTCCTTACGGCCGGGTCTTTTGGTATTCTAGGGGTGCATGTAACTGTTACAGGATGGTCTACCGGTCCAAGCGTATTACCAGAATGGCCTTGCGGATAAAGTACGCACGGGTTGACCTGTAGGTGTACCGATTAAGATTACGCATATTTGAAACACATGCAAAAACGGTGTATTGATTTTAAATACGTAGGGTAGTGACGTCATCTTCTGGATATATATAGATTCAATTATAAAATCTAGTTCGAGTTTTAACGATAAATTATTATGTTGAAACCTTTGGTCAATTTAAAATTCGGCGAATTGAATCTTTTTAATTCTTCAACACCGTAGCCGTAGCGCAAATAACATAATTTACACATATTAAAATTCTTCTTATATCAGTTAAATACTTATTATTTTGTCTAGACTTTATCTCCCCTCTTGCACCTCCTGACTATCTCTTTGCAATAGTAAAATTTCTTAAGTTTTCAATGTTTTAATTGATTTATTCCCTAAATAATATTTATCTATATTAACCTATATCACATCTGATATGTTTGTAGAAACATATACTTCATTCCCTTCATCACTCTCATACAGGATGAATATTATGTTCCAGGCCGATGTTGTTTCATTCGTAAAAAATTCGAGCATAGCTCGGACTATGTGTGTGGTGGCACCGTCCTGTTGAAACCGCACGAATTGCTGGCCAAATCGATCCAATTCGGCCACCGATAAATTTTTACAGCATTGCCCCTTGCAACCCGAAAGAAATAGGGCCCAATGATGGCGCTGGCCCACATGGCGCACCATACGGTAACTCTGCGCGGGTGTAAAGGCCCCAATAACGTCCGTTTAGTTTATTGACAAAATCCGCCAAGTCGAAATGAGTTTCGTCGCTCATGATGACTT
Organism: Eubasilissa regina; assembly: GCA_022840565.1. NCBI lineage: Eukaryota > Metazoa > Arthropoda > Insecta > Trichoptera > Phryganeidae > Eubasilissa > Eubasilissa regina. The sequence continues at coordinate 2,303,854 of JAINEB010000021.1, read as the reverse complement.
TTTTCCAAAAGTCGGGTTTGTGTTTGTTGTTGAGGCGTTTAATGCTCCATAATAAAGTGTTATCAGCTACTCTCTACGACTACCGATGCGAACTGACAAATATCTGCCAAATAAAATCGGCCTGGAACATAATATTCACGCTATAACTGAATGCCTCATAGTTTCCATATTGATTAATACAATATAAACATTTTCAATTGTCGAAGAATAAAGATAATAATATTTTGAAGATAAAACTGAGACGGATAGATAATTTTTTATGCACTCGAGACGCTATTAGTCATGCGTGTAATCGGATGACGGAGCTTTTATTGATTAGAATTAATTTCAAAATTTATAATTACATGTATGTGAATACACATTTTTTTATAACAAATCATATCACATCTAGAACATTTAAAATTCCAGTTGTTTTAAATGATATTCGTCGTGGGGCCACGGGGTAAAACGGAAATAGGAATCTTTATTCCAGTCGTCATGTATGATCAGTGATGATCATGATCAGTGAGGAATCATGATAATCCAATGGCCGTTGTTCACAGATGACACTTTCGCTTCGAGACAATCTCGGAATTACGCTCCCGCGATATTCTTCGGGGACCTCTCGATTATCGAAGTCCAATATGTAAGCACCGAGTCTCAGAGATTCGAGTGACATTACTTTCCGCGCATCTCTTTACGCTTGTTGTACGTCAAACGTCAAATGCGAGTCCATTAGCTGTCGATGTTACGTTCGTTTGTTGGGTGAATTTGGATCTCCTCTGCAGATGTTAACACAGAATAAATATTTGTAATTTAGTGTCATCTGTTTCTCTAGCTTTGCTGAATAGATATGTCGTGGATATCTATGGTTCTATCTCCAGATAAAAATCTCAAAACGTGTATCCACGTATCCGTATATATCTCCGAGACTTATCTCTTGGCGTCGCTTTCAACACGGGCCAAATTATGCAATGTTATATGTACTTATGATGTTCGCCATGTTTTATTGTACTCTTCGAGTGCAGTGTCGCCCGATACACCGGTGAGAATGTCACGCGTCATAGTCAATTTTTCCTCAACCAGTCTTCTGACCTCGACTCGTTTCTGACACCCATTCCGAGGGTGATGCAGAGCCTGTCACGTACGCATAGAACTCGTCATAATGCATGTTGTATAGATGAATAAGAACACAAAATGTTAACGGAATCATAATAAATATTCATTTTCATAAATACACAAGGGCAACTCCTTCGCTTCTTGACTTTCGTGCGCTTTCAGAAGCGCTCTGATATATATACGGAGTTGAATGCAAATATAAGCGAGACCGCGAAAACATGTGACGAATTTAAGCGTTAATTTTAGTATGTAAATATGTAATCCATTGATAAGAGCACGACCTATGACAATAAGACTGCGAAATGTATATCCTACATATATAATATTAGCATCATATACCTTCGCGATTCTGTGCGACCGTGTCTGCGCGTGTTTGCATTGCAGTACAATTGTACAACAAAAATATTTAAATATACATCTTGAACAAAAATCTGTCACAATAATATAGAATGTGGAAAATCTTTTATTAAATATATTATTAATTATTATAGATGCTACACTAGTTCTGTAGGTTTCTACCAATTGGTATACTTTAGAATCTAAATTCACAGAGGAAGAAAAATATGTAATTTATAGATAAATTGATAAACAATAATGTAAGTTATTAAGGAAAACACATTCTTATTGTGAATTTGTAATTATTCAGAACAGACGGTCTGTGATATTTTAAATACTAAATTAATGTATTAATTATAAATATATACATATAAAATCAATTTTATCGAAAAATATTGTTTTAGCGTCACCGGGATACGAACCTGGATAATTAATATAATAATAATATATGTTCTGAATAATTCCAACTTCACAATAAGAATGTGTTTTCTTTAATAATATATGTTGTATCAATGTGTCCAAAATTTAATAAAAATGAATTGATAATTCTGGCGTCTGCAAGTCGGTTTACTCAAAGGTATTTGAGATTCTGTAAAAATAATGTAGATGGCTTTCAAATAATGGAACGACAGGTGTATTCATTTGAAAAATGTAACATATAGGTTCGAAAATTTGTCAAGAAAAATACTGGCGTTATAGCACAAAGGTAGTGCACTTCCCCGGATTGGAAATGAAGATCCAGGTTCGAATCCCGGTGACGCTAAAACAATATTTTTCGACAAAATTGATTTTATATGTATATATTTATAATTAATACATTAATTTAGTATTTAATAATGTAAGTATTTCAAATATAATACTATTTCTTCAATATTAGCAAAATTACTTTGTGGCCTCATTTTATATAAATAATTAGACAAAATACTTTGTTTAAACCACTATTTATTGATTATTAAACATGTTTCGATACTATGGTATCTTCTTCAGGAAACAATGTATACTGAAATTAAAAATACAAGCATAGATAAAAACAAGTAAGAACTAATATTAAAACAAATTTAAAAGGTGACTATTTATTATTTTTATTTGAATAATCTATAAATAGTAGTTTAAACAAAGTATATTATCTAATTATTTATTTAATAATTTATTAAATTTGTTTTTTAAACCACATGCCCATTATTACTAAAATGATCTACGTCATGTTTCTTCCGTTTCGAGATATTTGAAGGTTTGGGATTCAATTTTTTTTTTTAATAGAGATGCGTACACGGAATACATGACGCATCAATATTATTACTATTTTCGAACTAAGCTAAACGCTTGTGCTATTAAAATAGGATTAACTTGCTGGATTAAAAAATATGTTTCAAAATGTATGTAGTCTATGCTAGATTTTAAATTTATTTCGATATATAAATGTCGCATGTAGCTTATAAGAAAATAAAAAAATGAAGATTGATATGACTCTATTATGAAAATAAACACTAGCGGAATACCGCAGAACGTCGTAACAATTCATACTTAAATTTTTAATAATTATTACAATTTGCATCATATTATGTTAGTTTAAAATAATGTGACGCGAAATAATTAATAAACTCATTTTTTTCAATTTCTCGACTTAGACCACTTTCATAATAATTATGTTCACCAACCGGTTTCGGAAAATACCGTTTCCTTCATCAGGATGATAAAAAACTAACTATTTAGAAAATAAATTTAGTACCTTACTTAAATTGTTACGAAGATGAAAAATGTGGACTTACATTGATTCAAAATTATTGAAAAAATTTTCGGGTTAGAACATGTGGTTAGATTTAGTTTAATTTCCAATTTAGGACCAATATTATTTACACCTGTGTAAAACCGACAATTGCAATTTTTTATCAAAAGTATGATCTTTTTCTAATAAATGGTTCGAAAATTCTGAAAAACCACGATTGTTTAAACATCTTAAATGCTCTTTGATTCTCATATTAAAATTTCAATCTGTTTTTCAATACGGAAAAAACAATGAATAAATGAATAACCATATTAAAAATGCAATAGTATTTTGCTCTTGCATTATCGGTGATTTTTAAATGAATTTTCTCATAATTTTTTATATATTTATGTGTACATAGTTTGACATACTCTTGTATATGAAAATGCTTGTCTGTTTACGTATTCACGTAGCATCATACCCGCAGACGTCACGAAATTTGTTCGAACTTTTTTCAAAGCAAACACACTTCGTTCAAGTGGGTCGGGGCGGGGCGGTGTCGCGGCGGGTGCCGTGGCGTGTTCAGAAAGTGTCTCTCGGAGTATTTAACGACGATAGTTCGTGTTATCCGGTTCTTAAAATAGTTGCCTTTTCTTTCCCCCGCCCTCGGGCGCCACGCGGTGCGCCCCTCCCCCGCGCCCTACCGCGGCTAGAGCGCCGCCGGGCCGATAAATCGGTTGTGAGGCAGCTATCCCGACCCTCCGCGAGGGAGACGGGAGACAGTACCAAAGTTTGTTGTTTGTATTATGAATATTATTATATTATGTACGCAGGGCCAGCGTCGCGGTTATGGAATTCGCTCCAGGGAATGAATATTGCTAAAATAATTCCAAATATTTTACACGAAATTAGAATTTACCCATGCCCGTTATTTATTAAATACCATATCAGGACGTAGGTAGATAATTTCAATTGTTTCCGTGATAACTGCACACTAGACAGGTGCACACAGCCAGCTTATTGTATTATTATTATATTATATGAATTAAATAATCTAACCGGCTTTGTTGGACTACCGGTTAAAACGCTCGCCTTGTTCAATCGTTCTAGTCGGTCGTGGTTCGAGTCGGGAGACCGCCAAGTTAGTCATATTTTCAAAGCGCGAGGATTTAAGCTTTAAGCTTAAGAATATTCATGTGTCACGTATTCCTTGTTTATACTGTGAGGTAATTTGTGTGCGCAGATATCCAGTTCGCGGTTTGGTGATCTTTCAATTCGACAATTAAATTATTACACCGCGCTCCTCACTTTTATTCAAAAGTGAAAATTACACGTCACTAGTAATCATTTACACATCAGAACTGTGTTTCTTAGATTTTGCAATATTTGTTTTCAGCTCGGACGAAGTTCACAGCGTTCCGGACAGGTCAAAGTGTTGATTATATCAATTCCCAAAAATTAATATTGATTTCTTTTTATTGTTGCAACTGGACTAGTTGGATATAAACATGACGCTGACGGATTGATTTATCTAATACGTCGGGCACGTGACGTCGGAGAGTCTCCCACGCGCTGGACAGCTCTAACGGAGACTTCCATAAATAGCTCGTTCCAGGATTGTGCCAAAAATGCCATCGGTTGAATCAGACGCCATTAAATGTCAGCAGCTCGGTTGCAGCTCGGCCGACGGTCGTGACCGTTTTGACAGAAACAAACTCAAACGGAAGATGTCTCGTAAACTACTTTTCATTTAGAAAGAATAATTGTATTAATGTGTGTAACAGCCCGTTTCAATGACATGTAATAAATTTTAAATAAATCTATGGTGCCGGAAAACTCATGGGAAATAGAATACGCAACACATACAGAACACAAATATATATGTATATCTTTTGTTTTCCGTCACTGTGTACATGTGATGGAAATTGGGTTTAGTATATATATATATATACAGAGAAAAAATAGTTTATTGGAATGTATTTATAATGGTTTTAGTAATATTTATTTTTAATACATGTCTTTAATAGTGTAAGTTCGTATATTTATAACAATGGAAAAACCAACAAATTGGTAATAATATAAAAATACAATAAGACAACTAATACAATTAACAGATATAAACATTTATACATTCTGTATATATTATTTGTGGATACTGTGTTTATAACTAGTTTCAAACTCACTGACCAATTAAAACGCTAAGCGGCATCAATGCACTGTTACTATGTGCATATTACTTATGGTGTTACTCACACTAATACAATTGTTCTTTCTAAATGAAAATGAGTTTACGTAAAGAATTATTGTACCGGAAATTGAATGATCCAGGTTTTAAAGCACGGCGTGAAAGATATAGATATAGTTTAATTCATATATAGATTTTTATTTTGTTTATTTCAAACATTTTGGTTCAGTCGACGTACTCGTGGCCAGTGATGTTACTAGACCGATGCAGCCAATTGGGGCTCACATTAGATAGGGGACCAAAACGACCGCGATCACCTATGGTATCGACACTTTTCCCAGTATGGACATACATTTTTTTAAAGCCACCACAGTAAGAAATGAAAATAAAATTTTTGAAACCGCTTCTTAAGGGTATTACGAAATCATCTGTGTACAGTTTTCTGGGTTAATCTGCAATGGAATCTGAAACGTCGGCCAAAAATGACAGATATACGCGGCAGATTAGCCCAGAAAACTATACACAGAAGAATGAAGACATTCGTTCGTCTCGCAGTCCATGGAACGCGCAGCAAAATGAACAAAATGATTTGATCGTGATAAGGATATATTAATAAATTGCACTTCGTATATCTGTCTGCTCTATATACAATTCTACTTTTTAACCGATTTAAGCCAAATTTTATAAAGTTACTCTTTATTACTCAATGATTCAAACGAGTATTATGTTAGATACCGTTCTTTCCAAATTTTGCTCAGGAGCATTTTAGATTCCTGAGAAAAATATAATCACCCCACCTTGCCCCTCCCGACCCCTGCGACTGATCCAATTTTGCATCGCAATGAAAAATGCTTCTGTTAAACATTTTATCTATTTCAATTCGTGAAGGATGAGTGAAGTGAGTTTTTGATATAGTTGTGTATTGTTTCAGAGGGCCTATAAAATTGTCGAATAGACCAATCTTAAAACGTGTTGAATCCCACGCAATGGCAGTTTGAAATAATCGGGGGAAAATATACTTAGTCTAGTTGAAACAGAAAAAGAATGGGCTAAATCCAGTAATTATTTTGAATCGTTTGCTTAAATAATACGTGCGCTTTATTTATAACATTTTTTGAAAATAATACCTTAGAAGCTTTAATGTCTATTAATATATAACACAGGGTGTGCTTAGATCTTATTGAGAGGATAGAATGCATTTACTTATTCTTATTTTTAAAAACAGTTGAAATTAAAGAGACCTTGGATATCTGCGTACTCCGAAACGTCGATAAGGCTGTTATATTATATAAGCAGCTCTTGAATTCCTCTCTGCTAATATGAAAGTTTGGCTAGACGATGAGATAATCTGTTCCATCAGAAGATGCCTATTTAATTTGGACAGCACCGATAAACAGGTGTCATTCGTTTGGATTTCTGCCCTGCACACAAGGGAATTCATGGAAATGAATATGCTGATAAACTGGCCAAGGAGGCCACTCTTTCTAGAGCTTTCCCTCATCAATTCCATATCCCGATGTATAACAGATTTAATATGGTAAAAAAATGTACGAATTCTACCTGGACTGCACAGTGGATGGATCCAAATAATCATAAGGGTAATCGGCTTAAAATAATTCAAAGATCTATTCCCCACACTCTCTCTGGTTCTCCAAAAGGAAAGTCTCCAAAAGAACAATATCAAATATCCTTAGAATGAAAATTAGCCATTGCCAGGTAGCCTCACATTTATTCGGATTGTACTCAATAGATTCCCCAATGTGTGTGTGGTGCCAAAGAGGAAACCCTTGACCATATTTTTTTTGCTTGTCCATTGCAAATCACAGGTTTTTTTACATTAATCTCGTCAACGGTAATTTTTAACTTCCGGTTAACTTGTGTCATCTTTTTTCCCTTAACTCGCCACATTTAGTCTATTTAATAGCTAATTTTCTGAACGACAATAGTATTGACTTGTAATATAATATTTCCTATTCTATAATATGATTTTTTCTATAAAATAAAGTTTTAATTTGATTAATGGCACAAATCACTCTTGAAGGGTAGATTGCCTATTTAAAAGAAGAAGAGAAGAAAAACAGTTGAGAATATGTTTTTAAAATGCGATATTCAATAATTTACCAGTAATTTTAAACCCAATACACAGAAAATTAACTAATCAGATTTCCAAGTCTGTTTAAGTTTAAATTTTGTTTCTCTAAAAATGTGTGAATATGTACTTAGTACTTCCTTCCCCGGACCCTTCAATTACATAGAACTAAATCAATAATTAATATAACTAATTTAATATCATGTCGGCGTGCCACGCCGTCTGGCCCTACGCGGCAGTCAGGGTCCAGCCCGTTACTTTGATCCTTCATAGTCCGTAGAACAAATGAACAAATATCAAGTTTCATTTTGATATTGGACCGAGCGGAGGATGAAAACCGCTTTTGTGGTCTATTTATAGCTGATTCCTTTCAGAACGTCTTCGATTCTTTCATCTTTCATTTATACCCGGGGGGCGGATTATCTCATACACCACCAAACTTTCGTGATATCTTAAAATTTATAGTTTGATTTTTGTTATATATTATAACAGTAAATGTCTCCTAAATTCATATGTTATAATGATAGATATATTGACATGTGACATTTTTACGAAATATTCAAATATACATATTACACAGAGGCGAAAAGTCTATTTTCGGAACTATATTTTTTTAATTTTCATTATCATCATCATCAGTTTCATCACCCAGGAAGATCAGAAGTAAGGGCTACATGCAGAGGGACTCCCATATCTTTATACCTCTACTCCTACTACTTCCTAGCTAGATAACTCATTTCGGCAGCCCGAATTTTTGATCTCTACATTTGATTACCGTAATATATCAAATCACACAACTTTTAAAATAGTTAGATTGGTCTCGACACTTAACGTGGATTTATTTATCATCACAGTGTTGCTATTCTGCAAACTGTTATAACATGTAATACTGGCTATTTAAATTTAATGCTATAATTTCTTTGTTTAAGAACCACTGGGTTAGAAGGATCGTGTAATTTTATGTCACTTACATTTGGGAACATTTTATATGTTCGTAAAATGGGATGAAACAAAAAGTTACCGTGTCAGCGAAATTCGGAAACGGCCGAAATGTTGTTCGAATTTGACTTGTAATCGAATAAGGTGCGTGTCGTCGTGGCGTCGACATACACGACAATATAATAAAGATGGATCACTATCGGGTGGTTCGGTATTCTCTCCATAAGTGCATCATTTGAAGATAACTTTTAAACAAATCACGATAATGTAACATGATAAGCGTAACGGTTTATAGAGCTCGGGGGTAACTCTCGGTGGATTTTGCCTAGCATATGGTAGTACCTGCAGACGTCGCTTTAGATGTCATATAAAATTTTGTATAGTTTTATTAATATTAACATTGTGTTTCTAGACATCACGTTTGACTTCAGGGGTTCTGTGGCACTCCTGTGCGAGTTTACATGTCTTCATCAATTTTATTATATAATCATATTTGATCATATATTTTTATTCGCTTGTTATATCGCAGTATCAAATTTGAAGGCATTCTATTGTTTTGTGTAAGAAATATTACTTTTCATCGGAGAATGCGCAAACTGTAAGGCTTTGTTCATTCGTATCCTTCTCGAAAATGAAATTATTTCCAAATCTATTCTCTAGAGGAGGTCGCAGATATTGATCCGCGAGTGTGAAGAGACCACCAGAAGCGGTGCCGCCGATCATAACCTAGATGCAAATGTGACCTCTGCGGCGGGTCAGTGTTTTGGGGGCGGAGGCGAGACTCCCTCGCTGCGGGGCGTGACGTCACGCGCGAGTACCCTCGGACGGATGGCCAGCGCGAGTGTTAAGGTCGTGACAGGAGTCACCGTTCGGGCTGAAGTCGGACCCCGCCACCCTGGCCGGAGCGGCAGCAAATCATTTTTAAGTGCATACTTTACGCGGGGAGATAAAACACCGGATGATTGATGAGATGTTGTGGATAATGATTTCACGAGGAGCGTGCCAATAACTTATTAAATTATCATTGAGGAGAACGCATTCCTATTGAGAAGTTGTAATTATTCAGAATAAACGGTCTGTGATATTTTAAATACTAATTAAATGTATTTATTAGAAAGATATACATATAAAATCAATTATATCGAAAAATATTGTTATACTTTTGACATCCTGAAGAAGAAAATGGTATTTTTCGAAACGGGTTGATGTATTTAAAGTCAATTCAGTGGTTAATATAACAAAGTTAACAAATAAAATTAAAAATATTATTGTTGTTCCAATCCGAGAAACGTGCATTATCCCATTTTGATATTACCAACACAGTGGATTGACGACAAATTCGAATTCACAATAAGAATGTGTTCTTCTTAATAATATATATGTTGTATCAATATATCCAAAATTTGATAAAAACGAATTGTTAATTCTGGCGTCTCTTATCGGTTTACTCAAAGATATTTATTAATCCGTAATAACAAAGTAGATGGCTTTCAAATAATGTAACGATAGATGTATTCATTTGAAAAGTGTGACATATAGATTCGCAAATTTGTCGTCAATCCACTGTGTTGGTATTGCATAATGGGATAATGCACGTTCCCCGGATTGGAAGAAATCCAGGTTCGAATCCCGGTAGCAAGAACAATATTTTTCGATAAAATTGATTTTATGTGTATATCTTTCCAACCAATACATTTAATTTATTAAATATTTGTTCCCGGGTTTCCTATTGATAATACGTTTACATATGCAATATGAATACTACCACTAACTCTCTCTGGCGTCGCGCTGGTCCGATATTGTTGTTCTTCTTTCCGGGTAGACTTCCGACTGGCCGAAATGCGCACTTCCGCCCCTCGGATTATTAAGACCTCCTTACCGGGCGAAGTACTGGATGCAATTGTGCCTTGTCGTTTATTGCGCTCTTCAATCTACGAAAAAGGCGGCAATATTCACACACATAAATGATCAATAGTAATAACAAAGATTTCCAAGTGTGCCAATCGAAAGAACAAAGGCGCGTAAACAATATTTCTGTATACGTAAGTAGCAAACTTTTTTACACGCCATTTCCCCGAGGAGGTATGCAGAGAGGAAGGAGCGCTACACTCTTTTGTCCTGATATACAACTCTCTTCTCTTTTCATTTCATGAAAGCTAGTTGATAATTGAGACTTCTAACATGAACATCTTCCAGTATCTGGTTAGCCCGGTCACGCCAAGTCTTCCGCGAATGTTCTCTACTTATTATCCACCAGTATGATCAACACTCGCACCATACATCATGGTTGCCTTGGCTGACAAGTTTCTATTAGAAATTACTGTATTCAAAGCGCCATTCTTTTGATCTTTCTCAGCTTTCCGTTCCTATCAAACATACTTCCCAAATACACAATCTCTTCTGCTTCTTCCAAACACTCGTTACCTACTAGTACTTAGCGTCGTCTCACTTTCAAATTCAAATATTCGACTTTCGAACATTCGTCATCAGGTCACATATTTTTAAAACAACTATCGTTTCTTACAGACAATCATTCGAGAGAAAATCAAAGGTGGTTGGTTAAAAATTAATTGTTCTGGTTATGATACATTAAAAAATTAGTCTGCGAATTTCGGAGTCTAGTACATATTCCAATATTCAAGGACACATCGGAACACAATGTGTTCCGCAACTAGATGGAAGCCCACGCCTGAACGAGAGAACGGCACCAGAATTTATTTTTCACCCGTGATGAGGTGTGGGAAAAAAGATTTTAAAATACTTAAAAGTTCAAAAGTCAATTACATATTTTTTAAATACAGAAAATAACAAAAAATAAAAATATTACAAGAGGCAACAAAGATGTTACATAACTCTAACAAATATGTTTTGATTCGCTGTGATGTTTTTAAAATGAATTTATATATTGGTAAATATCACAGTAATTTGACAAAATGTTGCAAATAATGTCATATTGCACATATATAAGATGTGCTATTATAATAAATATGAAAGTAATAAAACTTTATTGTCGATAGGACATTAAAACGTGCAAAATACATTGTATGTCTCAAATGCCCATATTTATTTGAAATAATTAACTGTTTTGTTTTATTGTTATTTTTTTCAAATGTATTGATGGATATTATTGTAACTAGGGAACAATGATTACCAAAATACACCCATTCATAAATTAAGAGTTGCTTGAAGAGCCAAGCAATGGAGCGCTGAATATTCTGAATTACATTAGTCACTGAGACTTGTTTCACTATGTCTCGGCCCGTGGACACGGGTCGTAACTTAAACGACGCAATATTTTTTTTACCACAGATACAAATCGTAGTATAATCCCAGCTTCGTTCCCTCGGGACTGAAGACGATATAAGTTGTTGTGTTTTGGGATTTGGTGTTCTCGTTCGACCCCTGCGATCTGTTGCCCCGCGTGCTGCTCAGGGTGACATTGAGCCCGCGGCGGCCATGTTGCAACGGGCCCTATCGATCCAGCCTCCCGCAGGAGCTGGGCCAGTTTGCCAATGGGAATCCTTTATACCTTCGACTAGTATTATTGCATTTTGAACTGTAGTATCATTAAATTTTATTTTCAAATATTATATTATATTTCATTAATTGTGTCGTACTCAGATGTGATAATAGTGTTGGAACCAATCTTGCTGTCGCAATGATACAAATGTTAACATTAGTTTGTTTTCTAATATTATATGTCCGTTAAGATCTACATCCTCAATCTATTTTTGAGTGTTGGAATAACAATCACAATATTTCAGATTAAGATGACAGAAGTGAGCCTGAATATGCTCTTGTTCCAAGCCCAAGGTGTAACAAATATAATTTGTGAAAATATGGCATTAAAAAATGTAATATCCTTTGCGTCGGCTGATCTCCAGCTGCGTCAATTTGTGATATTGTGTACGGGTTTGGATTGCACAAGAATAACCCGACGATGTGACAATACTATTTTATTATACTAAGCTTACAGTTATGAATACAATACGAGAGATGCGTTTCGAGCCGCGGCTGCGATGCGAGAGAGCGCGACCGAGTGCCCGGCGATCTTTTATTCCTTTCACTCGCGTCATTCTTACCAAAATGCGCGCGTCACGCATTCACTACATCCAGATGCAGCACAAAAAATATAAAGGGTAAATCTTTTTTCAAAAAAACTCAGCTACCACACGTAACACGATCTCGGGACCTTTCTATAGTCGGTAAGGTGTTTATTTATAACATTACACGTTTTGAATCTGTGGTCAAAAATATGCTACGATAGATTTTATTTATTAATACACTTCATAATTTTTTTTAAACGATAAGCTCTTGGTCTGTTTTGGAAAACCTCAAATTTGCGCAGCCCTAGTTTAAACACGAACACAAAAGAAAAGTTGTTTTGAAATAAAAGTGGATGCCATTGTAAATTCTAAGAAATCCTACACTGTACTTAGTTTCCCATGTTGTAGTTGTCAATATGCGAAGATAACAATGAAAAACAGAATACTCTAACTAGTATTTTACCTAATTCCTTATATTTTAGATTATATTATTGCTTCTCAAATTCGGATTGGTTTAGTTTGAGCTATAATATTCTTCGTAACATAGTAAGATTTTCATATTTTATAATCTTTAATTAACTTAAAATTTACATATTAATTAGAGATGAGATTGGTTTAAGTTCAATTACAGTTAAATTGGAAATAACGTTAAAGTGATTTGCCTAATATGTTATTAATTTATTAAGATGTATTTATGTTAAGCAGAGGCTAAATACTGAGGAATTATACTCAACTCATTCGTGAAGAAATGATATTAATGTTGAAATATTATTAATTTATATATTTCTTTTTTACATATATTTTACATTTTTGAATACATAGCGGATTCACCTCAGGGCTCAAAGCATATATATACTATAATATGATCTTATTCGCCTCCAAGATATGCATTCATTTTTTATAGATTTTGTTTGACAGATATTGCAAAAGCAAGCGCTCTGTATAATTACAAAGTATAACATTTGGGCCTTATACTTTCAACTGTCAAACATATTTGACAAGGGAAACACCACACGAGGGTTGGCCTTTAAGCCGACAGCTTACAGCCAATTGACTTAAATGTTTTAGAACATAAACTGTCATTAATAATCAGTATAACGATTTCAAATATATAACATTGAAAATCGCGTTTAAGCCCGTATCTGTGAGGTCAAAAAGTACCTACGATCAAGCTTACGGCGCACAAAGTTGGACACAATTATGAAATCTAAAAGATCGATAATAATCGACTTATTGTTCATGTTTGTATCGTTAACTCTGTCGTTGGACGTAATTAAACATGGTGTATTTAACTTTCTACAAACTATTGTGAGTTATTTTTACGTTAATCGGTTTCGATACTGATGTATCTTCGTCAGGACTGGCGTACAACTGAACTATTCCACACAAATAAAATATTAAAACGCCATCAATTACGGGACAGAGGCGGATCTTGGTAGAAGTGGGGAGAGGATTGACAGGAAGACATTGAAATGGGGAATATGCCAAATAGCGAGTTGTTTGTTATTTACAATCGGTTAATAATTATGTTAGACATAGTTTTTAATTTCTAGATTTCTAAATTATCTAAGAGCTTTATTATTGATACGTAAAATTTCAATACCGTTTCCTTTTAGAGAATATATAGGCTATTGTGAATATGGAGCAGAAAGATCGGCTTATGTGTAAGTTGTACGAGTAGGTGCCCCAATCCATCACTCACCGAGTGTGATGGATGATTGCGGAGTGTATTGAGTGTATTGAGTGTGTTGAGTGTGACCAGACCAGGTTAAGCAATAAAAACTACTTACGGTTGACGCAAGTTCATTGTTGAGCACAGTTTATAGATTAAGAGAAATACAATAGTCGTACAATTAAATGTTTACTCGCGAAGAGTTTCAGAAGCGCTTGTTGGAGATGCCGTCTGGAAGGCGGCCACGAGAAGAGTGGAGCTCACGACACGGCCATCCAGATGGCTTCTGGTCGCGTGTTATTGTTGTTGTTATTATTTCTGTTAGGAGCTCTATTTTACGCCCAGTATATGCAAGGTGCGTTCAGGGTCGTCGGCGGCGATGATGACAGCGGAAGTGACAGACATCCACAAACGCTTTTGAATTAGTTTCCGCTCTACCGCCCCATCCAATTATGCACGCGATAATACTGATGCTGGTCAGTACCCTTAATGCGGTTGCAAGCTTTCAAGCTAACGCGTTAGCTAGGATATTGAGCCAAGCTATTATTTGACGACCCCGAGTAATCCTTACTCTCTCTGCTGAAACTTTTCCATGTTTTAAAATGCGCCGCTGCGGGGATTTTCCCGCGGGCGCAGCTCCCATTCATGCTCGGCCCCGGTCCGGCACCCCGGCCCCCGACCCCCAGCCCCCAGCCCCCGGCCCGCGAGCTACCCTCCAGCCCCGAGCGCGCGGCTGGCGCACGTGTCGCTCCTCACGGTTATACCCCGGAACCTACCTACCGATCGCTTCTCTAAATGTTAAATCGTACAATTTCGATAAAATCCATGTTTGTGTATTATGGCAGGTGAGGTGAATTAAAATTGAAGGCACAATTTATACACATGATATAACTTTTGAATTATTCGACTATGGGGTGGTTTTAGTCGTAACCAACGTATCGCGGCATATGAAGCGATAAATGACGAGCAATCACTGTGCAAGTATAATAAAATAAGGAAAAATGTGATATTCTAAATATTAAATATTAAAAATAATATTGTGTCTCATTTTTGGCAATACCGTGTCGACAGCATTCAGGCCTTTACGTCTCCATGACAATGCCTGTGAAGATAAAAATCCAGTAATTGTGTGTTTTTACAAAAATTTGGACATACTCAAAATATTATGAATATAAATATACTGGTCTAAATAAGAAGTTTAAAAATTAAAAATTGACTTTTCAGGCGTATTCTAGTATATCGTATCTACGCTTTGACAATAGTAAATTTGACGTACCAACAACCGAAAAATGTTTTTTACCACGGGTGAAAGTCACCATGGTAAAAATTGACTACTGATCACGTAACCTGTCCTTAGTGATGTTCATTAACGAAGATACGAGCATAATGTTGCGTAGGTGTAAATAACGAGTGCCGGAATAGATGTACTTAGGATGAGAGCTCACTCGGGCTGGAAAAGCCGATAAAGACACTGAGAAGGGAGTGGATGCGGATGTAAAATTAAAGGTCTTTCTCCCGTTACCGGAAACATCAACCTCTTAGGGAAATCGCGTCTAGCGAACCGTAATGACTGCACTCGTGTACAGTAGTGGAAGTTATGTTAGAGAAGGAGAGGCAGAATAACGTAAAAAGCTATGTAAAAAATACATTTATATATATATATATATATATACATATAAATAATTAGGCAAAATACTTTGTTTAAACCACTATTTATTAATTATTTTGCATTTTTCGATACCTACGGTATCTTCTTCAGGAAACAATGTATACACTAAAATTAAAAATACAAGCATAGATAAAAACAAAACTATAAAGTGGTGAATAAGTAAGAGCTAATATGAAAATAAATTTAAAAGGAGACTATTTGCAAACAGGATTTGGTTATTTATAATATTTACTATAGGTATCGAAACATGTAGAATTTATCTCTTTTAGGTTAGATCGTGTTTGTGGGTGGCTTTAAGACTTTGTCTCGAATGCTACGGAATAACAGTACCTACTTGTGGGTGTGGGATATCAGTTTCCTACATTAAAGATAGTTTTTCATTATTATTCAATGGGTTGAATTCTAACAAGGTCAACTCTTCTATATGACGACAGTTTAGAGCTATATGCATATAGCAGTATAGACAGATTTGCAGTGTTTATTATATTAATAATTTAATTTAATTTACATGTAGACTTTGTTTAATGTGATACCCGACTACTTACACAATTCATGAAATTGACACCAGATTTTAAGACTCTTATTAGACCAGTATTAATTAACAGAAACAGAAACACGAACTCTATTATCGTAATTAAAATGTTATACAGCACGTGTACACGGATTAGACTTGTGTCGAGAGTCGCTGAAGTATTGATTTTAGCACGGAACGACATATGTCTCATTATCAATTGTGTTTTGAATGCAAAATAGCATAACACTATTGCTGCACACTTTACCGACAAATCTTCGAGACGAGTGATCAAAGTTCCATCTGTGTACACGCTCGTAAAGTGCACAAGGAAGAAAGACATCGAAAATATAGAAAACATATTACAATGCTGAACATTAAATATAATGTCGTAAGATTTACTCGGAATTGAAACGTCATTTATTGTTTTGAACTTGAGCGCTAACCGGACGACGTGAAGATCGGCAAACTAGCACGTACACCGCGCCCAGCATCCAGCACTCGGCACTGGGTACACTTCTCGGTCCGCACAAGCCAGGTTCGCTAATGTGCGGTCAATATTGCGTCGTGCAATTAGCGGTCAGTCGCCCGGGAGCGGTCAACACTGCCGCTGTGGCCCACGGTCCGGCAACAGGGCCACTACCGACTGTACTATTAACTATTAAAATGCCATTCACTATTTGATTTAAGATAAGAAAAACTTATTTTCTTAACGATAAAATAACAAGTTTAAAACAAATGAGAGTATTTAGTTTCTTAGAAATGGTACAAATTGCAATTTGTTACTCCAAGATAAGATCGGTTGACCTGTTTGGTATTGGAATTAAGCCAACAGAAGTTTGGAGCAATTAAAAATTAAAAAGCATTTTGCTAGAAGGAGCAGGCAATTAACACGGGGGCACTACGCAGTAAAGAAGAAGTACTTAGAAAAATGAACTATCTGCCATATCGAAACTCTTTAGTTTTAAATACGAGTATCCAATTCAAGTGGATGGACAAATCGAGTTATAACTATTCTATATATGAATAAATCGAGAAATTAGGCAAGTTTTTATAGAGTCGCGGTGAGCAATGTGATGATAGCCAAGTTAAACGGATATGACACGAGTAGAAGAAGAATAAAAATTCAACCTTGAAATGATGAGTCGAGTGAAAGGGTGACTTGCTTTACTATGACTTATTTAATACGAGTACATAGAAATTGGTGATCCTGGACCACCGACAGAGAGAAGGTGCGATGTACATTTTCTTCACTGATGCCCTGGTTGATAGGGATACGCTCTCTACAATTTTCAGCACCAGTGAACCATCAAATTTTTTTTCTCGCCGCGCGGAATATTTATTCTCTCGCTACAAGTTTGTGTGCCTTGCCAAAACTCCACGTTTTATAAAATTCAGGACCACTAAAAATATTTTGATTTGAATTCCTAAACATGCGGATGTATTGTGCGGTCTAGGCTCTAGATTATTGTATTTACTTAAAATTCGTTTATTATTTAGCATCGTAAATCTTTTGGAGAAGTTTCCGGAGATGTTTTAACGTTTGTTTATTTTGTTAGAATGATGCGCGGATGAAACGCTTCATTATCTACGCGGCCGAACGCTGCTCGGCACGACTGATACCGATTTATAGAATATTTGAAGACTGAATCATTTGCATGACCAATCGGATTTGGAACAACTTTGTATTTTCCTTCCGACAATCATATCTCGTCTCGAGAAGGGTTTTTGTAATAAACAAATATTGAATTTTGAATGAGAGTTTGTACAGGTTACAGATGTTTATTTGCAGTGGCGTGCAGTAGACACAAACTTAGGTTATATTGTTACCGACGATGCTAAGTATACAATAGACATACTAGGTATCAAAAGAAATGTTTTTATAAAGAAACGTTTTTTTTATTTTTATGAACGATTCAATCAATTTAAATTTAGAATATAATTGTAAATTAATTGTTATTATTATTATTAAGTTCTTTTTTTGCTCGGTACCGTACCCGGCTTTCGATTTCGTTTAAAATATTTTGTACGATTTCTCCTTCGGACAACGCATTTAAAATTAAAACATTTATTTAAATAACTAGCTTTACAAATAGCCGAAACTCATAACATAAATTATTTTACGTTAAAATTTAATTTAGTATTGGTAAATAATCTATCTTAATAAAATCCCGAAAATTGCAAATTCGCTCGCTTGACAGATAACAAATTTTATCAATGCAAATACCCAAATACGGAATGACGTTGGAATCACAGGTTGGAATACACTGAAAAGAAAACGTTTAGTCTATCAAGTAAAACAAATATGTAGAAATGTCATTCCAAGCAGTTTTCAATAAGGATTAATCCCTTTTGAAGACAACAGAAATAAGCAAAAATTGTTTTAAAAATGCAGAAAATTCGCAGACGTAAAGATGCCAACGTAGTTTCAGTAAGAAAATATTTTGTTCAGTACGATTATTATGGAGATCGAACAAACAAATTACATTTAATAAACGCGTAAGCACTGGAAATTTGCCGACCATATGAAGTTGTTACAAATGATTCGCAATTTTTCTAAATAATTTACGGCTAGACGAATGTCGTGGGTTACGTCATAGACGACGTTAAGATAATTAGGACAATAAAGGCTAGAATTTTATAGTGTCTTTTCATCATAATATGAAGATTATTTGATTTATTTTTATTTCCCAGAATCTTTAGTAATGCACAGCTTTTTTGCTCGTATGCAGTGCACGCCCCTGTTGTTACTTTGGTCCGCTGCGTGTACTGGCGGAACATTATAAGGGAGCACACCCCGTCCCGTGTTTGCCAGATTTTAATTGAATTGTGGCAAGCGAGAAATCCCTTTCAATACACAGACCATCGGGTCGTGACCTTTCACTGAGGCAATAAACAAATTGCGCTTCGTGGGGGAGTATTGATATAAGTTCTACGAAAACAAACCAATCTTCAAATTGTAACAATAGTTATAGCCTTTTGTTCTTGAACAGAAATCTCAGGATCGTAGACTACTTTGAAAACTGAATATCAAAATATCTTACAGTTTTTAAGTTCCAAAATGTTGAATAGTGTCTAGACTTGAATCTAGATTTTAGCTAGAATATTCTTCAACTATTAGTTTTGCCCTCAATGATGAGAAGCAGGATCTGATATTTTTTTAGGTGATTCGTTTTTTGCATCCCGATTTTTAGAAGAGTCTCATTTTAAATGTCTGTACGTCCACATCTCAAATGTTCCGGTAGTTTTAACCAATTAAGCTACAGTGACATATCTACATATGAATGTTACCATATTAGTAAGACATTTATTTTTAATAATTATATATTTTCTTTGTATTTTTCTAAGTGATTAATCTAATTGATTTTGATTATCACAGAACTATATTCTGAAAACTCCCTAACTGCGATTTCATCATAATTTTTTAATGTTTTTTTTCCAAAATAACAAATTTTATTAAAAAAATTCCTTTCTATTTTATGGATTTCAATCATTTTAGAAACAATGTTACGATCTCAGTATTTTAACGCAGTCGGGTGAGTACCGTGAGAGATGAGACTAAAGAGAGTTCAGATGTTGTTTGTTTGAAATGCTTGGCCTAATTATAAGACATTCGCCTGTTGGCCGAGTTTTCACAGTTCATTGAGTTATATTTCATAGCACAAGCGCTTAATCAGTTTAAAAAATAATAAGAATATTGATCTGATATTTATTCTACATAAAGTGGCACTGTTTATTTTATTATTATTTAAGCTAGAGCAATAATTTTATATTTGATTTTACCGCCAAGTAATAAGTGAATTTATTTTATTTTACTTGTCTTTCGTATGTTGAGTATGTCGGCACTATGTTTATTTGTTCGGTACAGATTTTTTATTCAAATTAACATTGCGAAGGATGTGTTTACGAAGAACTCGGTAGAAACTTCTTTTTGTCTTTCTACGTATTTATTATCATTGACATTTCTAGAGTTTTCTGGGAAAATTTCGTACTTTGGGATGTCGGGTGACGCGAGGCAAGCGGGACAAGTTCAAACATTGTTTGTAAGTAGCGTTACGATTTTTTGTTTTTCTGTTCTGTATTGTTCGGCAGCTGAAGCACGTGTCCCGCTTCCCGTGGAAGTTAAACGTACAGTTTGGCGAAGAAAAGAAACTCACACCCTCGAGTCCGGTGCTTTATTAACATTTTTAATTCACCGCAACGCTGAATCTTAAAAATTAACTATTACGTATCCCGAAAATTTTTTAAAGTAATCGTACATTTTTTTTTACAGTCGGAACGAACAGGTCAACGGTCACAATACTGTACTTGCCACTGAATAGTTTTAAGCTATGTTCTTTCTAAGGGTGTGCGCGCGCACACGATTTGGCATCAAAAAATATACCGCGCACTCAATTTTTAACGAGACTTCTACTTCATGCGCCGCCTTTTATCGAAAGTCGGCGACCATGTTGCGGTATGTTGATTTATTTATTTTGTACATTAAACTTTCCGAAGTTGCACAGCCGAGATAATCTCTTTCTGCCCGCGCCTCTGCTGTCGTCTATCTTCCGCTGCATAATGTGTTGTAAAAGCGGAGAACGCGTCCGAAGTATGTAGATTATGTATGCATCTTAATACATCTTCATTAGCAACGTGGCCAAGCCAGGCCTTATCGGTAGCCTTGTATTGGTGTGATAATGTTTTCCTTATTTTCTCCAGCGCACAAATAGCAGCATTGTTACTTCAAATTGCACAATAGATTATTTTATGCGCGCACCGCGATCCAAATATAGAAGGAATATTGATTTTAAACATTTTTTAAATGTCTAAAACTATTTAGTTTTTAAAATCCGAACCGCAATTACTCAATTGCAGTTTGAATTATATCCCTAAAAAAAATCGGTTACAAGCTGTGTCGTAGCAACAATCACCAGGCTCCTATCCCAATCACCAAGAACACTTTCATTCGCGTTCATTTATTCATTTATAACAGAGATTTTTAAATACTAATTAAATGTATTAATTAGTAAGATATGCACATAAAATCAATTTTATCGAAAAATATTGTTGTTGCTACCGGAATTCGAACCTGGATCTCTTTCCATTCCGGGGAAGGTGCATTAACCGACAAATTTTCGAACCCATATGTTACACTTTTAAAATGAATACATCTATCGTTCCATTGTTTGAAAGATTATTCCAGATTTTTAACCTGCGCTGCAATTATTTACGATTGTTGTTCAGTGATTCCGAGCCCACCGGCGTTTGCTACAGTGCTGTGACAGTCACTGGTTGTTACGATTATATATTTAATGATTGGCTCTTTGGTCTTTTTTCAATTTTGCAATAAAAAACGGTATATATTTTTTATTTCATATTTCTTACGTGTCCCTTCATTCCTTATATGTGTACTAGCGAAAACACATAAAATAAGTATAATATTGGTTTAGTGCCATGTGCCATCTAATATAATTACAAAATTAACGATCGAATTTGACTTATAATGCAACGTGCACACGTAACATACGTCTAGTGGACACCAACCGATCAACATATTCTATGTTAAATATTCAGCGCAGGTCAAATACACAGGTCACACGGTCCTTCTAGTCTTCTAGTCCCTCGACAAGCAATAAGCTTTGGTAAGCTTTTGCTGTCAAAGTCAATAGCTCGGCAGCTATTTATTATTAGCTGGAATCTTCTGGAAAGTTCAGAACAAAACTAATATCGACGTGGAATAGTGCAGAATGTATCGGCGGCTTTCAGAATTCCTGCTACATGACGTATTTTGAGTAAATGCATCGAAATATCTTGCAAAGAGGGTATAAACGTCACGTTCCTGAGTTACAAAGTATTTTTACGAGTATATGTCCACGCCTATGTACTTTTTATTTTATTTCATGGCAATTTGGCATTATTTTAACAATTTCCCACCTTAACCGCATCTCTTGATCTCACATTTTTAAACATTTTCTTCAGTTTAGAGAACGGTAAAAACACAAACCGTTGACAGCAAAAAAATAAGTTGTAATATATTATAAGTTGTACTAGTACAAACAAAAGTATCTTACTCTTTTCAATATATGATACATAATAGAGTTTTATCAGTGATGAAACGACACTCCCGCGATTAATGTGAATACACATTTTGTGGATCAGTAAAAAATCCTTTATCAATTTTATTAATTCCGTGCGGTAATTCTATGATTTTGGGAAGTTTGTTTTGTGCGGAGATGGCGAATATATTGCGGAAAGATTTCAGCCGGAATGTTAACGCGACAAGGGATTCTGACGGTGCGGTGAAAAATGCGACCATAGCCTAATGGAAGAATTTTTATTGAAGAAGAAAGTAATGCGTATAACGTGAGAATTCACCACGATTTTGCACTTGCAATACAATACAACAATATTTAAACCAAGTTATGTTTTTTCGAAAGAATGATTTGTGGCGTGTATTTTTTCAGTATTTTTACATACTTTAATCCTAGTAATGGGAACTTTACCGATAAAAATTATTTATTTGAAAAATATGCAAAGGAGATACATCTTTAGAAGGATAATAATTTGCAGAATCGACTTCTATACTAAACCGTTTTTTAAAGCACTATTACTTTTAGTTAACGCAGTTGTACCGTTAAATATATTACCGATTGTTTCGTATCTTTTGTTAGTTAGTTAATAGATATCATTTGTCTATTTGTTCAGAACTGAATTTGTTAAATTGCAATTTAGAATAGAACTGAGCTGTTAAGGAATGCATTTGAATATTTTTGAAAGTTGCATCCGATGGAGAGAGGCACCAAAGTTCGGTGATTAAACTGTCACCGATGATGCTCGATAGCTTCTTGGAGGAGGATCCTGCCAGGGTTGTCACGACAATACTGATGGTGATAACAAGGCTGTTGTTATTACCTTTGCTCATCCTCCTTTTATATACAGTACACTACAGTTTATATACAGTACAGTACAATACAGTAAAACACTGTACCTAACGGTAAAATACATCAAATAAAATAGGTAAAGTCTGCTATTATACAATAAAATACTAGTGTAGCAGGCAGGGCACCGAATTACGTGTTCTTACTTTGCTGGAATGTTTTAGCATTATTTCTATAATAATATAGCATACCAGTATGTAGTATGAATATAAAAAATAAATTATTATTACATAAACAAACTCTCAGTTTCAGGAATACAAATAAAGTTTCATTGATTTATAACTTTATTTATACAAAAATTCGTTCATCCTGTTGAACTGGTTAGATGAATCGCTAGAAGCGGATGAATAGCGATTTTGGCAAGAGAATGACATACCACCGCCCGTGCAGCAGTTCCTCGCGCCGGTGAACCAGATCGAATTTTTTTTCACCGTGACATAATCACCTACATTCCCGGCGCTTTTGCACTCGCTCTCTCGGTGGGCCATTGTCACTGCAAGCATTGTCGCACATGACACACGAGGCTCTCGGTGTGGTAGTGAATTGTTTCGAACCAGAGATTGATAAAAACATCGCGAATGTTTGATGTTGTCTTCGTCTTCGTCTCGCTGTTAGAACAGTGGTCGCTTCTCTGCTGGCCAGAACATTATTTGACTTGATCCGTCCATTATGTGAACTATTTATTTATTAGAGTGAACTATTAGTGAAAACCTCCCTTTTCTACTGTACCTTGAGTTATCCATCTTTTATTGCTCTTAAAAATGAACTATGTACTTCAAAAGAAAAATTGGAAACATTTGACCAACTGACAATGATTATTTGAATCGAATATAAATATAATCAAATTCCTATCCAACTTTGTGTCCAACGTATTCTTTGTAGACGAATTGATACATTACATCGAAGTGAAGTGTCAGTGAATTTTCTTTGAAATATCAATTAAATTGGTACTCAACTTGCGAGTACCTATAATATAATTATTTTAAAAACAAAATATTACTCAATTCGACACATAAAAATATAAGATTGTATTTTGTCGCTGCAATCAATGGCGGAGGTTCAATTATAAAGAATTAAACTGATAAATTCCCATACTCAATAAATTCCCATACTCAATAAATACCCATACTCATCATACAATAAATTCCCATACTCAATAAATACCCATACTCATCATACAATAAATTCCCATACTCAATAAATACCCATACTCATCATACAATAAATTCCCATACTCAATAAATACCCATACTCATCATACAATAAATTCCCATACTCATTGAATTTTCACGTATTTTATTAATCGCAATGTCCTAGAATATTTAATATGCAGTTTAATAACTGCCAACAGGATTTTTTAAGGTTTGAATAAAAATTTGATCTTTTTTTAAAATTATTTATGAAGACGTAAATAGTAATGTATATAGACAACAAATTTTACAACTTATACGTTGCAGCTATTTTAAATTGATACATCTTACATTCCATTAAAAGCTATCACCTATTTAATAAAATTAAATTGGAAAATCTCCAGTGTCTCCTAGCGAATATTTCTCGAAGGTATTCACAATAAAAGGTGATAGCTTTTAAATAAATAGAATGTAAGATGTATCAATTTGAAATAGCTGCAATATATAAGTTCGAAAATTTGTCATCTGTATTCGAGGCTGGCGTAGTGTAATCGGTTATCGTACTTTCCCGTATAGATTGATAAATACATAAATTGAATTTATCTGTACGTATATCTTTCTAATTGGTGCATTTTAATCGTATTAAAAAAATAATTTCGTCGATTGCCATCTGAAAGTGCAACATATTGTTGCATATTTCAAAATGTACGTCTAAATCAATACGTACCGCGAGTTCCCGTTCAGGCGAGCCACCGGCACACCGACGGCCGAGGGGTGGGAAGGGGTCACGTTACATTATTCGATGTCGAAAGGATGATTTATTAACTAAACCGAGGGGTTTCATTTTGAAGACGAGCATGGTGACGTTATGTGGGAAATAAAAGGGTGCAAAGGCGATATCGACATTTTTCGCCGGCTTCACACCGGGGCCAAGGTCCCGCGCGTGTGGGGCACAGCCGGGGCTCCTCACGCGAGTGGCCCGGCTCGAGCGCAGTTCGCGGAGTCACCGCTGGGGTTATTGATTGTTCGCTTTAGTCAGGAATTAATTCCGATCAGTTACGGCTTCACTATTCATTGCTCGATCTTATTACGTGCCTTAATCGCTTCATCATCATCATTATTGTTATCCCTTATGTAGAATATAGTTATTCTCGGTGTTAGATTTAATTCATTCTAGGTTATGTGGTGTTAAGATTACCTTTTAGAATACATGAGCGGCTAACTCGACCGAGCGCGTGATTCTCTCTCTCTAAATGGGCGATGGATGACCAGAGCGTAGATGGAGGAAAACACATAATTGAAAGATTAGTTTTGTAATACTAAGAAAAAAGTTTATTCAGTAAATGAAATAGGGCTATGTAAGAAATGACGGAACACAGATGACAATACAAAATACAACGACAGTTATATAGTAATGGTGATCTTAATAGTAATACCAAATAGCGTGACTCGATACTTTCTGAGAATGTCCATACGTGATGGATGACGCTGATTGACCGCTGGGCGGATTTCACTACATTCACTGCTGAGGTGAACCGAGGAAACTAACTGAACCAAGCTGGCAGATAAATACCTCAAATTGCACAACAGATTACACACAAGTTGAAATGGTGACGGCCTGCGAGAGGGCTGGTCGAGGTGGCGAAGGTGCGGAGTCAGCGTGGTGGAAGCGAGGATGGACGTAGGAGTTCATAGGCGAAGATCTAAGCAGGAGGCGATGGCTGTCAAAATACGGTGAATTCAGCCTAGCGGATATCCGATGATATCCTATTATGTAGATACAGATAGATGTTGTCAGAATGCATGGTAAGATTACTCGCGGTCCCGATACAAGGTGGAGTGTCCGTGGAATGTTCGAGATTCCAACGGCTGGTGAATTAAAGCAGATGCACACGCGAGCACAGTATAAGATGGTCATAAATCAAAGTGTTAAAATCAAAGATAACAAAGATTTAACGTCAACTAGCACAATTCGCACGACTCTTGGCGAGATAAACTTATACAGAGACGGAGCCGCGATCCAGCTTCTATTGGGTCCGGACGGGGTCTGCTGGTGAAGTGGACGGAAGCGGATATCTAACAGCGATTTTTTCTATGGAGAACTCGACGAGTGACTAGAATCAAACTGCGCTATGAGAGAACTTTATGCTATAGAAAATAAACCTACGACACATCCTGGAAGAGTTGGTGGCCCGTCTCGTCAAGCTTTTACATGGAGATTCCTTCTTAACACTGTCTTGTGCCGCTTCAGTCCTTTCTGATCTTCTTCTTCGTCTTGTGCCATATCTGTTCAACGAACGTTGGCTATCGTCACTTTGTTTACTGCAGCTCGGTGCAGCTCTACAGTAGACCGGCCAAACCGTTGCCTCAGGTTCTTCAGACAATGTTTTCCTTCTTCCAGAGCTCCGACTTCCAGCAATGTTTCCCTAAATTAGGTACTAGGCGCAAGATTTCGTACTTCTTCGGATGTATCATTACATGTTCGAGATATTTAATTTGTCGTATTTTTATCGTTTTAAATAGTTATTTATCTTTATTCACCCGAACCGTAACATCTTCATTCGTAACTCTGTTCGTCCAACTTATTTTAAGCATTCTTCTCATCCACATCTCAAATGCCTCATCATTTCTTCGCTAAGCGTCCAACCTTCCATTCCATAAAATAAAATCGAGAACCAACCATAATTCAAGGTTATTGAGATCATGACTGCAGAGCATCTTTTTCATGTGGGTAAAGGTTGATACTTTCTGATCAATCTGTCTTTGTACAGTCGTTATTACTGTGCGTTCTCAACTTGTTCAGGGGCGTTCTAGCGACCCCCGTCCCTTCGGAGTCTCCAAGATGATATGTAAGGCACCCCTTCAACAACCCTGTATAACGATTTTTACAAATGTTGGTAGACAGGAGGAGCGTCGGTCATCTTGGATGGCATACAGTGTCGTTGCAGTAATAGTATTTTTATTTATTTTATATAATTGTTTAATATACCATTCTATACAAACAAACGATAAAACTTAAAACTCTCGCCGACCCCGCAAACATTGAAAACTAATTTCTGGCATTTGAACGAATATTAAGCATTCAAAATTTTTCTACATTAACCTCGCCATTTTTACTACAGATATATACTTATATCAATCTAATTGTGATACACGGTATGTGAAACGTTTTCGACATTTGAGGTTTGATGCTAAATATGATAATAAGAAGTCATCAGGACTCGGACTAAACGAGCCATTGTAATTTTCTTCATTGCGATGATTATTGCCTTGCCACTCACCGCTTGTTAGGTCAATTATCCTAAGTCTGGTTGGTAATTGGCTATTAAAGATAATATTGTGAACGCTATCGAAGTTTACAACACGTGGAACTAATCCACTGCCAATTAAGAAGTCAAATATTAATATTTGAAGGTAACTTTTCGTGGTTGGGCATGTTAAGTATTAATGTATGTACATCAAATATCACTACTCAAATATTTGCTCTACGTTGAATTTTTTGGTAACGTTATTTTCACAGTGATGTGTATATTAGATATACTCACAAAAGTGAGAATATATGTTTTAAATCAAATAAAACGGACTGCCGCAAGGATCTAAATGCGGGACATTACTAATGCCGAATATCTTCATGCTGAATTAGTGCACGAATTAAATCTTCACATCGTAAGCCATGTGGGTTCGTGTTCGTAATTGATAGCTTAGGTCGTTTCCACAAAGGGTAGGTATAGGCAATACGTATAATACGGTACTTATGTGATCTAGGTGTGGTCGGAGGCCCCGTATCCGACCTAGACTGCAGACGTTCGAGGAATAATGGCGTCGACTGCTGCGCGCTGGTTTGTCGCTGCGATCCCTGGCACAATGGGCGCGCACGTCGCTCGTCCCGAGACGACATCTGCGTCCGTGATGTTTCGCTTCCGAAGACAAGCGACCTCTGTAATATTTACGACAACTTCTTTATCCACCAGCCATTTGTATCTTTCTTCAACAGCGTCGATTATGTTTTAGTTTTAGGTACCTAAACACCCATTCCCGCATTATTCTTCAGTAGAAAGTTAACCAACTTTTTAAATTAAATTTTTCCGCGAGTCACTAATTAAAATTTAAATGAAAATCTCTAGACGGTGCCAGGATATTATTTTTCACTGCAGGTTTATTAATTAATTTACTTTTTAATTCAGTTACGAAGTAATTCTTTGAAGAATTCGTAGCAATTTTTAAATTTGGTCTTCTTAATGATCAAAGAAGCATGAAACTAAACATAACTTTTAACTATTATATCTATTATTAAGACCCGTGTCCACGATGATCTCTCAATAAGGCTTTGATCTCAGAGAGTTGCTAAAGGTTCGTACATATATATGGGATGCGTCATTCTAATCCCCTTGCAAAACATATGGGCTGATGATTCATAAACCCCTTCGCACTAAATTCTGAACCATCATTCATCACGTATCTAGTTTAATCTTCGAGAGAAATCTCTTCCGTTGTCAAGGTCATTAGGTTTGGTTATGTTAGGTTAGGTTGGTAAAAAATAAGAATTATGTAGAACATTAAATTTAAAATGGACAAATCTTGTTTGCCAAAATATAATAAATAAATCAGATTAGATAAAACGGCCATCGAATGATATATTAAACAACCACATAAAATAAATAAAAATATTGTTACACACAATTTCTGATTGATCTTTCCTGCAACAACGCTGTATGTCATCCAAGATGGCCAACGTTCCATCTATCAACATTTGACTCAATTACTACACTTTTGTCTGTAGTTACTTTTTTTTCGTGCTGTTTGATGATGTCAATTTTTTTTTAAATAAATTCACTATAAAATACATGATACAAGCATTAAAAAGGGATTTTTTGTGTGTTTTTTCTGGTATTTTGAATTTTTGCGTTGAATTTAATTACGAATCTTAGACACCGTCGCTTCCAACCGTGCCTATGACTGCCTATTTCAATAATATATTATAAATCCGTATAATATATTTTTTTCTATTGGTAAATAATTTCCAATAAGTGTATTGTATAGTTTCGGAGCTAAGAATGTATAGAAGAGTCGATAGAAAGTCGTTGTCGCTCTCGGTACTGGAGTGAAATCGTTCACTCGTCGCCTTGTGTTGTGACTGGCCGAGTGTATTTATGTGTTGTAATATTATCGCACATAAATGAATTGAATATATATGAATGAATATATGAATGAATGAATGAATATATATTCAACAAGTCTCAGCGTGTAGATTTGTCTTATACCTAGAACATTGTATTCTGCGCGTGATATATATATACTGCACGCATAGTGCACAATATTTTAGGGATGTGAGTCGATAATGTGCACGCTGCCCGTGCGTAATCTCAAATTACAATTTTAATATCTTCGAATTTTGAGCGGCCAGACTATTTTTTGTTACATAATTTAGGGCCTGACGCGAATACATAAAATAATAATGGGTCAATTTCCCAAATATCTATTTCGATGTATGTAGAATTAAAGCTCAACATGATTTTGTAGAAATGTTATACAATAATATTTTAAATACTAAATTAATGTATTAATTATAAATATATACATATAAAATCAATTTTGTCGAAAAATATAGTTTTTGCGTCACCGGTATTCGAACCTGGATCTCTATTTCCAATCCGGGGAAGTACACTACCAATTGTGTTATAACGCCAGTATTTTTCTTGACAAATTTTCGAACCTATATGTTACATTTTTCAAATTAATACACCTGTCGTTCCATTATTTGAAAGCCATCTACATTATTTTTACAGAATCTCAAATACCTTTGCGTAAACCGACTGCAGACGCCAGAATTATCAATTCATTTTTATTAAATTTAGTATTTAAAATATCACAGACCGTCTGTTTTGAATAATTACAACTTCACAATAAGAATGTGTTTTCCTTAATATTTTACATTGCGGTATGGAAGTGTGCATTAGGCGTCTTATAGTATATTTAGTTTCGTAACTTTTTTTTGGGACCCCGAATACGTACTGGCTCAGGGACTTTTCAAGGGCAAACCGGCCATGCATAGTAGGCAGAACAGGCTGATAACACTCTATAGTGGATTAACACGCAATAGATAATAACTGATAACGTGAATAAGACCACCATGTCACCTTTCGCAAAAATAGTACACTCTGTTGACGTCACCAGTGGCGCACATCACACGCACTTCAGAAAGTAAAGTACTCTTCTATTATCTCCTTGATAACGAACGTCCTGGCGCAGTAGGTATTAATTATGAATCATGCATTTCAAGGATCGGTGCGCATGAGCTGTCCTTCATTGTCTGTTGTATTGTATTTTTTTACGCAGATCAGAATTACCGAGTGATGCGAGGGAGAAAATTTTCATCAGGGTCTGTAAGAAATAACACGGCTTGTCGCACCACCCCTGCATATAATCTGGTTTATTTCTTATTAGTGTTTATTAATACACTACAATCAGTTACAACGTTCTCTCACCTGCGAATCTCCTCCAGAATGTTACCAAATTTTCTAACGAGCTATTTTAGACGTTCTATTTTTAACGTAGTTTCGTAACAGGTTGTGCCCATGCAGCCTCGAATAAAACACACTCTACGCTATCAAAATTTTCCATACAAAAAGTATTTTCTCAAATAGGAGACAATTTAACGTTTTTTTTCAATTGTAGCGAAATGATGCTAATAGCTAATGCAACGTCAACGTCTTCTAATTTCTCCCGGAGTTTCTTCTTCTCCGCGCAGAGTCGCCAGTACTTCAATAACAATTTTAAAGAGAAGTTGGATTTAAAAAGTAGATCGTTGAATCTTTGTATCGAGGGTTCAAGATACTTCGTGGGTCGGGCTCCGACTGCCCGTCGGCCGCCCACCTGTTCCCTGTCCTTCGCCCTTCATTGAGGCGCAGATATGTAGTATCGTTAAATGTGCAAAAATATAAATGGTTAATTTTCTTTTGTCGAGAAACAATTGTGTTTCAGAACCACTGGTTTACGAAGCGTAAGAATATTAATGATCAAATGTTTGCACATTTAAAATTATCAAAGAAATAGTGACGTTACCAACAAGTATCGTTAACAACAAGTATCGTTAACAACAAGTATCGTTAATAACAAGTATCGTTAACAACAAGTATCGTTAATAACAAATATCGTTAACAACAAATATCGTTAATAACAAGTATAGTTAACAACAATTATCGTTAACAAGTTTCGTTAACAACACGTTTCGTTAACAACGTTATTAACATCAAGTATTATTAACAACATGTGCACGGCAAAAATGAAATCCTGGTTTATTCAGAACTTTAAGAAATATATTGCTTTTTTATTTAATGTTGAGCCTCTGATTAGCGAAATTTCATGGAAATGAATATGCTGATAAACTGGCCAAGGAGGCCACTCTTTCCGGAGTTTTCCCTCATTAATTACATATCCCGACGTATGACAGACTTAATATGGTAAAAAAACGTACGAATTCTATCTGGACTGCACAGCGGATGGATCCAAATAATCACAAGGGTAATCGGCTTAAAATAATTCAAATATTTATTCCCCGCACCCCCTGGTTCTTCAAAAGAAAAGTCTCCAAAAGAACAATATCAAATATCTCTAGAATGAGAATTGGCCATTGCCAGGTAGCCTCACATTTATTAAAATTGAACTTAATACATTCCCCAATGTGTGAGTGTGGTGCCGAAGAGGAAACCCTTGACCATATCTTTTTTACCTGTCCATTGCGGATCACAGGTTTTTTTTACAGTAATCTCGTCAATGGTAATTTTCAACTCCCGGTTAACTTGTGTCATCTTCCTTCCCTTAACTCGCCACATTTAATCTATATAATAGCTAATTTTTTGAACGACAATGGTATCGACTTGTAATATAATATTTACTATTTTATAAAATAAAGTTTTAACTAGATTGATGACACAAATCACTCTTGAAGGGTGGACTGCCTATTTTAAAAAGGAAGAAGATAAGTTAAATGACACATCCCGTATAGTAACATTTAATTTGCCTGATTAAAATAAATAATAATCTTATATTAAATATTTTCTCGAGTTATAAATAATTTTCCCTCTTTGCCTGGTGACTGGTGACTGGTGACTTCCGTAATTTTAATATATAATATTCAAATTTAACGTATAATTTTCACGTGAAAAAATAACCAGATGCAATTGTTTGTAATAACAAAATATTATAGAAGAAGAAACATGTGAAAATTACATAACGATAATCGACAGTTATCCGTGTTTCATAACAATTAGTAGTTATTTTATTTCATGCTTATCATCGGTTTATTTTAAAAGTACACACATTTTTTAAAATTTAAAATAAATCAGAATCTACTCAATAGACGCTCGAATT
Organism: Eubasilissa regina; assembly: GCA_022840565.1. NCBI lineage: Eukaryota > Metazoa > Arthropoda > Insecta > Trichoptera > Phryganeidae > Eubasilissa > Eubasilissa regina. The sequence continues at coordinate 2,271,184 of JAINEB010000021.1, read as the reverse complement.
TAACTGGACGCAACAATATCTGTTCCGTGGACTGCTGTACATAAATATTTTAAAATAATTTTGGTATTTTACAGTAAACAAATTCACAACTACTAAATGTGAGCAAGACAGGACCGTTTAGTTTACAGGAAACGTCAGATGGTAACAAATCTAACACCAGGTCAATGGTATACACGTATAAATGTATATTTAAGTGTATATATATATATATTGTTAATGTTATTTGATAAAGTTTTTTAAATGCGCTAGAAATATACTTAAATATATATTTATACGTGTATACCATTGACCTGGTATTAAATTTGTTTCCATCTGACGTTTCCTGTAAACTAAACGGTCCTGTCTTACTAACATTTAGTAGTTTTGAATTTGTTTACTGTAAAATACCAAAATTATATTATATATATATGTGTGTGTATATATAGAACTGTGGTGTAACAGATATAGTCCATAATATTTTTTGGATGGATACCTGAGTAAATTAAGAGTCGAAAATGTTCAATGCCTAATCTCTACCATGTCAGAGATATAAGGATTTAAAAAAAATCGTAATTATGCGATTATTTCGATTAATTGAAATATTTTATAAATTCTAAATTATATATTAAATACAAGAAATTAAAGGTCATCGAATTTTGAGCGGCTAGACTATTTTTTGTTAGTGATTTAGGGCCTGAAGCAAAGATATACATCAATAAGGGATATACGCTAATATTTATTTCGAAGTACGTAGACATCAAGCTTAACACGATTTTGTAAAAATTTTAAACAATAATGTTTTCCGTAACAGTGCAGAATTTGCGCATATTCCTTGAACATTTTCGACTCGTAATTTAGTCAGGTGTATTGTGGACATGGTTTGTTACACTCTGTATAATAGCCGAGACTACGCGTAGAAACGAAAATATATGAAAACAATATTACAAATTTAGCTTTAAACAAGAGCAGAAATGTGTCACCACTTTGATCAAAGTGCTTTATGTCAAATTTATTATTTTATTGCTTGTCATTATTTGACTTGTTATTTTATTGCTTGTCATAATTTAGCTTGTCATCGTTTAGTTTGTTATTTTTTAAATTAATTAGTTAAATATAATCTTCTGTGTAGAGTTTTCTGGGCTTTCCGATACTTTGGCCGACGTTTCTATATCGTTGCAGGGCTCATCACCCTTGATGATGTACTATGAAACGGGATCCGAAACGTTTGCCAGAGAGGTCCTCCTCCTATCCGGGGAAGTGCGTTCTTCATCTCGAATACATTTTTGAAAAATTTTCCTGTTATATTCTGTAATTTTTCCAATTGATACATCTATTCTTCCATTATTAAATGTGATCACCTTTATATTGCGGTGAACAATCTCGGTGAGTAAAACACGTTAGAAGACGGCATAATTAAATTTATTAATCCACTTTATTAAATTTTCATAAACTTTAATTCAGCTCCATGTTTGTATCCCGGTAGTAACTAAATGTTTTTTTTTTGTACGTCTTCCTAGTTGATTAATTTAATTTGTATTAAAAATACCACAGAACTATTTTCCGAAAATGCAACATTACAATAAATTCTGTTTTTCTTGAAAACTTGAAATGAAATGTTTATGGGGAATTGTATGTATTTGTTTGCTTTTATTTATTGTTTGTTAGCTGTAGCCGTAAGGAGTGAATGTGTTTGTAGGTTATGGGTGATCCGTTAGGCGGTGCTGTTTAGTTGATTAATGAACTGTATAGAAATATCAGAACGATTCGCTTTAAGGTGAGACTAAGAGCCCCAAATCTCCCCAGATCTCACTGCGTGCAGGTCGCTTCAGGCAATGCAGGCGGGTAGTGATGAGTTTTGATACCAAATTTTCCGCATAGAATTTTGTAACTACATCAAATATCTTACAGCGGATGGATATTGCGATAATGCACAGATATGCACAGGACCGGAGCATTTTCAAAATGTGAATGTCATTGCGGAGAAATTTATAGTTTTTTTTTTGTTAAAAATTGGATCATCTGGAGTATCCCATTCTTTCAACCATTGACCACATGCACTTGGAGACATATGACATATGTCAACTCAACTGAAGTAAACAGTCATCCCTAAATTTACTTTCTTGTTAGAATTAAACAATTATTATTATCGATCAAGTGACAAAGATCGATGTTTTGAATTGGCGCGCATGCGCAACATAAATCCTTCCTATATTCACTTCGGGCTGATTAGCTTGGTAGTCATTATCATTTACCAATTCTATGACTTTTTTTGACATATGCATGGTTTTAGCGTGTACAAAAAATAATTTATTATACATGGAAGACAAAAAAAGGGCCTTGGGGTGGAGTGGGGGGGGGGTTATAATCAAATACCGCCCTGGTACTTTACTTTTTTTATTTAGCACCAAACCACTAGACGAATTGTTATTTGAATCTCGATCGGTACTAGATGGAATAACCTTATGTCTGCTCTGGGCACGATCGGTTATTAACCAATTATTATCACCGTTCATCGTGGCTGGAGTCGTACGCAATAAATGACAGGTACGCGATGCACGTACGGGCCCGCGCGACGCGCGTCCGCGGCGTCGTAAGGGCGCGAGCGTGCGGCGAGCGCGCCGCGCGCCCCGGGAGCTATTCTCGTCGCGGCGCCAGCACAGAAATACCGCCCGGCGCTCGCACAGTTCCCTTCCGATCTCTGCCGCGGCGGGTCCGGCTGCAACCCTCGAGCCCGAGCTCCTCGCGCGCCGCCAGTCCACCGCGAGTCGGCAGCTGCAGCACTCGCGGGTGAAGCTTTCCATTCGAAAAGTGCGGATACAAACAGAAATACCGTTCGCATAAAGTGCCACAAATATTGGAGTGAATAATTCATCTATCAAAATCTCATTTATTTTAATGTAGAATATATTTTATCTGACGCTTCTCGGGTAAAATGTGTCTCGAAATCGCGTTTAAAAAATGTGTAATATTTTATAAGCATCGTGGATGAAAGTTTTCTCAGAGACTTATCTCAAAAGCGCATAAAGAACAGTTTAGGATTGAACGGAAAACGAGTCATTCGTTTTCTGTCGTATTTTATACGCAGAATAAAATAACTCAACTGATGTATCCCGACCTTTACCAATTTACCGACAAATCTCTGAGACGAGAGATAAGTCTAATCCGCGTGTGTGCACGCACCGTAAGAACATTGTTGAGGATATTTAGCATCAACACAAAACACAAACCGTCTGAACTCAAAAAGGAAAAACGTATCGGAACTTTGAGGCTCGTCCCAGAAGATAACTAATTTAGTCCTATTTTAGTCGGAAAATTGTAAGAATATTAATGTGAAACGTATTCTCGACGTTTTCAATTATTTTCTATTTTAAAGAGAAAAGAAACTGCGCGAAGTGAGACGACACGAATCAGAAAAACGTATATTTCTATCCAGACGCGGTGTTCGTACAATACGTGTAACGCGTTTTAAAAAATATATATATTCAGTTCAGTTTCAGCTTATATTTGATCATGTCTGGTGGGGTCGTGAGAATGCGGTCCCGGCGCCGTCCTCGGAGTATTATCGCGGAGCGGCCGCTAGAAATACTTCAGCCTGTGGAGAGATTTATACGTACGCTTCATTTCACCGATTCGATCAAAATACATTTCGTTATTTCCAATTCTTATTTTCGACGAATCTAATCGGTGATGAATTTTTCTCGCTTGTGTTATGCCATGCATCTCTATCTACGTATATGACTTCAAAATCGTATATAATCATGACTGTTGTCCAAAAATTCCAAAACCAGTAGTAGTGTTTTGACGCTTGTGAAATTAAAATTTTATAGTTTATCTTTTGACCCGTATTATAAAATGGATTTTGGTTCAAGCGCTACAATATGTTTCATGTAGTCCTATAATTTGAAGACTTCGTGTGCAGAACGAACACAAACACCAAATTCTGAAGTCATTGCTGAACACCAGGTTCACAGACCACAGGAATTTTGGAAGATTAAAGCTAAAATAGAATGATGGAGATTTAAAACGAGAGAAAAATGACGCTAAACAGAGATGAATGGAGAAAATCTCTCACAGCCAAGATCCACCAGGGTTTGTAGGCCAATAGTGACGATGATACAATTCTTACTTCGTTATTATTCACACATCATCTGCATACACCGCACGCCTATCGATTGCTATTTCAGAACCGTCTTTCAATTTGCCGTTCCACCGATTTGGCCAGGTTTTTCGTAAATGTTTTTTCAGTACTAGAACACCACCACGTCCTGTTGATTTTGCATTATGTGCTATTCAAGACACCATTCGTTTCAAACTACCATCGTTCATTTTTCAAATCCACCTCGGTTATATCGTTACTTGAAAATAAACCTTCCACTCGTAAAATGAAATGTCCCATCGCTCTCGCATATCTCTGAAGAAATATTTAAATTTCTTATTATCCTTTGAACAGTAGCGACAATTCTTTAACAGTATGCTCGTGAGCTGTACTGCCATCTTAAACAAAAACAGTAATATTACAAACATTACGACATGCAGAACATTCTACATTAAACGGTGCATAAAATATTAAATGTCTGCGTGGAATATGTGTGGCAGTGTATTCATAAATACATATTTCTCAGTATTTAGTTATTTACTCAACTACCTTACTGCTGTGTGGTATTCGTGCCACGTTATCAGGTGAGTGATTACAGCATGGTGCAATTACACACCTGATAAGATAGGCTCAGTCATGGCCTAGTACTTAATCATGACTTGCACATCATTTTTTTCTTCTTCACCAACGTAAACGTAAACGGAAAGAAAGATTCTCATCTATTTGGTCCCATAATAATACCTGGCGAAGACGTAATATACAATAAATGAAAGATGAGATCCTTCTGTTGGTTGAAATCAAATGCCACATTAAACAAGCTCGTGCAAACTTTATCTGCATGAAAAAGATATTCTGCAGTCATGATCTCAACTTTAGATTACGAATGCGAATGGTCAGATGCTATGTATTCTCGATATTATTATGCGACTTGAAGCATTTGAGATGTGGATCTGCAGAAGAATGCTCAAAATAAGCTGAATGAATAGAATTACGAATGAAAATGGATGAATAAAGAAAAATACTGATAAACAATATCTTGCACCTTAATGCAGAGAAAGATTACTACAAGTCGGAGCCCCGGAAGAAGGAGAACAGAATCCAAGGCAATGGTAGAGCTTTTCTGGGCCGAAGTAAACAAAGTCCGTTGAACGGATATGGCGTAAGAAAAAGACAAAGACGGAGCTCTATGAGGACTGTGACGTCAACACGGTTCAATATTGCAGGAGAACGATAATGAAATCAAATGAAGAATAGCTGGTGGAAAAGAACTTTGCTGATAGCCGTTACCCATCCGGGCTGTCAGGCTTATGATGATGACGCTGAATAGCATTTTTTCATTTGATTAACCAAATATGTGTACTTGGAATAATTTATGTAGGAGTAGGGGCAAAAGTTTAAATAATAGATATATTTAACGAAAGTAGAACAGAAACAGCGGAATCACTCAAATTGGAGAATGACCATAGATCACATTCAAAATATTAATTTGATTGATAATCAGCCCTCTTCACGATGCTCCAATTTCTTCTGCTGGAATCAGCCAAGAGACTTCTCGATCGAAGATCGTGGGTACAAAGAGGTCGAGCTTTCTTCTTTATGACGTGCTTCACCCGCATCAACAAAAAAATCCTGAGGATACCTCGGAATTAATCCCTTCCCGAAATATTGCACAATCCTCTGAATCATTGCATATTTATCGTGACACCATTTCGCCGTTTTTTTCAAACATCTCTTAGAAGCGCTCGCTGCATTAAAAGTAAATCTAAAATGCAATCTCAATTTAAAATATTAAAACTGAAAGAAATTTTCATGAATTCGCATCTTATCTTGAAGTTGAAAATATACATCGCTTTTTGGATTATCACCGCTAGCATATGCTAATGTCGGTGAAGTAAAATTAAAAAGTGGGTCAGCATTCGACATTTTCTCGTCTTCTGTGTCAGGGTTCTATACAAACATTTCTTGTCAAGACGTCGTACCGTCGAGCCAACGTCAGAGATAATGAAAGCCAGAGAGTAACCTATTTGAAGAGTCGGGAACGCACGAGGTGTGTCACGGATAGCATTCACCTGAACGCGCACATCTGACATATCTGGACTGTGTGCGTAAACTTAACGGGATAATCACTGAAATAACTGCCGGTCTAATCTATGTGATCTTTCCGCACAGCGTACTTCATTTGAAGGGACGCCATTACTCATACAGAATTGTCAGCGGATCGTCAAACGTCAAATCACAAACGCAGTTAGCTTGGTGGATATTGATCTATCCAAGTAGTTTCGAAGAACGTAACATACAGGTGGCCCTAAAAAAATGAGAACATTTCGTAAAATGTGATATAATTAAATCAAAATTAGTTTAACTATATCAACAATAGCTTAAATAGTTTAATAAATTACTTACTTACCTATATTACATTGTAATTCGACAATTCCCGGTCGCCATCTTTTGTTTTTAATTTTCCCATTGTTTATATTTGGTTTTTTCAAATTGTTGTCCAGAATGACAAAAATCACTGCAGAAGACCGGATTCTGATCAAAAATTTGCGAATTGAAAAATATCGGGGTGCTAGAAAAATGATCAAAGAGTTTCAAAACAATTATAATTAATTATATTATGTTTTGAAATAACTCACGTGTTACGAGATATTCTCACTTTTTTAGGCCATCCTGTAGATCATTTCTACGTCTCATGGAAATACTGTTCATAGACTTCGAGAGTTCATATATCGATCTTTATCATCAAATCTCCAAGAGAGCAAAATTTCATCCATATATGTACACGCACTCGAAGCATTTCAGCAGTCGGGTGGATTCGGATTGGACCTGTTTCTCACTAGTCGTCGCTTTCGATCATATAATAACTAACTAATCAGTCTAATAACTTGTCTATTTCTGTATACTAGAGATCAATTCAATCTTTAATTCATCGTTGATTTCCATGTTGCAAATATTTTCAATTTAAATAACATATATATATATATATATATATATATTAATGGAGCTACCGAGCATTCATATTCATTTGATTTATTTGGGTATATTGATTGATTTACAGAAACTTATTTAGTGCAGAAATGTTAATTTATTAACATTTCCTTTATCAAAGAGTTTTTTCGAAAATACATACTTATCAGCAACTTGACACACCCGCTATTAGTTGTTATCTCACTAACAAGTTCCGCAAACGGTTCTGTATCAAAATTGTTTTATTTTTCAATCAGTCGAAGATAGAAGCACTCTGCTTCCAGCCCGAGTGAATCACTTAGTGCCAGTTCTAGCCGGGGCGACAATGGGAACTGTCAACATCACGTCGTAAAGTTTTGAGTGATTCTTCTAATACATAATAACAATATTGGTTCAAAATGGTACGAAGCCTGCTGCATATTATATAATGTTTTGAAACTCACGTACAGTGTAAACACTCGATACAAACGATCGACTTTGTTCAACAATTAAATATATAATAGAGTCGAGAGTGCGACGAGCGATATTTTGGGTAAAAACAGAGACAAGCTCGGTGTAGGGTCACAGTTCGTCAGCCGGCCGTCGCTGACGCGATCGACTGAAGACATCAGAATTTCGAGCCCTTCGAGCCGATCGAGGTCTGTCGCTCACATGAGATGCGCGACAAAATCCAGCGACTGCTGTCGCGTACCGCGCCCGTTCCGAGCTCGCCGCGCCAGGAAGAAGCTAACCCCGCGTCGGACGGCAAGCAGCGCGGGAACGGCTCGGCGCAATACGGAAACGGCTCGGCGCAATACGGAAACGGCTCGGCACAGTACGGAAACGGCTCGGGCCAGTACGGAAACGGCGACCTGCGACAGTCGAACGGGAGCTTGTCTGGCTCCCTGGACAGCTTGTACAACGCGGAAGGGAAGCAGGGAGTCGAATCTTCTCAGCAAGACTGCGAATACGGAGAACGCTGCAATGGAGGTATAAGAATTTAAATATTGATTCATACTTTATTTCTAACACCAGCGTGCATGTTTTCATTGAGGCGTAACCAAAAAAATTGGGCCCCAACGCAAAATGGAAGGGTCTCCTGAAAACATATTATTTATTAAATACAATAATATTATTTATTAAATAGTAACAAAATGACATTCAACATTTACACTTTCTTGATGAGGAGAAAAGTATGTTTTTAGGCATTTCTGTGAACTCGCAACTGAATAAAAATCATGCATCCCTTTACGGTGATCGTCTGGTCCCTATGGTATGTTTTTAAGTATTTTTGTAACACTAAATGATTGAACACATTTTATAATTCAGTTTCGAGAGGTGCAGTCTCCCTCATCATCAAATCTAAATGGTATGCAAAAATTTAAACAATAACTAACCAACTTAACATCACACCACGCTCTTCTGTCCTGACAAATATTCATACATCTTCCCATACAAGCTCACCGATTATTGAGGCTTCTGACAGGACCATCCTCCAGTGTCTGGTTTACCTGGTTGTGCCAAGTCTTCCTCTATTTTTGGTGCCATCAACACTCGCGTCATATATCTTTCTCGCTATTCTCTCCTCATTCCTCCGATAATAACAATAAACTATAATAAGCAATATAATGATCGTAATTATTTACCCTTGACGTTGAGAGAATTACAGTCGTGATATAAATATAACTCAACTTGTGTGCAATACAAAGTTTGAAAAAATAATAATAACATTGTTCATCACAAAGTAACTGCCGCGTTAATTAATAGCACAATCGCTTCGCTTGATTGATTGAGTATTTAGATTAGTTATTAAACTGCACACATCTGTCACGATCGGAAACGATGTTTTTCTAGTCATTATCTCTTCACACGAAGGATATCTTTGCCAAAAACATTTGACACTTTGACAATACCGTTAACATTCGAAACAGCTGCCGCGGTTAATTAAAGAATACAACGCGGCGTCATAAATCTCGACACAAAATCATCTTCACTTGTCTCTAGTGCGACGGTCATTTTTGTCGGTCGAAGCTTTTTTAATACATCACCGTTTAAAAGCCATCCGAGGACAGGCAGATAAGATGTTAAAAATGCATTAGAGTTATGGATACAATACCTTAATGCTATATTGAAATGAGTAGGTACCGTATTTGAGCAGCAACATTATTTTAAAAACTTGTATTTCAATGTATATTTTAATATCAACAATAGCGTTGAAACGATAATAAAATAGTTTAACATTTTACATTGAAAAACCATCGCAATTAACTGAAAGATGTTTATAAAAAAATAACCTCTAAATCACGTAGGTGTTACCTATTTATATCAGAAATATTATTTTTCATATTTATTGCAAACAATTACAGTTAGGTACTAGACTTATTTTTTAATAATGTTTTTAAAAGTAAATTTAAAAACATTACAACAATTTGACATATTGTTTTAGTTAATGTATTTGATATCCTGATAAGGGAAAAGGTATTTTCCGAAACCGGTTGGTGTTTTACATTTTACTCATAAAAGTGATTAAAGTATTTATTATTATTAAGCAGTACACATTATTATTCAGATATTTTGCGATATTTTAATACAAATTAAACGCACTTAGGAAGGGTTCCCGGTTCGTATCCGCGTGGCAACAAAAGTATTTTTTCGTTATATTGATTTCATATGTATATCTTTCATATTGCTACGTTTAAAATATTATTATTTTCCGACTTCAATATTAAAATTTTTTCCAATATAAATTGAAAAACAAAAAAAATCACGTATATGCCTAATTCATATATTTTAAACAAATCAGTTTAAATGCAAATGTTCATAAATGTGTATAATTATCGCCGCTTGTGTCTTACATTTTGAATAATGGCCCGCGAGATTAAATCATATTTTCAATAAAATAGTTTGTATAGTCACGCGACCGATACCGTCACCATTAGGGCGGGCTTTCACCCGTACTAATATAAAATAATAAAAGATCGAGAATCATTTTACCGCGAATAAAAGTAAACTTCTAACGAACCGTATGGCGGGACACGCGGAGGGGTTTGTCTCGCTAAAAGTAAAAGCGGGAAATTCATCTCGCGCGAAATGAAATTCTCCTCTCGGCAGCCGAAGTTTTCCGATGATTGCCGAGCGGCTTTAAATTTTTAATCCCGTGCCAATCCGCCAGGTGCGCGCCGGTCCGAGCGGAATTCGAAGGGCACTTTACCGAAAGCTTTATTTGTCGCGCTATATTTTAAGCTCTCTCTCATCGAAAGGGGCTCGCCGCTCTACTCAGGGTCCTCCTAAGGCGCGCGGGAAATGTGTATATTTAAGTGTCGCAAGGAGATTTGGATAAATATATTTATTTAAGTGTAGCTAGGAGATTTGGGGAAATATATTTATTTAAGTGTGACCAGGGGACTCGGGGAAATATACTTATTTAGTGTGGCAAGGAGACTTTTGTCGTATTTATTACTTCGCGAGAATTCCAATGGTGCAATAAAAATTCGTCCCTGTTCCTCGAGCGAACGTTTTCAAAAGTGTTTAAGGAAAACGACGCGGTTAGAGTTTCGTGACTGAAATGTCAAATTTCAGACAATTGCTCGCGGTGGCAGCTTGTATCGGATACTTTGGAAAAATATTAGCATGTAATAAAGCCATATCTATCTCCTTTTAATTTGATTGTTCTCTTATTTCAACTACTAGGTGATTATCCCGCCATGAACGATTTCAGGGTTTAAACATATTTTATATCCATTTTTGAATAAAAAACCGCATTAAATACAACAATACCGTTCCGGAACATCAAGTAACAGCGGAATGTCAAAACTATCAAATTTTCATTAGCGATTATTACTTAATGCTTCACCAGGACGTAGCTAGATAGATATGATTTAAATTTGATTAAATTATTACAGCGCGCACTTCACTTTATTTTTAATAACAAAAATAATGCTACACCTTTTATTATTATAAATCAGAACTATCGAATTTATTACCGTAGGTTTTCGAGATTACGCAATATATGTTTTCAGTTCTGTTCCGTTCCGCCCAGATCAGGGTGTTTATGAAAACAATCTGAGTATTAATCGAGATCATATCGCAGGAGGCGTATAACCAGTGACCAGTTTGCTCTGCAAGAGTGCCTGTAAAAAATACATTTATCATCGGAATGGCTCTATTTCTAGCAAATTTAACCTTCCGCCCTTCATACTAAAAAGACGCCCCCCGCCCGAAGTTCCACACCCAGGCCCGCAATTTACATGGCCGGCCCTGAACTCAGGTAACCTCCATTGAGAACATCTGACACTCTTAAGGTCCGCATCCACGGATGGCATTTTCGACTCGAGACAATCTCAGAGACAGAGATTATCTTCGGAGACGACTCTCGACTTTCGTAGTCCACCGTGTCTCAGATATTCGCCGTCTCGCGCCTCGCTTCACGCTTACTGTACGTCAAACGTCAACTGTCAGTTCGTTGACTGTTGATGTCATGTTCGCCACTTGGGGGAATTTCAATATCCCCAGCAGCAGTTAAAGCGGAATAAATATAATTTAATGCCTTGTATTTCTCTAACTTTTCAGAATAAATAGTTATAGGCAGTGTTGTAATCGTAAACTTCGCAGAGCACAGAGGGAATACGTTAATGCATTATTTGTGGGATAGCGTATACCTTATATTAACATGACAGACCATCAAATTACTGGCCTGTGACTTAAATCCATATTTCTACGGTATAAATTAAATTCTATATATTTTAAAGAATAGGAAAATACTTTTTCTATAAATTGAGTATATCTGTATCTGTAAGTATTATATCTTTCTAATTGATGCATATAAATTGTATTAAATTCTTGTCTTGTGCTTTACCGTACCGTGTATATTAGAAAAGAGAAAATTAAATGAAATGAAAATGAAGTATGATGATTAGAATTATTATAATTTTTGCTTGATGGTAGAATATTTTGATTTAATCAGAGGTTATATGCTATTTCTGCGAATATAGCAGAGGCCATATTGCGTACAGAGTTTCTTTAACGGAGTATATATCACAATTCCGCATATTTAGTTAGTAATGTTGAACAACTCAGGTAATCTCCGTGGAAAACACCTGACGCCATAATTTTCATCCTTTCCTGGATAATACAATTTTCTCTTCCAACATTTCACGCATTTTACGATCGCGCGTTTAGTGTTCCAGATTCTAGACGGGATTTCAGACAAGCTCCTAACGGATTTTGAAGCAATTCCGTACAGAATGAAGTCACGAGCGCGCAGCTCAGGCGGTCGTGCGGTGGGCTTCCCCGATCCGACGTCTGGCGCTCGCCACCCCCCTCGCCAGCGCGCCACACTCGGCAGGGTCGGGGTCGCCCGCTCCCTCGCTGCCCCGGTCGCCCCGGTCGTCCCGGTCGCCTCGGTCGCCCCGGTAACCGACTTATTGGGTCACCCAAATCTCGCGAATTCAATGCACCGTTTGAAGTCCTCGCAATTATTTAGGCAAAAGCGAACACTGATTTTGTAAATGAGCTTTTAGTAGTTTACAATTTATTGCGGATGGGAATACACTGTGATCTATTAAAAGATAAATGGTTCTTTATATTAGTATGTTTAGCGTTTAAAACATAATCAAAGTGAAGAAATTGTGTTTGCTTTAAAATAAAGATAATACGAAAAAGGTCAATAAGTCTTATGTATATTTACGTCGGGCGAATGATTAACGAGTTGACTTTATCGGTGAGGAAAACATTTTTTTGATGTGTAAACATTTTAGCCTGTCCCCATCCCCCGCTAAAAATAAATAGTACTAGAGTAATCTCAGAAAATTACGTGAATTATAAAAGTGATAACAAATAAATCTGTCATATTCGTTACCATGATGACTACATATTTTATTCAACGCCCATTAAACATTACAAATGGAATACGTAATATTATATATGTATCAATTGAAAAAATGAATGAACGAAATAACTATTATATAAAGGAATACAGAAAGAAACATTACATGGATTTCTTTCTTTATATTTTCCCGGTTTATTAATTTAATTTGTATTCCAAACATAGTTTTGTGCAGTTCGCACTTAAACTATTTCCGACTGTCAAATAGCTGTCGCCAGAAGAGTTCTAAAATATATGCAATAAGGGAAGTGACCCCGGCGAAAACATTCGTCACGTCAGGCGCGCGAACTTTGTGTTAACCTAAAAATGAAGATCGGGCGGAGGGATGATCGTGATCCATTATTGTCTGTTACAGCATCCCTTCCGGTGCTGACAGGGTTGCGGTGTGGGGAACATTAACCTCATTATTATTCAGTTGTTTCGATGGTATTATTAGTTCTTGTATTGCCGTGCAACCTAGCAGAAAGCTTTCCCCGGCAATAAACAAACCATTTATGTAATATTAAATTGTGAATTATCTATTACTCTGGGATATATTCCTTCGAGATTTTTGTTTATTTATTTGTTTAAGCTTAATATAGTGTATATATACATAAGTATTTTTATATATGCTCAAATTTTTATGTTTCTTATGCTAACAACTAATCTTTCACATATTTGAATCGATTTAGTTTCTCCTCTTTTCTTATATTTTCTGGCATTTCATTAAAAATCCTATTCTGTCGATATTTTCTCAGTGAGGATTTTATAAATAAATACATTGAAATATATTTTTTGCCTAAAGGTCATCATATTCAGATCTTTCAGCATTGCACTGATAAGAGTATATCTATTTTCAGTAGAGTATTATTCTAAAAGCCTTATTTTGTAGAACTATTAAACCGTAAAACCTATCGTACATTGTTTTGATAAATCTCTTATAACTAGTTAGTTGAATTTAGCGTGTTGCACTTTCAATTTTTTTTATGACTAGCGCAATAATATATCGCTTAAAACCTTTCCAAAGAAATATGAACACAAAATATCTTGTCTTAATTTTCATCATAATATATTATATATTGGTTTGTTTGTAAAAATATGCGTTGTGGATAGTAAACGTTGAACCGTGCCAAAAAAAGATATTTATTATTTTTTAAGCAATAAATTACGTGCTGTTGCCAAGATAATAGTGCTGGCTGGCAGTACCAATAAATTTATAGTGGTTTCCGTAGCACCAAAAGGCGATACAGTGTATGAAATTGCAACCTGTTACTCGCAACTCGAGGCCCGCTGAAGGTGCCGCCATGCTCACCCGCCGCGTGTTCTGTGCCTTATTATTTGCTTTAGGTGAATGGATTAGTTTTATCGCGATTTTGAGAAAATACTAGTCTTAAATGTAACTACAGAAGAAAATATAAAGAACGATCATAAAAATACGAATTGTGAGGGGCGTACAAAAATTCCAGTTTAAATCTGAACTATATATATCTTCTTCTTCTCTATTTTAGCCTCACATGACCAGAAAGTCTGTGGCCACAGTCACTACAAAGCGTCATCCATTCCTCGACATAGTCGTTATAGTTGGGTTTGGTGATCATCTTTTCCGAGGAATCTAATCCCGATCCAAAATTGCAAATCCGGGACTTTGGGAATCGATTTTAATAATCCCGGAATTAGAAAATGCTAATTTCTTAATTAATAAAAAAGACCAAAAGGAACAAAATACGAGAGCGAGTCAAACATTATTTACACTTTCGCCATAAAACATCTTCAAGGTTATCATACTGCTTTCTGCGTGTGCGTGTTTAGAGTTGGTACGACTGCGGTCACGTGTGCGAAATCTGATCCCGATCGCGTCATTTGCCTTCCGGCTATTACAGTGTAAACATGATTCGCTCCGCTAGCAGTTTTCACAAGGAACAGTTTTCAGGAGGAACAACGAGCAGTGATCCAATTTCTCTGGTCAGAGGGAGCGAAAGGGACTGAAATTCATATTTTATACAATTTATCATAATACGCGAATAATGCCTTGTAACGTGAAAGTATTTTTGTGAATCGTGAAGTCTCAAGGCGAGTGTGTCTATGTACGTGTTTTGGGACTCATCTTCTCCCCCGACACGTCACGCCTACTGGCTTACACCTTCTTCAGGATATCTGAGGCGTCACAAAACACAAAACATCATGGAACAGCTACCCTAACCTTAAAAATCACATTTACTACACCCACATATTTTATTAGTACCGTTCTCTCGCGCCTCCTCGACACTTTCATTTGCCCAATTTTTTTCTGTAAATTTTATATCCCCGGCAGTGGCGTAACTAAAAACATTGGGCCTCAACGCAAAATGGAACGGCCTCCTTTATTATATAGGTCTATTGTATACAGGGGGTATAGATTTATACAACTGTTAAGCATTGCGTGGTTTTATGCTTCGATGATTTTTTTTATTACATTCATACGCAATAGCAACTGAAAAAAAAATCATTGTGTGCCTTGCGGCGATGGTGTGGTCCCTAACCCACTGTATAAATCGGCAATGTTTTCGTAATACAAATGAGAAAATATTTATAAATGTTCTTCTTCTGCTTCTTCTTGAGCCCTATACGTTTAAGGAATGCTGGCTACCATCAGTTTGTTCACTGCTGCTCGGAAAAGCTCTACAGTGGACTGCCCAAATCATTGTCCCAGGTTCTTCAGTCATGATGTTCTCCTTCCTTTAGCAATCTTTCCCCTTGCATCATAAAGTGCAAAGTCTCGTACTTCTCCGGATGTCTCGTTATGTGTCCGAGATATTAAAGTTTTCTGATATTCATTGTTTTAAATACTTATTTTTCTTTATTCATCCGAATCGTATTATCTCCATCTCATCCATCTCTGTCCATCATCCAGCTCGTTTTGAGCATTCTTCTGGAGATTCATATCTCAAATACTTCAAGTCGCCTTGTTCCATAAAATAATATCGAATAAAATTTCATTCGATCGGTCCTTATTGCACGTTAGGGGTGCGGACTTTTTGGGATCCTATCTGATGACGTGGGCTTTGATGCATTACTTTTTTTTTTTTTTACAAATTGAATCAGACGGAAGCAAATTGTTTCCGACATCGCCGTCGGGGGGCATCGCTGACCCGCCCGCGTGCCGGCCTGGAGAAGAACGCTTCACTTTCATCGCGCCATTCAGTCCCGGCGACGCGGAACTTACCAGAGAATGAATGAATTATTGGAGATGGCGTCTGTCTCGATTTCTGGCAACGTTCCAGAATGTTCCGGCCTCACGCCGCACGCACACACGGACGCGCCTCGCTCGTGAAGACCGTTTGTATCGTGTTACAGTTGTTATTTCGGATAAACAAGCCGGCTCGATGTTTAGACTATGGGAAAGCCTCGAGTCATATACGTCAACATATTATACGTTTACTATTTTGTAATAGCGGAAGTTCGCGTAAGATCAGTGATATATTATTTCGTATCTATAATCATGAGAACAAATCATTCGCTCGTGTATTGCTGCAACAGTTTAATACAAATAACGACCCAATCAAATAACTCTCGCATCAGTCGGTCATTCTGCTCTGCGTACAAAATAAAGTAGTCGGTGAATAATAAATAGCTTGCATCGCTTTCAATAATGCGCTGTCATTTACGCGAGTTTCGAGACAAAATTTCTATTCGTGTTCATTCGGTCCCAGTTCCAACTATGTTATTTCTGAGTGTGTCATGATTGATGAAACATTCATTGTTAAATTATAAGAAAAATCGGTCTCCTGACCTGAGACTAAATTCGATAACGTGACATCAGTCCTGATGATGGACTTCGCAGGCAATGTGATGGGAAACGTCTACTAAAATGTTTTGCAAGCGCCGCGTGCCGTTAGAATGGCCCAGAAAACTTTACACAGACGATTCTAAACGGCCATGAAAATCTGAAGATATTTTTAAACAGGAAACGGTCCAAAAATGTAAATACATAAAAGTATTTACTTATGTTTTATTACTGTTGACTAAAATCTAATAAAACAGTGATATAAATAGATAATACAAATGAAAATATTCAACTAAAATGATATACAGAAAAAATTGTTTCATTTAATTAAATTCGTATTAAAATACCGCAAAACTATGTTATGAAACGCAAAAAATGTGATTTATTTAATATAAATAAATAAATAATCGTCAGTACAACCTTACGAGTATTTTGAGACGCGATCATTCAAGCGAAACATCCGTCGCCTATTTTCTGGCCGGTAATAATACACTATCGAAGGACAGCTTCCGAAGTCACGTTACTCTGACGTGAAATATTAAAATTATAAATTAATTTCAGAGTCATCGGGAATCGGGGAGCGGTGCCAATTTTTTTCTTGTTTTTACTCGGAGTGGACAATGCATACGTGTCTGGCAGGCCGGCGCGCGGCACGTGGGGAACACTCACCGGCCTGGCTGGCCTGTTACGAAACTCTCACGCGGTTCTGTCTCGGCCAAACGTAAACAATCGCTTCGGAGTGTTGCCCTACCACCGAACGATCCGAGTATTCAATTTTTTAGATAATGATGGGGTAACTTTTGCGCGAGATGTCTAGCAACGCTGAAACCTTAACTCGAGAATAAGAAAACTGCTCTAATAAGAATACGTACGTATTGCAATTAATAATTCGATGTTTCTACTATAAAGACACTATTTGGGCTCAAGTTGTCATCTGACACTTATATTAATTGAATGCAAGGTGTAGCCAGACAAGAAAAATCAAACTGATATAAAAGCACCGCCGTGAAAAATGTTAAAAAATCAAATCTATACAACTAGAATGTTCTTTACCTTTTAAATACTTTTAAGAGGATTTAAGAAGTTTTAGATATTTTGGTGTTTTTAAATATTGCGAAGTTTTTTAGATAATAACATGGGGTTTTTGCGATCAACAATTCTTCTTGTATGAAAGCGGCCTAGCTGTTTTTTTTGGAAAATATAGAATTGACCTTATTGCGTCCGATAAAAACAATATCTCATTTTTTTTCAAAATTGTAGATTAGTCGTTTTCTGATACATTGATCTTAGAAAAATTTAATATTCATTTTACAATCTCTACGGCAAAGTTTGATTCGTCGCCCGTAAGGTAATTTTTTTTTACAAAAAGTGCATTCTATTATGTATTTAGAATAATACATTTTATTTGTAATTCAAATCAACAACAGTTGTTTTAAAAAACTGTTACAAGTGCTACTGAAATACAACTTTGTTTACTTGTTATTCTTAACTATTAGGAAATTTGACATGTTCGTAACACAATTTTAAAGAGAAAATTATTGTAAGAATTTTTATAGAATAAAATAAATTTTGACCAAAATATCATATCCAGGATCTCTAAATGTTGTGTACCCGAGGTAAGAAATTAAATAACAAATCAAAATTTTCTTCTTAAATTATAAAAAATTACAGGCGAATTCATAGCTGCATTGATCTTATGTCACGAGAGAATGATTGGCAAAAATCAATAGATTTAGATCGACCTTTCTCTACTACTCTAGCGTGTATCTAGAATCCGTGGACATGCACCTAAAATTTGTGTATAAAAGCTTACTGGTCTAATTAAAAGTAGTACAAATATACTTATGCCATTGGTCCAGACGAGTGTCGTGACAGACCGCAGTACGCGGTACTCGATCTAAAATAACTTTGATTGTTTTTTGTTTCACAACAACGGTCCAAGTGTCACGTGAGCACGTCTCTACGCACACAATGCATTACGTACACACACACACACACACACACACACACACTACAATATTTGTCTCGTGATGTTAAGACACTATATCAAAATATCTTTAGTCTTTTGTTTCTACGATGTGTTATAAAGTAAATCTTCTAAAATCAAAAAGCAAAATTCAAATTCGTTTGTTGAATTTCGTAAACTTTAGTTTATTATATTAAGAAAATGATAAGCCAATGTATATTTGCGTTCTGTAACATATCTACAGTTGATGATAGATGGTCAGCGACGATTTTTTGAAAATCGATATGTGCATTATCCGCAGTAAGTGTTTTTCATATTTTTTTAAATTAGGTAGGTACCTATTTAAACGAGCTTTGAGGAATTCAGAATATTATTGAAACAAAATTAAATCACACTTGTCATTACGTAAATGTGAAATATTATACACGAGGCCCATTTTTTAAGTAAGTACCGTTGCCGGATATTACCGGTGTAGCGCTGCGGTTGCGATGTTACCCACGCGCAATGATTTTCTTCATTTGTTGACTCATCACATGCAACGTCGTGCGTAGTTGAAATGTTCAAGACAATAGATCAGCCCGCCGACGTGTGAGATACGGTCCGTGATTCGTTTTTAGAATGCACGGAACATGAAACCAGCAAACATTCATCGCCAAGTGTGTCCTGTTTTGTTCTGATTTACCGCCAAGTAACTTTCTTATTTTCCTTCATCTGAAGCGGTTCATGATGAACTCAAAGACGAGGTACAGACATGGATTTCATCCTAGACGGCGTCATTCTATGACGAAAGAATACAAAAAGTGGCTTATTAGTTATTAGTGGTAGCGACTATGTCGAGAAGTGAGGTGTGCGGCGTCCGAAGAAAGTAAAGTGTTGTAAAAATAATGTATTTCAAATAATTTGAAGACTGAGAGAGAAGAATGCAAATTAGGAACGAGTAATGACCGTTTATTAAAACAAATGACAAACTTTGTATTAGCCACGTTAATTATTTTAACGTTGACCGGTTTCAATACTACTGTATCTTGCGACCAGTTGAATTACTCCATTGACCGTGTAACCGATCCATTTAACGGACATCAATTACTCCAAATTAAAAGTATCAATTAAAAAGATATACAGGAAAATTCAATTTATCGAAAAAATATTTTTGTCACCACCGGGATTCGAACCTGGATCCTTTCCTATCCAATACGTTAACCGATTACACCATACCAACATAGTAAATTGACGACAAATTTTCGAACTTATATGCTGTAGTAACAAAAATATTTTTTCTTTATGTTGAATTTTCCTGTATATATTTTTAATTGATACCTTTAATTTGTTTTTAAATACAACAGAACTATGTATTCTCTTAATTATCAATTAATCATTTAATGTGTATATGGAATAGTTAGTGTAAGCTATACAAGTGTAGAAATCAATCAATGTCGAAATAATCAACATGTTAGTTAGAAGTTAATAGTTATTAACTTATATAATCTATTTTACAATTATTTTTTCTGAACAATACACGAAATGGCACTTCGATTTGGTGATTTTTAAAATGAATGTTTCAAAATATATTCAGAAATCACAGTAGGCATCTCGTTGCGTTTATATTTCTAGTCAGAATGAAAATAGGTGGAGTTCTTTATGTATCTTGCCAAATAAATATCTTTATAAATATACTTAGGTCTTCCTTTTGAATTTAAGGGAATTCCTGTAAGGGTAGAATAATATATCCAACGTCACACACTTGTGAGACAGATGTCTTCTTCATTCAAAGATTTTTTTCATATTTTATAATATAATTTATGTACCATGAAGATTAATATTTCTTTCGACGGCAGAAGTGACCCCTGTCTCGCTCTAGTGCCAGTTATTCATTCTCTTGTTTTCTGACAGGTTAAACCATTCTCCGAGTATTAAAAAATAACTCAATACGAGCCGCCGGAAAATGAAAGGGTTGTGCTAAAAAATAAAAGAACAAAACTAAATAAAAAAAATAAAAAGTAGAACGTGTTCCAATAAATCAATTGCCGTCACGACTCAGGGCAGAGTAACTCAAAAGAATTTTCAATTTTTTCACTTTTTTTTTTTATAGGGAATCGGCTTTCTAAAATATTCGATGGGGGCATACTTTAATAATAAAAATAAAATAAAGTTATTCTAAATGGCACGCAGGGAGTGTGCAATCTAATGTCAATATTTTTATTAAATAATACGTAAGTTATAAAAAAAATTCTCCGTAAATACTTGGACGAGTAACCATCGATGACGCATTCGCGAAAAATACTGAGAGCTTGTCGAGGCCTTCCAATAACCAAACATCTTCAGCAATATTGGACTCGGGAAGACTAAGACGGGCAGGACGTATTGTCAGAAGTGTCTAAAGTACTATGAAGGACGCCAATGGGAATTCGACCTCTATGACATCCAAGGTGACGTCTTAATCTTCGAAAAGATGCAGTGATGCAACAAATTGCTCTCTGCAAATAAAGGCTACAGCATAAGGCAGAGAGGCCTGATGAATGGTTGTATGGTCGGCCATAGACCGAAAAAGCACTCAGATCCGACAATAATATAATTATAAACTTCAATGATAAATAAGTTATTTAAAAATGGTTTAAATATTTCAGACATTTCAGATAAATTTTCGAACTTATATACTGCACCTCTCTCAAATTGATATATTTGTTATTCCATTTTTAAAAGGTATCACCTTTTATTGCTAATATTTATAATCTCAAATATCTTCGAGTAATATACGCTAAGAGACGCCAAAGATTAAACCAATTCATTTTTATTAAACATATATTATGTTAAAAATAACCATAACAACATGAGATGTGAACCTTTAGTGGCTTGCGATATTTTCTCCATAGAGTAATGAATTAACCCACTATCAAAATTATCAATGTATCAATCTAAATATCTTGGATTTTCTCAGTATATTCCAAAATTCACATGTAAGCGACAGAAAGGAATTCTAAGAATATTTCTGTCACACTACGATATCTCAGCAGCCTTATTATATAATAATTTTAATTATGCAAGCAGAACAGAAGTACAGTTCAGTAGTACAATCTCGTAGAACTTTCTCTACATAAACGAACGTCCCACAGACGTAATGCACAATTGTCTAAATATCTTATCGGGAGCGAGCCGAGGCAATTTTAAATTTACAAAAGAGCGGGCTCTTAATATTGTCGTGGAAATGAATGACTTTCAATTTTCCGCGGACGTTTCTGTTTACGAAAGTGAAATGAAAATCGTCAAGCGTGAACCTGGCCATCAATCACCCCCCGGCGGTAGGATTTGTCAACTGCGGGCCTGAAGTCGCGGAGACCACCCGAACTTTGCCACGTCACAACAAAAGTTTTTTCTATAACCGTTCTATCATTAAGACTGCTTACGAAATGCTAAAATCGATCTATCTGTTAATTATGCAATTTTACGTAATAAGATCATTATAATGTTTTTGTATTGTTTTAAAATACTGCAAGCACGAAACCCGAATCAAATATAACTTAATGAATAAAACTATATTATCCGATAAATGTGATAGAGTTTCGAATAAGAATAGTATCCATGTTTATTAATATTTTGACAGCTGTTATTGTTATTTTTGTTCGTTATAGTCTGCCATTTTGTCACGTAGCAAGTTATTAAAACTTATTATCAAAAACTGAGACGATCGATTTATTGAAAGCGGCATTCAATCATTTCCAGAAGTGGACCTGTCAATTGGCCGCCTAGATCACGTGATATCTCTCCGTTAGAATGTGTCACCTGTTTATGCTGATAAACCAACAGCAATTAAACAAAATACAACATACTCGTGTTATCGATGAAATAGCACCAAATTTATGTGAAAGAGTGGCTGAAAATTGGATGCAAAGAATGCATTACTGCATCAAACGCAGTCGCGGTGCACATTTTCATGAAATCGTATTCCATTGTTGATGGTATCGAATGATCTTTCAAATAAAATCAAATCATTGGCGTCATACGTGGGTTTTTTTTAAATTTAGTTCAATTTTAAATCGCGCTTGTTGGATAACCCTACAGTAATAAATTCGATACAATTATCTTAGCGTGCGGGAATACACGATTCATTGTTTATTTGTAAAAATCAAATAACAATTCCAATATCGCGCTTCGATGTCATCAACAATCCTGAAAAAGAAAATACGCGAAACTATCTCGAGCGAAAACTATTTGGAGACATGGACATTCCTGTGCAACAAGAATCATTGAAATCGTCAACAATCTTATAATTATTATAGGGATTAGCCTACCTTAAGATGTCGTACGTATTTTTTAGAATCTCGTTAGAATATAATTGAAGCAAAAATAATATTAACATTATTAGCCCTGGTTGATTCATTGTCGAATGACTCGGCCACTTTCTTCAGTCCTCATATGACAATATATTATACAATTTCATATTATCATCACTAGTATCATTCAAAATTCAGAACATAGTTACTCACTGATATTTATAATTACTTAATTATATTTCAAATATCTCAGACCGTCCGTTCTGAATAATTACAACTTCACAATAAGAATGTGTTCTCCTTAATAATGCATAAGTTGTATTAATGTGTCAAAAATTTAATTAAAATGTATTGTAAATTCTGGCGACTGCTATCGGTTTACTCAATGGTATTTGAGATTCCGTAAAAACAAAGTAGACGGCTTTCAAATAATGGAACGATAGATGTATTAATTTGAAAAGTGTAACATATAGCTTCGAAAATATGTCATCAAAAGTACTGTCGCTGTAGCATAGTTGGATAATGCACCTTCCCCGGTTTTGAAAGAGATCCAGGTTCGAATCCCGGTAGCGCAACAATAATATTTTTCGATAAAATTGATTTTGTATGTATATCTTTTTTAATTAATACATTTAATTAGTATTTAAATAATATTTCTATTATAAGTTCAGAAACAAAATATTACATTTCAATTTAATTTAACCAGCAAGTTAGTCCCATTTTCATAGTACAAGCGTTTAGCTTAGTTTGAAAATAGTAAAAATGTTGATGTGACATGTATTCCGTGTACGCATCTCTAATTTTTTTTTAAAATTCGTGTATCAAAGTAAATTGATACTTTACTCCATGTAACGTATTTTAAATTTATTTTCAAAATGAAAACGCTGGTCATTTATTAATATAAATATTCGCGTAACGTTGCAATTTTCCTAACTTTTGAAATCAAAAAAACACTTAGAGAAAGAAATTTTCATATGAAGAATGTCATGCAATATGTAGAAATGCTTAAAAAATATATATTATAAATTGTTTTTGTATAACCTAGCTAGGTCAGTTCGATAAGTTATGATATTTTTTTAAGAGCGGTCATAAATCGCGTTTTCTGTTCATTTCAAATATATTATTCTGATTTCGGCGCTAGCAATAAAAAATGTAATGACTTTGCCTTCAGAAAATCTGGTCGGTTTAGCCAAACCGGGTTTGACATCTTTTACATCAATATAATGTATTATATTTGACTACTCTATCACAATAATTAACATATTTATCTTTCTTACTCTGTCTTCTTCATCTTACCGCTCTTTGTCAAATATTAAAATCCAAAGAACTGGCCCATACCTTACGTAATATTAAAATACATCTCTGATCGCTCGAGGCTGGCGTTACACTGCTAGGTGTGAGTTATTCCTGTATCGACCCGTAATTCGGTACCATGCTGTAGCGCTGAAAGTAAGTTTATCAGCGGTGCAACGCAGAGCACCCGGTCCACTCCTACCAGGAATGTCCGCCCCCGCGCCCCCCGTATGTGGAGACATCGTCAGGCTTGCCAACCAGTCCCACACGGATAAAAAAATAACTATTATAATACAAATTAAACGAATCGAGTAGAAAAATATGCAGAAAAAATAAATCTATCGAGAAAATATTTATAATATTATACATGCAGTAAGCACGTTCTCCATTTTTGCTATAGCAATCGAATGCATTTCCGACAAATTTTGAACTACATTCTCCAATATTTCCAAATGATACATCTACTATTTCATTTTTAAAAACGATCCACTTTATATTACTGTTGATCTCAAATACCTTCGAGTAAAAGACGGGAGACGCCAGAATTAAATGAATTAATCTATTTTTTTAAATTTGAAACTTTAATACAACTTATATATTAAAGAGAACACAATGCAAGATCATCATTTTACTTTTTATTTATAAATATTTTCCTTGGTTTTATTTTTCTTTTTCATAGCATTATATTTATTTCATAACCTTAATGTATAACATAATATGTATTATCTCTATGGCGAATCGGGTTAAAAAAAAACCTAATCATAATGGAATAAACACATTATTACTATTATCGTATCTAATGCCCGTGTCTATGAACGAGATTTTTATCTCGAGACAATCTCCGAGATAGGGATTACGCTCCCACGAGATTCTTTGGAGACAACTCTCGGCTTTCATGGTGCATCATGCACGCGCCGATTCTCAGAAATTCATTGTACATCAAACGTCAAATGTCATTCCATTGGCCATTGATATTCTATTCGATTCCAGTTGGGTGAATTTGAAGCCCCGCTGCAGCAGTTAAAACCGTAATTTAATACCTTTCAGAATAGTAGTCGTAGGTATCCATGGTTCTAAATGACATTTGTGCGCACGTGTCAAGTGTCTATGTCACATCTAATATCGTGTACACGGGTCGGTCTCACCTATCTCAAGCGGCGATCTCTGAATTCATCAGCAGCTCTTATTGCATCGTATCTCATTCCGCGGACACGAGCCATAACGATCCAGTGCGTCGAGTAGATACTGATACGATAACAAATCAGTCAAATCGGAAACGTTTAGCTTAACATTTCCTATTTTGTATAGAAGCATTAAATTGCTTAATAATTCTTCTATTCGTCAGGTTATGAAGTAAGGTCATTAAAAATTCGCAATTAATTTCTAACCTTAAAAATTTAAATACTGAATTAATATATTAATTATAAACATATACATATAAAATCAATTTTGTCGAAAAATATTGTTTTTGCGTCACCGGGATTCGAACCTGGATCTCTATTTCCAATCCGGGGAAGTACACTACCAATTGTTATAACGCCAGTATTTTTCATGACAAATTTTCGAACCTATATGTTACATTTTTCAAATGAATACACCTGTCGTTCTATTATTTGAAAGCCATCTACATTATTTTTACAGAATCTCAAATACCTTTAAGTAAACCGACTGCAGACGCCAGAATTATCAAAAACAATATTTTTCGACAAAATTGATTTTATATGTATATATTTATAATTAATACATTAATTTAGTATTTAAAATATCACAGACCGTCTGTTCTGAATAATTACAACTTCACAATAAGAATGTGTTTTCCTTAACAATTAAAAATTTACGTTGAATGCTTTCACACGTGTATAGGCGAAATGTCTTTGCTTTCACGTAACTTTATAAGACTGTATAGTGGTATTTCAGCAGGGCGATAAAAAAAATCCCCAGCTCAACATATTCAAATTCGCCGTCGTGACCTTAGTCGCCCTACGACAGGTCATTGAATCTCCGCGGACGATTGCTCGACGGATGATTACATGACACCTGTATATTTATTTTTCTCCGCATTAGGCTACTTCCTTTACATTATTTCCTGATATCTTTTTGAATTCCCGGGACCAACCTTCATGTTTCCAGGTAATCCGCATTAGGGAGGTCTACGTGATCTCCGCTTCGCGCCCCCTACCCTGGCCGGCCAGACATGAAGGCTCCGGCCCCACCCCCGAGCCGGGAATATATCCTGCGATAGACCTCCCCAGACCTCCCACCACCCTTCAAAATCTTACCAAAATAACGTACTTAAAGACCTCGTTTTTCTTTCGTATTGTCTGGCCTACGTGGTGTAGAATTAGCGAATTGCGCGACAGCCATTCACTTCTAGGTCAAATACTTCCCGAATATAATATGAAATCAAGACATTTGTCTATCCATTAAGAAAGTTATACTTTTAATGGTCATTTCTAGCGAATCCAATACCGAAACAATTCGGTTTTGATGACCTCTGGATTTCGGGTTCAGTGTCCGGATTAGTATATGTACATGTTTGTAGAAATGTAACAGAAACTACAAGTACAATTTATGTGAGATATTTGTACTTATTTAAAAAAGATTCTTTGAACAAAAAATATAATGGAATTAATAAGGCAAGATTTGCAAATAACTAACAATTTGATGTAAAGCAATAATATTATTATGAATAATATACCCGCAGTTGTGTCAAAGCACTGTATGTTACATCATTTCGGTACCCCGAAATTCAAATTATTAAACCGGAAAGTTTACATACTAATCCCTGAATTCAAACCGGGCCGGGATCCGGAAACTTGGGATTAGATTCCCGAGTCGTTGTATCAATTTCAAATATTATGTCTCGACATTCATCTTCCTCTTTCCTTTACCGTTTCTCAGACGTTTAATACACTCGTGAAATTTCAGAATCCTTGAGCTCAATCACTTGTGCTGCGTTTGCACGTTGAATTTTTGCCATCAATCACGTGGTGAAGGTCGATATACGTCAGTTGGTTGAGTCTGCTGTCCGCACAAATTGCAATAGACAATTCTGTAACGTCATAAAGACTTATCTGCGCGTGTTTAAAGGTTGTCTATGATACGTACTCTTATTGCCAAAATAAATATAGCAGTTATGGAGGAGTGAACAGTTTACGAAGTAAAAAGTATTCTATAAAATACGGAATTTTTAAAATTTGTATGTTAATTTAACAATGGTCGTTTCGAGCTAAGTAGAATACTTTTTAGTACGTATAGTAGGAAATGTTTTTATTTTGCGATTACGACTTAATTTTTTTTTTGTTGTGCGCAAGAGTTTAAAACGTTTTATTCTGATTTGCAAGTACAATTTGTGATGAATGAAAAATATTTTTTCGACGAGTTAATGGAAAGATTTTGAACAATGCACAATCATAAAACATCAGATTTTTTTTTTTAAATAGAGATACGTACACGGAATACATGTCACATAAATATTCTTACTATTTTCAAGCTAAGCTAAACGCTTGTGCAATGAAAATAGGACTAACTTGCTGGTGTCCTGGAACGAGGCGCGAACCCTCGACCACTAGATCACTAGGCCAACGTCTAGATCACTACACCAACAAGCTACTCATTTATTGTTGTTTTAAGTCATGATGATGAATAAATTATTATAATATATTAAAAGGTCAAAAAGGGTTGTAATAATTTAATTTAATTTATTTATTTTATTAATAATTTTAATATTTCACTTAAATCTATTTATTCCGTTTAATTATTTCACTGCCTATTAATTATCTTTCTAAATGTGGAACGTGATAATTTTAGTAACGTGCCAGGAAACTCTAAATTGTGTGCCTATTTTTTGATATTATTTATTATTGGAATAAAATAACTCAAAAGACTTTTAAGAAGTACTAAAGAAGTAAAAATCATAATTGGATATTTCGAATAATTTTTTAAAATTGAGTAATTAATGCTAAGTATCCTAATTAATATCCGCTTATTTAAAATATCTCTTCCGGCTCTGACAGCAAGACTCAAATAAACTTTACAGTCAGCGCGTCATTTACTTAAACACTGTCTGCTTTTTTGGAGAGAAAATTGAACCAACTGATATAGGTTGACCTTTTTATTATTATTATTATTCTTCGCTTCGAGGTTATTATTTCAAGTCTATGAACGACAGCACAACCATCCTCCACTCATCTCTGTCTTTAGGACTTCCAACAGAAATTCTGTAGCCTCATTTTCCGCTCACCTCATTCCATGGCATCCCGAGGGCTGAGTTCCCGTTGGCATTTCCTTAGAGACCTCTGGAGTCATCACACCTGACAACATGTCTTGCCCACTTAGCCTTCTCGACTTCAATATTGTTGAGATATCTGGTTGACGAATGGAAGCTCAGTGTTTTTGCTGATGCGTCATCGGTGATTAGTCCAAATATTCTCCGGAGAATTTTATTTTCAAATACTTGGATAATCTTTAAGTGCTTTACAGTGAGACTTCAGGTTTTACAGCCATATAGCACTATTTACTTAAATGTCACGTATTCAACTGTTCGCAGAAATTTGTTTTTCTCCGTACATACAATACGTAATATCTATTTTATATTCAAATTTAAACACTAAATAAAATAATAAGACTAAACACTTTGTTTAAACCGCTATTTATTGATAATTCAACATGTTTCGATATCTATGGTATCTTCTTCAACTATTCTGAATTCGCCAATCACCTTTTAGAAACTGACCATTCTTGTGATATTACAAGAGTTTAGAAATTATACATATAAATACTAGTGGTTGGTTGGAATTTTAGAAATAAGAAAAAGTGTTAATAGTAAGCAAAATATCATAAATAACCAAATCCTTTTTACAAATAGTCACCTTTTAAATTTGTTTTCATAGTAGTTCCTACTTAGTTTCCCACCATTTATACTTTATAGTTTTGTTTTTATCTATGCTTGTATTTTTAATTTTAGTATACATTGTTTCCTGAAGAAGATACCATAGTATCGAAATATGTTGAATGATCAATAAATAGTGGATTAAACAAAGTGTTTTGTCTTATTATTTATATAACATGAGGCCACAAATTAATTTTGCTAATATTGAAGAACTAAATTAAAAATTATTCCAATTTTGTTGAAATACTTTTTTAGATTTTCTCTACTTTACTATTACTAATAATACATTTGTAAACTAGAGCCTCATAACTATATCTCGTGTGTAGTTTTCTGGGCTATTTTACCTTGCGTACCTCTCACGATTCTAGTATGATGCTTGTGTAACACATGAACACAATACTGCTTTCTACACGGCCCCGTTTAGATTTTAAACCTTAAAAAAGTTGTAAATTGTCAAATAATCACATATTAGTCGAATGATGCCTTTCAAAGTGTCCAGTTAGGCCGGAGGATGTTCGCATTAATCTTCTGCAGTGAAGGGCTCAGTGAAGAGGAGGTGAACACCTTATTTACTGAACAAGATTAGAGATGTAATCTGACAGATTACAGAGAGGCAGACCTCTCTCCGTTTTATTTACAACTCATCAATTAAGATTGAGATGCCGCCATTATCCTACATTGAACAGGTGAGACCGAGAGAAATAATTTGAGTTGCATTATAAATCACTTTTTTGACAATTAATTCATACAATTTTCGAGTTCCTATTTATTTAATTGCATATTTTCAATTCCTTGTGATCGATTGTTGGGAAGTTGCATTTTCAGAACGTAGTTCTGTGGTATTTTAATACTAATTAAATGAATTACCGAAAGATTGGTAAGTTGTATTAATGTTTCCAAATTTAATAAAATTGAATAATTAATTTAATTATGGCGTCTTTTATCGCGTTTTACTTAAAGGTATTAGAGATTTACCCTAAGATAATGTTGATTGCTTTTAAAAATGGAATAGTAGATGTTTTAACTGGCAATATTATAGAATATAAGTTCTAAATTTGTCGGAAATGTATTCGATTGCTATAGCGAAATTGGAGAACGCGCTTCCTCTGATAAGTAGAGGTTCGAATCCCGGTAGCAACCAAATATTTTATTGATAGATTGATTTTTTCTACATATCTTTCTAATTGATTTAATTTAATTTGTATTGCCAATATGTACATATAATTTTACAATAATTAGTGAATATTTTACCAGATCCAAAAGGAGAAAATAATCCGCAAAACAATATTTTATACGTACTCTTACAAGACTGGCTGTCCGTACCCGGCGTTGTCCGAAATTCACGTTGCCGCTGTGCAGCCTCTAAAGAGTAACAATTTATGCAGAAATTTGGTTGAGATGTCCAGGGAGGTGGAGTATTCAGTGTTCTAAAGAGCAATTAAGAAAAATTTGTAAAGAATATTTATGGTTATCCCGATGAGTTATTTGGCCCCACACACGCTTTAAGTATAAATAGTACTAATTTTGCAGAACTATGCTACACGTTCTACTCTATTGCGTATATATTAACTATTGCATATTATATTCTACTGATTTTATAATCACATCACCTTGATAGTCGATGACATGACTGAAATATATTTTTAAAGAATGATTTTCTCGCTTGGAATTGATTATATTCTGATAAAAAGTGATTTTAAAAATGAATTGCAATATAACTTTTCACAACCTCATTGAACTTTCAGCGTTCAAAACGATGAGTCGACCATCGTCAAAGCTGATAAAGCCCGTAAACTAATTTTCCGAAAATGTATTTCTCTCTGAAATTTTCCAACGATTAAACTTTTGATTAATGGTTTTTCAGTTTACCTAAATTATATGACAAGCATTAGTGAATTATTATTATTGACAATTGAAAGGATTTTACTAGAAGAGTTTATCTTTAGAATCTGTTGTAGGTGTTGGAAGAAATTACAATATTTTTTACATATTTTTCTACACATCTTTGTACCTTGCTCGAATTTCAAACATGAATGAAGATTAAACAAATTGAGATATGTAACAGAGTGCTCGATCGTAACAATGGTTTAGACACGTGAAACGTGCGAGAGAGAAGAAGATAGTAAAGAAAATACACGAATTGAATGTTAAGGACCCGGCACGATCAGATAAATCAGATGAAGAACGGCCCTGTTAAAAGCTTAAACAATCGACAAAAGTTCATGAAATTTATTTAGAAAGTGAACGAAGCATAAATAATGTGTTTTTTGACAGAAAAGTGTGGCGTCCTGTGTTATCTGCCTTCCTACGGGAAAATGGCATGAGGCCAAGCTGGTTATTTAGCTATTTTCCAAAAACATGTTTACAATCGTGTTTTTTTCGTAAATATATCATTAAAATCTTGAGAAACATCTATGGTACTCGGTCATTCTCTCATCGCTCGAAGTATATTCGACCACTATAAATTATGCACCGCATCATCATATCAGTGCCCGATCCGTGGTTATATCCGACTTCACTTACTCGTTCATGCTAGCACGACTGGCAGATGATGACAGAATAAAACCGACTACCATTATGATACAATAATTTATTAACTAAACTAATCAAATATTTACCAATGTTATTTGTACGATCCAGCACACTCCTGTCTATTGGCGGGAATACGACCATAAAGGGAACTGGAATTTTTAATTTTGTCCCTATTGTACGTCATTGCGCGCTCCGTATACAATTCTACAGAATATTAAATGCTGATTTATTTCGTTAAATCTTTCAATTCTGAATAATATGATTGTTAATAAAGTTTCCAAGAAGTTATTTTGTTTATGATGAAAATTCTATATTTTATAATCATTTTTTAATTTTTATGAATATTTAAATTACAATTAGGTACTTTTTATGAATATTTATATTAAGCGGCGGTACTAGCCATATTTTTGATATAATCCTAAAAATGCGTGTATGGGTAAGTTCATAATATTTTTGAACTAACATCGTTCGGTCTTATCCATATAAAAGAATAAAGAATGAGTGGTAACACAGGAGTCAGTCACATAACATATAATTATTTTATTATAAATAATATCTCCCATTCACAATGTCGCGGTTTACCGAAGTATTTATGTTAGCAACATAAACAGAATTCCTTAACCCTGCTACAAATCCAGTCACGGCAAGCTCTATCTACGGTAGCACAAAAGAATTTTCCAATTTTTCGCTACATAATGCGTCAATATAACAGTCTAGAAATGCAAATAATCCTGGACCAATCTCTAGAACGAAGTAGGCCTAGAAGAGCAACTCAGCAATGGATGGATAAATGCATTGCGTCTGACTGAGAAGACCTTGAAGTCAGAAGCGAGAGCGACCCAGAATCGTGATTTGTGGAGGTGCATTACGAGCCGTCTTTCATCTAATTGAGGACACTATATGTCAATACTGTCACAAAATAATAAAGAAAAATATTGGGAAGTTATTTTAATTTGTGTTATATTTCTTTCGTTAGTTATTTCTGCAGCCCTCTTTCGTTCGCGTTTTCCGCTTATCGATGCTTGCTAATTCTCTTTAGATTAGACCTAATGGTCCATTTCCATAGATGAGATTTCTCTCGGATATTCGGATATAAGGTCAGTACAGAATCAACATCGCGTGTGATTAGAAGACCGCATCCAGTATGTGCATACCTTTATTGATTTTCAGTGACCAAAGTCCCATTGAGAGATCACCGTAGACAGGAGTTATAAGAGTGTCTTTTAATCTTTTCCTCAGTCTTTTTTCTCTGTCATTTTGCCACGAGACAGCTACGCAGAAAGAACAGATATATGATGTTATTAGGTGCACGGTACATTAATCGTAAATACACATAGTGACTGTGTATACTAAACTTAATTATGTACTGTGTTGTTTCAGGATTAAACAAATAAATAAGTACGTTAGACACCTGCATTAAAGTGAGAGTTTTCCCCCTGCATATGTTTGTACCAGACGAGATAAAATGCGTGGTAGCATTTCTCTCAGCTTTTATCGTAGTCCGGGTTAAAAAAATCCATAAAGAGCTCCTCGGAAAATGGTTTCATTTCGTCACATCACGTAGGACTCGTCCGTTGGCCTCGCCGCTCGCCGCTCGTAGCTAGATACTGCAAAGATACTAAATGCTTATTATTAATTGAACGTGACAGAGAGCTAAACGAATAAACAATACATTTAATAACATCGAGTTTTCTTTATATTTATTTTCCTCTGTGTTATTTAATGAGATACGCGGGCACGCGTCCAGCATCCGACACAGACGACATATTATGGCGAGAATGGGAAAATCGATTCACCGATTCGGTTTCAAGTTCAATGACTCGGATTTGTAATAATTTGTCGGCGTGTGGAGAACGTGTTTGGGAATGATAATTAATGTATCAGTGTGGTGTAATGATATGGTGTAATGGCGCATGTACATGGATGAGATTCGTCTCAGATGCTCGTCTCGAGAGCGTGCGAAGAACAGTACAGAGCTACGCACGAAGCGTACTGTGATTCGCGAGCATATTGATGGTTAAATCATTATTTAAATCGTTATTGATAACTGATTATTTGTAATTATTCGAGAAATGAATGGTATACTTAGAAAATAAATTTCTAACAGTTAAAATCATCATTAAATCTCAGTTACCAATCATCGTCACAATACGTTAACCATCACTATAACCGATGCATACTAAACTTTACCGACGAATCTCTGAGATAAGAGATCAAACACTCATCCGTGGGCATACAGCATAATATCGTAAAATGGGCATTTGTAGTCTTTAATATTAAATAATTGGAAGTAAGTTAATTGCTTAGGGTCAATTCGTTGAATCTCCAAAACGTACGAAGATATTGAAAATAAATAAATTTTAAAATTTATTTTAAGAATTATATATAGGTACCTTAATTCATGCACCAATTGTATAAGCGAATTAATACAATAAAAATAGTTTTGATACCCATATAAACAATTTTTCATGTTTCGTAGTTACACTGGATTGACACTAGTAGTCGAAGTGTTCTAGAATGTTCTTTTTTCTCAATAATTGAAATCGAAATGAGAATCTGGCAAATGAATCGACAGCTTTCTCGATTTCCGCCAGTTGCCGGAGCTGGAGACTTATTTCGGGAAGAGTTGCATCTATTTGTGACAAAATCCCACAGCCTCGCTCGCCCCGCGCTCAGGCCGAACGTTCCGAGTGACGTTCTGGACTCTGCGTCTGTGTGGAACTTATCCATGGAAAATACACCACACGTCTCTGTACATAGTATTCACTATCGATGAACTATCGTATTATTCTTCAACTGCACTCAATAGCAAGATAATAATATTTGATTGAAATAACAAATTTGCGCTGATCGTGGATTGAATACGGGTCCAAATCTAGCACTGGCTTAATTTCTACTGATTTTGTATCATATTGATGTATACATTGTGATTTACATATTTTTCAGAACACATTTTTATTGATTCATTTAATTTATCATAAATACCACAAAACTATGTATATATATATATATATATGTAAATTATTATTAATTTAATTCTGGCATCTTTTAGCGTGTTTTACTTAAAGGTATTTGAGATTCACCGCAATATAAAGTTGATTGCTTTTAAAAAATGAAATAATAGATGTATCATATGGAAAGAGTACAAAATATAAATTCAAAATTTGACGAAAATGTATTCGATCGCTATAGCGAAAACATTCAATACTTCATCTAATAGCGGTGAATTTTAGTGAGCAGCTTCCTTTATACACGAGTGAATAAAACAAAAGAGTTCCCTCGCAAGGCTGCCAACATCACCCGGTGAAACGTGAGCTTCGCACGTCGTCTCACGGTAGGACCAGACATCGCCCAGCAGACAGTAGATCGGTGCGTAAACCGAAAGTACTTATTAGAATCTTGATTCTCTGCCAGCCCTGTTGAAATCTTGACATAGTTATCCAGAATAGATTGATCCGACGAAGCGACAGACAGTCGTCATCTGTCACCTCACTAGACTGAACACAATCAGACTCGTACATCAATCTTATGCAAATGATGTCCTGAAATTTTAACGGAACCTTATTCTAAAATACTTTACTTCATACATAGAATCAGGGCCTGTACTTTGATCCTAAACTTAAAAATGTCGAGTTATGCATCACCTAATATTCGTCAGCTTTCGAAGATTATCGGCATTTTTAGGCTTCATTATAGGCAATTAATATTAATAGCTTGTTAGTCTAGTGGTCTAGTGATCTAGTGGTCGGAGGTTCGCGCCTCGTTCCAGGAGACCAGAAAGTTAGTAAAGTTTCATAATGTGATGGTCCTGCTCGCGCCCCACAGACGTGGATGCGTAAGAAATCACTCAACAGCCTTACAGTCCGCCTGGTACTCACCAAACTAGACAACGATATGTCGCGCCGCAGCCGATCCGAGGAAGCCTAGAATCGACCACTCTTCTTCTGGCCAGCTCCTCTGACACATCCACTCGCACCTCGGTACCGCCTTCAGTGTACTACGTTTATCGTTCACTTTTTATATTATAACAGACAAGTATAAATTCAATCTGTAAATAAACGCCAACTCGTGAGTACTGTTTTATTACCACAACCCACCCACTGTAGCTAAATATCTCAAACCTTAACCAAATTCCTAAAAACGTTTAGCTTAGTTAGAAAATAGTAAGAATATTGATGTGGCATACATGTGTACGCATCTCTATTTATTTTTAAAAATAAAACAAATAACAAAGAAAAACCTAGAAATGAACCTGGAACTCCTCGACTCCGAGAGGTGTCTACTTCCACGGTATACTTTTTATTTTTCCGAGAACAATTGTTTATTATAAGGGTCCACGAATTATACATCCAAAATTTAAACTTTTACGACCATTAAATTTATTTATTATTATTTTGACATACATATTTTTGTTCTAACAGAGGTGGATACATACATAATAAACATAAGACATTCTCATAGTTTATTGTGCGGGATGGAGTAGACTTCACCTCTGATATATACAGCTTTGCCTCACTTTGCTAGACTGAAGTCTGTGTTAAAGTAGTCAGTTTTTTTTTCGTGCTGTTGTGGTGTTATTTATCGACAGGAATAAAAAGAGAATTACAAATATGTATAAAAAAGTAAAATTAAAATAAAAATATAATAATATATGCAGTATTTAATTTTTCGAAATTTTCTTGTGAAACTTTGTGAAAGGCCATTTCAAATTGTATTTAAAATAAAAACGGTGCATTATTTCTTATTTCTTTGTGGTGTTTTCTTAGAACTAATTAATATGTTTCATCGTACAAGTTTTCTCAATTTAAATACGCTTCAGTTGTAGATTGCATATTGCATCAGAATGTCATGTAAAAATGTAATTTTATCAGTGATACAGAAACCTTGTAAAATTCTAACGTATGCCTATCCTCAAATACCTCTGACCATTAGCAGAATCTTAACGATTGTAGTTTGATTGGTATTATATAACATTGAAGTTTTACGAACTGTGACGAACTCAGATTTAAAACCGGACTTGTTATGGTGACACCATAACCATAGAAATATTGATATGTATGCGGTTTGTTTTCAAATATGTAGTAATCATATAAAAATATTATACGGATATAAAGTTGTACGTCTTCGGTACGCTTTCGAGTGTTTGAATAAACATATCCGATATAATGTATCGCTATTCTCAGAAGAGACGCCATTATTCGGTTATATTATTTTCGTGCCGTCATAAATACGACTCCAGTATTTGAACTACTTCCGGGTGAATGAATATCGGAATTTTGTTTCAAATATCGGAACGTGTAGCGACTTAAGAAATTAAGAGAATATTTTTTTGGAAATGTCAAAGAAAATTACATATTGATTACAGCTCGTCGCGAGCTCAATTCTACACTGTACTCGAAACGAGACCCCGAGACAAGTGTCATTCGTGAATACGGGCCGTAAGATTTAATTTGATGCAAGATTTATGACAGCTAGTTGACAGCTCTACCTTCTTCTCTTTCTTCTTGTTGCCAAAGTGCTACTCGGGGTCCCCACGTCAGTGCGGTCTAACTATCACACATTCCTGTATGTTCACATTATATGTTACCTTTTTGATATTAATACATTTAATCGTTACATTATTTGAAAGAACCATCTACGTTATACACCTCTATTAACATGCTCAATTGCACTGTTATCTAAGAATAATTGTTGTTCGGTACTATATATATATTTCTCACTATCCAGTATTCACCATCTGTATCTTCAATTATAATTTTTGTTCAATTTCTTTATTTTCAAAATAATTACTACTTAATTGATTTATATTATGCAAAAAATACTTGTATTGATTCAGTTCCACAATTTTTATTTTTAAATATACAGTGAAACCTGTTAGATTGAACACCACTAGTGTACTGAAAAAAATGTTCAATGTAAGGAGGTGTTCAATTTAACAGGTACATAAATAAAAAATTCTTTAAAAAAAATTAATTTTTTTATTAATTTAAATGAAAATTTTTATTGTTTTTTTGAGAAGAAACTTTCAATTTTCATTTGTTTTAAGTTATCCACTTGGTACTTGCACAACTGATGGCGGACAGAGTTTAAAGTCTGTGAAAGACTTTGAATATCATGTGTATTGGCAAAATCTGAGAGGCACTGTAAGCTGGCAAATGCATCTTGAATAGTGGGTTTTGGGATTTAAATCCTTTATAGCTGTGATTTTGTCTGCTAAAATCACTTCATTGTACTTTCTTTTCTTAGATGTTGATGACATGTTTGACATGTT
The DNA here is from genome assembly GCA_022840565.1 of Eubasilissa regina. Lineage (NCBI taxonomy): Eukaryota > Metazoa > Arthropoda > Insecta > Trichoptera > Phryganeidae > Eubasilissa > Eubasilissa regina. Next base: position 2,233,316 of record JAINEB010000021.1, on the reverse strand, counting down.
GATGACAGTATAGAACAAAGTAGGCTGGAAAAATGTTTACTGTGTTTTTTGTCAGATGTCGGTAAAGGGGGACAATTTCTTATAATATTTATCTTGTCTAAAATTATTTAATGTTCATTCTAACAGTGTGTAATAAAGAGATAAATACTATTCTCAATGTTCAATGTTCAAAGTAAAGAGGTGTTCATTCAGAAAAGGTGAATTAGTGAGAAAATAGCTGTGTGTGCATTCAATATATATAATGTAGAGAGGTGTTCATTCAGAGAAGGTGTTCAATCTAACAGGTTTCACTGTATTTTAATACGCTTACCTTTCTTTTGTATATCTTTATAAATATTCACAAGTGCACCGTTTTCTTTTTTTAATAGTACTACGTACCGTATGTACACGTAAATAAACAGAAGTGAACGATAATAGTTTGGTTCGTATGCGTTTTTCGTAAGCAATAGACTAGTAATGGACTCTAAGTGACGTGCAGTGAAGGATATTGTCATTATCTACCCTTTCTAGTGTTTGTTAACCAAATAATGATCATCTACTCTTTCGCCAATCGGTTTAAGTGGTCACAGACGGGTTTCTCAACCGCTTGGCCGCGACCAGCTGGACTTCTTAAAAGCCCCCTGGGGAAGTGTACATTACTCGCGTATCAAAGATGTGTCGTGATATTTGCGCACTGCAACCGCACAGAGGTGCCTCCCGGTCGGCGTTTGTGTCAGCTCGTGTTTCTATTAATTCATCGGAGATATTGAAAATAGTCATTTGGCAAAGAGCGCGGAGACGGATTACGCAAGAGCGGCGTTCAGGTGAGCAGACGGCGGCCGGAGTGACACCTGTCTCGCCCACCGCTGTCAGCGCCGAGTTCGTCACCTCGTCACCTCGTCACCTCGTCGTCTCGCTCCGAGAACGTGAATATTCATAGGCTTTGCAAATGATCAGATGTAATTTATTACCGCCACCGAAATTAATATATAATTATTATTTTAGGTGGAACTGCGAATGACCTGTGAATACATTAATTACTCAATTAGATATCAGGCTTGACAGTGCGCTCCGTCATGAGTGGCAATTTCAAACTGTCTGTCTAGTTGTCTCGTATATATTATTTATATAGTATATATCCATTGTCTGAGATGTGAGAAGTTCTAAGAGCTCAGTAAAGGGCTTAATAGGGTGGTGCGGGGGAGAGATTATTATGTGACGCCGGTTGTAACAATCAGATATTGATGTTTCAAATATTTCAGATGCTTCTAGCAGTCACTCTCAAAAATGCATAATATCACATCAATATTTTAATGGCATGCTTTATGCACGATGTGTAGATGACTACACAGTATTCTGACTGTGAACCGTGGCAGTGAATATGAACTAAAGTCATCATCATCGCCTGAGGTGGTTAAAGAGTCCTATCATCTTGGAAAGACATCGGCTGCTGGTTGACTTCTCCGGCCTGTTGGCTCTTCCTTCTTTATTTTCGTTTTCTCTTCCTTACTGCAGGTGTACGCTATTAACTAATTATTGGTTGCTACTGAATATCATGGCAGTTAGGCCTGTCTTGCGCAGCGCTCCCAGGCACCGCTCATAATGTTTCCCTTTTGAAAGTTATGATTCAGGGAATCTGTGAAGCGTTATTTAGGCTTCCATATGAGACTCTTGGCCTGGGACAGCGGAAAGGATGTAATCTTCTTTAATGGCGTAGTTTCAGGTATTCTGACTAAAATTTCTAAGAACCGAACTATTTGAACTCTTGACCACTTTCAACGAACTACCTTCTATGTTATTGTATATATTCTTATTTACTAAGCTGCCTAGTAGCATTAAAAAATGCCAATCAGGCGGCAATTGAGGAGGATCGAGATACGAGCCACGAGCTTATTGCATCGGTCCTGGGTATGCGGTGAGTCCGCTCTCATTGTGTATTTTTCAGTACAATTATACAGATGTTAAATTTAAGGTTTCCGCGAGCACTAGTGCGTGGAACTGGCGTCTTTTCTAGATTAGATAGCGTATTTGTAGATCGTTTGCTTGAAGTAACCTAGGCCGATATTTCGGCACGGTAACAAGTCTCATTGTCAAGGCGTTGCATCAAAAACTTGCGCTACAATCATACTTTCACGCAGAAGAAAATATTTATTCAACTGTGGATGATTTATATCTAAAGTACGGTTGGGTATACATAATAAATAATATGCAATATATAGCTTAGAGGTACATAGTTAAGAGTTTGAAATTTTTATTCTCATAATGAGAAATTTGCAAATGAAATGCTTTCGTAAAAAGTTTTTCTTTTCTGCTCCTACTAATTGGTCTATTCCATTTGAACACATTTTAAATTCTGATCTTACATCGCCTTTTAAAATTGTATTACCCCTTTTTCGACCGCGCCCGCACCACTGGGATAAGACGGCAAGAAATATTTCCTATCTCTCTCTCTCGGGAGAACGACTCGTGTGAGAGATTTTTCTAATCATGTACCGTTGATTTATACTCTACATAATATATAATAGATAGTTATCTTATGTTTTGTTGACTAATAAGGCTAACAATGCTAACCGGGTGACTATTAATCTACAAAATATCTAAAAGAACGTAATATTATTATTTACCAGCAGAAAGCAATCGGCTAATTGCTACATACGGCCTTTGTTTCCGGAAATGAAAAACAAAAAAACACGTTTTTTCATCCCCTGGGTAAAGTTCAGAGAAAAATTAATAATGAAATAAACCAAAATACGCTTGGAATTATACATTTATAAGCTACTGTCGGGATTTTTGTCCATTTTATCATTTTAATAATCAGTTAAATCTATTTTTCAACGTTGAATTTTTTTACTATTGAACAATAAGTCAACTCCCTATGGTACAATTTAATTTAACCAATTATTGCAAACATAACATAATATTCTCGTGACGTGTGCGTGACCGCGGCGCTTCCAGATAAAAGATCGATTCGTTCATTATATTTTATCGGTTGGTTCATTGTTCTCTTCACACAAAATGCTAAGAAAACATTTAAATTGATGACCCAAGCAAAGTGTGTAGCGATCTTTACCGATGTTCGCGTGTAACTCTTTGTATGTGCGTCAATTTGACATTTTTGTTTACATCTGGAAAATTAATCATTTTAATTGGTTTGCCTTTCCGTCTTCATTGAAAATATAGGTTTGGTCTAAAAATTAGTTAGGTTAGGTTACATCGCTGTGACGTTTATTATTTATGAAATCTCTCGTTGTGTGTGTAATGTATACATATACGTGTTTGTCTGTCGAAGAATTCGATCTAGATGATACTCCCGCGGCAACCCACTTTCCCGAACACAAATGGTCCATATGATTGCATAGACTCATTTAACCATAACGTGTGTAAAATCAATACAGCCCGACTTGAACTCTCGCTAACTACGTAACACTGAAACAAAATCTATTATATTAATTATAATTTTGCTTTATTTATGCGGTTTATTGTGAAAGTGGTCTATTTCTTTCGTTTAGGAATTGATTAAAAAGTATTTTTATATTACACGACACAATGTAGCTTATAAGTAAATACAAAAATTAAGGTTGAAATGTTTTCACAGTCTGGAAGTCATTCACCCTGTCCAGGTCGCAAGAGGATGCGAGGGAGAGCCAGCCACTTATTTTTAAATAGAATAACGCGTGAATAGTGTTGTCATGCATGCGAAGATCGCTAAAATTAGTAATACGGAATAGTGCCTGTTTGAGTGATGCTTAGATTTATTAGCAATGTTGCCATAATCTTCTTATTAATGTCATGAAGTCATTATTAGAGAACAAAAGATATGAGGAAAGCCACACATCGTTGACTAATTTTTATTTGCATTTATATGCCTGGTACGGTACCATAATAGTGATTGTTTGCTCTCTATATTTCTATACAATATACTGAACATTTTTTATAAATTCCCGATTAAGATAAATAAGGATAATACCTTTCAAATACTAAATTAATGTATTAATTATAAATATATACACATATAAAATCAATTTTGTCAAAAAATATTGTTTTTGCGTCACCGGGATTCGAACCTGGATCTCTATTTCCAATCCGGGGAAGTACACTACCGATTGTGCTATAACCGTCTGTTCTGAATAATTACAACTTCACAATAAGAATGCGTTTTCCTTAATAATACCTTTCATTAAGACGCGGTTAAGATAGTAACAATAATAATAAATTCAACCAATTCCATGTTTTCTCTAAATGATTAAATACAATAACACGATACAGTGTGGGTTTGATAACAAAATTGCTGTCAAGCAGTGTACAAGACCAATGATAAGAGTGACAATTATCTCTTCTATTGAACGAGTAAAAAAAATAAGAAAATTAAGGAGAAGAAAAAATATTATTTTCTAGAAGGAACGGAAGGGAAAAAAGGAAGGAAGATGAGATGGGGATTAAATTCTATGGAATAATAATAAAATCTAAGGTCATTATAATATTTGTTATAATAAATTGGATTTAATATTTTTCATCTGAGAGCGAGATATGTCTGTAAATAGAATGATCGGTTCAAATTGAAAATGTAATGATTCATGAGAAAAAATCTTTTAGTGTAGTAAGGACAATGTTCTGTTAACTCCTCATTATAATATTTGCACGAAGGGTGAACGGATGAGTTTTGTACATAAGATGTTCTACTTCTAGGAAGATGCTGAAAGAAGGGGGTGTGAAAGTAGGTAGTAAGTAATGGTCTGGGACATGTCTTTTCTTCATCGTGTGCTTAATGCTGAGCGTCGTGGTCCTTTAATATGTCCGGAAGTTAAAGTACGCAATACGTCTTGAGTCATGTTGGTCGCATCGTTTAATTAGGACCTTGTAATCTTCATTATTTGGTCTATCTATCTAGTAGGAGACCATCCTCTCTCTCGCTCGCTCTCCCTCAACTTTCCGCGTGATGACGAGTTTCTGGAGACTTTCTGGCAACGTGCCGGAGGTGTGAAATAATATTTTCCTTCCTGTCGTCGAAAGTCTTTCGGTTTCATTGGAGCCGCGCAGAATGATGTCGCTCAAGTCGGAAAAGAATTGTTCGTGCGATACATTCAATTCGATACGATAAGAGATTTATGGGAACAATTTTTGATGGACATTTAACTACACAAATAAGATTTTTGACTCAAGACAATATCTAAGGTACGAATTCTCCCATGAGATTCTTTAGAGACAACTCTCAGCATTCGCAGTCTTCATATTACACTCACCGTGTTTCAGAGATTCGCCGTATCGCACCTTACTTCACGTTCGTCGTAAATCAAACAAAATCGATAAAGACCGATTAAACATTTAAAAAAATAATGAGACCCCAATGACCACCTTAAAATATAAAGTAAAATAACATATTCTTATCAAATTTTTTATTTCTTTGTTATATAATATTATATTCAGGTATCCACCCATAAAATACTGTGGATTAGGTCTATTACACCCTGTAAAAATTATATATCTTTTCGAAAGATTGATTTTTTTCTTTATATATATTTATATGTATTTTATATATATTTTATTCTTTATATCTTTCTAAGTAATTTATCTAACTTCTCTTAATCTAATTCTTAACCCTTGTTATATTTTATTTATAAAAAAAAATATTCTTTAACTATGTAAAAGTCAATCCTTGTCGTAAAACTGCCATGCAGTTTGGTAAATAAATTATATATGTGTAATAAAAAATAAATAAAAACATTAAATATCATTGTCGTTTGTCAGTTGGGTGATCTTGAATCTCCCCAGAAGCAGTTAAAACGGAAAAAATGCTTGTAATTTAACACTTTTTGTTAATGTATATTAGATATTTTTAAATATATAATTGTAGAGGTTGATGGTGATTGTTTGTGTGAATGTGTCGAATCTCACTGTCAGTCGTGTACACTGGTTTGATCTCCAGATTAAAATCTTAACACATGTACATGGCATTAACATGTATCTCAACTAAATCCTCCAGTGAATGAATCCTTATCGTGTTTTCTTCCGTGGACATGGGGCTTAATAGTCCTACAAAAAAGGCCGATTGAACTTTTCATTCTAGATCAATAGATAACCTACCTTTTGGTATGTATAGTTCGTCTACAGCCAAGCAATGTCGAGTTTTCTGCTAGCAATTTAAAATGCCGGCTGCGTATCACTCTAGGAGGTACTATTGTAATAAAACAAATACCAATCGTTCATCTATTTATAGATCTGAGGACGGGACCGTAAATATTGATCAATTAGCGTACTGTGACGTAGCCGCGGTGGGTGCGATATTTTCACTGCCACGTCTATAATTCATGTTGATAGTGAGCGGTGCTGAGTGATGAGCAAACATTGGTGCAGTCAGCGCTGCGGTCAGCGGTCAGCCGTCAGCGGTCAGCCGTCAGCGGTCAACCGTCAGCCGTCCGCGTTCAGCGCGACATTCCTAGAAAGATGTGTGTTAAATTATGAATGCTTCGCAATCACTGTCGACAGTGCGTACCTACGTGTCGAGGTGTCGAGGCCGCGCCTTGACACTGTGTGGCTGACGTGCTCGTCCCCACAAGTCGCTCACCACACCCTCCGATGACTCCAGGCCAGAGCTGCGATAACTCTCGATGGATTAGTCGAGTACTTCCGTTAAATGTCGCTGATAAATAACCAGTTACCTTGTTATCTAATATTTTGTAAATCGGCTCGGTAATATCAGCGCCCGCGGTACATATTGCAACATAACCTGTATATTCCATTATGAATTCGTAAGGACACTGCCACCATTACCCAGGTTGCATAGTTTCATGGACTCGGTGATGAGTAAAGTAAATCTATGGACATATTATCTCATGAAAACACCAACTTTTAAGAGACACCTACAATGTTGAGGTGTTAATTATTTTGTGGTAACAATTCTATTTTATTTCAAATTTAAAAGTACTCAGTGAAATTACTTTACACAGAAAAAATATTTGTTTTTTTTCTTTTAAGATATGTATATTTTTTATTTATAACTTGTAAAAAAAATATTCGTTTTAGGTTTTTAAGTAAAAAAAAAAGATTTATGTTTAATTTACACAATTATTTTAGATAAGTACGTGTACTACGCTTACATATTTTTTATAAATATATTTATTAATACGAGTACTTGCCATTTTTTAAATCTGTCTTTAAGAATGTTATTCTATTTATAACATTTTTGTCAATGCTACTAGGTGCCGTATATATATATGACATGACATTTGACAAATATACGCATTGTGACATTGGCAGATGACGATCTGTTTCGAAATATTCTAATAGAAAAATTATACAGTCGTTAAAATCTACGACACCTATCTGTCTTTTGGGTGTTTGGATTACAATCTCATTATTTAATTGGGATCTGAAGCTAATCTACCATTGGCCTTGGTTCTATTTCATACGTATACACATTCCCTTAAAATTCATTATGATATACAGTGTCCGTCTACCCTTCTGAACTGCGTCAACCTTGGTTTATTTTTTCATAAATTTGCGATCGAGAAAACTAGACAAAAAAATCATTTCGCATTCAGAGCCTGGCTTCGCGGAGAATCCTCAATTTTATGGGGAAGTGGAATGTCTCTCCTCGGTTCGATGAACCCGTAAAACTTATACCCCGACAATGAAATAAACCGAGAGGCTGGCTGGCAACCACTATCAAAGGTTATTATTTCGTTCGAGGGAAATATACGCACACAACGAAATTATATTTTCGCACGGGTTAGGTCACAGCGGGTGGCCCCGACAACTCTTCATCAACCTGTTGGATTTAGACTGGTGGGAAGAAGATAGAGACTAGGGATAGTTCATTTATTATACATTAAGAATTAGAGACTGCTTATTTAAATCAGGCTCAGATGAAAAACGGTAGAAGTAATTATATTGTAACAACCAAAAACGAAAACAAACCACGATTTAACATCTTCCATTAAATCCTCTAAATCGTCATAGACTTTGCCAATCTGCCAATTTTTAGATGGATTCGATGACACGGGGCGACATGAGGGCGAGCGTTGTCGTGGTGGAAAATGATTTGGTTCTTTTTGTGCGGTCTTTTCAGCACAATGGCAGTATAAAAGCGATCAAGCTGGACCTGGTACACGTCGCTGTCGATGTTGTACTGCCTTAGCTATTTCTGTCCGGGATTCGTCGCTCTTGACGCTCATCATTGCCATTCCATCAGCAGCAGCCATATTACCTTGTGACAATGATCTCAATGAACCATCACACACGTTAGACACGTTTACCTTAAATATAATTGACCTTAATCCTAAATATACGTTTGGTGTAGAATGTTGTCCTATTGCATACGGATGTACTTGGCTGTTTTCAATATTAAAGACACCAAACCTATATGTTTTAAAGATCATTGTTTGGTAGTTATTTATCTGTCAAAAGCTCGTGGCCTCGCTAAGCGCCGGACTAGGTGAGGCTGCACCCTTTGCCTCGGGCCGGCTGCGACTTTAACATTGTTTATTCTGGGAGAACTACCGCCTGGCCCACTTGCCCACTTGCAAAGTAGTCGTCAAACCTTGTACTCGTACATTGTGGAAAATTTTGAACAGCTGGAGACGCGGATAATTTGTCTAAATATTTTTTAATAATTTAGAAATAGAAGTGAGGAACATTTCGTGAGTCATCAGTATTCGTCAGAGAGTCACTCTGATCCATGTGTAATAAACAATACACGATGAATAATAGCTCGTTTTTAATTAATTCTGAGTCAATTTCGAGAACAAAGTCTCTTGTAATGTTTATTTATAGTCTTATGTAATATTATATATTTTATTATCATATAATTATATATAATAATTTATTCTTTCTATCTTATATTATCATTATTAATGATTGACAGACAGAAGATTATTAACATTGTCATAATTCGAATGTGTTTTTAAATAGAACCTATTTGAATAAGTATTGTTTGATTACCATTTCACTGAACAATTATCTAATTAATAGGTCACCTTACCATTGAGCACCAAAATGCGATTATTTAAAGTTTATTGTACAGTTACCAAAAATGGTTCCACATCACAAATGTATTAATGATCACTGGAATCCTGATTAGATTAGGTTAAATTGTCCAATAAATTACCTAACTAACATGACTTATAAATTGACGCTCTAATTTGGGTACTCAAATACGATATTCGGTAATAAAATTCTTATATCCCGTGTCAGGTGATCTCGCAATGAGACTTTCATATCGGTAAAGGTGAATATATACAATGGATGTTTCATTCTAGTCCAGGAGTGAAACACGTGCGTTGTGATTCATGAAACGCTTCGCGCTGAATTCTGTATTGACCTTTTCCCGCTTTAGAGACGAACAAATCTCCGAGAAAAATTTCATCCATCACCATTATTATATTTGGTGACCAAACCAAAGTCAATTTCAAGGACACCTCTGACTTAAGTATATGATTTTTGATAGCAAAAAGCAAGTATTTTGGAATCGAATTATTAGTTTGGTGCTCGGTTAAACATAAACCTTTTAATATTAATATTAATAGAATAATCATTTTTAGTAATAGAAAAGAGAATAAATATAGTATTTTCTTTATTTAAAGATAATATTTTCATGAAACCGTGATTTTTTGCTTTTAATATTTACGATTTCAAGATTTTCATTTCATTTCATATTACAATCTCATTAGCATGTCAGATTGTATTCGCGTATACGTATTTAAATGTAGTTCTGTTGTATATTCCTTAAAATAATATTCTAGTATTGCGATAGACAATTTCCGCATATTGTGCAATTCTATTATTCAAACTACTAGTTCAGTATTGGCTTCTATAAGCTCCATACCGCTGCGGTCCAGAGCGGAATAGGTCGGGTTTTTTCACTAATTATAATAAAATTAATGCAATTGGGATTCCACTTTTTGTGTATTATGTTGACGTACAATGTGTACTCACTATCGCTATCAAATACTCGACTCATAGCCATGACGTACGATAATAAATAATACCTTTCTTCATGCGACATTTTCGTTTCATACAACAATTTATTGTACGTACTATTATATAATATATATATATATATATATATTATATAATAGTACGATAATTTAAATTGTATATATCATCACTGTAGATATCATCGTGGTTAATATATATATATATATATATATACTTACTTACTTACTTACCATCACGCCGTTTCCCCGTGGGGGTAGGCAGAGAGGATAGAGCGCCACACTCTTCTGTCCTGACATACAATTCTCGCCTCATCCACATTCATACATCTTGTCATACAAGCTCGCCGATTGTTGAGGCTTCTAACAGAACCATCCTCCATTATCTGGTTTACCTGGTCGTGCCAAGTCTTCCGCTTATATTCGTCTTTCTTTTCGTCTTCAAGTTATATATATATATATACTATTAATCACGATGATATCTCATTGAGGCCTTGATCTTTGAGAGTTGGTAAAAGTACAGAGCGACCTGTCATTTGTCGTGTACGCAAAGCGGAGTGACCGACTGATGCACGTCGACCTTTACCGTCAGATCTCCGAGACGAGTGTACACTAATGATGGTTAAATCGTTATTGTCAATGCGATTGTGTTCGATCGTAACGACAATTGGCACCTATTCAGGAATTCATAATTATTCGAGCAATGGTGGGTACACTAGAAAGTAAAGCACGGTCACGTAACGATTTACCATCACCGGTGTGCACGCACCCTAACTATGGAAACATTGTAAAATTTGATAGATCATTGTTTTGTTTCGATATACACGTACAGTTTATTTTTGAGTGTTCGGATAACAATTAAAAAATTAGAACAAATAGAATTTTAAAATTGGGCCCTCACTTTCGGCGTTTAGCACAATTTGCTAACTGTAGGTCAAGTGGCAGACCGTCTACCAGTGGCCGCGGTTCTGTGATTCTGTAACCCGACGGAGCCGACTGTTGGCGTGAAGCTCTGCTCATCACGGGGCATCATCACTCGTATGCAAAGATTGCAGCATTGTCATTCGTCGCTGTCATTTTCAAACTGTTTTGGATCGAAGCCACGTTTTTCATTAATTCAACAACATAATGAATTAGCCGTGATCAGGTGACAATGGTAGGAACGGTATTTGGGTTGAACATTAATCCTGCGGAATAATAAAACGGGCGCGCCTGATTAGTCGCTTAATCTTAATCTTAATCTTAAGTTTCACGAGTATCCTAATTTTATCGGGTGACGTTGAAAATGTTCTATTTCTGGTGGCATCGATGCTTGCATAACATATCTTATCTCCTTTATCATTCTATCTTTATTAATTCCACGACCAACCACCAAAATTACTATTTTTTAAAATCATTTTCACATTGTTAAGAACAGCTTTACATTACATTATTATTTGATCATTATTTTATCAGATATACGCCTGATTTACCTTATTTCCATTGCATTCAAGCTTCAGGCACACTCTTTTCCAACTGTATACATATATATTTACTAAAGTATATCGCAACTCAAAATCAATATATTTATCAAGGTATCAAATTTTGTAACAATCTCCCCATCACAATTAGAAAAATTACGGACTATCATAAATTTGTAACCGAATTAAAAAAAATATATACACAGACTAACTGAAACATAAATTAACTCGAATATACTCCTTCTCTATACACGAGTCTTACTCTCATAGAGAAGAAACAAATGTTAAAATATAAATATATCCACTAATTATTGAAATTGTATTATATTTTTAATATTAATAAAAAATAAAATATATATATAAATCAATACTTGTACCAGGACTCTATTATGTAGCATATGTCATGCCTCGGCTATTGAGATTCTATTAGAAAATACTGCATTAAAAGCACTATTCATTTAATTCCCCGCAGTCACTCTTCTTTCTTCCATTCCTAATAAACATACTTTCTAAATACACAAACACTTCTACTTAAACAAATCATTCGTCATCTATCAGTATTTCTCGTGTTGTCTTAGTTTTCTAATTCTCGAAACCATAACTTTACATTTTGTAACATTCATCATGCGATCGTTTTCCTTACTTATTTCGTACATCCTAATTACTAGATATTCTAAATCTTCGAAGCGAAATAATGCTGCTACAACATTTCAAAATTTCTAAAATATCGCACTGTCAACATACATTTGATCACGCTTGTTTCGAAACTAGGTTAAATCAAATACAATGGACTACTCCTAGAGCGAGCTGTTTATTTCAGCATTTACCAGGTCGACCTTTTAGCGTCCTTCCAATGAATTTTGTCTCTTGGACCACCAGTATTCCATGGTATCCTCACGGTTCAGAACCGTATAGTTGAAGATAGTTGCTGTTTAATATTAAATATTTTTATAATAAAGGTATTTGATCTGCGATACGGGGAACTTGCATCGCCAATACCATATTTACAGAGCATTCAAGCTTGTCCTTGTCGGACAGTGTGGTCATGTCAAAGTACGTTTGATTAAATCAAAATATTATTTTGGACCTTAACATAATCTTTATTTATTTTTAATTATATTAATAAAGTCGGGATATCAATTCATTATGACCGATGCAAAGCGTGAACGAAAATATTGGCGCCTGTTGTCAGGCAATCGATAGTACTTCAGCTGACCATATTGCGGGGAGGCAACTGAATACAATCCGGATTACTTCGTAGCTATTAATCGATAAAGTACTTACCTATTCAAAATTAAATAATAAAATTGAAAATATTCTCGAGTATTTGAAATTGCAATAGCATTCTACGCATTAATTATTTTAGAACTCTATTTTTTATTTAAATTTTAACTCTGCATTAATTATTTTAAAACTAGCTATTTTGCTTCTGAAACATTCAAAGCATTTAAGATGATTTATTTCGACCGATATTATTAGAGATTTAGTATTAAATGGAGATTATACAAGGATGACCCTTTGGGTACCTGAGGGTCGTATAATTAGTCAGCAGAAATGTTACGAACGCCAGGAATGAAGGTCACCCGCTCGTAGAGGGTTTGCGTGTTATATGTATAATACGATTAATTACGTATTTATATCATAATATGTTAACCATTTCACTTTCCCTTGGTAGAATCGAAATAACCCCAAGTGTTTGCTAGTAAGAATACAATAATTTATCAGATCGATAGACATATATGAAACCAAACCGACTCGGTATATCGTATGAAAATTTGTGCGTGATTTATTAATAGGGCCTACCTTTAAATTTGTAGAATTCAATCAATCAATCAGCTTCTAACAGATATCCAAAGACGTAGCTTACAAAAAATGATAGTAAATGGTTCGTGAATGACAGGGATTTTGCTTCGATGAGATTTTTTGGAAACAATTCGTATTCACCGTATATACACCTCACTTTAAGCTTGTTGTGCATCAAACTTCATATGTCAATCCAATAACAATTAATGTTCCGATGGATAGTCGGGTAAATTTGAAATTTAAAAATTTCGTATCTCATCGTATACACACCTCACTTCACGCTTGTTGTGCATCAAACTTCATATGTCAATACAATAACTATTAATGTTCCGATCGAGAGTCGGGTAAATTTGAACCTCTCTAGCATCAGTTAAAACGGAATAAATGTTTGTACTTGAATTGCCTTCTGTTTGTTTAATTTTTCAGAATAAATAGTTCTAGGTGACATTTGAGCGCACGTGCCTATATTCTCTTAAATCGAAGGTCACGTAAATGTGTTTTTGTTTTTCATTTTATGTCTCTTTCTACCGATCCGTCAATAATTTTTGAGTTTGTCTCCCGATAAAAATGTCAACGTGTCGTGTGTACTGAAATATATCTAAACTAATTGTTTAAGATTTATCTAGTCGTGTCAAATTCATAATTAAATGAAGTCTATCTGTACAAAAAATAATAAAGCTTAACACACTGACACGTATAAAATCGTCAATGACATTGAATTGCATAAAACATTTGAAAAACTTCAACACAATACAAGAACATCTCAAAACTCACATCAACAGGTGAGAACAACACTCGGCCAATCACGACAGGGCTCGGAATAGATCGGAGCAAATTCCGGGATTCTCGCAAATATAGCGCCGGCTCGTGATATTCTTTCAATTTCATTAAAATTTAATTATGTAATATACTTATTATTTAAATCCTCCCTGGTAAGTTAAATGTATATAAGTGGTCTGACTTTTGTTGTCGAAGACATTTCAGAATTAACCGAGTCGGTTAATTAATTAATTAATCCTCAGATTTCCATATCCGACCTGAATCTAATTAGATTCAGGTCGGATATGGAAATCTGAGGATCTTTCTTAGTTTAGGCTTAGTTTTTAAATTATTAGGATATAGTTTTATCACGTTTAATTCTATTTTAAAATTTATTTATTATATGACATTCCACGAGAGTAATTATTTGTGTTTTTATCGTTTCAGGAAACGGCGCATGCGGCAAGACGGTCGGGCCGCTGGAATGGAGGGGCGGGGGTGGGGGCTCTGCGGGGGGTCCACTCACAGGCTCCGAATCCAGTCAGGGGGACAAGGTAACCACTCCTACTACTTGTAACGCCGACTCGAGTGTTACTACAGGTGTCCCGCCAGGATCTCAGTCGCCCCCCGAAGAAATAATTTGTGCCGAAGGATATAACTCTAATTCCAGATAAATCTAATTCTCTCTTTCTTTCAAAATATTGTCATTTCCTTTCCACCTTTTCATCATTCGAAGACTTGCAGCCCCTTTTTGCCTCCATTTATTGGCACAGTTATTATATCCGCGAGTCCTTGTGAGATTTTTCTTAATATTTATATTAATTTTGTTACTGTTAGCTGACTTAGTTATGAAAGCTTTGCTTCTGTAATATACTCTTACGCCCTGTCTCTACGGATGATCTCTGAAATACAGATTTTCCTCCCGTTAGATTATTTAGAGACAACTCCGCTTTCGTAGTCCTCGTGTAAGCACCATATCTCAGAAATTCACCGTCTTGCGTCACACTTAACGCTTGTTATACGTCAAACGTCAGTCCATTGATCATTGATATTCAATTCGTCAGTTGGATACATTTGAATCTACCAAACGTCAATTTTTTTAGAATTATTGATTCTAGATGTTTGGGCGCACGTATCGAGTCTCCTGTAGACTACTATTGTGACTGTGCCAGTTACTTTCTAGTGTACCAGTCATTGCTCGAAGAATTATGAATAATCAGTTATCCAATCATCGTTGCAAAAACAGTTTAAAAACGATTTAACCATCACAACGGTTTTGAGTATTTGCCTTTTCTTACCAATCTTAAATTGTTTATCAGAGTTTATGTCGATTTTATCATACACATTTTCTGGAATCGATCTCATCGTGAATACGGACCATTATAATACAAATCTCTCATCCTTATCGCGCAACATCAGTGTTAACATTGTAAGCATGTGCGAGAATGTATAATACAATGGGCGACAAGTACGGACCCGACTTAACCTTGGGTAACCTTGCAGTGCGCAGCTCAACATAAAACAATTTCTATTTCTGACGGAACCGAATGCTCTCACACTCCGAACTTCAACCGAAAGTTTAAATGGATTTCTTCGAAAACTCCGACCGAACCACTACACGCATATTCCGGGTGTACGAAGGGGAAATTTCGTTACAAGCGGAGAATTTCATTTAAGCCGAGTGCTAAAATATATTTGTAATTGAATTAAAATCACCGTAGGAGGGCGGTTACTGGCCGACCTGAAGAAGTTTTGGAATTTTTAATAACAGACTTGTTACATTATCGTATAATTTTATTTATATTATTCTACATTTTATATAATAGCCTCACGCGTCTCTCCGTGTTCCTAAAAATAACTTTAAACAAAAGCACACACTTTTCTGTCACACGCCACTATATTTTTGAATATGGAACACAGTTGAACGACGCAATAAATGAGCAGGTAGATACTTTCATTTTAACAATGAAAATTCTTAAATTGAAGATAAAGAACTCGTTACATCTCAGATACGTATGTCATACGAACCCTGCATACAATATGTTTTCTTGGTTCGAAAAAATATTAATAATAAAAATAAAAATCTCACCGGTAGAAAACTGAACGCGCGTGACAGGCGGGAATACCAATCATCACACCGAATCAAGCAAGACGTGAAAAATAGCAGTTAACAAATATCGTCAATTTTTTATTAATGCTAGCTTGTTACAAAGTTAAACAGGAGGTAACTATTCAACTCGTAACTCATCATCTCGAAAATTTTTTTGATTTTTGAAAAGATTTTCGCAGCGCCTGGTATCGATTCCGGTACCAGGCGCTGCGAAAATAAAACAGAGTATATAAAAATATTACGAAATTTTCTTAACCCACTATTTTTGATGCAGTTTTGGTTATAAATTTTACTGAGGAATCCACTGAATAAATATATTCTGTGCGATTTACAGGCAAGCTACTGTTATAAGTACATCAATTAAAATTATTTTTTTGTTATACTTTCGTCGATTTTAAAAATAAATTATGATTATGAAAATAGATAATTTCCCATCATAAATACAGTGCAAAACCAGTGTAGCATACAGAGCAACGAATGAATTATTTGCTGCCATCACACTATTTCTACACGGGGGTAGACAGAGAGGATAGAGCGCCACACCCTTCAGTCCTGTCACGCGACTCTCGCTGATTGTTGAAACATCTAATAAGAGTAAAACACTATCTGTATAAAATAAAATGCCTACAAATAAATTATTTTACGGCACGCGCAGGCTGGATGAACGTTTCCCGAGTCTAGACAGTGATGGGAAATATATTACATCCGATCGGGTGGCGCTTAAGATAGCGAGCGTTCGGTATACTTCTTTATTTTTATCTACGGACGGAAGTCTCGTGACGTCACGAGTGACGCGGATGACGGCGCTCGCCGACTCCGATGATGGAAGAGCAGCGAACGCTAGCGGGCAACACTCATTCTTTATGGTCGTGAACGTTCATCGCTCGCTTCAGGGCTGCTCGGCGCTCAAATACATTAGAAGAGCTTTCAACACATTTATCTTAAGAAAGGAGTTAGTTAATTAGGCCAGATATTCTCAATAGCTTTGTGTGGAGTTGAAACATAGACCCCGAGAAAGAAAATATCGCTATTCTCCGAGAACTCCGTACATGACCCATGACCATAAATGAGATTTTCGACTCGAGACAATCGCTGAGATACAAATTTTGCTCCTATGAAATTCTTCGGAGACAACTCTCAGGTTTCGCAGTCTCCGTGTATACACCATGTCTCAAAAATGCCATCTCGCATCATACTTCACGTACGTCAAACGAGTGATTTTGAATCTCCCAGCAGCAATTAAAAACTGAATGTTTGTAATTTAACACCTTATATTTTTTAAGTTTAATGACTTATGTTTATCTTTCAGAATAGATCATTGTAGGGATCTATGATGGTTTTTGGTGAAGTTTGTGTGTCGAATTTCGTAATCTGTCGTAAAACATCAGATCGAACGTCGCGTACACTGGTTTGATTTTAAGTCGCTTTCTACCAATCTCAAGCTGATCTCTATCTAACCTCAACATGTGTATGTGGCCTTTATTTTTAGTTGTCAAATTGTTGTTTCGAAACCGCTGCGTCAATAATGAAACATCGGATTGCCGCTAGAGAGATACGAACCCCTAACCACAGACATTAGAGTTTGTAATCTTGACTACTCGAAAGAACACTTTTTCATTCGGGACTGTGAGTTGGATATTTTGTAAAAGAGTTGTATATTATAGTGCCGCTAGAGCTGTGCTATTATAGCTATTATAGTGCTGGTCCCGCCGACACAGCTCCCCAGGAATGCGGATCGTCGGACCGCCCTGTCCATCAATCACTCGCAAGGGTCGGTCCGAGAGCTGACTCTCCGGTCAGCATCAAAAATACACTTTATCTCTTTCGAACGATCGGGCGACGGTCTGTTCACTTTTATAATTTAGTTTTATTTTTTCTGGAGACACTGTCGCGTCTAGTTTGCTGAACGAGTTGGACGGAGATGAATACAAATCTGATTTAGTTAACCCGTATCTAATCCGTATCCGAGGATAAACTTCAGAAACTATTATTAAAACTGATGGAATATTTATAAATAAATCAGTTTGTAACTCAGTGACACAGGTCTACCGAATAAGCGCTGAATAATTAATATGCGTACATAATATAAAATCAAATTTTAGCTAATCATTTTCGCTTAGAAAAGACCAATGAAAACCAATTGTTACATATGTAAAGCGAATCCTACACAATTAAATATTTTTTAATTTTATTCAATGTAAAATTGATAATATGTTGATAAAAAATACCATTTGTAGTAAAATATGTAGAAAGAGATCACACATTTGTTTTTTCAAAGTGAAGAAAAGTGAAGAAGAAGTCAATAAGAAACATCACGACTATCAGACTCTGAGCAAAATTAATGCACATCTTATTCTAAGAATGTCCAAATTAGAAATATGGCAGACATCGTACATTGCTCCTAGACTATATAACCAACTGCTAAAATGTCCAAATTAGAAATATGGCAGAGACATGTATCGTACATTGCTCCTAGACTATATAACCAACTGCTAAAATGTCCAAATTAGAAATATGGCCGAGACATGTATCGTACATTGCTCCTAGACTATATAACCAACTGCTAAAATGTCCAAATTAGAAATATGGCAGAGACATGTATCGTACATTGCTCCTAGACTATATAACCAACTGCTAAAATGTCCAAATTAGAAATATGGCCGAGACATGTATCGTACATTGCTCCTAGACTATATAACCAACTGCTAAAATGTCCAAATTAGAAATATGGCAGAGACATGTATCGTACATTGCCCCTAGACTATATAACCAACTACTAAAATCAATTAGGTAATTACCGGAAGATATACCATGTGTACAAAAAGGTCCTAAAATGGCTTAAAGGTCTTCAATATTAATACATCATTATGGATTGGATATCTTTTTTATTCCCGTACATAATAAAAAACATAGGATCTTACTTGCCTGTGTCAGATATTAAATGAACAGAGATAAGGCGGGAAGGTCATGTTGGATGAATCCCCAAATCATATTATTATAAATACTAAATTAATTTATTAATTATAAATATACACATATAAAATCAATTTTGTCGAAAAATATTGTTTTTGCGTCACCGGGGTGCGAACCTGGATGTCTATTTCCAATCCGGGGAAGTACACTACCAATTGTGTTAAAACGCCAGTATTTTTCATGACAAATTTTCGAACCTGTATGTTACATTTTTCAAATTAATACACCTATCGTTCCATTATTTACCATCTACATTATTTTTACAGAATCACAAATACCTTTGAGTAAACCGACTGCAGACGCCAGAATTATCAATTCATTTTTATTAAATTTTGGACACATTGATACAACATATATTATTAAGGAAAACACATTCTTATTGTGAAGTTGTAATTATTCAGAACAGACGGTCTGTGATATTTTAAATACTAAATTAATGTATTAATTTTAAATATGTATATCCGGATTGGAAATAGAGATCCAGGTTCGAATCCCGGTGACGCAAAAACAAAATTGATTATATATGTATATATTTATAATTAATACATTAATTTAGTATTTAAAATATCGCAGACCTGTTGTTCTGAATAATTACAACTTAATCATATTATCATGTTTATCCATTCTTCACAGTTGGTGCTCAATGTTTATAATGAATGTACGACATTAACTGTTTTAAAGCTTAAGCTAGCAAAATGCTAAAAACCACTAATCATATATCATGCCACGGTAAAGGTAAAAACACTATACCACTCTAGAAATAATAGAATACGAATAAAATCTTCACTTTTTTTTCAAATTTGAATACAAAATATTATAGTCGTACTAGTCAATTTAGATAACGATTAGTACATGGGTATATTTAAAAACTCTTATTTAGTTCATTTTCTCGCAACGAATTTAATGGCCCGCGTTCACGGATGAGGTTTCTCTCGTAGATTCAACTCGAGTGCACATAATGAACAGTGTAGAATTCTGTGCGAAGCGATTTAGAATAATCGCCCCATTGGTGTGCGCACGCATCAATGGCGCATCCGACTTTACTGACTCTTTTGAGAGATCATCGTGGACACGAGCCATAACTGTTATAATAATAATAATAATAATAATAATAATACGTTTATTCCAGCGTGATCGGGTTTTTTTTTATGAAGACCCATTCGCCATAAAGATAATACATATTGTATAATACATTTAAGTTACGAAATATTATATATGTTATGAAAAGAAAACTAAAAAAATATAATATTTAAAAAGTTCACACGTATATATAAATATAAACATAATATAGATACTACATTTCATATTGTATCTGTAGCTATTTTGTAGTCGTTCCTATTCTTTGGTCAGGAACCAGTTTTACACGAGAGCGCCGCTTGCTCTAGAGAGTTGGTGCTGAATTTCAGCCGCAGCTTTACGTCAGCAACTCCATGTCTCAGAAGCGGAACGAATCCATGTATACGCGCCAATCCGAACAGTATTCTGTATGAATTGTTGTATTGAATTCGAAGACAGTTGTACGTCACTTGCTTGTATTTCGACTAGAGCTCGCAGGTATACATGCTGGTGAAGAACGATTTAAACAGGATCCTCTTCACCTCTTTGCTGCATCGGTAGAAACGCCGTGACACGTTGCACGAACGGTCAACTGTCTCCTCTGTCGTTCTATGTCATCATTATCTTGTCCATCTTCATTGAATATATGACGAAGGCATTTGACCTTATTTTGAACGCTCAATTTCTTCCGTCCAGCCAAATTGCAAATACAGTTTATATAAAATAAAATAAAAAGAACAAATGCAGTTTGGCAAATGATAAAAATTATAATGTATGTAATAAAATTTAAATTTAAAAAAAGGCAGAAGTTCATAAATATCGCGATCCTCAGCTATGAGGAAGCGGCCAGGTAGATAATCAAATATATAGACGAATTTACGTCTTGACTGGTAATAACCTTGATCAAAGCTGAAGTACACAGCAATGCGTGCAATGCATCAACATGGATCTATCATGTTCGATGACGTGTTCTGATGTGGTGTTTTGTTCCTTGTTGCAGCTGGAGGGGACGGACTCAGCGCCGGACGACCCTATTCACCTCAAGAGACGGGTGGGACTCCTCAGTGGGGTGGCTTTAATCGTCGGCACCATGATCGGTGAGTACTTCCTTCACTGTTTATCTCTTACTTCCCTTTCTCCTTGTTTTTATTCTTATCCACCCTTCTACATACTTTATCTGCCTTTCCTATGTTGTTCCTCGTTCTAGACTATACTGAGCGGTGGAAACTTCTCCCAGTTTCTGGTCCACCTGCTTCTCAAAACTGCATTTGAAGCGAATACTAAGGGTGTGTGTCCACAGTTGTGTATTTTAGCGTTTTCTCTAGATCAAATATTGACGGAATTACGAATTTTGTAAAGTTTAATTTTGTAATCCAGCCAATTTTATCAGGCTGGCTATTTATCAGGTAATCAAAGTCTGATAAAAACTAAGGAAACTAACATCTTCACTAAGTCCGTTGCATCGCGTGTTGTGTTCAATATAACAAAATAGAGATAAATGTGTTATATATAAAGAATTGCTACCCCTTAAAAATGTATAAAATTCATACAAAATACCAGAATAATAAAAATGACCTATTTGTTAGTTAGGATACTTTACCTAGGAGGGAATAATTCTCCTGATCATGATCGATGAAAGTGTATTGAAATTTTCCAGATGTGACGTCATAAGACTCTCCGCGACTTATATCGAAATCTGTTCGAGCGAATAGAGAATATTTTTGATTATCTACCGCGGATAATCTAAATAATATTGCATTAAAGCACATCACACCGAATCTCATTGAAAAAAGTGCAAATTTCATATTATCCATATAATTCAGGTCAATATTTAGCTTATGGCGTATTTACTTTACGCTCGTACTGCGCAGAATTGCGCAACACACTAATTTTATTTCATTGTTTGTTAGCTAAATAAACACACGCGGGATCAGGCATCGCATTGTTTGCACACGCAGGCAAATATTTCTTTTAAAAATGGATGGCTTATGTAACATTTCCTGTGCGTCATCCGAGTGACGCGACCTCGGCGCGACATGCGTGCAATGATTGCATTATGCACGGAGGGTCAACATTATTACAAAAACAATTGTTATTTTAACAAAATATCATCACACTTATATGTTAAATCACTTTGAAAAATAAACAAATCGTCTATCTGTAAAATAATATTCACACCATTTTTTACGTATTTTTATTATTCTTTATCGTCACTGCCTTTTTAGTCTGTTCTTTCTTCTCATCAGATGCTACATCCACAATCTTGAGGTTTCTGAAGATTGCTCAGATAAATATTGAATTTACGTCTCAGAATATTTGCTTTAATTGCTATTTGTGTAGTACGGACCTACATCGCGTAGTATATTACTTCAAAGGACGGGGTCGATCAATTGTCATTGTGAAACAGCATACCCGTGAAATCAATTCAAACTGACCGTGACATATATTGTTTTACTGTTATAATAAATAAATCATAATCACTGAGGGACAGACATGCGTAAATGTCAGGACGGGCGTAAATTAGAATGTTTATTCCTCATAAATAAGTGACAAATATATTATCGAGAAAATTAATATTATCACTTCACCCAGTCGTAGATGTCAAAGAAAGTTGAAGAATCTTTAAATTTATACCCGATAAAGTTTATTATATTCTCAACCAATTGCGATATCCTAACAATCATGTTTTTATTCCTATTGTGGCGTAGGCAGAATTCAATAGTGTTGAAACTAATACTGAATATTGCCGCCATATTAATATTGACGTTTGACAGAGTTGATAATAATATAAAATATTCAAATACAATAGAAACATTTCACGTTCTGCGTTCTATTAATATTATCTATATTTTGTAGTATTTGGATTAAGGGCGCAATGCAGCGAAAAATCACTATTTTCGCGAACGTCAACATTTGAAGAGCGAAATAGAAGAATATAAATTACAAGCGAATAGCGAACGAATGATGTAATTTGAAGAATAAGATTTATATAAAAGAACAAACACTATCAGCAAAATTCTATATATTTAGGGATAAAAAATTTCAATAGCCTCCCTACACAAATTAAAGAAATAAAGGATATAAAAGAGTTTAAAAAGAAACTAAATGAACACTTCAAAAACACATAATTGGACAATAAACAATATTACAGAATACTTCAGAAGCACACAAAGGGACAATGAATAGAATATGTAAAATTATCATATAAATAATTGTAGTGTAACTCCCTCTCCCTGGTCTCTTTTTTGGAGAGGTAAGCAAAGTAAAAACCATGTATGTATATATTTTGCCATTGTATTTCGCTAATTAAATAAATAAACAACAATACAGAGTAATTTCATGTTAGTCAATTTTCATTTGTAAAATCTGAACATTTATCATCTGAACATGGTATGGCACGCTCAACATGAAAAGACACAAATTGACGGTAAGGTTTATGACATGATTTTAATAATTATATTTTAACATTTCAGGTTCTGGAATTTTCGTTTCGCCGTCTGGCCTGCTGGTGCGGACCGGCTCCATCGGTCTGAGCTTCGTGGTTTGGATGGCGTGTGGCCTGCTCTCTCTGTTAGGTAACTATCACCTTACCTTACACCAAATCTGTACCGCAGCGTTCATTACCTGTCGACCGATAAACTCTAGACTGTGCCCGGTAGCTACTTTACTTTACTAACTTTCCGAATGGGATCTGAGGCACCTTCACCGTACACCGCTGGCGTCGAGCGATCGCTCGTAGGATGTGAGGCAATATAACGCATTTATGAATGTTTAACAGTGCATCTGTATCGTAACTATGCTAACGCAGTTAAACCAATATATTGGGGACCAGAAGGTCCGCGCCCTAAATACATTTGGTAGCGATATTTTCAAAAACATATTGGGGCACCTTCCATTTTGTATTGGGGTCCAATTTTTTAGTATCAAATTTCAAATGCTAGTATTTTATACATATCTACAGTATAAAATTATGTGAAATCGACAAGAATATCAATCGCATATATTTTGCGCATAACTGAATTTCACCGCTACATTAATAAATATAGGAGACCACACGACGTTCATTAGATTGTGGTTGGATATATCATCTCCTGATTGACAATGACAGAACACAGATATTGGTAATAATTGTGCCATCACATGGTCGTAATTAAAACACAATATGTTGCAGCTGCAACCAATTGTTTATACTTGACCCCGATGTCCATTAATCTTATTCATGAATGTATGCAGTGAGGGTGGTATGGGAGTGAGAGATCCGAAGTAACGTTTGCCATTTTGTATTACCGACAGGAGCCCTGGCCTACGCCGAGTTAGGCACGATGAACACATCGTCTGGCGCGGAGTACGCGTACTTCATGGATGCGTTTGGGGCCCCGCCCGCCTTCCTGTTCTCCTGGGTGTCCACGCTGGTGCTCAAGCCCTCCCAGATGGCCATAATCTGCCTCTCATTTGCAAAGTATGCCGTGGAGGCCTTCGTCACCGAGTGTGAACCCCCAATCTCGGTAGTCAAGATGGTCGCCGTGCTGGCTATAGGTGAGGAACTCTTATTTCAACTCTTTTCAGCCAATGATTAGTGCAAAAATTTCTCTTTTGCAAGCAATACAGTTTGTTGCTGACAGTTGGCGAGCTATAAAAACTAACTATATAAAATTACTTCACTGTTTGCGGCTTTACACCTTTAGACATTCCCTAAATTTTGAGCAATGAGGACATGTTCCTAAAGTTAAATATCAAGAATTTTTGACAATAGATAACAATTTACCATGTTACTAAGAAAATGAGACTCTGAGGATGCTATTATTGAAATTAAATCATAAAATAGATGAATAAGACGATGATGAAGGTCCACCTGTGTATTATTAATACATAATGTGTATTTATAGAAGAATATTTGTAGTTTAACTTTATGCAGCCGCTTAATTAGGCCAAGTATCCTGGTCCCGATGTGTATCAATTAAGTGGAATCAACTGTATATTAGAAAATTGTAGGCATATAATTCATTCCACTTTGTACTTTGCTTTAACTCCTCATTTATCATATTAGAAAAAAGGAATTTCTCATTTAAAATGATAACAGTCGGAGGAATGTGCAAAAGAAGTCAAAAGATGTGAACATTGAAAATGTTTTTAAATTTCAGTGTTGATTCTGGTAGTGAACTGCTACTCCGTGAACCTGGCCACTTGTGTGCAGAATGTGTTCACCGCAGCCAAACTGGTCGCTGTACTCATCATCATCAGCGGGGGCATGTACAAGCTGGCGCAAGGTACACCACACCACCATTTAATTTATTTAACAAATCAACATTGCTTATTCTCCTAGACACTCTATTCTCCTAAAGACTGGTCCGGATGGCTGCACATGGCACTCATGTTTAGGAAAAGAAAAATTAGTCTTCAGATCGGAAGATCTGAATTATTCAATAAATATATATTGTGAAGCTCGCTTTCATTAACTTGTTAGGTGCTGAGAATGATCAGAAACTTTGTTGCTGATCAACCGGAACCCTAATATTTATTTAACACGGGAAGCCACATTTTGGGTCTTAATATTATTTTGTCTGTAATGAAAACATGTGGGAAAGGTGCTAATAATGTATTTGAAAATATAAGAATGTGAAAAAAATGTTGCTTTCTTTGGCTAATTTAATTTATTTATATATATTTTGACATCCATATTTTTGTACTAACAGAGGTGGATACATAATAAACATAGATAAAACATAGTTTATTGTGTGGGATGGAGTAGACTTCACCTCTGATATATACAGCGTTGTCCTGGCTACTTTGCTAGACTAAAGTCTGTGTTAAAGTAGCCAGTTTTTTTTTTCGTGCTGTTGTGGTGTTATTTGGAATAAAAAGAGAAATCAAATATGTTTAAAAAAGTAAAAATAAAATAAAAATATATGGAGTGGGAGTGTTGTAGGACTAGTGAGTTATTGGTAAAAGAATTGTATACATTATATTAAATTGTTGGATATCCATGCTTCTGATTCATCTCTACCTGATTGAATCATATATTGGGTCCATATTTGTGTAATCTTATAGGAATTGTACGATTTCCAGTTGGTACTGAGAGTATTGTATAGTTTCGGAGCTAGGAACATGTAGAATCTTTGATAAAATATCGTTGTTGCTCACGAAACTGGTGTGTAGATGTTTGTTGTTTGTCTTGTGTTGTGTCCATGATTTATTGCTTGGGGAAAGTTGTTATTAGTATGGAAATATTGAACGAGTCTCAACATAAAGATTTGTCTTATATCAAGGACATTGTACTCTTTAAATATAAGGTCTGATGGATATCTAAAGGGACGACCAATTATTACCTTGAGAATTGTTTTTTGTGCTTTTTTAGCCGACTCCAATATTGTTTTTGCTGCTCCTCCCCAAACTAAAATAGCATAATTAATTAAGGAGTAGCACAGTGCAAAGTACACCGATCTCAAGAGATTGTAATCAACTATACATTGAATTCCTTAAAAAAGTAAATTAGTTTTCTTATGCGTTTTGCTAGGTTCGATATGTGTTCTTTCCAGTTAAGATGTTCATCGATCAGTACTTCCAGATGTCGAATAATTTTGACTCTTGTCAGTTTTTCACATTGGCATGCGGAGGCCGTGTTCTTGTTTGCTTTGCAGCCGTGCACGATGAGTGTAGGACTTTGATGTGGTGTTATTCTTTCGTTAATACAGAAACATGCATATTTTGATTTTTTTGTGTTAAGTGATAGGAGGTTTGTGTCAAACCATTTTTTCGCCTTGTTCAGACCATCCTGTGCACGAGTATTGACCTCTTCCCAAGACTTACCCTCAAAGCAAAGCACGGTGTCATCCGCGAAAGTGATTATTTTTCCATTGTTTAGGGCCGTATTACAAAAGTCATTAATGTATACTAGAAATAATATAGGACCTAAAATGCTTCCCTGTGGAACACCATGTGTTATCAATGATGGATTGCTGTATTTTTCATTATTTTGGACAATTTGACGTCTATTTGTTAAGTAATCCTTAGACCACTTATATGCTATGCCCCTTACTCCTATGTTTTCAAGTTTTTTTAGCAATAGTAGGTGCGGTACGGTGTCAAATGCTTTTGCAAGATCAAGAAAAATCCCCTTGCATTTATTTCCCTTGTCCAGATTCGATACTTGGTATACTTTTCTTTTACTTGGATAAATACCAATTCCACTTCTGACATCCGATATCGTGGAAGGCCATGGCGATAACACAATTGTACTATACTATTATAAAAAAACATAATAAAATATTAATTAAAACATTTAATTAACTTTGTTGTCAACCGGTTTTAAAATCAACATCTCTGTATGTTCGTCTTGTTGAAGATACAATGGTACGGACATCAAAGTAACCAACACGGTTAACAAAGCGTTAGTTATTTGTTTAAAATAATTATATCGAATCACAAAGTTCATGCAATAAACATGAAAAATTTATATTATAAAATAATTTACTTGTGTCATAAAAATGTTAATAATTATTTTCATTTTAAAAATATACTCGTGTATTATGCTAATACCGGCTAATAAATAGACTTAGCTACAATTCCATATATTTTGAATGCACCATCACATTTCATTTTGATTGTGGGCTGTAAAATTCCAATTTGGTCTCTTAAATGAATTCTTAAATTATAAAATGAGCAACAGTTGAATAACAAAATGAAAATTTTCTGTTGTAAAATTGTTCATTGAATGAAGGTGGAAATATTAATTGTTGCAGGAAACACGCAGAACCTCCATGACAAGTCATTCTCAGGAAATGAGGTAACTCTGGGTAACATCGCTACGGCCTTTTACACGGGCCTGTGGGCTTACGATGGCTGGAACAATCTCAACTATGTCACTGAGGAAATCAAGAGTCCTTCCAAGTGAGTTTCTTCTTCTCATACTTTTAATTAATTTGATATATTTTCTTGTGATGCCTGGATAATCTATATCCTGATCCGGGATGTGGAGAATCTAATAATCTACTTATATGTTGTCATTAGAAACCTCCCCCGCTCTATCATGATTGGCATACCATTGGTGACGCTGTGTTACGCACTAGTGAACCTTTCCTACCTGGCTGTGATGTCGGCTGCAGAAATGGTCAACTCAGAAGCAGTCGCCGTAACCTTTGGAAATCGTCTGTTGGGGGTTATGGCTTGGCTCATGCCGTTGTCCGTTACCATCTCTACGTTCGGCTCGGCCAATGGAACCCTATTTGCCGCTGGCAGGTTTGTACATATTTGTCTCTTTAACATTCTTTAGTCAATTAACCCGTGTTCCCTTAAGCAGAAAGCTACACCGACCAGATTTTGTATTCATTCTATAATTTAGAGGTGTTCCATACAATGCACATGTTATTAAAAAAATACATTCATGCCATACAATGCACGCATTATTAAAAAAGTATATATTTTATTATGATGACATACATGTATCTATTTATTATTTGGAGAAAACTAACAAAATTAAATTTACACCAGAATATTGCAATCTTTACAAATAATATATTCAATGATAAAATATTCTAAACAAATGTCCTACATATTTCATACTCTTAATAATAAACAATAAATTAATCAATGACTTGATATGCCCCACAGGTTATGCTTTGCAGCTTCCCGGGAAGGACATCTTCTGGACATCCTGTCATATGTCCACGTGAGGAGGTTCACTCCCGCTCCTGGGCTCATCTTTCATGTGAGTCATTGTTGTTAATGCCCTAATTTTTCAAAAAAATCAGTCCATAACACTAGCAATACAAATAATAATTCTGCGAGTTCTTTCAAGATTCCACATAAAGAAAAGAATTGACAGAACTTTCTAGGCATGTTTTCAAATCTAGAATTTTGTTATTTTATAAATTGTTGAATAAAATGTTGAATTCTCACATGAAAACAAATCTTACAGCCAAAGCTTAAGTGTAGATATGATCATTCAGCACTCTGATTCTGAATTGTAGTAACATTTTATGTTCAGCATTCCAACAGAATTATAGAATCACAATATTATACATTGATTTAATTAATTCATTTGCTTTTCAGTCAATAATAGCAATGGCGATGGTGATGTACGGGACAATAGACTCTCTAATTGACTTCTTCTCTTTCACCGCCTGGATCTTCTATGGAGGCTCCATGCTTGCCCTCATCGTCATGAGACATACCAAGCCGCATGCTCCCAGGCCTTATAAGGTACAAATTCTTACAAAGTTTTTTTTTTTAATGTATTAAACATAAAATATTTTTTGATTAATGTACCCAGTTCTAAAAGAGCTGTTTAAAACTAGGTGTTGTATAAAAATGGTAAATTAATATTCTTATTTGTAAACATTAAAAATATACAAATTTATTACTATGTTACAATAATTTAAATTTATGATACCTAGAAAATTTGATTTTTAATAGCATATTTAAATGTCAGTATTATTTATTATTGTGTGTTATGTGTAGGTCCCCATCGTGGTTCCTTGGTTGGTGCTGTTGATCTCTTGTTACCTGGTGGTCGCTCCCATCCTGGAACGCCCCCAACTGGAATACCTGTATGCGTCCTCCTTCATACTTGCCGGCCTGCTCTTCTACATACCCTTTGTCAAGTTTGGATACAGTCTGCCATTCATGGGTAATATATTTTGTTTCTTACATCATTCCATCTATATATATGGAATTCTAAAACAGATAACCGATCATCATTTCTTGGTGGTAATCAACTAAAACTAGCAGAGAAGCAATCGGCTGTCACCGATTGCTTGCTGCTAGGCCCTGTAGGCAGATAATGTGGCCGCTACGCAGCCAGTAGTGCCGGCTGCCCTGCCAGAATTTCCGTAGAATCTATATTTTAATGTGGAAATCCTTATTATATTGCTTTAACCACCATGTAATGTAAACAAAATATTTGTAAAATGATACATACCTATACATATGTCACCTAGAACTATCTTAAATTGATAATGATTATTGTCAGAATGATGGTGAACTTAAAAAATTAAATAGTATGGACAGGTAAATTTTTATTACTTAAAATCTTAAGTGAATACGATATCTTAATCGATGACTTCTATTACATAATGCGGAAAGATTGTAAATAAATATAAATATTCATTATCATTTTTTGCCAATCTGTAACGCCATCTAACGGATTTTTAAAGGCTACTCTTTGGTATTTTTGCATATCACATGGTAACATATCCAGATTCAATAGTGACGAAACGCAATATTATAATAGATTAGAAATAATTATATATATAATAATTAGTAACTGCTCTGCCATTTTGACAAAATTAGCATTCTGCGGCTGCTATGAGAAGAAATATAAATTTCAGCAAAATTTTAAATTATAGTTTATGGTAAAAATTATTTATTGCATTATACATAATAGGAAAATTTAGGCATGAGAGAAATGGAATGTCAGGAATGGGAAAAATTGTAAAGAATTTTAGAGAGAAACTGAAGAACCAAAGTCTGACAAGCAACTCATATTGCGTTGCAGGCAGGATCAGAATTCCCAGACTCACAACGACACAAGATGCACATTCTGATCAATTTTCCCTATCCATCCATTAACTAGAATAGCAAATCAAATGCAGGGTGGTTAAGATAAATTGAGAACAATAATTTTTTTTAAATTAGCAATATTAACTTGGTGGTTAAGATTCATATTTTTTATTTATTATCTTAGTTTTATTAACCACAATTGTGGTTAATAAAACTAAGATAATAAATAAAAAATAATAATTTTACATTATTTTCATAAAGAGACATTAGTGAAGTTAATAATTACACAGTAATAAGTTAATATACAACGATTTAGACAAACATTCAGATTTCATATCACAGTGGACTTGGATAAATATAGTTTAATTACAATATTTAAGTAAAAATGAACCAATAATGATTTACACAATTTTAACATAAATAATAATGTTGTAATCAATTTGTGCCTTATATTTTCAACGCATTTCCAGGTACCATCACCGTCTTCCTGCAGATGATGCTAGAGGTTGTTCCGACGACCACCACCTTTGAGTATTGAGGGAAATGTCACAGGAGAATGTTGTACCAGGCGAGACACGACAGGTACCGAGTCACAGGAAGTTGGCTGCATTTCCAAAAAATGTTTTTTAAAATTATGAGACTCATAGGCTGTAAGTAGTTTGTCAAACAAAATAAACAATGTTCAAACCATACTTATATATATTACATATATATATATAGCTTTCAATGAGGTTATAGCATTAAGTGAACAATATGACATTCTGTGTAAATACGTGGAATTAGATTTTACAGAGCTCGTGACAATGTGGTATTCAACTCACCGATGATGCATGGCGTGTACTCGGGTTAAATAATTGTTACAATAATTTTATTGCAATATTCAAGGAGGTCAATTATTACTTCCTTTAGTAAAAATAAAATTGTTAAAAGGTAATGTGTATGCCGTGGACTTGGCGCGACACAGACGTCGTTCTATTAGCAATAGTTAACCTTTTTGATTTAGGAATAATATTGAATTCCATCGAAATATAGAAAATTAAACGCAGCCTCATAAAAACATAAAAAACGCACTCTGTGCTGCAAAAAAATTAAAGCTGTCAATTACTGTCACAGAGCACTCATCGAAAGCATTGGGTGTGACAGTAGAATCTTAATGTTTTTGAGTATTTGTATATTGTTGAGTCCTTTTGACGCCAGAAATTTATGCAAATAAATTTTTCCTTACGAGACCCTGTTGTATTTTATAAGAGTATACACATATTCTATTAGGATGAAATTATTTACTTCACGCTCGGACTCCGACGATCCCGTTGTTGACACCGACCTCCGCCTACTTGCGGCACAAGATCAATTCCTGCCAAAGATCAATTTAAATTTGTTTAAAAATGTTCTCTTTTATAATGGTTTATTTACACATCGAGGGGTAAAAATATTAACAGTACTGATATTAAAAAGTGTGCAATGTATATTATATTTAAAAACAAAGGAAAAGAATCTCAAATTATTTACAGTTTTTTATAATTTTGTTAATCGCATAGAAAAATAATTATTTAATATAAATGGAAAATTAGAAATACGAAATATTGTAATATGCTTCCATCGTTGATCATTGTCGATCAATGTTTAGCGAAACGTTTACATTGAAGAGATTATAATTAATAAATGTTTGCTAAGTTTACATTAAATTATCAGTAATTATCAATTAACGTAGTGAGGTACTCTTAATATAGACGAGTACACTTAATAAGTGACAGACTCATCATCCGCATTGTTTTGGCTTTTAGTTTGCACGAATCATTCCTGGGGTTGCTGGTCGCGTGTGTTGCATCATCCAGCACGGTGCGGTGACGCGCTTCAGCCCGCTCATTTCACATTGTGTTCATTGTGCTAGACGCAATGTTCGTTAGATTTGCTTTCAAAATTTATATTCTAAACTAAACAAAAAAACATAAAAGGTACAGTTAGAGTTGACTAATTTCAATATGGCCATTTTACAATGGTAATAAGTTTAACATCGGGAATAGTTATAGTTCGCAATGAGGTTTCTCGACTTCTGCTGTTTTGGTTATAAGAACTTACGAGGTAATTTTTAAAAAATTAGGTCACACAATCACAAAGATAAAAAAATTAATAGTAAACGATATAAAAATATTACATCATTAATATTTTTTCCAATTTCAATGCCACAAAGGGGCATTTATTTCTTTTAATGTGGTTTTTTTTAAATCAATTAAGTTGTTTCGATTTTAACCAATTTGAATTAAATGTAACTTTAAAGTTAACAAATAAATCAAAATAAAATTTATTTCATTGTACACATTTTGGCTGACAAATTACAAGCTTGTTTATGCCTCTAAAATAAAACTTAAGCATATTAGAATTCAAGAATTCTTTAAAGACTTTTCTGCTGCTTATTTGAAATATTAATTTTTTTCCTCCAAATAGTTATCGAGGTACTTCAAAAAGTTAAAATTGTCATGAAGCAAGATGGGTTCTCTTCGATTAAACAGTGCTGGTTATTTGTTACTCTAATGTTCAATTTGTCGTTTACACCAGAAACAGGATGTCCTCAATCCTCTTCATTAAGATTTACAGCTTGTTCATAAAGTTTTTAAACCATCGCCGCACTGATTAGAAACGATTCCTGTATGCCTTCATACTTGATTAACATTACGCGCTGTTTAAGATGTTTAAGCCCAAGTTTAAAATTCATGCAAAAGAATTTAAACAAATCTTTTTTTAATATCATTTATGAATTATTAATATAACTCAACTAGCAAACATAAACAAATGTTTCCTAGCAAAATGTTCAAAATAGTAAAATATTAAAATCAGTCATTATTTTCAGAACAACCTAATACATATTTTAAATATAGGTACTTTTTTTTTAACATTTCACTTATTTGTAGATTGTAAGTGGAATTCACAATATAATCTCAATATTACACACAAGAGAACAGTTATTTTAAATTTTCTAGAATGCTTAATTACTGCGACAGATCTCATCTATTAACCTAACGTAGATAGATTTCTTATGACACAGACTCAGTTTTAAAGCGAAATTGTATTATACACAGTTGATAGCCATTCAGATGTGTAATACTTAGCATAGGTCAATTTGCACTATTCGCTTTCAAACGTCGAGGACTGTCGCACGTAACATGATCAAACTTTGTTAATTTTGGAACCCCACGCACTTCTGTACTTGTGCGGTAGTTTTAATATTTTAATATCTTGTCAATCGTCATAATATGTTATTTTGCTAATTGTCTTAAAATATTTTTACATTGTACCTCAACATCATCATCTATTAGGGACATTATCGACCTGTTGATAATATGTATATTAAAAATAAATAAATATCCCAGACTCTTTTGAAAGCAGCTACTTTACATTATATGTGAATGGCATTAGTCATCAAACATTAGTCAATTTCTTACCTTCCATTATGAGGATTTTTTGCTAATATAACTGTAAACATATGTGTATGTTTTGCCATCTTCTTCTTCTGGTACCGTGCCCATGTTCAGGTGTGGGCTTCTATCTAGTTGCAAGACCGCATACATTATCCACCATTTGTCCAAACTAGTGTCTGTCCTCGGCAACTTGGAACAGCCCCTCGACTCTGAAACCGGTTCATTTTGCCATAATGAGAGTCAAAAACTAAACAGAATCAAATCTGTTTGGTCAGGGGGAAATATCTGCACAATGACTATATTGAAGTAACTTAACTCCACGTACCCAATGCTTTAAGTAAAGTATAACACTCCGGTGTTGCCAACTACTCTAGTGATATTTTAGTGTGATATGTTTAATAAGTGATGGCAGCATATCGCAAAATCTCATTGAACTCATCGTGTTGAAATAAACTCACGGCGCTGTCCTACAGATGAAAATTATTTTTAAGACAAAATGAATAAATTGTAATTCGCAATTATGAATATTTTTTCTGTTAATTATTTTATGGTTTTAATATATTATATGTAATCTTTCATTTTCACTGCTATAACTGAATTAATTTTACTAGATCAGTGTTAAATTTAGCGCAGATCTAGATTGCATAGAAGAAATCTTCTGAAACAATATGTCTGATGCAGATTTTCTACAAATAATGTTGCTGAAAGAATGTGTTGTCATGTTAAAGAATAAAATTAATACAATTATGTTTTTAAATTTAATATTAATGAAAAAAATACTTATTATGATGAATGTGTCTCAATTGTGGCAGACTCATAAATATTAAGTTTCAGAGGTGCGAAATTGAGAAAATTTCATTTCTATTGTATTGTATTTTTATATGTATCTAATTCGCTAAATTTATTTAAAACAAATATTTATGTTATTATATCATCAGTGTTCTAGTAAAAATGCAAAATCTTGTGATTCAACAAAGCAGTGAAGATATTTGTTCACTCCTTGAGAGTATACTTAAGACGTAGGTTTACAGAATATTATATTAATCAAATTCTCTGAAAGAGTATATTTTATGCAATACTATATTTTCTAAGAAAACATTTCAACTTTGCTACCTACTTAGATTATTTTTGTATTCACAGATATTTCCATACTCGTGTTGGCTTTTCGCTTCCAGTTAATTTAATTTCCTCTTATTCTGAATGTGGCAGGATGACTGCGGGTATCAGCAGTCAGCAGACGAGTGGAGACAGATGTAATAAGACTAACATTACCACATAGACACTGACAGTCATAGAAATGCTAGGAAAATCTAAATCAGTTTCAGTTTTCAAGACATTATGCAGTCAAAACATTCCAGTGATCGTGACTAGTATCTGGTAACTTCCTCGTGTGGTAGTGGATGCAACTGTACTGTAGACTATTCAGGTAAAGTAATATCGTAACGATGCTATTTCATATGATTGTACGTCTAAGAAGACATGTCAAGAAACATCAGGCAGGTTCTAAATTTCTGACTGGAATACAAATTCTAATTTAAACCTAACTGAAAAATTGACAGAAATATGTTCTAATTTATCTGTGTTTCAGCTTGACATGCATATATTTAACGATTGTCTATTTCTTAAATTATGATTAGAACATTATTCTGCATGGCCCAGAATTATATTTAAGTACAATGATAAATTGTTATTTAATTCTTTAACATTTTCAAAATATTGTCTTCAAAAAATGACTAATTCATGACGTATGTCATTGGTCTACTCGGTTAGGGATGGCAGCAGTAACACGAGATATATTATTGTGCAACATCATTTATAACACCAGAATAGTCATCAATCTGTAAGAAATATAAATGAATAACTCTCCATTCTTCGACATTCAAGAGTTGTTAATGTTAAAGTCCTCCGCTACTGCCACTGAAAGCATAAGACATGTAATGCGATGCGACGAGAGGGTGAGCGGGCGATCGGTAAACTTTGGTCCTATCATTCCTTACCGGGGCTCCTCTGTCCTCTCCGCCACGCTCCCGTACTACCCAGCTCATCTATCTCTACTTTGTGATGACGAGACACTATGTAGTACTGAAGTTTCAGTGATGCCGTGTAATAAAATGCATTTTAAATCAGTAAACTATGTAGTTCAGGAAACCAAAGACAGATCAGGTAAATTCTAAGAGGTATCTTGTGCATAGGAGAACGCTTATGTTAAAGTTTACTCTATGGTAGTCATTTTGTTAAATTTTAAAACATGCCGAAAACTGAAAGACTAAAATCCTGAATTTCATTTTGATAACTCTGTATATGATGACGTAGCCGACTGTAACAACCAAATTTCCCAATAAATTACATCGGCACTGAAGCTTCATGTCCTCGCCTAGTGTCGGTAGAAACATCAATAGAAGTACTTATTATTTTAGTACTTAATAAAAATTGAGAAACAGTAAAGATAATTTTTGTAAATGAGTTATTACTAAATATTTTTGTGAGTTAATTTATTATTGTTGTGTATTTCTGAACAAATATTATATCATTACGTTTTTAATAAATCATGTTTTAAAATAAAGGGCATTATTTATTACTCCTGGATGGAAATTGTGTGAGTGTCATATGGATGAAACTTTGCTCTCAAAACTCACTCGACAGGACAAAATTAGTGAAGAGCATTTTAGAAGATATAATACATTTTTAAACATAATCAATAGTGTATAAAGAAGAAGTATATAATTTATGTGTCTGCTGGTCTGTATACATATTTTTTGATTTCAGATACAAATTTATAATAGTCTGTAAATTTTCTAATTGTAAGGGAGAGATTATTAAAGAATTTGATGCCTTGATAAATATAGT
Source organism: Eubasilissa regina (assembly GCA_022840565.1). Taxonomy (NCBI): domain Eukaryota; kingdom Metazoa; phylum Arthropoda; class Insecta; order Trichoptera; family Phryganeidae; genus Eubasilissa; species Eubasilissa regina. The sequence continues at coordinate 2,196,487 of JAINEB010000021.1, read as the reverse complement.
GGCGGGTTGCGGTATATTTAAGTTTTGGATAGTAATTTTTTTATCATCATTTTTTGAGTAATTTCTAATTGTGATATTGAAATTTTAAACGCTCCTCCCCATCCAATAATACCGTATTATATGATGAGTTATTCTTTATCAATTGTATTTTGTACAGAGTACTGAATGATCGACTGTTGCATATGTGTACTACCAAATGATAATGAAAGCTGAGACAACCAAAAACACAATTGGTTTCATAATTTGAAACATGTTGAAATGAAGTATGTAAAGGAGGTAAAATCACAAGTTGCTTAAAACAAAAGTTTTCATATTGAGACAATTGTTTATTAGACTAAATACATATTACACACAACTGACACAGTTTACACCAACAGAATCCGAATTTCAAGCCGAATTCTTTTGGCATTTTAGCGAGTCAAATAATTTACAATTATTATGACAACTGTATAATTCCAGCGAGACAATTTATCGAGGAGTCCCCCTGGCGGTAAAGTTGAGACCGTATCACCGTTTCTTCTGATGAGTCTTCTTATGTTTGTTGCGTGAGTTGGTGGGGGGCTTGGAGGGGGTTGTGTCAATGGTCGCCTGAAACGTTATTATATGTTTATTCTTAATAGAAGGGAATTTGAAATGAGAAGGTCAAATTTTGGAACATATTACTCGATAATTGTACAGCTCAACCATGCTTTTGGAAGCTGTATAGTCATCAGCGCTCCTATGCTTTCCAATTTAGATGATTGAAATGGTATTATGTCAGTTTACTTACTTACTTACCATCACGCCGTTTCCCCTCGGGGGTAGGTAGAGAGAATAAAACGCCACACTCTTCTGTCTTGACACACAATTCTCGCCTCATCCACATTCATGCATCTTCTCATACAAGTTCGATGATTATTGAGGCTTCTAACAGAACTATTTTCCAGTATCTGATTTACCTGGTCGTGTCAAGTCTTCCGCGGACGTCCTCTACATCTAAGGTCATCAACACTTGCGTCATATATATCTTTCTTACCATTCTCTCCTCATTCATCCGCTCCATATGACCAAACCACCTAAGTGATCCTTTCTTAATCTTACTCACTATATACTAAGATCAGTTTTACATTATTTTCTTATTTCTTTATTTTTTACTCAAAAATGGATCTGCCACATATACACCTGAGTGATCTCATTTCCACTGCATTCAGTCTACTTTCGTTCCTTTTCTGCCAGCTCCAGGCCTCACTTCCATACATCAGTATCGGTACCAGGACTCCACTGTGAACCGCTAGTCTCGCCTCAGTTGATAAGTTCTCATTAGCTATAATTCCATTCAAAGTGCCATTCACTTTATTCCTTGCAGTCACCTTCAAGTCATGTCAATTCACACTCTTGGCTTTTCAATGTTTTACATATGCCACGGAGACTTGAATAGTCTGCAACAGTGACAAGCTTAAAATAGACGGCTTCGAAACGTATTGCTGTAGTTTAAAAAGGATGTTATGTATCCCGTGACAGTATGACGCGTAAATGCCTCAATCTTGCAAAAAATCCAACCACAGCAAGCCCTATCTACAGGTGTGAACAAAAGATTTTTCCAATTCTTCGGCTAGATAATACATCAAACTGACGACAGCCTTGAAAAGAAGATAATGGCTGAAGAAAACCTGGAAGAATGCCACAGCGGTGGATAGATTTGTTGCATCTAACTAGCGAGTCAGCTGTGAGGGCTTTTGTGTTTTTACAATTTGCTTGAAAACTACCAAAAATTGGCAGATATAAAGATGCACATTGACATAATATTCAGACAGCTTCAACAGGGAAATATTAGTTCAATAAATTGTTATATGGATTGAACAATTCCCTCGCATCATCGGTATTAAGTTGCAATGAAGAACTATTGTAATTAAAATCTAGCCACTGATTTCACTAATCTGTATAATAGCGGCTAGAATTTTATGATATTTTCAAAATATAGGGATTGTTTGATTCATATTTATTTTGCAGAATCTTTAGTAATGCACAGCTTGTTTGCTTATTGTAGTGCACGCCCCCTGGTCAACACTGACATGAAGGAGGAAAGAAGAACAGTATTAATGGGACAATAACGCACAGTAGACATGGTTTTAGCGAACATTATGAATGGTACCCAGCATACATAGAGATCTTCTCAATCAAACTAAGAATAAATTTTAATTCAACAACTCAAATTCAAACAATTGAGTATACTTCAATCCTTTAAAGATGCATGTTATGTTTTTTATTAACATTTGTAAAAATGAGAAAGACTTAGGCCCGGTTGTGTGATTGAAAATTTTTCCATAAACGGGTTGTTCAATCGTTGATAAAAAAAATTTACTCATCGAAAGTACATTCGATAGTAAACTAATTTTACCCTCCGATATCGGATGGTAAAAAACACAAATCATTTGTTAAAAATGGCGGACTCTACACAGCTTTTTTCACCAGCAACGTGACAGATTTCGAACTCAAGGAATAAAACCACAGATAAAGCATAAAATTATATGTATTGCCAATGGTAAATATTTATAATAAATCAAATTTGGCAACATTCTCAAGTATTTGACGATTATTCGCCTTATTACACTATTAGGTGGGATTAACTTTGACAATAGTAAACTTGATGTAAAAACAACCCGCAAACTTTTTTATCATGGGCAATGGTAAAAAGTTACTCTAGCAAAAATGTTACTACTGATCAAACCAGCGTGTTAGTGTTCTTCCTTTACTAGGATCAAAATCAACCACCATTATGATTTTTTTATGAAATGAAACATCCAGGGAGCCCCACTAAATGACAAACCAGTTCTACAGCTACAGATGATCATCTCAGAGTTACACAGAAGAAAGAGTAGTTACCTTTCCGTAGATCTCAAGCAAGTCCCCTTTTTTCTTCTTCCCGGGAACATTGGCATGGGAACTGAGGGCTTTGTTGAACACAAACTTCTTGCGCGCTGTTGAGACTCCTAGTCCATTCTTGCCGGCTTGCTGCAATGCTGCGTATTTCTTGTCTAGTCGCTTTTGGCGTTGTCGTTCCGCCAACAGCTCTTTGTAGTTCCGGTTCTCCTTCTTGGGTGGGCGGGCCCCTAAACACGAGCGCACATTGTGGTCAGACAATTACCGAGTGAAAAAAAGAACCTCGAGTGGAACACCTAGTGAGAAGGTTGGCTGTCGAGAAATTCTGCCAACTCTATAAATACACACGAGATTTATTTCAAAACTTTAATCTGAATAATATTGATAATGTATTTAGTAAATGTGATAAAGTGGCAGTGAGAGGTGACCCATCACTTGGTAACCATCCAAGAATGTTTTTTGAGTAAATGCTCCCATATTCGTCCTATGTTATGTTAGGGATAATCAAGTGGACTGTATGAAGGAATGTTTGAGGAAGAGGTAAGGATGACACAGTACTAAGAAACCACTCACCTTTTGAAGCCTCGCCTCTCTCTCCACAATTATGTTATGTAAATCTCTTGACGATGCTGAGAAGTTGATCACTTTTAACACACAAAATGAAGAAGGATACTGTCAGCCACTTTGCATGAATTTTTCAGGGTAGGTAGGTGAACCGGAGTATAGTCGAAAAGAAACAGTTTTTGTTGTTTTCAATACAGCGATCAAACACCCGTCTCGACAGAATTTTCTAGTGAGATGGGCACAGTCCAAACATATTATACATATCTTTTATGTAGTTTCTAATAAATTAACATTGAGATGTGTCGCGCTAGTTGGCGAGCAAGTAGATAGGATAGGTTGAGGAATCTATATAGGAATTAAGAACATTCTCTAATAGGTCCTTTTCTTTCGCTGCCAGGTTGGCATTTTTTTAATGTTAAAAGGCCACTGTGCCTCACCGCTATGCTACATGAGCAACCGTGTTCTGCCACCATGCTACAGGGGCAACAGGGCGGCGATACATGGCTACCGGACAAAATACACCCCTCACTGTCCCCCGGCAAGAGATCTCTTTATTATTAATTCAATATGATGCGTGCATAAAACCACAATAATATAATACATAAGTAACACATATCACCATAAACAACAAATAAAAATGCTGTTCCTAAAGAATGACGAAGTGGCAGTTGAATTTCAACAAGAGCATGCGCCATTATTGAATTGTGAATAAAAACTGCCACTTTAAATCAAAAAATTTCTCGGGACCTTTGCCCATATCGCATATGACACTGGCAGAGGTGAACCCTGGAGATTAATGTGTATATAAATAATGTATTAGCTTGAATATTATTGAAACAACAAAGCCTACTTTAGACAAATAATTCAATTAATATAAGAGCAAAAACAGACGTGAGCCCACCTTATTTTTTTGTCACTTAGTATGAATTGTGTCCGAAGAATGTAGAACTCACCCAAGCTGATGGCCAGCGCCACCTTGGCTTCTTGCTGCTTTTCGTGACTGAAGCCGCTGATGCCGAACTTGATGATCTCCCTCCGCGCGCGTTTGATATCTATCCCCTTCCTAGTGTCCTCCACACTCGCTACGGGGACGGCGAGCTTCTGCACTTTTGCTCTAGGTTTGTGACTTTCGTAAGTGATAACCTTAAAGTCTGACGCCGCGTCCTTCTTTATCAGTGCGCACTTCGTTGGAACAAAACTGTCAGCCATGATCGTTTTTGTAATTTTATTTATTTAACTAATAACAAAGCCTCAACAGTTAAAATGTAAGAAAACCGAAACGTTTCATCCTAAACGTCAAAATAAATAAACACAAAAATAGAAACTGTCAAAATCTGTGATCAAAGTAGAAACACGTGGCTTTACTTTTTTTTTAAGGCTGTGGGACGAATATGTTACTAACCACATTTTACTAATAACTTATTTTATTGATCGTTTTGTCCTTAGTGTGCGCACGTTCTAAGCGTGTACTTTCATTTTTCCAGTTTGAAATTCAAGAAATTACACATAAACTCTTTCAAATTACATAATTTTTGTAAAACTGCTTATAAATACTAAATTACGTTATTTGATACGTAATATTGCTAGAGATGAAGGTTTTAATAGAAAGAAATGACAATAAAATGGTTGATTTTCTCGCATTCGAGACAAATGTCGAAAAAATACGTATCTAGAGTTTTATCTATGTTTTTTCATATTAATATTGTGGAATTAAATAATATATTGATCTACACTTGTTTTCAATGTCACATGAGATAGGGGGCTTCCGATTTATGTTGCCTCTCTCTCTCTTTGACGTGGAATTAAACTTACTGGGCAATGGTCATTGAGGAGATGCCGGATTGAATAATAGAAATACGAAAAGACAAATATGTATTTATGTATTATTTCTATATACGTCATGGGCAGGCGCAAATTTTTATACCATTTCTTAGTAAAATTTCTACCTTATATTAATCCGCGTTGCTTCGCTGGAGTTTTCTTCCAGAGGTCCTGTATTCGACCGGGCGAAGTGGCACCATTGATGACTGCTTCCAGATTGACTTGACGACTGCCTCGAACAATTTTATTTTCGTCTTCTTTTTGCTATAACGTTTCTTCTTTGTCACTAATCTAACCTTGTTCTATTTAATTATAGTCTTGCTAATTTTTGATACACGATCTAGTTTCCGAGGGTTGTCTACTGGCAGTGGTGCGTGGGGTAAGTCCCCTTCCTTTGTATTTCTTTTAGTATCTTCTTTTTCCCCGCAAGGGAGCGTCTCTTAACGTTTCTCCTGCTCCCCAGCCTAATGGTCTAAAATTTAATTATTATTTGTGTGATCTTATTTGTATAATGTTACTCATATGTTGTATATATTATGATAAAAATAGAACAAAGGTCGGGTACATTGAGAGCAAATTTGGTGTAGGAGGCTGCGCGGTATCGCCCTATCACTGTGTGGGGCACCATCGAACAACCTTTTTTGTAGCATTAAAAATGCCAGGCAGGCGGCATAAGAGTAGGAACGAAATAGGAGCCTTGAGCTTATTGGGTCCGCTCTCATTGGTTCCAGGCTGGCTCGGTGACTATTTACAGACTGACTTGACCAATTTGCTCTCTCGCAGGCTAACTCATTTCTGTACTGACGTCTCGTGGCTGATCTCCAAACCTTTGGACTTGTTCCACTCTCTCACATGGCCGATTACTAGACTGACTCAATTTCTGTGATCGACTGCTTTCAAGTGATGGTCTGCGGTCTGAGGCTATCCGATGGGCTCTCTTCGAAAGACCACCCTGACGGACTCTTCTAGATTCTCTCACGGATTGCTCCATATTCTGTGACGGACCGTTCTGTAAAATGTCATTCAACCTTTTTTTAATAGTTTGTGTGGGAGTGGTACGATCGCTGTTCGGTCCCAACGACCGCTTCATTGGCTGCCCTTACGGTGAGAGACCACGCCTTTCCTAGGTCTAGTTTTGAACACCGCCTCCTTATAATTGAACTTACCTTTACGTATTCACATATTGTTATTTTATTTACATTTAAATTCGCACACTTAACTTTTCTCTACATACTTACATTTATTACATTATTTACTGCTCAAGCTATATTATATATAGAAAAGTTCAGTAATGCACTCAAAATAAATAATTTCAGATCATTCAGTGTCATCATGATACAACTAGTATTTTATCTGACCTAAACACGATGGTCGGGCAAGTTGTTGGATATGGTAATTATAATAATAAGCAGTGTCACCAGAATTTTTAAAAACAATAATGCTTAATCTCACAGAAAATTTAAAAAAAAAGTGATATCTCTATATAATTTTACCCGGGTATTGCATTACATTACATTGATACTTTATATTTTAAATGTTTGCCCATTTTTAGCTGCTATGCCAGAAGCATTCTAATTTTTAACATAAAAATCTGTATTCCAACATAACCTCTATTCTATGATTTCAACTACGTAATGTATTTTTCTAACCAAAACTCACAAGCGCTACCTGAAGAAACCCAGTATTAACCATCCAAGCGATAGTTTAATTTACTTACAACAGTTATTGATATCGACATAAAATAAATGATTACCCAACTACGGCCACAATGCTCCCAATGATATTTTTAGTTACATATAAATAATATAACTTCTGAGGTGAACTGATTTTTCAATTAATTACCTACTTTTTTGGCCTGCGAAATGTTTGCAAAAGAAAAATGGCCCACAGGCCAAGATAAATTGGATAGCCCTATCGTAAGTGTAGAGATAAGTTAAAATAGCTTTGAATTTCACTCCAATGCAGATAGGAACAGAGCTTAGCGCCTTCTTTCCAAACCCTACAAAATATTATGATCTGTTTTCATTTCCAGGAGTCCCGGATGATACTTACCTATACCTTGCTTTTTCATGAATTTTATATATACTCCAAACAAAAATAACAAATAATGAATAACTGGATAAATAAAACAATTTATTAACAAACTAAATGGCCCGGGTTACGCTTTAAAAGCCTCCTGCAAAAGGGTTCACCCATTTGTCACGGCAGTCTTTCTCGATGGATTTCTTAGTGAGAAGGCAGCGGTTCTTCTGTATCGCTTCGCGGGCCTCCAATCGTTCAGGGGGCACGGCGATCTCCTTAGCCACCCGACATTTGCCGTTTTCCTCAAGGATCGTGTAGTCCAGATCGTTAAGGCTCGGCTCGCCATGCGGGAATGTGATAGGGCAGATCTTAATCATATGTTTGATCTTCCATAGTCGACTGTTTATTTCGGGAATATTTTTCAAGATTGCTACATCTTTGCCCTGAAAAATACAAGAAAACTGGCTATAGTCAAGTCCTATTAATTGGTAATCAGAATCAAATCATTAAATTTTAAATAACAAATCTACAACTGTGGTTTTCGATCGTTGAATTTCATCATAATTTCTCAGATCTTTGTACAGCAATCTAAAAATCTATTAACCCGATCCCCGCTACGCGCATCATATGATGCGAGAAGTAATCGCATCTCTCAGCGCTACGCGCATCATATGATGTTTTCGACTTATTTCGTAATGTACTGGACAGCGCGGCAAATCGAGCAGGAAAATATACCAAAAATTAGTTCAATCCGTACTGTTGCTGACATCTTGCGTTAGTCAAGTGAAATATTGTAATTTGTTTATATAAATCAGTTTAAAAATGAAGACATCTTGAAACGCCGTCCAGTTATTTGAATTTCGCGGCGTTGAATTATCGTCCTCTCGTCACTTGTTCGAGGTCGCTAATATTTGTCAGAACTATGCGTTGATATGAAATATTGACATCGCAATCTGTATTTTGTGGACAATTGAATCAATATATTGTATCGGAAAATACATTTATTACTACGTAATCTTATTTAAAATGGTGTTTACATTTGAAATGTTGATATTGTTTTGACTGGATTTGTGTTTTGAGGGTGAACGGTTGTATTTTCTGACAATATTCCTTTACTTTTCTTTAGTAAACTGAAGCTTGTATTGTGCTACGTATATTTACTAAAATTATTTAAATTTAATCATTGTATACCTTTTAAAATGGCGGGCCGTAGACTTGCGGAGAAAGAAATATTAAAAACATTTTAAGATGTGGACTCCGATTTAGAAATATGTAAGTGAACATGAGCAAGATGAAATAATTAATGAAGATGTCAGTTGAAGTGAACCTACTCTCTTCGTCAATTGGGATAGTAGCCCTCACTTATTTGATTTTATGCACAAGAAAAATACTAATGCGTGTGGTACAGTGCGTAAAACACGGAAAGATAGGGCCACATTTTGTAAATTAAAAAAATGTGAAATGGACACCAAATATCGTGGACCTCTTTTAGCATTAAAATGGCGCGATAAGGGGAAGTCTACATTCCAACCTTGCGTGACGATTCCGTGGAAACTATAGCCGAAATACATTGTGAACCTAACCTAATAATCAACCGAAATATGTCAAGTGTATGGATTCTGTGGATAAAGTGGACATGATGTTGAGTAGTCTAAATTGCTTACGGAAAACAATAAAGTGGTACAAGAAAGTGGTTTTCCATATAATTAATTTGATTTTATCAAACTCTCAACTACTTTACAAAACGATAATGAATAAAAATATTATAGCGGGTGAGTACCGACGTTATTGTATTATTTATTACGTGAGCGGACATCTCTGAGGCCGGCACTTGACTTGTGATATCTTAATGTTTACATATTCTAGCAGTATCGGTACTCTTTTATTTATTTATGTTTTCCAAAGGACTTTATAAGACTTCAAACATTATTTTTAAACCATAAGAAATTTTTAAAAAAATACAGCGATACAGATTGGTGGCAAAAAAATACAGATCGGTGCAGCAATCCGGTTGAACGACGTGACTATGATCGTATAAACAATACGATTGTATTGGTGACCGTGTGATAATATTCGTAAGATAGCTGCTTTTTCGGAGATCGATTATTTTGTTCAGTCAATATTTACATTATCTTAAGGATTTGAACATATCAAGTGATTGTTTATATTAACAACATTATCTATGAAGCCCTAGCAAGTAATAAATCATAGACAGGATGCCTTTATGGATGTCTAAATGCCGTTTTAAAAGTGGTGTTCAACCGAATACACGGCTTTCGAAAAGAGGCCCGCGTAGGGAGGTATACTTGGAGTACATTTGTTTAGCGGCTGAGAGGGTAACAGGCGTAACGATTATTAGAGGATTTGGAGCGCAGATTGATTTAATTGATGCAATCAATACCGAGACATCATATTATTACTGTTTCCGTCTATTTGACAACAAGCCGTTTACAGTCTCCTTATTATCTTTAAATTAAAAGATTTTCTGCCCTGCACAGATCTAAAATACTATCACACTAAGATAGTGCTTTAGTAATAGGATCAACTCGGATAACTGATACTCCAATAAAGCCCAATATCAAAAGTAATGTTGGAGCAGTGAAAGAGAAAACAACTCAAAAACTTCAGACATCAGACGAAAGTGAAGAATTCAATGTTATTTTGTTTATAATTCATAAAAGTTTGTAGCACCCGGTGGTCAAAACTTGGGAACTTCACATAGTTTGGTAAATTAGTATGATTTTAAGTTAATTTTAAGATTATAAATGTACACCGGAAACACTTCTTTAAAATCAGAATGAAAATGAATATAATTACATATAATATTCATCTCTCTGAAATAATAACAGAATAAAAATAATTGCAACGGTATTTAAAGATAATGTGCATTATTCACTTGTCTAAAGTCTCTAAACATTTTCCGGCCGGGGACTAGTTGAATAAAAATTTTGTTTTCTCAATCAGAGCGTGCGAGGCTATTTGAAAACTTTACACAAACACAGTTTGCCACTTCTTACCTTCGATAAGGTAAGACAAGATATAAAAAAATTGGTTGTCTGTAAAGTCAGTTTACGGACGATAGTTTAACGTGACAACGTCATAAGAAAACATTGATGAAATGATTGCATACTTTTATGAATAAAATGGAATCATTTTTATTGAATTATCATTATTTTGTATGGATACGAAGAAGGAGTGAAATGAAATCTACAATTTTTTATTGATATATTTTATTCGCACTCATTAATTCAAATATGTTTATTACTTTGATGAACAGTTTATTTACAAGTAACAATGTGCATGGGTACATTACTCCTTGACGATAGTGGCAGATCCGTGAGATTCACAGGTTCGTCAGGTTGGTCTGCCATGGTGTGACTTTAGGCGGTTCTGCGAAAGAAATCGTTGATAATTTATTGTTAAAAGTATATTTGTTATACGTTAATCAGATTTTTAATATGCAAGAATTAATTACCTTTATTGCCGCAATTGTTGTTGTAATATAAACAATGAAAACCACATTAACATTTCACTTCACTTTATAAACAGTTGTAAACAGATCAGGTGTAGGTACTGTAGGTGTATAAGTTGTGTGCTGCCGCTGTCTCTTTTCTACTCAGACGCATCGACCAATCGAGTGGAAGAGAGATAGATGCGGCACAATCCGAACGGTAGGCCGATCGTGCCTCTCTATCGCTTATCCGCGCTCTCGCTCGCACGCTTGCCTTCGGCGTAACGCGACAAACGGGACAATGAGTCATGTTTTTTCGTGCGTGCAGCGGGCGTTCATCGATTTATAAGACGTTGTCACGTCAAAAGAAGTGTAAGAAGAAGAAAGGAAAATATATGCGCATATTGTATGAATAAGGAGAGGATGGCAGCATTAGGAAATAAATAGCTTCCAAACACTTGAATTTGTTTTAAATGAATACATTTGAAATATTGCAGAAGTCCATCCAAGTACAATAGGCACTGATTATTGTAATCACACTTGTCCTCAGAGATTTTGATTCTAATATCTGAAAACTACCATCAACACAAAGGTAATATGTATGTATTCATATTTTTAGCACCTGTATTTAAGCAAACTACATACTATTTTAGTGTACATACAATAAAAATAAACAAATACAATATCAAACACATTTTATAATTGTTTCATTTAAAATAGTCACTAATTTCAGAATGTACTAGTCAGTAAACAGTCCGTCAATTTGATTTTCGAAATAGTACAAAATTTTGAATGCCGAATTGTAAAAAAAATCAAACTGAATGTGTTGTGACTGATGTATTCACATAAAACAATGTAGTGCGATTGACCAAAACCAGGGCAATACTAAACACAAAATTGTAAAGGACAGAAACGTAACCGGGAATTACACAAGGAATTAGATACCTAAATAGCTGGGTGGCACTATTACTGGTTGTTATTTCACTCCAAAGTCAAAGATAGAAATACAAGTTATTTATGAATAACCTGATTCTAATAACCAATAACTTAAGTTGAAAAACAATTGGAATAATATGTTCTTGATGTTTGATTCAATCTATCGTAAATTGAGTTCAAAATGTGTCCGATTCTAAGAACCATATGATAACTGACGCCTACTGTATGTTTACTAAGAAAAGCAATGTCACCAGGTAGCCTAGTCCGATCTCTTGGAGAATTTTCCTTTCGTAGAATGTGGCCCCCTTGAGTCTCTTGATCCTCTCCACTCGGAAGAGCTTAGACGGGACAACCTCCGGATCCTTTTCATCGGGAAATCTAAAACACATTCAAAATCTATATTATTTTTATTTGTTAACTTTGTTTTATTAACCACTTATTGAATTTAAATACATCTACCGGTTTCGAAAAATACTAAGTAAAATACTAACATCCTGACATCCTGAAGAAGAAAATGGTATTTTTCGAAACCGGTAGATGTATTTAAATTCAATAAGTGGTTAATAAAACAAAATTAACAAATAAAAATAATGAATTTTAACCACAAAGTTAAACACATACTATAACCATAAAGTGATATGAACCGTAACACTCTGGATCATAAATAAACATATTCAAAATATTAACGTGAAAAAAAACTGTTTCGAAATGAGTTAACCATTATCACTTATGAAGTCTTGTACTCCTGAGAGAATATTATATCAATGTAAAAGATTCAATTAAAAAAGTCACCGCAATATTTAACGCATTAAACCAATATAATATGAAAGGGTTAATGTGATTTTTTCCTGCATTACAATACTATTATCCTTTTTTCACTTATCAAGCAGGCATAGGCTTACCATATATCCCTATTTGATTGAGGTTATCACAGTTTCACACATTGATTCCAGCCGGTTTGGCATTTTGTCCCAGTTGTTGCGGGTCACTTTATCGCGCGGCTCACTGTGTTTTCGCAGGCAACAGTTTACGCTGATCACTTGCAGTGTAATTACATTTTAGTAAGGTGACGCAGCAGCGCGTAATTTGAACTTTGAACTTTATTTTGATTTTAACAGAAATATATTATATTTACATCTTTACACACATTTAAATACATTGCCCAACTAGACTAATTATATATATATAATATTTTATAAAACCAAAACTCATCGAAGGCAAAACACAGTAAGATCGAACACATATAATGTGAAAATATTTAAGGAGAGAGAAAAAATAATAATAAAAAATGTATATATATAAAATATGAAAAAATGAAAAGAAAAAAATAATAAAATAATAATACCAATAATGTAAGCAGATATAAGGTAGATGTAAATATAAAAGATCAAAACGCACAAAAGTAGTTACACAAATTATTTCATTATATAAAATAGTAGTAGTAATACTCTCTGTATCTGCTCTTCTTAATTGCAACAACCAATTTGAAATATCCTTTTTAAAAGTCTTAATGTCAGTTAAATTTCTAATTTTGTTTTTCAATTTGATTATATATTCTGGGAGCTTGAAAGGTAAATAATCTTTGCCCAAAACTAGTTTTCATTCTTGGAACTATTTTAGGGTTGTTTGCTCTTGTGGGATAATATCTTTCAGTCTTCACAGATGGAGCCCTTATTTTCCTACGAAAGCTAGTTAATATATTCTGCATATATAATTGTCTTATATCCAAAACCTGAAATTCCCTAAAAAGTGGCTCTAAAGGATAGGAAGTCACGGTGGTGTATTACTCTGAGTATAGCCTTCTGAGCAATGGTTACTTGATATATATGTACACCAGATGCACTCCCCCAACTATCAATACCATAGCTCAAGATTGATTGGCACAATACATAGTACACAGTTTTAATCTTCTTTTTATTCAGAATATTTCTAAATATTCTAAATGTATTGATTAATTTTCGCAATCTTTTAGCTAATCCATCTAAATGAACATCCCATCTCATCCCATCAGTTCAGGTCTTAACCTAACTCTTTTAAAATACTGAAAATAAATTGAACATTTACAAATGAACTGCAAAAAGACTACCCTTTTATAAAAAAAAAGCTTTGTGGTGAGGATAGCAAAGTGAAGGACGAGCGAACATTATTAAAAATCGTGTAACGGCTGTCGCGATCTCTTCGTCTATTAAAACATTTTTTAATAACAATGATTTAGTTATTGCAGCCAAAGAGGACACATTTGCACACAGCAATGCATGATACGAACTTCAAAACTTTTGACTGTATGTCTAAATTGATCTCAAAATTCTTTCAACCAAAATTTGGTGCTGCGAGAACCAAATGCGAAATGTTAATTGTCCCGGTTTAGAGCTTCATAATTATGATAAACCTAGGCAGACATATGTTCAATATTATACATATATGAACTAAATTGCTTATGGAAGAAGTCTTTATGTAATCGCCTTAACATCATATTTAGTAGTGCACAATATGTATTTTATTATTTTTGTCTTTCTATAAATAAAACGATATAATTAATTCGTCATTAATAATTAGTGCCTATTTATTATTGTACAAGTTAATTTACAAATAGTTATTTTTCATGTTTTTGAGTTGGCAATAAAAACAATACATAATCTTTTATCTACATAAATAAATAAAATTCAATAATTCGATTAAAAGACACGGAAAAAGTTCAAAATAAAACATTTCTGTAAGATACCAACCTCGGATAATATACGATCCCGCCGGGATATCGAACTGCACCGGGAGCTAAAAACTTTTTAGATCTGCTACATATTGTGAACGGATTTGCGGACATCAACAATCTTTTAGCCATTTTGCTTAATTAAACGATGGTGCTAAACTGTTTTGTATTATTTTAAAATATTTCTTTGAGGTTAACAACCGCGAAAAATATATATATTTTATCTATGGAGAGAATAGAGCGACTGTTTTCTATGATTAATGCATAGATAAAATTAATGTGTCAAAATACATCACCATGATATGCCTCAGCGCGAAGTGACGCAAAGTTATGACATTTATTAGCCGTAAAAATGAAATAAAATAAAGGCTGGAAATCGCGTCTCGCAAGACATGCAAGTCGCTGACGGCAGACCCATATAAACGGGACCGGACGTCTCTTAACAAAAAAAAACCTAGCAGCTCGTTCAAAAACGAATAACGACCGCAATGACCTCCAGCCTAAGTATTGTGCAATGCACATAAAAAACGGGGAGCTGAAAATAATAATAGAAGGTTTCCTGGGAAGCGATAACAAATCTATAAGGGCGCGCTTTGTTTCGAGGGGACGCATCCTGCCGACAGATAAAACCGAAGGTCGTAGGACCATTAAAGCTGGACCCGTTGTACCGGCGAGACAATCGATTTCCAGAGAAAGATTTTAGGGAATTCACCGTTACGTGCCCATTAGCTAGCGTCCAGGGTCGAAACGTGATAAAAACAAAAGATGCAGTTTCTTTGTGCAATCTGTTTTTAGTACAACGTTGGACGAACCACATGGCTCGATTCGAAATGTAAATGAATGTATCCCTAGATCCTAAAATATTGCAAGAAATAACATGCCCGCCGATTCAGTCTTTATTTTAATCACCTAGAATATAATAAATAATATATTTTGACGCGCGAATATGATCCTGACAAAACGCGTTTCTGAAGCGATGAGTGCGAATCTAGTAATTGCTTAACGAATATGACAATCGATCACGGTGGACCTAGTGTTCAATGCATATTAGGAGTAAAAAAATATTACATAGGGAAGAACAAGATGCAAATGATAGCGTAGAGATATTAGGTAAAATTTTAAGTAAATGGAACATTCCATTCATAAAAAGAATAAAAATAAACTAAGTAGAATAATAATAATTAAATAATATGTGTGACTAGATATATTTGGGGGTTAGGACGGTGGTTAAATGAAATAAATGTGATTGGCGTGTTGAAGTTTATTGTGACATTATGATGAAAAGAATGAAGACAGATAGAATTAAAGAATGAATGAAGATGTAGAAGGTGCACGTATATTATGAAATGAAATGAAGCCGCTGTGAAACGATGAAACTGGAAAGACTCCTCAGCGGTGAATTTCGAGCCAGGTTTGTAGCAGTAGCCGCCAGCCTGTCGCTAGCGTCGATGCCGACTGAGATGGCGGTGGATTTGAATTCCGGTCGCTACATATAAGATTCTGTAAAGTAGCGTAAGAAATAACTAAATGTAACTAAAGTGTAAATAATTAGAATATAAGATTAATTATAGTCAGCAATAAGACGAAGGAGGAGTCAGTTTAGGTTTGGATTGGGTGTGGCCTCCAGAAGAAGCGAATGGACCAATGGGATGGTGGCTCGTCCCATGACGGGAAGAGGGCAGATCGGCAGATGGGAAACACCCCACTGTTAAGGTATAAGAGTGGTCTACTCATGGCCTGGGATCTCAGTTGTCGAAACACAGTCGAAAGCACGCAGTTGGAAAACAAGGTTCGGAGGAGTGAGTCGGAGACGAGGTCCGGGAGGACGAGTTGGACGAGGCTCGGAAGAGGATGTAAAAAGACAGTTGGAAGCACACAGTCGCGAAACGAAACCCGGAGGAGTGAGTCGGACACGAGATCCGGGAAGACAAGTGGAACGAAGTCGGAATTACGGAGTTGTGTAACGAAACCTGGAGGAGTAAATTGGACGCGAGATCTGAAAGGACGAGTGGAGCGAAGTTGAAAACGCGCAGTTAAAAACAAAAAGTTGTGAACAAGATTCAGAAGTTAGAATTGAAGACAGGATTTGAAAGGGGGCAGTTTAAAACAGAAATTGGGAGTGGAAAGATGAAAGTCAATCTCGGAAGCCAAAAGACGTCGCGAGGTTGACCAGCAGAAGCAGACAGTCAACACTGGAAACCCGATCGAATGTAATAGAGAGTCAGAGGATAGATAGCCACAGTTCACCGCATTTTATCCAGGAGCAGCCGCCCTGCCCGTTCCGAGCAACCAGTCTGATAGCCTGTCACCAGTGCTGCCGCGGAGCCAGCAAGTAACCGCCCACGCCGGGTGCTCACGGCATCACTTCGCCGGCCAGAAGATCCAGGGGAAAATCTCAAGATAACCCGAGGTAGAATGAATTTTAGATTAAGTTAGTTATAAACATTTCCACCTGCCCGTGAATTTAAATGTGTGTTTAATAAATTTATAATTTGTGCATCTTTCGTGTATTCATATTCACCTGTATTATTCTTCCTATAACCATGGTACTAATGAAAGCGTGATACCTGATGGATGGGTCGCGAAGCGAACATTCCTTAAGAGTGCGGGGTATCATTCTGATGAGCGATCAGGAGCTGATACGTGTTCGATTAATCGAATCATGACTCCTAGACGAACCCCGACTTGAATCACATGGCGCACAACATCGTGTCCAGTGTATCAACCATTACAAAAATATTTGTTTGATCAACAGCAACAGCAGCACTATAATCATGCTTATTATCGCCAACCATAGAAAAAAAAAAATTTAAACGGTCGCGTTCATAATTACTTTGTCCATCCGTTCATAATGCATTTTTTAACGCATGTTCAATTGGTATTAATTAAAAACTAGTAGAAAACTTGCAGCTAACCCTTGCGGGCGGCTAAAGTGACCGCTACGTAGCCAGTGGCGACCGCTGCATGCCCGGGACTTCCGTAGAACCTATATTTCAATGCGGAAATCCCTTATTATATTGTATTAACAATTCACCACATGCCTTGTGTATCTTATACACCGTACGTAGTGTTCCTTTCGAGTAAGAAAAAAACAAAGTATTAGTAATATGTACACCTAAAGCTATTTTAAATCAATATGATTGTCGCCAGAATGTTATTAAAAGCATAAAAACGAAGGATATGGTGAACTTAAAGAAATGAAATAATATGAACAGGTAAAAAAATTATCTTAAAATTTTAAATGAATATGTTATTTTGTGTAAAACCATTTTGAACTGCAATCCAAAAATGATGGTGTGATTATAACTATGAATTGTTCACTGCATTTTTAACTAATATTAGACATGGGTGACATCTATTGAACAATGCAGTAAGTTTTTGTTATAATAAAATAAGTTACTAAAGTTTTTTTTTTACGAAAGCGGATTTTTTGATTCTTGGTAAAAAATATTTACTTACCGAAAGGACATCCAGTAAGTCAACTAATTTTATTCTGCGATATACGACGGTAAAATCGTCAATCGTTAGTTAAAAGTGATGAACTGTTCACAGCTGTTTTAAGTCATTTGCCACATTGATACTTTGAAAGTTGCAGTATACGACAATGAATCATTTAATAACCCACTATTTTAGTGATGAGTTCGTCCGATTGTGATCTCGCTGTTTAATTCATATAACCGAAGATTTTTCACTAGGAAAGTGATAAATTTCGAACGTAGGAATGAATAAAGCCATAATACTAAATTCTGTCAAAATACTGAGCGAAATTGAAATTAGCGATAACTACGGTAGACACCGCTGAATTGGTTTAGAAAGGGGCAGTTACCCCTAGATTCTCTAATAAATTGTGATTTTTTTTTTAAATATGTAAATACCCTTTTTAAAAACGTCGTTTTTCTTCTAAATACTGGCAAAAAAATTTAGACAATACAAAATACATTAATTTTTACAAAAATACCTATATCCTATGTACTTAGTACGGCAGTATAGTAAAGCTGTTTTTTTAATTGAATTGATAGTGATAGTGAATTGATAGTGATAGAGTGACTTGTTTTATGAAATTTTCGTTTACAGTGCTGATAAAATATTTTTTGGTAATTTAATAATGTATTTTAAGAAAATAACTAAATGTCTGCCGAATCTATTATAAGTCCTGCAGTTCCAAAACTCGTCTAATGATAAATTCAAAATGCTAAAAGATTCTCTGAATATTTGTATTTTGGGACTAATATCAAATAGGAATAACGAAAATAGGGAATGAATTCATTTTATTTATTAGAAAGGCCAAATTATTTTATTAGTAAAATAACATGAAAGCAGTTTATAAAAATGTTCTTAGAAGCACACCAACAAATATTAAAGTCTAATTTCTTATTCATTAAGGCACAACCTTTAATTGTAGTTTTTAAAATTATCTGTAATTCACAAAAAATTGTCTGCTCATTAATAGATCTTGAATAAGCTATTGACGCTTCTATTCCCCGAGTCAGAACCAACATAAACAGCTTTGAATACATTCAACTTAAGGCTATTTAATAAGTTTGGAGCAAACAAAGGAACAACAGTAGCTATCAAATGTGATGTGCGAGTCTGCTGTGCGGTCCAGCGTAACTGCGGAGAATAACTCCCTAACAGGGGACCTGACCCGCCTAAAATTTCGGTGGTCCAGAGTGGGTGCATTGCAGACCCCACAGTAGTTTGAGCTGTTGAGGTATTCCACCAGAGTAAATGGGATCATGTTTCTGGCGTAGTATAATTTATAGTGTAACACGGCAGCACCGGCGATCTCAGTCAAGCTGCCCAAGCGGAATGTCAACTCTCCCTCCTCAGCAGGTGCAGGAAGAAAAGGGTTGGAGGAGAGGTCCACTTGCTGGAGCCTCAGTCGCCGCAGAGGGGCTGGCAGCGAAGAGAGTTCATTCTCCGAAGCAAACAGGTATCTGGGTACACAACACATAAATGTATTCAAATTCAGTAGGTGTGATTAATTAAAAGACATTGTCATGCTCGACTTTTTTTAAAGCTGATCACACCCAACCAAGAGAACCCAACTTGATTGATTGATGATTCAATTTCATCGATTGAATTTTACATATATTTAAGAATGTCCAGATATGTCACAATGCCTCGTGAGATGATTTCTAAAAGCACAATAGAGGGCTTATTATGGGTGTTATTTTCACAAACGATAACACAGGCCTATCAGGGGGCATGTGAGAGGGAAGAGATAGTGGTTCCAGTAAGGTTACTATCCGTGCAACGCTGGGTGTATCAGCTAGTTATATATATATATATATATATACAGTAAAACCGCGATATAACGAAATCCAAGGGACCAAAAAATAAAAATTCGTAATGACGAATTCCCACATATAACGAAAAAAATAAAAAAAACCTACTATATGTTACGCGCCGTCGCAAAAAAATGTTGCGCGGCTTCAAAAAAGATCGCAAATTCTGCAAACAAAGAAGGAAAAAGGCCATAGGGAACTGAATACCTACATATTTTTAGCAGTTTTGTTATTAAAACAGATAAGAAAATGGATAATCAAAGGAATTAAATTAAGAACAGAATCTATTCAACACCAATTGGAAGATATTTTTGTAAATTCCAGAATAATTCAAAAATAACAATCTTACAGTTGAATCGCGGCCTTTTTATAAATTGAGTCGTATATAAATTACGAAGGTACTTGCCGGTAACGGCGGCAACCACTTCAAAATATATTTATAATCGTTAAAATTGTTCACTTAAAAATTATCGTAACATTGTACACTTAAAATACACGAAAACAATAGTTAATAGAAATACAAAATACCGTACAAAAATAGTCCATAGAATATTTAAACAAATTATTTATATTATTGACGAGTTCACACGAAAACAATTGTCAAACGAAAATTAATTTATGTAAATATTCAGCTCGGTCATGCAATAATCGCGTTAAAAGCTGCACAAACTTAACTCTACAGACATTACACTGAGACTGACATTTCCAATAAGTACATACTGCAACTTTCGGGGGGTTCCTGTTAATTTTTGTATTTTACAGCTGTTTGGGTCTGGGTTGCAATCATATTAGAGGCATATGCGTACGTAAAACGTGTCAGAGAACGCCGCAAGAATTATGTCAAATGGTTTTATGGGTCTACTATGAACTCAAGAAGAAGTTTGAATTGTCGGCCGACCGCCGCGCACCGCCGAGAAGGCCATAAAACCGTTCGCATACGGCAGATGCATCGGCGCGGCTTTGTAAGTGCGAAATAATATTTTCATCTTTTAATATTTTTTTATTTCGTTATAAATTTACGTAAATGTATTGGCATTTTTTCGTACGGGACAAAAATGATTTTGTTATAAATATTAACGGGATTTCGTTATATAGATACATTTTTGTATGAAAAATTGGTTTTAGGGACTAAATTTCGATTTTTTTTTCGATATACGTCATTTTTCGCTATATCGGGTTTCGTTATATCGCGGTTTTACTGTATTACCTCAAGTCAACCTCCCCATAACAGAAAGTTACATCAACAAAAAATACATGGAATTATAGTTGCAGTCCAAAGAGAGAGACAAAAACATTTTCATACATTACATTACACATAATAATTATATTCATAATATCAGCCTCGCTAAGCTATGCTCGTACTGAGCCAAATATTTTATACTTTTTGTTTAAAAAGCTACTATATTAATTTATCCTGAAAGAGTGAGATTGTGCTGATCAGTCGGTATCAAAATATAAAAATTTTATAAATTGTCTGATAAGTTTTTTAATTAATTTATTTCTTTACATTACAAATAAAAGTCATGTGAAAACATTCAGAATGAAGGATTTCATAAAAATTAACAAAATATAAAAGGCTCGAAATGAGTGAGGAGTAAAAATAATAGGGCTATTTGTCACCGGTAACTGACCTTTAGTATATCTACATACATTAAGTACTTTTGAAATATTTCAAAAGCAACAATTATAAATCCCTCACAATACGAGAAATGTACTCACTGCAATCTGTTGAGTCGGCCGATCCCCCTGGGCAGGTACCGGAGTCTGTTCTTGTCTACCCTGAGTGTCACCAGACCTGTCAGACGGGCCACGGTGTGAGGCAGTATGGGACCGATGTTATTGGACCTCAGATCTAGTAGCTTTAAATTTTGGTGTATCTAAAGCCATTTGACAAAATGTTTGGGTCAAAATAAATATAAGTAATAAATGTATCTCCTTACTATGGATTGATGCATGCTTGGTAACGCACAATTCATTAACATTATTAAGAAAGTCACCTGGGCTCCCTCCAGCCATCTCCAGTCTGGCCGTTCTGTGTTTCCGAGATCATTTTGTCCCAGATGAAGCTCCACCAGGCGAGGCAGTGAACCTGTGAGATGAGCGCGACATAAAAACATTGTGTGTATTAAATTTTTTCCAATATAAAGACTAGAGATCGCGATTCTCAGTCATGAGGGACCGACATGGATGATGACAAAGACTATTTAAGATATTTGTGGATAAGACATTTCTTTTCTGGATTTCGATAGACTTGATTATACATATACTAGTTCTTTTTTTATTGTGTTTGTAATTTGATTTACTCGCAATCAATTAGAATAAAACCAATTACACAGTATTAATCTGTACAATGAATAAAAGTAGCCATCACTTGTAGCGGCAATATATTACAGGTTTGGTTAGGTAGGAAAATAAAATTTACAATGCTATTGTATGAACACCTGTTTTAACGCAATACTATCAGTAGCGGTGGGTCCGCCCTCAGTACTATCAGTGTATACAATGTTGTATTGATGCACTTTGGCTAAGATCTCTATATTTTCGTATTTAACAGAGTTTTACTATGACAAAACTTCACAATAATTCAGTTTTGAAGCAACCTTTTTTGTATTGATTCTTTCAAATTCTCACCAAGCTCAGGAGGAAGTCTCTGGAGATTATTATTGCTCATGTCGAGAGTCTGGAGTCCTCGCAGGGTCAGAATCTCCCTCCGGAAGGTGTGCAGCCCTACGCCGGTGAGCTGCAGGTGTGTCAGGCTTTTGGGAAGTCCTTTGAGGGGGTAACGTGACATGTCAATTATCGTCAGTCGAGTAGGGGATGCCTTCACATCCGTGGCCGTCAAGGCCGACAGGTTGAAAAGCTTCAGAGTCTCAGAATTGCCGTCCAGCGCGAGTTTCAATACTTTCAAAAATGTTTTCAGTTGCGATGAATCACACTGTATGCATAAATCGTTTGGTGGATTCTTGAACCTCACTGTCGCCTTTCCTTCACTACAAAATTTAGTAAAAACTTGTTCGACGTTACCGGTCACCCTGTATCTCGTCCCGAGTTTGTTCAAAGAAGAAAAATGTAAAATAAAAAATGAGGCGTTATCCTTAGGCTCCTTACCCAGCGCCAAGGTCGATTTAACCGGACGTCTTTTCGCGGACGCAATGTTTAAAGTAGGAAGAAGACGATTTACCACGACGACTTCGCATTGTATCTTCATTCTGAAGCAGAACTGCAAACTTGTTAAAAGTTCTTCGATAAAAAGATAAAATCATTTCAAATATTTAAACACTAAAATACCATCAGTCAGCAATAGTTATTCGGAGTGTTTATAAACAAAAAACAAAAATTCACAAGACGAGTTTAGATTGACAACCATCTGACAGCCCGCGAAAAATGTTAAATATAACCATAGATAAGTATTATTTGAGGAAAAATTTTAGTACCTAATTGTGAATACCCATTTGTATCATTCTTATCTATGCTTGTAACCGTCGAAATATTAAACAACTGTCAACATTGAAAATGGCATCATTCATAATGAAACCATAGAAAAATTGGAACAGTGCTGAATTACTGTAAAAATACGTTTTGCATTGATAGTCATATTTACGAATGTGATTAACTTTTAAAATAAAATAAAAACAGATTTTTCATTTCAATCACGTTTTGTAACTTTACAATAATGGCGGATGATTATGAAGGTTTGCTATCGTTTTGTGTTTTTTGTGTTAAGACTGAAGTTAAGATGAACAAAGTTTTGGTAGGTTAGCTTGTATTTTTTTTGATTACAGAAAGTTCCAAGTCTAACAAATCCGGTAAGACTAACAACATATTACCGATCTGGGGCAACGAACAGTCCATGAACCTCAACCCCCTGATCCTCGCCAATATCCAGGGCTCCAGCTACTTCAAAGGTAGGTAAGAGATCCGTCAAAAGACATCGCCTTATTGTAAGAGATCCTTCGAAACTCTTCGACTTATTGTAGTACATTTATGTTGTATTTAGTATTTATTAGAAACAGACGCAGTTGTTTCATCTCAGGTCTCATTTCTAAATGACATTTCATTGTAGTCGCTTAATAGCGCGAAAAAACATTTCGTATCGTTGCAAAATGGTGCGAGCTTATACAAAAAGAATTACGCGGGCTACGTATGTAATCAAAATAGCCTCAAACTCGTTTTGATTATTTAAAAAAAAACAAATTTTAAAAGAAATTTAAAAAAAACCAAATTCTAAAAGAAACAGAAGAATGAGCGATCAGTGAGTTTGGATCAGTTTTTGTTAGCAATCTACTTCATTTGTTTTGTCTACTGATTTCTGTAGAAACAACAATAATGTGATACAACTCCGGCTTTAGCAATGTAAATGTTTGTCAGATGAAACTTTTGCGAGTTAAAATATGTACGCGTGTGTTGCAGTGCACCTGTTCAAGCTTAAGACCTACCATGAGGTGGTGGATGAGATCTACTACCAGGTGCGGCACTTGGAGCCGTGGGAGCGGGGTTCGCGCAAGACCGCCGGACAGACGGGCATGTGTGGCGGCGTGAGTATGTCCTTATATCCTCTCTTAACGTGCTGGTGCGTGACCCGGCAGTTAAAGAAAATAAACTCAGCGCAAGCAACGTGAGGTTATTAAGTGGTACTAATTACATATCTGATCCGCAGTACAAACAAATTTATTTGTTTCTGGCATTTACAAGGCATGTCCAACCATCTCGATTGAGATCTTTATGTTAAAGTGCCCGTCTCACTAGAGAAATTCTGTGTCGAGACGGGCACAGTCCAAACAGATTTTTACATGGTATTATATAGTTACTAATAAAATAAAGTAAGCGTGGGTTTCCCTTATCACAATACTTCTCTTCTGGCCCATTACCGGTACTCCTGGTACTCCCTGAAGATATCTCAATAAGTTTATTTGTGAATGAAATGCATGACATATTAAAGGTCGGTTGTGTGATCAGTAGTAACTTTTTACTCTGATAACTCTTCACTATAGTAACTTTTTACTAACGCCCGTAGTAAAAATCATTTGCGGGTTGTTGATACATCTAATTTACTACTGTAGATGTCTGTAGGTGTGACAATTAATCATGAAATATGCTTTATTTTATGCATTATCTATGGGTTTTTTCGCTTAGGCGTTTAATATCTGTCACTTTGATGGTGATATTTTTCATATTATGTGTAATAATGTATATTAAATACAAGATCATTATCGGATAAACTCTCATCACTATCATCATATAAGATATTGAATGATTATTTGTCGTATACTGCGATTTTCAAAGTATCAATGTGTTAGGTGACTTTAGGAACACCTGTGAAAAGTCTGTCATATTTAACTATTATTCTCGTTTTTACTATCGGATATCGTATGGTAAAATGAGTTTACTGCGGGTGTACTTTTGAGAAGTAATTTTTTACTAATGATCAAACAATCTGTTTTCGCAACTTTACTACTGATCACGCAACCGGCCCTTAGTAAACTTGTTGATATAAAACCAATCATTTTTCATGTAGTGATAGTTCTACGCTGTTGGATGACAATTTTGGAAAGCTTGGCCATGAGTGAAGAATCTTCTTGGCATAATTTGATCAATAATATAAGTGTTTAAATATTGCAGGTACGCGGAGTAGGTGCAGGTGGAATAGTCTCCACTGCCTACTGTTTGCTGTACAAGCTCTACACGCTGCGGCTCACTCGCAAGCAACTCAACGGCCTGCTCGCCCACCCCGACTCCCCCTTCATCCGCTCTCTGGGTAGGTGCGTTGGGACTCCACTCAGCTTTTATTATTTGGCACTGTGGAATATTTGTCCAAAATAAAATATTAACATTTACATTAAAAAATGTCACCTCACTCTGTTTCTTCTTCCTTCGACACTGAATATCCAGGGGAAGTAGGACCATTTTTATACTCACTTTAAGTTCACTATATCCTTTGTATTTATGCTTTTAATAACATTCTGACCATATGTATCATTTTACCAATATTTTGTTTTTCATTTTTTGGAAATAAAAACAAAGTTCAGTGATGGTGCATTCTTAAAGCAACATAATAAGGGATTTCCACATTGAAATAAGATTCTATGTAAATTCTGACTGTATTAATTTCAGAATATAATTCTGTGGTATTTTTAATACAAATGAAATTAACCAATTGGGATATACATAAAAAATCTATTTATTGAAAAAATATTGTCTAAATTTGTTTTATTCGTAATCGGTTGTTGTAGTAGAATGTTAACACGTTTTTCCGGTTAGGAAGAGGTCCAAGTTCGAAATATTTTTTTAATAAATAGATTTTTTTCTGTATATCTTTTTGATTAATTTAGTTTTCACATTAAAAAGAATTATTCTGACATATTATCAATGGCTTTTATTTTATAATTTTAAATTCCATAGCAGGAATTTTATTAACAAATTGGGTCAAATTTAGATTCAGTGACCAGAATTGTTAAACATAATCAATAAATTGATTTAGGTTGCTATTGTAATAATGCAGGGTACCCCGATGGAGTGACCGCAGCATAGAAAAACTGATGTTATTAGTAGTAACAAATTTGTGATAAAAATGGTTTCAATGTGCCTCCTACCTATTTTTATGTGAAAATCAACTTTTATACATGCATTTTAATTGTAGCATGAAACAATTTAATTTATGTTATTTTCATTGAATTTAAAGAGCATTTAGTTACCACCCATTAAACATTAATTTAATGATCTGTATTCAAAGATAAAGAATTTTGACATTCATGAGATACACGAGGAATAGTTTTGCTCTTGTGCATACTTATCTTAGTATTGTATTTACTACATAGTATTAAATGCAGTATAATAAAATATTGGACAATCATGTTTATGTTGATAAGCAATCAATTTTATTGAATATTGCATAACTACTATTAACTAGTTTCAGTGGTACGAATTGCATTCAAGGATAAAACTGCAATAAACTGATTTAATAAAACATAATATGCGTGAATCTGTGCAGGCTTCATGTATGTACGCTACACGCAGCCCCCGGCCGACCTGCTGGACTGGCTCGAGCCCTATCTCCAAGATGAGGAGCCGCTGGAGGGGAGCGGTGCGGGCGGAACTCCCGCTACCATCGGTCAGCTGGCGCGCCATCTACTCACTAAGCTGGACTGGTACACCACATTGTTCCCACGCATCCCCGTCCCCATACAGAAGCACATCCAGCAGAGGTGAGCATTCTCCCTGCACTGCGTGCTCACTCAATACGATGAGAGACAAGGTTGTGAAATGCTCGCTCCAAGCTACAATGTTTGCCAAGTCTATATATATATTAACATTTATATATATATATATATATATATATATATATATGAGAATGAATGTCTATCTGTTTTTTTTACAATCCTACATGTTTTTGACCGATCTAAATCAAATTTTGCATAGATACTCTTTAGGACCCTGCGCAAAACAGGCCCTCTTCTCTCCAAACACAATATAATGTGTTTTAAATATTGGTCATTTGCACTATAGAGAACCCTGAGGAAAATATAGTCACCTACCCCACTCCCCGGGATATATATCCTCTCCCTACTTCATCAAATTTTCCATACATGGTTATTTTTAAGGCCTCTGCATACAATGGGACTCCCCTTCCCCTAAACCCCTACTTTAAATTTTAACTAAATCTCAATCCCGGATCACTTCAGATAGAGAATATTAGTACTACGTAATATTATACTTTATATTTAAACATGCGTCAACATGACTTATATGCTTAAAAAATAATTGGAAGTTTGATTTGAATATAATAATCTTGATTATCATGCAGGTTGTGACATTATGTAATGTATCCATCCATTCACTGTCATTTCAGGTTAGCTGAGTACGACAGACAGCAGGCGACGCCGTCCAACAATTCAGCACAGAATAGGTGAGATTTTACATTTGATTTGTCTGTAAAAAGTTTTCCGTTGCGCTTTTATTCTTAATACCCTCTTCTCCTACGCAGATATCCCAAGGAAGGTAACGCCCAGAGAGACCGTGACAGAGAGCGAGACAGAGATAGAGAGAGGGAGCGAGACAGGGGAGGCCACAGAGACAGGAGCGAGCGGGACAAGGGAGACAGAGACAGGAGGGACAGGGACCGGGAGAGGGAGAGATCCGACAGGGACCGCAGAGACAGAGACAGATCACCCAGAGACAGCAAGCGGCACCGGTAGTGAGCACCGTGCCCCGAACACTTGACTTTTAAAAACGCGTAGTGAAGACTCTAGATTGTGTTCTCAGTGTTCCAGCTGTTGCCGCACCCCTTTTGGTTCCAAAATGTTACACTGACAAGTTTTTTGAATTATTATTTCTCCTGCAAAGTGGTTGTTCTGATATTATTAATTATTAATAATGAATATTTTGAATTATTTAATGTTTTATATTAAATTACTCCCTGAAATTAACTGAGTGGGAATGTTTAGTGGTGCGAGTGGCCCCATGTCCATTGCTAAAAATAGGTGAGAACTTGTAATAACTAATTAGCAATAAGAATAATATGGTATTAAGTAAAATAAATATTTGTATTCATAAAATTATTCACTTATTATTCCTAATCCTGACTATTCTTCAGACCCTTTTATGTAAGTAAATGGAAGATTAGAGTGACTTGAAAATAAACTTAAAACTGATTTTGTCAATTGAGGCGAGTTCGACGGTTTACATTGGAGTCTCCACCAACACTAACGTGTTGAAATGAAGCCGGGAGCTGGCAAAAGGGGAATAAATGTGACTGAATGCAGTGGGAATGAGATTGCTTAGATGCGGAAAATCAGTTTATGATAAATTAAACAGGGTTAAGAAAGGATTGTTCAGCGGAACTAGTGAATGAAAAGAGTATAAGAAAGATGTGAAACAGAGGATATTTACGGAAGACTTGGCATAATGAAAGAGTGTTAGAAGCCTCAACAATAATGAGCATGAATTTGAAAAGTTCATGTTTCTGACAGAAGTGTGTCACTTTTCTCTGTCAGAAAAAACAGCATTACTTCATTTATAGAATTTAAAACATGCAAAATGACTGCATGTCTTGAGTAATCTCAAAATATTAGGTGCAAACAAGAAATTAGTTGGTTTTATACCCTGAAAACAAACAACTTACAGATACCTATGCAAATAAAATTACGTATTTTCCTTCAGGAATAATTGACAAGTACATTTTACTCGGGTATAAAAAATATTTTTAATTTACTTGAATGGAATTTTCATCGACATTGATAATTAATTACACAACTGTATTTGCAAAATGATACATTTTTGCCTCAGAACATACCGAACATACTTTTGGTCTACATTTAAAGCCTTTAAAAATTCTAGAATGCTAAAGTGTTGAAAACTTCAAAACCATTGAAGAAAGTAGATGAGCACAGAAAACAATTAAAAAATAATAAATATGACAACAAATCATTGGATATGAAAATTTTGGCTTCTGTTTTGAAACAGAAAATGAAAAATTCTTTGTGCATGTTAGAATAAGTAATTTATTTATAATTTAATTTCGTACATAAATAAAGCAGCGTGCAACTGTCACACTCTATGATAAATGTGACATACATATTTGCTCAGTTGTATGATTCAATAACAAGTTTGTTTATCAAAGAGTCTTTACACAGACGAACAGTTACTGCCCAAGCGAGATCACACCATCATCAGGCCAGGGGTTCTCACTGTGTGGCCTCCTGCTGCAAGAATGCGGGGTAACGCGCCTGCACCTCCTCCCATGACAGACGACCCTCGCCCAAATCGAGCAACACGGCCGCGCAACCTTCTACTTCCAGACGGACCTGCGTCATGCTATCCCGCTCGCGTAGCGTCACACTCGCTGGTGCCTTAAGAGAATCAAAGTCCACGGTGGCTGCATAGGGCACACCTAGTTCATCGGTGCGAGCATATCGCCGCCCCACAGAGCCCGATGAGTCGTCCACCTTGTGGGATACCCCGGCGGCCGTCAACGCCCGCGATAATTGTCGCGCTAGTCCCGTCAACTCTGCAGCTCCGCTGAGCGGGAGAACAGCGCACTTGATGGGCGCCACTAATGCAGGCAGGGAGAAGTATGTTCTCTGCTCGTCCCTGATTTTGAAATTCTGCTCCAGAACGCAGTACATGATGCGACCTATTCCAAAGGAAGGTTCTATGACGCTTGGCACTATTTCTTCCACGTGCATGGTCTTCTTTGTTTTCTTAATAGACACTAATGCCGGGGCGAGTGTGAACTCCTTATCTCCCGCTTTCAATGTGTAGTTCTCATTCTTATCAAGCGCAACTCGTAAATCTTCGAGCTCACATGCCGAGAGAGACGCCAGGGTTTCGTTGATGATCTTAGCATCTTTCTTGAATATCTTTCCCACAGCTGCCTTGTCGGGCATGGCTTCCGTTACCTCTACTTCACGCGGAGCTGGCAACTTCTTTTCAGCAGCCAAGCGAACCCCAGTAGCCCGCGAGTGTTGCGTAAGATCATAGGCTGACCGATCTGCGCATCCAACACATTCCACCCAGCCGTAGCTGCTCAGGCACTCAGCGTCCCAGCAATCGCAGGCATAGTGAGCCATCTCGTTTGCCATGTGCTGGCGGAAGCGCAGTCGGCCTGGTCGCACACCCACGGCTAGAAGGAAAGCCTGGATGCGAGCCATGAAGTAACCTAACGTCTCATTGTTCACCACCCCCCGCCCCACTGCTTCTCCAATAGACATTATTCCAGCTGAGCGTCCATTTTCCTGGTCATCTGCCGAATACAGAAGCATTTGGGTATCCTTGACATCTTCAAACTTAGGATGATCCTTGGAATCGCAAAAGTGTTCTATTTCACACATTGTGAATTCTCGCACTCGCAATAAACCGGATCGCGGCGAGATTTCATTACGGAAAGAATTACCGATCTGCGCAGCCGCAAAAGGCAATCGTCCCTGGTTGAATTCCAACAACCGCTTGAAATTTACAAAAATGCCCTGCGCCGTCTCAGGCCGTAGAAAGCCCTTCACCAACCCAGTGGGACCGATCTGCGTGGAGAACATGAGATTAAATTCTACAGGCGGGCTGAGATCATTCCCGCTCACGGGGGACTTCATGGCGTGCTTGTCCATGACAGCTGCCATCTCGGCTGCGGTCATTCCATCCAATCGCACCACAGTATCAGCGCACTCCGCGCGGAACTCTGCGGTAGCTTTGGGATCGGCTGCTGCCTTCTCCAAGTGCGCCTTGATGAGGTGGTCTAAACGGAAGCACTCGCCGGTCTTAGTGTCCTTGGTCATGAGGTCGGCGAACCGTTCTACGTGGCCCGAGGCACGCAGCACGGGCTCCGGGGTGAGGATGGAGCAGTCCACCTCCAGCATCTGCTCCTCCAGCACGAACATGCGACGCCACAGCTGGATCATGTTGCTCTTGAGGGCGCAGCCGGCGGGCCCGAAGTCATATTGCCCAGTGGCACCGCCGTAGATGGCGAAAGACTGGTCGTAGAAAAAGCGTCGCTTAAGCAGATCTTCCATGCGAGCGCGATCGAAGAGCTCTTCGCGGGGCGTGAGACGCAGCTCCTCGTCTTCCAGCGCTTTCTTGCGCGCCTTCAGCTCGGCCACAGCCTTCTTAACGTCTAGCTCGGGCGCGCCAGCTTCTTTCAGCGCCCGAAGCAAATCTCCCTGCTCCTTCACCACGGCCCGCAGCGGGGCCAACTGTTCCTCCATGGCGGGATTCGTCATTGTGAAAGTGTAGAGCTTTACTTTTCTGTGATCCTTCTTACTACCCCACTTCACCCTACTGGCTTCAGAGCGAAGGCGACAATTATTCTCAGAATTGTACAAGAATTTGGGGGTTAGGAGACTACGAATACTAATGACACGAAGTAAGAATCTCATCTATGTCTGTGCGCCTTCGAATACACGGCCCGCTGCAGTGCGCATCCGAAGAGTTTGAAGTTTCCGCAATACCGTGCAATATGACATGCCGCGTGCCACGAAAACTTTATGATGCAAGCTGTGTGATTTTGACATTCACCGCTCACTTCACTCTCATGCGATACTTTTGAAACGAGCGGCTACAAAAATATTCCCAAAATGTTCTTAATTATGGGACGCGTTCAGTTACAACTCGCGACTCTTACTCGAATGATTCAAAATATCAAGAAAGGTTTCATTTTACGATACTTTGAATCACTAACCTAGCGTTGTGGCCGAACGTGCCTACGAATTATTGTTCAAAATAATATTAATAGCTCTGTGATGTAACTAACCGCCATTGATGATACGATCGTGCCGAACTCAATAGCGACAAATTAAAATGATTCAAATAATGGTCGGAGAGAGGTGCGAGACACATGGTCCAAGCAAGAAAGAAACTTTGAGGAAACTCAATTTTGACGTAAACCAGAAGGGCTTGCCTTACAAACAATAAGGCTGGAGACCCGCATTCCTCAAGATCGACAAGTTTGTCTTTTTTGTAATGAGAGACAATAGGTTCTTGGAACCCTCTTGTCTAATAAAAAACAATTACGCAAGAGCCACCTAATCTAAGCCAATACATTACGCTGAAGTGACGTAAATTGCGTCAGGACCCATTAGTTTACGGATTAATTTGCAGTCAACGTAAGAAACAAAAGACCGAGTACGCGGGTCGCAGATAAAGGGTGGCTTCCTCGGGCCCTTCCGGATCCCAGGAGAAGAAAGGGCGCAGGAATGCACCTCTGTAGATAAATTACTTCCTAATAGGAAACATCCTAACTGAAGGGTGGTTTAGCAATAACCAGTGTATAGAAACAATAGGGGACCCGAGAATAATTAACTTTTGAGTGAAATGTCCATAACAAAAGAACATCGTAAAACGGAGAGCTCGTTTAAGGATGGGTTGCGAAAACAAAGAATCATCCTTAAGTGTCGAGAATTGGGAGCCACTGCCAGAGGTACCTGTACCAGCCAATACTGGAGGACAAATCACACCTGCAGTCGCCAAGTGATTTAGCAGGACATTAGCGAGCTAAATGAGCAGTGAAACAGATAAAGTCTACCAGAAGCCCTGCCCGCCGCCGAAAAACCCAGAGACCAGCCATGAGCGGCCGGTCGACAATTAGCCGTTCTACCCGTTATAATATCAGCTTGGGAATAGCCGCCCAAGGTCAACGGGAGCAGCCATCGGCAACGCCGCACCGCCTGGCTAAAGGCCGGATCATCTGGAGAAGACCTCACACATCGCTGAGGATTAATATAAAGTATATATATATATATATATATATATACATATATATTTCAAATAAAGATGCGTGCACGGAATACATGTCACATTAATATTCTTACTATTTTCAAACTAAACTAAACGCTTGTTTTGTAGCAATTAGTTTAAGTTAGTCGTGAGAATGTACACCTGACCATTCATGTGTAGTCGTAAATAAATGATCGATGTTTGTTCCGTATTTGGATATTTACTTCTCCCTCTATAACCATTGTACAAATAAATTGTAATATTATAATATTGTGATTCTGTTAAAATGAATCGCGGAGCGAAGCATTTACCAAGGCGCGGAGTGTCGCTCTAGATAATGAGGAATTAAGAGCTTCATATTTTAAATAAATCAAGATAAATAGATAAGAAAGAATCTTCACTCAGACATGTCATGTAATTGATCTGAAAAAATATGAACACGACCAACATTTCTCACTGCGTGTAATTAAGTACCAAATAGGGATTTTATATATTTCCTATTGGTATGCTTAATTTCATCCATATTTCATAATTATAGGGTGCGGCAGTGAATTATTTTCGTTCTCTCTTTAACGCCGGAATATTGCCTAGTATAATTTGAGTTAGAATGAGAAAACGATATTTAATTATTTGTTTTTCTTTTTTGTAATTTTGATTTGACAGCACAAAGAGTCGGCCATCTTATTAGAGGGACGCCGGATCGCACGCGAGGTTTTTTTTACGTTCGAGCTGGAATAATATATACATTTCAGAATATCGAATGGACGACCCCAGTAGAATGATGGCGCACGGTGGAGGGTTGATGGGGCCGCAGGGCTACGGACTCCCCGAGGCGGACGCGGAGGCGCGTAAGCAGGACATCGGGGAGATCCTGCAGCAGATCATGAATATCACGGACCAGAGTCTTGACGAAGCTCAGGCCCGCAAACACACTCTCAACTGCCATCGTATGAAACCCGCGCTCTTCTCCGTCCTATGCGAGATCAAGGAGAAGACAGGTAGCGCTCCCGTCTTCGTTTCGTTTTACGCTTTCGTTTTATTAATAATAATTCTTAGTGAAAGTTGAAATTGTTATTAATTTTTATCTGAATGCATATTAGTTTTGTTTCTGTGGGTTCTGTAATATATTGTACCGTCGCTCTGTGATTGCATTTTCCATTAACTTACTTTTAATTTATGATTGCATTCAGCTGTCATGTTGTGGTTACTATTATAAATGTTAATCTGCAGTTAAGTTGTTGGGCGTGCACATTGATTCAGATCTTTCCATAAATACGCAAATCAACAAAACTGACATTCCATGCTTTTATCAACTGTGACAGATTAAAAGTATTCGGAGACATCTTCCCCCTATTCATAAATGCATTTGTGGTATCAGTGTGGACTATTGTAAAAACGTTTATGCCAGCCTGCCTATGTTTCAACTGGATAGATTACAATCTATTTTAAATGTGGCAGCATGTAAAATATATGGAGTTTCTAAATTCTTCTACGTAACATCCCTTTTGTGTGACCTACTAGGATCTGTTTCCCTGAAAGAGTAATTTAAATTATGTTGGTTGATGTGCGAGGTGATACATAACATGGCGTATCTGTATCTTCAAGAGCTTTGCATCACAGATAACTTTAATTGTAGACTTTAAATTCTCAGGTCAATCTCTACTTCAACCACAGGGTTGTAGAACTGACAGCCATTGCCAGAAGTCCAAGTTTAGTGAATGGGCATTTGCGGTGGCAGGCCCAAAAGCCTAGAACTCTATATCCTCTCATAAGGAACAGTGCAATCAGAGACTTATTTTGAAATGATACTAAAAATGAATCACTTCAAAAAATCGTATCTATTAGTTCATATAACAATTTTTAATTCAAAAATAGTATAGGACCGAACAATTTGTGTAAAGCGCTCTTGAGGTGAAATTTTTATGAACATGATGCTATAAAAATTATCCAATGTCATATTATTGGGACTGTCAATGTGGTTTTGTTTTTGCATCCATAATGGTTCATGATTAAAATGTTGATTTACCTAAACTAACAATGTGCGTGAGTATTAAATTGAAAAATTTAACGATCGCGAGCGGAATTATTAAACTGAACCCAAATTTAGCTATTTAAATACCTGTCATTACATTATGTTAAAAATTATAGTACATTTGTTATACAGGTACCACCCATTTGCTAGATCATTGCATCAGTCTCCAATTCATTAAGTTATTGCCTGCATTAATGGGGAGATAACTTTAGTTATATATAAAAAAAAAGCTTATTAATGAACTTTGTAAAATAAACTACAGACTCTAATGAAGTGACTCTTTTTTGTGCCTTTGTCGATCTGCAAAAAATGTATGATAGAGTTATAAGAGAAAGGTTATGGAAGCTACTCTCTGATTATAAGGTGAATAGCAAACTTATATGCGCAATTGCATCCCTATATGAAGGAAGTACTGTATATGTAAGGATCGATGGATCATTCACACCATAGTTTGATATTACAAAGGGTGTCAAGCAGGGTTGTATAATGTCTTCATGGATGTTCAATTTGTATATGGATAATTGTGTGAAAGAACTGGAATATATGAATGTAGGAGTGAAAATGGGCAATTTATGTATTGTATGTCGATGATCCACTACTAATGGCGAATAATGAACAAGAACTACAGAATCTAGTGAGTAGAATGTACGATGTATGCAAGGAAAGTGACCTTATTATGAATGTCAACAAGTAAAAAGTGATGATATTCGAGAAAAAGGAAAGCAAGACAACATGCAAAATACTTATAGGTAATAAATGTTTGGAACAAGTTGATGAGCTTGCGTATTTAGGAAGTATGTTCGATAGAAACTGAAAAACTAAGAATTATACTGAAAGGGGGGTGACTGCAGGGAATAAAGTGAACAGTACTTTGAATGGAATTATAGCTAATGGGAACTTGTCAACTGCGGCAAGACTAGCGGTTCACAATGGAGTCCTGGTACTGACACTGTTGTATGGAAGTGAGGCCTGGAGCTGGCAGAAGAGGAACAAAAGTAGATTGAATGCAGTGGAAATGAGATCACTTAGGCATATATGTGGCAAATTCATTTATGACAAAAGTAAAGAATGAAGAAATAAGGAAAGAGTTCAGGTTTGATACGGATTCTCCATCTGCTATTTTGCATGACTGGAATATTGGAGTTTCAGAGAATTGAGATCTTCTGCAGCAACATTGTATGTATATCGGTTTTTATAAATGTAGATAGATAGATGGAGTATCAACCATCTTGGATGATACATATTGTTGTTGGCACTTAGAAATTGTGCCTAATAGTATTTTTTATTTATATGGTTGTTTAGTATACCATTCGATGCTCAAGAAAATATACAACATTGTGGCATTCATAACTCGGATCTGCCCGAAACCAATATAGTGGTGTTGCTGGGGTTATCTTAATTATATTACTAGCTGTACTTATCTAATACTTGGATTAAATATCTTCATTATTTTATTTCTAAAAATAAATGATTTCTGAAAAAAGAAGAATTCATTGAAGCCAATTATAAAACATATCGCAGGTAAACGGAAAGACTTGTTCAAATGTAGGCAAAAAAATAGTTGTGATTTATCAATTATTATCAGTAAGAGTCAATAAAACAAATATATTGTTTAAAGATATTTCAATAGCTATATTTTTTGAAGTAATTATAGGAATGTACGCACACTTCTACAAAAGTAGGGTAGATGGTGCGATGTTATTCGAAATGAGAGCAATCAGTTTGTATTGTAAATCTTTTGCAGTATTGTCGCTGCGCAACACCCAGGAAGAGGAGCCCCCCGACCCGCAGCTGATGCGGCTGGACAACATGCTCATCGCCGAGGGTGTGGCGGGACCTGAGAAGGGGGGCGGCGCTGGAGCGGCAGCCTCTGCCAGTGCCGCGGCCCAGGCCGACTGGGGTGAGTGTACGTCACGTCCTTACTACCTTCTCTCTTTAGATTTAATGGTAGAAATAGATAAATAGGATTTAAAAAGTGTATTTTCACATGTTGACTGCTAATAATGCCCATGAGCGTTGTTACATTGTCTCGTTGAATGCTGCCAATGCCCAAGGATGGACCATTTTTGTACATGTTTATTCCCGTCAATATTCCATCAGCAGCCTGTTATTTTTGTGGTGCGTGTGTACTTGAGCAAAATGTATAATTAGAATTTATTTAAGTTCCAGTCTAAAGCCGGCAACTGAGCCCATTGACTGGCGGCTCTTTTCTGAAACATTAATATGTGTTAATTATATATTATTGCTCAAGTAAACATCTGCCACAAAAATAATAGGTCGCGGAGAATGCCGGCGACATACATATATAAATGATCTGCCTCAGGCATTGGTCAAACAGTGCATAGGCATAACACCCATGAGCGTGATCGGCACTCAACGTTTCATTTGTAAATTTAAATGTTTGTTTTGTGGTGACTAGTGGCCATATGATTGAGGCTTTGAGCTTCTTATTTCAGGCGACAACTGCGTTGGTCTTAATTATATCACAAGTGCATAGCTTAGTAAAATAGTTAGAATAGAATATAAGTATTCCGTATATGCAATTTTTTATTATTTTAAATATAAGTATTTGTAAAATTGTGTCTGCACTGTTGATGCATGAAGGAAGCTAGTCTAACTTTAGAAACATCTTATTATAATAAAAATGTTACTTAATCAACTTCAACATTATGCTGTGTCAGCAGCATTTTACCTTCTCCCTGAAATGTAAACATAAGCAAAATTTATAATAAAAATGATTAAAATATTACGAATCCTCAGACACATGGTTCACTCTGATTCATTCCGCTCCACCTTGTATACAGATCATTGTATTTTGTTTTGGTCTCTTCAAACATTGTCTGAATTTTATTTTAAGTTCAGATGTTTTTTTGTTTTGAAGAAATACTTCTTGTACAAAGATACATATATGTACAGTAAAACTGTTAAAACAAACCCCTGCTATACTGAAAAATGACATATATAGAAATTTTTTTCAAAATGAATTCCTTACAATTTTTCATCCAAAAATTAATTTATATAACAAAATTTCGTTACTATGTATAACAATTTTTTTTTGTTTCGTATGAAAAAATACTGATACCTAAATATATAATGAAAAAAAAAATTTTTTTACAACTAAAATATTTTTAAATATATTTCAGCCGTTTACAGTCATGTTTGTTAATTATTTTATTGCATTGGCGCAGAGGGCCGGTCGGCGCTGGCAGCCCACTGTGCCCTTGTAAAACTTCTCCTTGGGATCATAATAAACCCTTATAAAACTATTTGACATAATCTCCACGTTGTTCAAGGTTGGATTTTTTGCCGATTGTCAAAATAGGTTAGAATGGCACCCTTCTCACGCTCTGAGGTGTACATGTGTTCACGCCTCTAAAAGTGGGTCTTATTTCTAATCCAGCTGGAGAAAAAAAAAAACCCAAAATCGCGATTGGCACGTTACACTTTAGGGTACGCGCGCATCAGCTTTGTGTATAGTATCACCCACAAATCTCGAGGTGCCTATAATTCTGCACATTATTATCTTCAATCTTCACTTTTTATCTTCATTATCATCGTCAAATTATGTCACTTTTTACATTATAACTGAACATCAATTCCAATGAATGGTAATATTGTGTACAACATTTTCATTAATATGTTTATTTGACAATTATTTTCATGTGTTTGTTTACCGACATTTATATGTACTAGCATTCCGTAATTTATTCTATAAAGTACATTTTTTAATTTTGTGGAACCCTAAAATGGCTTCAGATCGTGATAATTCCTGCAAAATTTTAACCCTCGACAAAAATCTATAATTCCGAATTCATTCTCTACGATTTAACGAAATAAGAAGATCGAAGACCAATACGTAACTCTCAGTGCTTGTAGCAGGTTCTACAATTAAACACAGTTAAAATTTAATGTTTTATATTTGCATGACATTTTGGAATCTTTCTAAAAATATCGCCGAATTTTAGGTTATCTTATATTGTTTCGTAAAATGTTTTTAATCTAATTTTTTTAAATTATTATCCATTTGATAATCTGTTGAAACAACAAAACTAAATAGATTATTTAGTTTTGTTTATATAGAAAATCTTACTTTGTTTGCAGAATGTCTTGTATTATATTCCATATTAAACTGACAATAGGTGTCTATATTGCAGAAATTACGAACTTTTTTAAAGCCGCGCTACATTTAGTTCTACGGCATGCGCGGAATATTCATATATAAGGAATTTTTTTTTTTCGCTGTATGTGGAAATTCGTTATTACGAATTTTTATTTTTTGGTCCTTGGATTTCGCAATAACGAGGTTTTACTGTTCTACCAGGAACTTTGTGTAAAATGTTACGCATTTTTTAATGCAGTTTTATACACATTTTACCTGGGAAGCCTCCAAAAAAAAAACATATTTTATGTTTAATAATTATGAAAAACAATTTTATTAAGTTTTATAATATTTTTTGAAATTGTCTTAAAATTGCATTGAATATTCGCTGAGATGATACTGTTTCTAGATGTAAAATAAGTCTACTGATAACTTGGTGTTTGGTTTCTTTATAAATATTGCTTATATTTTGGATTAATAATACATTATACAATCTGAGCGCAGTGAAAGCGTGATCTCTGTCATTGTATCCAAGTGTTGAACATGGTATATATATATATATAGTTCACACCCGAGGGGCCCATTGAGCTATCCAAAAACTAAGATTAAAATGTTTATGTTTTGTATGTATTTATTTTGTACCAAACTGAAATTTGATACAAACAGAACGACAGCAGAATATTGAATGATGAGTAAAGTTACTACAAGTATTTTATTAATGGCAATGGTATTTTTATTTGTTCAATTTAATGTGTGAATTAATTGACCGAGAATGTGTTTTCATAAAATATCAATTTATCTTATAAAATAATAAATCTATAATAATTATTCTGTGTATAGTTTTCCGGGCTTAGATTAACTAGAGTAGCCCAGAAAACTATACACAGAAGATTCTGAACAGCCATGAAAACCTAAGAACGTCTATAATAATTATTTTTGCTTTTCTTATGTGCCGTAATATTGTTCAATTGTCTAATGGAATCAGTTGGCTCCGCGCGTCATGTGAAGTTGTGAGTGAAGTGTCTGTGTAATGTGTCGTGTGTCTCAGGTGGATCGGGACAGGCAGATAACGCCATCGAACACTCTGACTACCGGGCCAAGCTGGCGCAGATTCGGCAAATCTACCACCAGGAGCTAGAGAAGTACGAGAATGCCTGCAACGAGTTCACCACGCACGTCATGAACCTGCTGCGCGAGCAGAGTCGAACCAGACCCATCACCCCCAAGGTCGGTATCGGTACTTATTACGCTTGGTATTGTACTCTGTCACGTTATACGGTTATCACGAAATTTATTTATTTTTATCTCGCAGGAAATAGAGCGAATGGTGCAAATCATCCACAAGAAGTTCAGCTCGATCCAGATGCAGCTTAAACAGTCCACATGTGAAGCCGTGATGATCTTGAGGTCACGCTTTCTGGACGCCCGGCGCAAGCGACGGAACTTCAGCAAGCAGGCCTCGGAGATCCTCAACGAGTACTTCTACTCGCACCTATCTAACCCGTATCCCTCGGAGGAGGCTAAGGAGGAGCTAGCGCGCAAGTGCGGCATCACCGTTTCGCAGGTACGGATGGCTTTCGGTGACGACGTTCGCTGAGACCTCTCCCCGATATGCCGCTAACAATGTCCTCATTTCCGCAGGTATCCAACTGGTTCGGTAACAAGCGTATCCGCTACAAGAAGAACATCGGCAAGGCGCAGGAGGAGGCCAACCTGTACGCCGCCAAGAAGGCCGCCGGTAATGATGATTTTCATATGTTCGACTAAATGTGAGGACACACATCATACATATCAATCTAACCACTAACTCTACCAGCTATCTCACTCTAACCTTGACCAGCCCCCATGTCCCTCTACGGTACGGTCAAACCTGGTTTTTTCATCTGTTTTATTTCTTACGCTGCAGCAACTTCTGTTCTGCCAAGTGAAAGTTGAAAATTTGTGCAATCCATAATAGTCATAATAGTCTTAATTTATTAGGCTGCTGGTAGGACTGAACTCTAGACCTCTGTTGTCAAAGTAGAGCATCCTACCGACCGCACGACCTAAACGTCTGCCTAATTCATATTGCACCGGAATTTACTGACATACGATACATGTGTTTGATGATTATTTTTTTAATAGAACTTATAAAAAATTTATTCAATCAATAAAACAGTTCTGTATATTTAGGTCAGATACAACAGGTGTTGTATTTTTCCAATCAGATTTGACTGTACCGCTCGCACTTGTATAGCGCACTACGCACTGCACCCGTGTAGTGGGCCCTACCGTGCGCTACGCTGTGGGTTCTGCCGTGTCACGGCGGTCCTCACCGCGTAGACGCTTCTCCCTAAGCCAAATGTTACTAACCCCATTAGTCTGCTAAGAGTGCCTGTCGATTAAAGAGCAGATTGTGCTGGGACGTCACTGAATATCTATTTGAATACTCGCTAGATATTTAAGGGGTGCCTTCATTTTACTATAACTTTCAGTCATAATATTTGAGGTTTATATAATGCGGTCGATGGAACTATTTTTTCTAATCTTTAAATTTGATTACACATGCAATAGATTCCACAATGTTTTAAGTCAAAGCGAGTTTCGTGACGTCACCGTACAGTGTCCCCCAGCATTGGATCGCAGATTGCAGGATATATTGAATATTCAAATATAAGTAATGGAAATATTTCTGTCTGATTGCTTTGGAACTTATTTATTGAACTTAAAATATCAATACAAATTAAATGAATCAATTAGGAAGATATACAGAATAAATCTATATATATCGAAAAAATAATTTTGATTGCTACGGGATTTTTTCTGTACACCGTACTGTACTCACGGGACCGAAATTTAAAACAAAAACTGAATTACGAATAATGAAAACAAATTTTTTTGAAGGCAACATTAGAAATACATTTTTTTAAAACGCATCAGTTTACTACATCCGCGTTTTTGTGCATGCCACCGCTGTTGACATCGCGATTTTCATACTAAAACACAATGACTCCATTAGCTTCTTCTGTGTCAAAATGTTTATCAAATAACAAAGAGGCATGTGGTGATGGAGCGATTCACCACTTGACGCAATAAAATCACGCACATTAATTTGATTGGCGATCATACTCGCTTTTTCCATTAAGTTTGGAATATTTAAGAAGCGCTTGAAAAATAATTAAAAACTTTTACTTAGCTTTTTATTTTATTTAGTGATTTTTTAAGTTCGAACCCAAGACGTATTCGGGATTCAATTTTTTCCACCAATTTAACAATCAATATAAATTTTTTGTCGGTTTTCAAAATAAGCTCCATTTTTTTAAATGGCTAAGGATTTACACGAATTACTACAAGATGTTGGTGCCATTTTAAAGAAAAAATGAATAAAATACATTCTGGTCATGCCAGCGCGCTGTTATTGCAATAAAGAATGGCATCACAATTGGCTGGTAGGCGGGGCCAGCTGCAGATGTTTACGAATGGATGAAGGTCAGCGAGTTTAGTGATTTAAAAATATTTGCTTCAGGTGTCAAAAACGCATACAAACTGCGAATAAACGGATTTTGCGAATTATCAGTAGACATTAGTATGAAATATTATTTTCGAACTAAATTTTTTTTAAAAAAGGTTTGAATTCCGTGAAAATACGAAATATACGTTTACGAATTAACATAGTTTTACTGTATATCTTTTTAATTAATTAATTAAATTTTTATTAAAAATACCACAGAACTATGTTCTGAAATTGCAACTGCACAATAAAAATGTGTTTTCATTAAAAATATTGCATTTTACCTCGTTCTGAGCAATTCTTTCTCTAATCTAGCTGTGGTCATTATCTTGTCTTGAATCTGTTATCTGAACAATACTCAATGATTAGAATATTTTGCTCAGTATAATATATTTATACTCAATACTCAATATAAAAATAGAAACCCTTATACTCGATAGTAAATTATCCCGAAATATGATTAACTGTTATCTTTTATCTAACTATACTGTTTATCTTCCACTAACCAGTGGTCAGACAGAGAGCCTCCAATAGTTCTATTGTGTTATGCAGGCGCATCTCCGTATTCCATGGGCGGCGCGTCGGGCGCGGCCACCCCGTTGCTCTCCCCCGCACCGCAGGACTCCATGGGCTACTCGTTGGGCGGGGGTCCCTACGAGCCGCCCCCGCAACCCTACGACTCCTCGCTGGCCTACGACCCCATGCACCAAGACCTGTCGCCCTAGAATCTCCGGGGAAGTAATCGGAATCGTTATGTTTAGTTTTTCTGAATTGAGAAAACTAATTGTAATATAATATATAAGCAATTGTTTTGCCAACAAATGAATGTTTAAAAGTCCATAATTGGTCAGACTGTGTAACTGATGACTTCTTTTTTATATTTACTGTTGTATAGTTAGTTACGAACAAAAACTGTTTCGATACAGTCGATTCATTTTCATATTTGCAGTCAAGAAAACAACTCGTCACTTGTCAAATTTAAGATTATGTTGAAAAGCAAATGAATTGGTTATGTGGATTTGGTGCCTATTTTCTATATTTTTATCCCACATTCTTGAAATTTCACAAAGAAGTGATCTCGACATACCATTTTGCAATGGTAATTACGTGGCGGCTTGGCATAATTCCACACTGAGTGGACTGCGAGCCGTGTTATGATAAATAACACTCAGTAGTCTGTCAATTATGGATACAGTGGCAGCTCGCGGCTCGGGGAAGAGACATGTACTTAATTGTTTTTAAGTGTATTTTAGGTTTGCTTAATTTCGGGTATGAAGTGATGTAGACAAGACTAGGTTAAGAGTATTTCGATGTTTTATTTCCGTAATGATTTAGAATTAAGTATTCCTGCGCTGATCGTTGTGTGGTGACGCCTGACTAATGTATACCCGTGACGGAGAACAACTTTTATTAAGTGTAACTTTGTATGAATCTAAAACGATATTATTAGAGATTTGTGTCGAGGAAGAAACTGAAATATGAGGAGAGACGTGCATTGTGGGATTAATAATATTTGTATCCGAAGGCTTTTGACACCGCATGTCATTCTATTCCCACATTGTGTCCGATGTCCTAATATATATCTACCATTGTATACGATTAGAGT
This sequence comes from Eubasilissa regina, assembly GCA_022840565.1. NCBI lineage: Eukaryota > Metazoa > Arthropoda > Insecta > Trichoptera > Phryganeidae > Eubasilissa > Eubasilissa regina. The sequence goes on along the minus strand of JAINEB010000021.1, from coordinate 2,152,415 downwards.
GAAGTATGAAGTGCGAGTGTGTGCAACAGTATACGATGATCTACTTCTACCAATCAGAGATACCATTAAAACATTTGACTATTCATCTGACCTTTGTTTTATTTCAAAATACTCTCACAATTGTTAGAACTATTTACCATGCAACCGATGATGCTTTCTGATATAAGCTTTAATATGTGTTTAACCAATTGAATTGCATATTTTACATTTAAATAAGTTTATTTTTTGTTGAAATTAATTGCCCAAACTCCATTATGTATCATAGGAAACAAAGTGAATGGCAGTTCGAATAGAATTATATCTAATGGGAACTTGTCAACTGTGGAAAGACAAGCGGTACACAATGGAGTCCTGGTACCAACATTTATGTATGGAAGTGAGGCCTGGACCTGGCAGAAGAGGAACGGAAGGAGACTGAATGCAGTGGAAATTAGATTACTTAGACATATATGCGACAGATCCATTTATGACACTAAAGAATGAAGAAATATGGAAAGAATCTAAAGATGATCTTAGTATAATGAGTAAGATCAAGAAAGGATTACTTAGATTTGGTCATATGGAACGGATGAATGAGGAGATGATGGTAAGAAAAATGTATGACAAGTGATAACACCATAAATGGAGGATGTCCATGGAAGACTTGGCGCGACCAGGTAAACCAGATACTGGAAGATGGTCCTGTCAGAAGTCACAATAACTGACGAGCTTGTATGAGTAGATGTATGAATGTGGATGAGGGGAGAATTGTGTCAGGGTAAAAGAGTGTGGCACTCTATCCTCTCTGCCTACCCTCGTGTAGAAACTGCGTGTTGGTAAGTTAGGTATTATTTTTCATAAAATTTGTCATATTATGCCTCAAAATCATATCTAAATAAGATTTAGATATATGCCATTTATAGTTCCTAATGTTAAAAAGATAGACAATTTGTTCAAGGAATGAAGATTACAGATTCCGAAGTGATACAATTGAGGAGAAAGAACAATCTTTAATATAATTTGTGCAATATGAAGCACACGGCACTTCCAAGGTCAACAATATCAAACATGTGGTGTTTACGAAGTAGTGGAAACTGGCTGTAAGGTAAGTATGCATTACACGCTTTAATGAATTTCACCTAAGTTCAATATAATTTCTTTTTTGAACAGCCTTTTGCATGAGTTTTTATGATAACTGCCACTATTTGTTTATTTTTAAATTTGAAGTGAAGTCAAAACCCTCATTTTTGTTTCTGAATATAATACTATCACAACCAGACCATTCTTTTATTATTAGTAAAAATATTACTTGTATACAATAATTTCCAGTAATATTTGAATTGTGTAACATGAGTCAATCTTCCATTATCAAAGTTGTATCGGTGGCATTAAATTAATAATAAACCAACAAAATGTAATTCCCGAGGGAAGCCAGGTAGTCCTAAAATTAGCCAATGATTTTTAATGTAGTGGCTTTCTGGACTAAACTCGTTAAATAGATGTCGATATTCAACACATTTGAATAAGACATACAATTATTATCTCAACAATGAATCAGTGAAGAAAATCAACAGTGTTCAGAAATAAGTTGAATGTTAACATTTTGAAAAATGTCTTACAATATCATTTTAATTATAAATTAATAATGAAAGCCCGCATTTTCATAAAAAATACGAAAATATGTATTCTTTTTGAAAGCGCGCGCTTAACTGCCCGGTGGGCAACACAAAACACATACGGCGGTGGTGGGTCATTTTAGGCCTACCTCAAGTTTTTGATTTTTCAACTGTTTTGTGGGAGATTTTTTATAAATATTCATTTTAAATATGATTTAATGAAATGGCATGATGTGCCATAATGTTTCTGCTAAAAAATTCAAATTAAAAAATATTACGAATAAGGTACCTATATATTCTCACGTATCAATAGACACCCACCCTACACAGCCAAAATACAAACATCCACTGAGCATGTAATCTTCTCGTCGGAACCCGACCAGGTAGTGTTATAAAACCTACAGGTAGGCACAACGCCCCTCAAATAGTTATATTACTGGTATTGTCCATATGAAAATAAGTTAAACAAATATCTGGTATCCTTTGTTTATTCGCTCAAAATATTGACAATATATGTTTCGGTGTAGCGCTGAGATTCAATCCGGTAAAAGTATTAAGTAAGTATATGTATTGGGTCAGTTTCTGAGTGTTTTTTCACATTTTTATCAATAACTCATTTGAATCTCGTCTGATAACATTTATTTGCATCTCATAATGTTTAATAAAAGATTAACTAAAAGGAAAACAGCATTAAACGAATATTTGTAGCGTAATTAACATTTTTACAAACACCTGGGTCAAATCTGACCCACCATCGCAGAGGATGTGTTAAATATATTGCATTCAGATTTGTGTTCTGTAACCGAGTGCGCCTCTGATTGTCCTTCATTTTTTGAAATAATAATCCCTCTATACTCTATGACCTGTGTCGATTGATGAATTCGATGTCAAAAATAAATTAATGTATTTTCCCATCTACTTGCCGCCCATGTCTGTGGCCATTCACCATTAGGCGTCTGACGTTTTCGATGGTTGCAAGCTTGCTGGGAATCCAGCTGTCAGGATACGCGTTGTTTGACAGGTATTAATCAGCGGTAAGTTGTTGAGGGATTTAAATACTATTTCTTGTATTAAGGGCTCTCCAAAACAGAATACCTGGTGCTTGGACAAGCTTCAATAGTCGTGAGTGCTACCCGCAGCTGCAGAGAGATTAGGGGTCATTGTTTGCAGAATATATTATGCTACGTGCTTATAACATTAAAAGCAATTTTAGACAGTATTAGCGGTAGTAAATTTTTTAATCAATATTATGTTTACAAATAATTTATTATGAGTTTTCCATAGATAAAGTTAGACTACGCTAGACATGATGGGTAGGTATATTCCTGGGGGCTTTTGGTCAATAACGAAATAATGGTACACGATACTCTACCCTTTGAAAGTGCTATCTGAACGCCAATAAAAGTACTTAAAATTTGATTTGACGAATGCAAGTCTGTTGGGTTCGTTCAAATAGTTTTATGTAGAATAATATAATAATTGTCATTCTCATTAAGAAGAAGAAAAGAAGATTAAAATTGGACTTACTGGAAGATTGTATACAAAAAAAATATACTACAAGCAATCTATTTCGCGCATTCATAAAAATATTTGAATGATTATAAAATTTTAAAAAATCAAAATTTATAAAAATATTGGTCCAAATAATAAAATTAACATATTGTGAAAGAATAGCTCTAAAGGTGAATGCAAACTTTATATCTCAAAAATATTACGTTCCTCAAAATCTTACTTGTAGTCTTCATGAAGCAAAGAAAAGAATCATATACCTTTACAAATGTTTCATTTGGCAATAATTTTGACAAATAGATTGCTAATCAATCTCTTCTATTCCGCTATAACTTTGTGGTATAATTAATTATAAATATAATTAAAAACAATTCACTTTGTTTAAATACCACTTTATTTTTCCTAATACCAATCGGTTTCGGAAAGATTGCTAAATTATTTAAAATTAGAACTTTCGCCTTGAACTTCGGCGAGGGATTAGTTGGAGTCTGGTGGGGTTTAGTGACTAATTCGACTGATGAGATATTCCGAACACCGAATTTCTTAAACTGAGCAAAATCACTCTCAATACTCACTATTAGAATTTGTATATATCGGAAGCTTGGCGGAGGACAGACATATCAGTAGCGGGGTATTAAAAATACGTGATAAGAATGTGTTTCTAGAAACTTCGTGAAATTTTTAGATTACCCGCAAAACGTATTTCGAGATTTAAATACTTGGAAACAAATTTGCAAATTAAGTAAAAATTAAACATTCGCTATAATTATGCGTAGAGATAAAGCTTAATAAATAGAATAATATGTGGTATGTAGATGAAAAAACTAATGTACAATATATGTGGTAATATAATTGATGACGTGATATCTCATTGGGGCGTCTTAGGGGCTTCTCAAGCTACACCCTTAAACATTCGTCGTTCGCGGCTCAACATGTGCTACGTTTATATTTGATATAATTGTCAGTGAAGCTACTACTTTTTTTTCAGGTTATTTTAATAACGTGTAAAAAAAGGACATCGTTTCCATACTAGAACCATGGAGCACAATGGATCAGATGTTTTTACTGTCAAGTTTGAACCAGATGACAGAGAAGATGGCGAAGAACTCTATTTCCAAGATTTGCCTATTGAATATGAACCGCAAACTGATGCCGAGGTGGTTCAGTGCACGGATGGTGCTAATGAAAATAATAAACCATGTTTTAAAATAGAAGATGGTTTTGCCAACCCGCATACTTCTGCCGTCAAGCCTGAACCGAAGACTGATGAAGAAGCTACTGGTAAAGTGCTCAAAATTGATGATGTAGATATATCGCATCCCGATATAAAGCGAGAATGCTTGGAATATTCCAAAAATGCCGACCAGCATACCGGTAAGGTGGTTTACATTAATTGTTAATTATAATGCTTAATGCAGTTAATGCAGTTTTATAAAAAAGGTATTATATTTTAATGTTATCTTTTATTTGCAGGGCTGTTGAGAAAACATGATTCTGCTTTTGTAAACTCGAATATGTTTTCGCCTGTCTCTGGAAAGACATCAGATTTCACCAAAAAAAAGAAAGCCTTTTCCTGTTCACACTGTCCTTATACGTGTAAGCGGATAGCTGACTTGAGGAGACATTTGCTTATCCACTCTGGAGACAAACCGTTTTCATGTTCACAATGCACTTATACTTATAAACGGATAGGTGACTTAAAAAGACATATGCTTACACACACTGGAGAGAAACCGTTCTCATGTGAACACTGCACATATACATGTAATCAAAAAGGACTCTTAAAAAGTCATTTGCTTAACCACACTAGAGAGAAACCATTTTCGTGTTCACACTGTACTTATTCTTGTAAACGGATTGGTGATTTGAGAAAACATTTACTTACACACACTGGAGAGAAACCGTTCTCTTGTGAACATTGCTCCTACACATGCAATCGAAAAGAACGTTTAAGTAGTCATTGGCTCATTCACACCGGAGAGAAACCTCATTCCTGTCCACACTGCACTTATATGTGTTCCCAGAAAAGTGATTTAAAAAAACATATGATTATCCACGCCGAAGTTACGTCCTTCTCATGTTCAGAATGTACCTTTACGTGTGCTCAAAGAGGACTTCTAAGAATGCACAGGCTCACCCACTCTGGAGAGAAACCGTTACAGTGTCCACAATGCAGTTTTACGTTTCCACGGATAGGTGATTTAAGAAAACATTTGCTTTCACATAGCGGAGAGAAACCGTACTCGTGTTCGCAGTGCACTTATACCTATAAACGAATGGGTGATTTAACAAGACATATGCTCATACATACTGGAGAGAAACCATTTTCATGCTCTCAATGCTCTTATACATGTAGCCAAAAAGGACTTTTAAAAAGCCATATGCTGAATCACACCATGGTGAAGCCATTTTCGTGTCAAAATTGCTCTTATTCAAGTAAGCGGATTGGTGACTTAAGAAAACATTTGCTCACACACACTGGGGAGAAGCCGTTCTCGTGTGCCCACTGCACTTATACGTGTAATCGAAAAGAGCGTTTAAGAAGTCATTATCTGACACACAGTAGCGAAGATCCGTTTTCTGGTTAACGCTACAAATTCACACATTCTTTGAAAGCAGACATTATGATTTTTTAGTTAATTACACTGAAGAAACAGTTTTCATGCTTGTGTATTATTACTGTGTACGCTGTCGAGAAACCGCTTTCATGTTCACATTGCATTTATTTGTGTAAGAGATAGTTAAGAAAATATTCGCTCACGAATATTGATCGAAACCGTTTTCATGTACGGGCTGCGCTTATAAATGTAATCAAAATTAAGTAGTCGTTAGTTCATGCCGACGAATCTTTTCTCATGTTTACATTGCACATATACATGGTGGCGCATACTTGTTGGCAAAATTTTAATCTATCTAATTTTAATACAAAAATATTTGAATACTATTGGTAATAACGTGATCCAGTATGAAGACAAGCGAGGTCAAAGCTTGCCTTAGTTAATCGAGATCGTTAAAGAATGATTCAAGTGATCAACATTAACTATTTATTATTATATAATCGTAATTTAAGTCGAATAAAATTATAAACACTGCCGATTTTAGTACGATTGAAATTGCAGCAGACAATTAAGAGTATTGTAAGTTAAAGAAAAAGTACATTCATAGGCCATAGAAATATGCAATGAACCATTTTTAGAAAGAGGTAACAAAGATCTATTGTTCGGCCGCATTAAACGGTTATATAAATTTTGCGTTTGGTAAATATTTTAAATTACGTGAAATATTCTTCTTTTCTACACAGCTCGCTTGCATTGATTTTAAAAAGAAGGATACAAATGTGTCGTCAACTGCTCAGTTAAGGAAGAATAAAATATTAATTTACGGTTTAGCATTGGCTTAAAAATTGATCGTTGGATAGAATTCACTTTTAAATAATTATAAAATTTGAAAATGTGGCAAACTAGTTTGTATCGTATTTGAAATAATGGTTAAAAATTTTACGATTAGGCAGGCCTAATCCACCTGACATACAGGTGATATGACGAATACATCTTGTCTCGTGGAATTGAGTAGACTTAAAACGAATAAAGCTTCCTCCCTGTAGAGTATGTAGTTGTGTTTTTAAATAGTTAATTTTAAAATTATTTATTGTGAACAAACCGAATGGATACAGTTTTAATCTAAGTAAATGACGTGATTTACTTTTACTGAGGTGTACAATATTATTTTAATAATCACAGAAATAAATTATTTTAGTATAATGTATTTTCTATATTTAATTCATGTCACAAATCAGTATTACGAATAGTGAAACAAATTTATAACAATTGTACAGTTAATTAATTTAAAAAATAAGTAATTTAATGTATTAGAAAAATAAAGTTTGACGTTAGTTCCGGGTGTCATTTTCTTGATTTTTATTTGGGAAATTAATCAATAAATATTCAATACGTCATTCAGCATATTAGGCCGTGTTAAAGAATGGAATAATGCCAAAAAGTGAATGTCTTGGATTGTAAGAATTTTATAATTTTTTGATCAACAAAGCTCAATGATAGTTATTTTTATTGAGACAATAATACCTTCGTACTAACTACTGTAACACAGGCGAGAGTCTAGCGAAGTAGCTAGGGCAATGCTGAGTTATTAATCGAAGGAATTATTAATGAATTTAGGCTATATACCCCGTACTTTGATATTGAAGAATTCATTTTATTATCAGGGCCGCGCCAAGACTAATGAGCACCTTCGTACAAATAACCGCTCTATTCGTTTTCGAGTTAACATAGTATTGTCTTCTGTATGGTCACCGCGCGTGAATCAGTAGACCCTCGGGATATATCGCGATTTTTTAAAAGATTTGAATAGTTATCCGCTCTCCTAGCCTTCAAAACATTTAATAGGATTAAACCACCCAAGGAAGAACTCCTGGGCTACGACGGCCCATGTAACCTGATTGGTGACAAATGTTGTTTTTTTATTATCTTAAATTTCAAATATTATCTTTAGGTACTTGGCGCTGTCGTATGCCATACAACTTACCCTTATAAGCGGCGGGGCCTTGTATGTCATACATTTCATCTTCATTTATGCAAATATTAGAGAATTCACTGACACTATAAAATTGTTTTTGTGCGCGTCGCACTCTTATTTCATCTTGTCGTATTATCCTGCCCCATTTCTTTTCACTCGATCCTATTTATCTGACCACTAAATCACCGCATTGGTTGCCTTTTGTTTCCCCAATTGATTGTTTGTGAGCATATTATTGTAGGATTCTTTTAAGCCATCTTTCTAATTCCAATCCGGCTTTGTATTCGGTCCACCTCCACTTTAAGCTAGCAATTACTAATAACAACAGGTTAGTTTACATTAATTATAATAGTATTTTAATATCGACCTCATCGGGATTCACCTGCGCTGAGGGAACATTTAGCATTGTTAAAATTGATTGTTTTAAAAATTCAAACATATTGCATTTGTAATTTTATGAAAATCATAAAAAAGATACATTAATTGAATTACATTGTTATAGTCCGCTCGCAAACCTATAAAATATTTTGAAATTTTCTAATATTTTTGAACGTTCTGAAAAAGCCTCCGATAATATGTATGGGGGCGTTTGGTGGTGAGAATAAAATGCGCGGATCGTGTCTAGTCATTTGTTGAGTCGGACAGAAATGGAAGAGTACAGAAGATCGCGGAGGGTGAGGTATGAAGAGTACAGAATATAGCTTGGGTTAAGTATGAAGAGTTGGCGGTCTCGTATCGAGCGGACGGCTTCTCTTCGCGAAAGCCTACACTTTGGATGTAGGGATGGAGTTGGGTGGTATGTTATTTTATGAACAACGTCATTTGTTTCCGCTTTATCAGTCAAATACAGGAAAATAGTGCATTAAGAATGTAGATTTCTTTCAATTTTTTAAAAACTACCTATATCTATATTAGCGATATTCTATGACTAATTTCGTATTACGTTTAGCTTATGATCATGACCTTAAGTTATTAGCTAAATAACCATGAAGAAGTTGAAACACCAGGTCTGTTAGACCAGGAAAAATTATGACAATCAGAAAATAAAATCGTTACGTATGTGGAAGCTTATTTTCACTTTAGTCTATGAATTTGTCTTTTTCTTTGTTTATGATTAATTCATTTCCTAAACCATAGAAAAGATATTCTAAATTTCAATTGTCTGCCCCTCTTATGTTCGCAAATGTTTTGTGTCTCGGCGGCGTAAAGAGCCCAGTTATTTTTGTTTAAACTAAAACGTTTTATCTTCTCTGTGTAGTTCTAGGCTAATGTGCCGTGTGTATCTGACCTTTCTGGCAGACGTTTCGGATACACAGAAGATTCAGGACGGCCGTGAAAACCTGAGAACATTTTTAAAACGTTTTAGTTTTAATTCACACGAAGGACTGCAAAAATGATGCTCTTTTGGAATCGTTGCCACCTAAACCGAGAGAGAGGACACCGAATTACACGAAACATGAAAATAAGCAACACAACACAAGAATGTCTCAAAACTACTCTAGTAATCTCTCGATAGAAGGCAATCGTTATTCATTTGTATCGGATTGAAATCTAATAACTTAGCGACTGAACATTCGCAGCTTCAAAAAACAATTGACAAACATGTTAAGACGTAAACAGATAACAAACACAAACTAGAAAATGTAATAAATTTCATTTTGTAACATAATTACGTTTTTAACTTAGATTTTCATTTCAGGGTTGCGGGTGCAACAGCCAATACGCCGTGTAAATAATTCTGTAAAATATACAACACAATATATAAAATATACAAAGATAATTAATATTATAATATATTTGATGTTTGTTATAAGGATGAGAAGTTCGTCGATTGATCAAGAGTTTGAAGGATGTTGAAAGGAGGATAAAAAAAGAAACTTTGCATTCTATAAATCCTATTGGCCCAGACATCCCAGTTGTCGAGTCCGAACCCGGATCACAGAGCGTCGTTAAAAATGCCTGGAAATCGTTCCATACTGATAAGAATACGTTAAGAAGAAATGTTTGGAGCACTTCAATCGCCAGTGATTAATAGGGTTTTTATAATATTTATATTAGGTTAGATTTTACTGCACTTCGAGAGTAAAACGGAAAATATTTTTGCTGATTTAAAGATAAAAATTTATTTTACTAGTTTTTTACAGTTTTATTAATGAAATCCGATAAAAACTGTGTTTTTGGCATTTTTATTGTTAGATACTTGTAAAACAGAATCCAGTCTCGGAAAGTATGGAAGAACAAGTTTTTTCTGAAATAAAACGTGTTTTTGTGTCTGGAGTGCCGATTGATATGCTGTACGTCACCATCCCTAGAGACAGTTCCAACTAACAGCTATAATTATTTACTAAACAGTCTTGATAAGACTGAATGCAATCATGTATGCTTGTAAGCACTTACAAAATTGTCATAAAAACCTTGCATAGAGAAACCATTTTCTTGTAATAAATGCAGTTATATATGCAGTCACGTATGTCGAACGAAATCTAATTTTTAAAATACACATGCTTTGTCGCTCCGGGATGGAAACCCTTCTCGTGTCACTGAAGTGCCGCAATATCTCATTTAAAAAGTCATTTGCTGTCTCATACAAGGAGAAACCATTCTTGTGCAGTCTTTATAATTACAAATGTATCGGCAAAACTTATTTAAAAAGTCACATATGCTCACAGCGAACAGAAATCATTCACCTGTTCTCAATGCAGCAATTTTTATTCGTAAAAAGGTAATTTACAAAATCACATGGGTACTCGTATAGGTGATAAGTCGTTTGCATCTGTTGATCATTGTAAGTAGACATTTTCCTGGAAACTGCGTTTAAAAAAATCACACGATTTTTCACAAGAGAACCATTCAGTCAATAGCGTAACTATACCAATGCGGTGCATTGGGGCCCACCTTAAATAGGGGTCAAAAGGTTCGCGGCCTACAATACTTTTGCGAGTATCATACCTAGCGTTAATATGGGCTAATAATTGTTAGAATCCACTAATGTTTTTTTAATCATTTCTTAGGTGTGTTACGAAAATATGTCGGATTAGGGATTATTACAAATATTTTTCAACCGTGAGTGCATATAAATACCTAAAATACTACTTCATAAAAATGTGAATTTTGAGACTAATTTTAATCGTACTATTTAATGATTAAAATTTCGTAGAATTTAATATTTTTATATCTTATATACCAGGAAGCATTTTTCCCTTAGACCTAATATTTTTAGTTACGCCACTATATTGAGCTTATCGTCTATATAAAAATATACTTTTAAAAAACACGATTTTTCACACTGGAAAATAAGTATCTTTTGTAATGAATGCAATTATTATTATTATTCAGAGAGAGTTAGTTTAAAAAACCATACGCTCACTCGCAACAGAAATTTCTTGTTCTAGTGTAACGAGTGTAGTTACACATGTTTGCACAAGCATTATTTAAAGATACATATTCCTAAATCACACGGGTGACGAGCCCTTCGCCTGTGGTGAATGTAGTTATATTTGTGCTATGAGGATACACTTGAAAAGTTACATGCTCACTGTAAGTGGAATGTTTCTTAACAACTTTAATTAAGATATTTTGTCTAAGAATCTTACACATTTTTCTGAATTTGGCGCATTTAAAATATTAACTTGACTGCTGTTTTAGTTTTTATGTAAGATTTTCTGATTTAATGATTTCTAATAGCATTGTATTTATCGATTTATCTCTACAAATATAATAAAAAGACCATTGATTTTATTTAAACTGACAGAAAAATAAATATTTCTGATAAATTAAACCAATTCAAAAGAAAACTTAATTAATTAATCCCGAGGGCTTTAATAAATACCTACGTCACAATGTCGACAATACGTCAGGTGAGGAAATATTGTGTACAATATAATAAAAATATATATATTAAATACAGATATTCAATTTCGGACTGCACTCCGCATAGGTGATATTAAGGCACTGTTTTAAGTAAGTAAGAAATCAAAGAAAATAAAAAAAAACTAATGAGAATAAAGGAAATATATGAAGCTAATGTTAAAAGCGACAAGAACAAAGAGCGTCTGCATAAACTTGACACAATCAGTTAAACCAGACCGCCATGTTAAAAGCTTAAAATTCAATGAGTGTGCGTGAAAAGACGTAACAGTAAACGTGGCAAGAATTGTATGCTAGGACAGAAAAGTGTGGCTTTCAATCCTCACTGCCTACTTTTGCGGAGGAACAGCATAAAGGTAAGTTTAATTAGTTAGTTTTTAACCACATTAAACAATTGAGTAAAAGAAAACTTTGAATCGAGAAGCTTTCTTTTGAGAAGACGAGACAGAGCGCTGCCAATTCTAATGCTAATACTCCGCGCTACACTATCTTCTGTACCCTTCCGCTACACTATCTTCTGTACCCTTCCTTCGGGTCATCGTCAATTCTTTAGTGAATTGCATGACTTGGGTCTTGTACGTGAACCATGATGTGTTTGTGGGGGAGTCAAACAAACACCAGAGCATATCCTATGGGAATGTAACATATTAAGGGATGCTCATGAGAAAATGACTGAAGGATTAGAAAGATCAGGTCATCGTCTACTTAAAAATGTTGACCTGTTGCCTGATGAGAGAAATCTTGAATTTATCCGCATTTTCATTAAAGTGTGGGTATGGAGATGCCGGGCAGAATAGCATTGTGCTTAGAGAATAAGCTTGTGACTCGAGCGCTTCTCAAACTTTTATTTTGTAATCGTCTTCTCCTTTCTATCTGGGAGTGATATTGTAAATAATACCTAGAATGTCTAAATTTAAAAATCTAATGAACACTTTTAATTTGTATTAATACTTTAAGCTTTCCTTTTGTTAAAAAACACTTGGACTCACGTCAATATAATTATTGTATTATAACTGATGGGCGTAAAAATGGATAAATTAAGAATATCAAAGAAAAAAAATCTGTGTAATCTTATATTTACATTGGATTAAATTAAAGCCACCAGTGGAACCGACATGAGAGTTGCGCAACTTTCAAAATGGTTCTGGGAAAGGGTGGGTCCTTTTCTCCCTCTGGTTATTTTTAATAGTACTCTTCCTTTCCTATCGCTGACTCAATAAACGACAGTACACAAACCGTGTGTTTCATTCCGCCACTAATCCTCCCACAAAAGTAATGCAATAACTATACATTACACATTGCAATCTTGTGATCATTTTTAAAATCAGGATTGGCCCACTATGAAAATGGAAAATTTCATTCTTGCTCTCACTGCCTTAATTATTTTCAATCCTGGAGTACTCTTGTAATAGTTAATACAGTAAGTGTTTGTATTTATTTTTTAATCAACAAATCTACGAACATATATTTTAAATTTAAATATTTATTCATTTGCTTTTGTTTTATTTAAAATTAACTCAATTTTACTGATTTTAAATTATTTTAATAGTTGGTTTCAGAGTGACGAGTTTTGGAATAAGTACTATAATATTATATCATAATTCATAACTGGGTGGTTTTCCAATAATGTGTTAACTCTCAAAATTAATTACAATCAGACCCTTGAATGAAAAGTCATATTCTTTATTTTAATAAATAAAAGAGTTTAAACGTTTGCATAGTATTTTTAATGGCACAATAAGTCAACCAACAATTTTCCAAATTAATATAAAACTAGGTTATATTAGTTTATGTAGCTTAAGGTGTTACTGCAGATCAACATAATTATGGTTTTTAATATATCACCTTGATTCTTTATTTAAACAATTTTCAGTTGCGCAATACTGTAAATACATCAACTCTTTATCGTTAAATATCTTAGTTTGAGGTACGTCATTGAGTGAAGCTTGATACGTCATTGCAGAACAACACCCAACTGTCATACTAATTATAGATTATTTATGCGGTAGAGTATCCATCTATCTTTGGTAGTTCTATCGCCTTTGTCGCCGGGTCCTCGGCTATTGCCACAGTCACGGAGGTGAGTATGATGTCAAAGAAGATGGACAGGTGGGTGATTTTGTGAAACGGAATGCGGTGTTCGTAGAAACAGAATAAATTATTGTTTATATCAACCTGAAAAATACAAAATAATTAATGAGAAATTCTGTTTAGTCACACAATATAGGGCGGACCATGTTCGTGGTCTGATCAGTCTCTCAAGAGAATACTGTATTTTATTGCCTAATTTAATATGTTACTTTCAATTTGATAGTCTTATCAGTGGTAGCATATTTGTTCGCACTTAGCATATTATTACAAGCAATGAAGTACATCGCCCTAGCTTTATAAGATTTGATGATAAGAAAAGTAATGGATGAAGATAATGTGCTTCTGTCTATCAAGGAAAGTCATCAGTCAATTCCCACCTTAAACCCACTGCTCCCTATCGTCACCTTGACCTGGAATGGCTGAGAGCGTCTCAAAGGGTTGGTGCCGCTTACGTCCCCAGATCCCCAGACAGAGTTCACATAGTGATTCCTCACAACTTCTGTGTTGGTAAAGTATGGCTTGAAGTGGAATGCAATGTCACTGGACGGGGCGCAACCAAAGTCTATGGTGAAACTGGAATGATTTTGTTTAAAAATTGGATTTTTAGCGCTGTCCAGTGTGGTCATGAATTCAACTATTTGATATGTGTTCACTTTTCCTTTACAATAACTGGATGAAGGATATGCTATTGTCAAAGTTTGAAAGATGAAACTTTAACACTTGAATTGAGCTAATGTTAATGTTACTCGTTACGGCGTTGGGTGGCACGATTCCCTTGATGACTACGCTCCAGCCCGGCTGTATCACGTATGGGAAGTGTACATTGTAGGGTACTGGTAGACTCTGCAAGATGGCACATCACCCCACATTAGACTCAGAGCAGTATGAGAGATAGATTGCAGCGGATCCACATTTCAGTAATTACTATAAATATTCAGAATTTACAGAAAAAATATGTTTTTTTGTTCCAAAGAAATTATAGTGATAATCTGAGAGAATTTGAATTGTAAATTCTTTCAATGGATGGCAAATTTCTAATACCGAAATTAAGCAGACATTGGTTAAAATCAGTTTAGCCATGCCATCAATTCTCATGTTCATTATTAAAAACAGCCGATGGAAGTAACACCATAGCGGATTTGATACAATACCTCAAAGGTATCCGCTCGCTGTCTTTGTGACACAACTGGCAACGTTCGCCTTTAAATCAAGACCGTTTGAAATAGTTTCTCCTCAGCAGATTCAAATAAAAAAGTCAGATATACACATTTTAAAGAAACTTGACACTTCGTTTCAATGGAATGTATTGATTTTCCCTTTGTGACAGACAGATAATATTTGAATAACAGGTACAATACATAATTAATAGGCATGATTTTTGAAAAATAAATCAAAAGAATATATTACTAGTCCATTTTTATACAGCTCACAGATAAAATATAATAATAATAATGATTATAATTGGCATAGGATTTTATTCATAAATAATTTTTCAAGTCAAATATCTAAACACTTGCCACTAAACATTAGACAATATTTTATGTAAATAATAATATTGGAAAATTACTCATAATAAAAACAATGATGATTCCTGTAAAGACTGTACTGCTTTCTATATTGGTAAAATAGGTCAAAATTTTAACATTTTAAGAGTCAAAAAGCATTTAAGATGTTTAAATAGTAATGATTTTTCTGAATTTTCCAATCACTTATTAGAAAATAATCATACTTTTAATAAAAATTCAGGATTGTCTGTTTTACATATAAATAATGTTGGTGAAAAATTTAATAATTTAGAATCATTAGAAATAAATAAATATGAAAAATTAACCAAAGTATTATAAATAACCAACTAAATTCAACCATATGTCCTATTCTAAAAAATCAAGTCAATTTCCACTATATCTTTCATCATCATAACAATTTAAGTTAAGTACTTGCTAAATTTGCTTTTTAAATAATTATTTTTAAAAAATTTCAAAATATATTTGAATAATGTGACTTATATGGTTTTTGATTCGTTAAACTGACATCCTGAAGAAGGAAATGATGTTTTCCGAATCTGGTTGATGTTCTAAATGGTTTTAAATGATGATGTTCTAAATGGTTGATGTTCTAAGTGGTTTTAATAAACAAAGTTGGACAGAAAGGCATTATAGTGCAGTAATACTGAAGGTTGGAGAGGGTAGAGAACATCAGTTGCACATTTAGATTGTTCTATTCAACATTCTCCCTCGCAGTCTAAACATATGTTGTTACTTTATCGGAGAATTTCTCTTTCTGAGCTGAATCGTCTTCCACATTAATGAAACACCACAAACATTATTTAATAATCAAAGTCATATTTAACATCTAGAAAAAGAAATTGATATTTTAATTTTGAAAACTGATTGTAATGATAATGAAATAATTATAATTACTATCTAGGTACCTACATCACATTTAAATCATCTTACAGCAGCATTGCAATACTATAAATTTTAAATTAAAAAGTATAACATACACTTACTATTTAATAAAGTGTATAGTTTTCCCATTCAATTTTAATTTTTAACAAACAATATTTTAGGATTTTATTTTTAAGTTTATGATATTTTGATACCACCGTCTATTAAAGGAGTGGTTTATATGATAGAGAACTGGCTTAGCAATTGAGAGGTACTGAGATTGACACTCAGTTAATTAAATGTTAAATTTAAATAATAGCAACGTAAATAAGATTGTTAAAGATTTCAATTTGCTGCTAAAAATGATATTAATTAGTATTCTGACATTATAAGAGTCAGCGTACTCTATTACGTATCTACATGGACAGTATTTTAAAATCAAAAAACTTTTCAATCACAGTAATAGAAATGAGAAAAATTATCAATTTGTTAGAATCTGAATAAAATAGATTTTTATCTAACACTTTAATAACAGCTTATAAAATTAAAATATCATATATTCATAAGAGGGTGGCAGCTGTACCTCCACCTGCTGTGTCTGGCCGAAGACCGTGATGCGGCTGACACCTACAAAAAAATGATATTGTCAATACTTAGTTATTTTATTTTTCATGTAGTGTCAGTGATTAGACTCTACGAATCTTTCAGTGTTCCTTATTGCCTGTGTCAACAGAACGAGACATGATAAATTTCTGATTAGTTGATCACAGCTTAAGGTTAATAGGACTTATCAGCGAGAGTTGACATGTGCACACGCTTGTCACTTAAAACCGTTTACCTAATAGTATTTAAAAGTAAAACAATTTATTCTGTTTTAACTGTTTAAATTTTTTTTTTAAATAACAGACAGATTGGGTCAAAGGTCAATGGACTGACATTTCATGTTCAAGTATGAAGTAAGGTGCGAGACAAATGATGGCGCTCAAATCTATGAGACTTGGTGCATATGCAGTGGACTACGAAAATCGAGAGTTGACTCCAAGGACTCTCGTGAGAGTCAGAGATGGTTTCGAGATGAACATCTCATTAGTGAACATACATCATTGATAATGTTAGACTTATTGCTTGTACATACCGATTGCCTTTTTATAAAAATGACATATTTGATCAATATATTTCAAATGTTAGAAACAAATACAATATGTTTTCTAACGTGAAATAGGTACATACACCATCGGCTTTCTTTCCTCTTGATAGAAATTAAGTAATGGAAAACTTGACAAGACTGAAACATCAATTTGAGGTTGCCACGAGACGTATGGATGCAATGGATATTGAGAGACAGGGGATACAATTATCTGGTGAAGTCTGCAACCAATGACCCTCTTCAATAATGCTGCAGTTTTGGTTGTGGTATCATCATTATCAGAGTGACTACGACTGCTCCGCCAAGAGCTTAGCGAAGAAAAAAAAAGAAATATCAATGACTTAGCCACATCAATGACAATGTTTCAGCCACATCCAGGAGACTGAACAATTGTGGTATCACTGGACATAGAGCATGCGGAAAGAAATCTTCATTTGTTAAGGCAAAGTTGGATGAATTAAATAAAGTCA
Organism: Eubasilissa regina; assembly: GCA_022840565.1. NCBI lineage: Eukaryota > Metazoa > Arthropoda > Insecta > Trichoptera > Phryganeidae > Eubasilissa > Eubasilissa regina. The sequence continues at coordinate 2,134,816 of JAINEB010000021.1, read as the reverse complement.
TTTTCAGGGACGATTCCATTGTTGCAATAATCATTGACCACACTGAAAATGAACCGATAAAAAAGCATTCATCTGTTATTATTGAGGTTGTAAGAGGGGTACAGGAGTTGTAGGGCTGCACATCGTCCAGGGATTGGAAAAACATATGAAAAAGCATTCTTGGAAAAGATCATAAAAAATCTGTGATCTATTTGAAGAAGGCTTTTTGGTTGCTTGTCCGTGGGGTGACTCACCCACATGGGGTGAACTGAGTTACCAACTCCAGTTACAGTCCTCTGACTTGAATTTGACGGAGAATCTATGATTGTAAATAAATGATAAAATAAGTTTAAAGTTTGCAAAAAAGGTTTCATAATAAATGATAACATAATTATTCATTTTATTCAAATAATTATTTGACGTTCAAAAACATTTCAAAAGACTAAATTTCCATTATAAACAATGGGAGTAATGTCAATCTAAAGACAAAAGGAATAGTCATTGAAATCAATTGTATATTGATTGTACTTACAGAAAAGGCACAGCAAGGAAATAACAAAATTCATAATCATTTCACTGGCGGAGGATTTAACAGCATACTGAGCGCAAATATATATGACCTTTTAGGTCATTTAACTTAATTCTCATTCTCAAAGCAATATCAATAACCATCGCCCACATCGCTATTGTATAACAATGTACACCTCGTCAATTTTGACGTTTTCTACGGATGAATGACGTGAAACCAAATTTTCAATTTCAACAATTGATTATGCGAATATTGCGAATATTTGTTGTCTACAGTTGGATATTTTTATTTATGGTGTAGTCGGCTTCTGATTGGTCGATAACCAAATAGACAAGAAAAAGGGTTGTGCATTCGCAAGCATCGACATCAGTACATGATTTTATTTTTTCTGTTTTATTAGAAAAATAAACACGGATTATAATTTTTAAAATATCTTATATACATATTCTTATTAAAATATAATAATTAATGACTTACTAAAATAAGTAAACTGTCTCTCTGAAATGCATGATTAATAAATATTTTCATTTATTTATACCATGTTTCAAACTTTTTGTGTTAACGACTGATTTAATTTGTTGATTCGCTAATTTGTTTTTATGAAGGGAACTTTACAAAAATAAAATAAAAGGGTATTTAACGATCCAGCGTCTTTATTTATTCAACATATTTTTTTAGATTCCGAGTCGATGCGGGACAAACATTTGATACGCAGGGGTAGGTACCGTAGATACTTAAGGGTAGGAATCAGTAGGAATACAGCCAATAGCACAAGAAATGACGTAATAACGTATATGGTGCATTTTAGTCTTCATGAAAAAGTCTTAATCCATTAGTGGCACAAGTATTTATATGGACACACATATTTTGATCTTTGAGTGACATGGATTTTTATTTATTTTTAAACTATTTTCATGCATATCTATATTCCAAAGAACTAGTAACTGGAAGAATTGACGAGTTCATTCTCGTATCCAACTAGAACTCCAAAATAACATTTTACTTAGAACCGCATTATAGTCAGTCAAAATTAAAATTCCAACAAAACAACTAATTTCATCTTAAATGATGGTTTAGATTGGTTTATTTTTGAATTGTAAGTATTTATTAGACTCCTCAACAAGCAAATTTATGATAGCATCATAGAAAAATAATTCAAACAGCTGAGTTGCAGATTTATTTTTGAACCAACTATAATCCGATATCTTCTATGGTATCAACAATATCAATTTGGTCCATTTTTACGCATACACATGCATTATCATTACACCATCGGCTAATAATTGTCTATAATTTAAATTTTCTATTTTGTCGCCTTCGTCTTCATCATCCAAATCTTCATCGTTGAAATGGCAGGATCTGGTGGTGATATATATATATATATATATATATCAATTTAGGGGTTAGGTCGGTGGTTAAATGAAAGAAATGCGATTGGCGTGTCGAGGTTTTATTGTGACATGATGAAAACAATGAAGACAGATAGAAATAAAGAATGAATGAAGATGTAGAAGATGCGTGTGTATTATGAAATGAAATGAAGCGATTTGGCGGTTTCGCTCGGCGCGCTCGGGTTGGCAAGACCGCCGTTGTAGAACGATGAAACTGGAGAGACTGTTTAGCGGTGAATTCTTGAGCAGAAGTCGGCAGCGCTGTCGCTAGCGTCGATGCCGACTGAGATGGCGGTGGATTTAAATTCCGATCGCTACATATGTATATCATACTCAGTAACTTCATCACTATCCTCTTCTTCAATTACATCCAATATACCGTTTACTGACAGTAATCTTTTTGTCCATGTTAGACATATCTTCAAAAGTAAGCAATTTCATAAATTTCAAATATAAAAAAAAACAAAAATAACATTATTTATTGAAAATTATATTATTTCATTTGTTATGCTTACTGTCAAGCTTGTCCATATGGACACGCATGAGTTCACGGTAATTAATTGCATCATTAAAATACCCAAATATCAGTTGTTATTATTCTTTGGGGGTTAGGACGGTGGTTAAATGAAATAAATGTGATTGGCGTGTGTGTTGACCTTTATTGTGACAGTATGATAAAAACAAGAAAGACATAGAATGAAATGAATGAATGTGAAATGAAATGAAGCGATTTGGCGGTCTCGCTCGGCGCTCCCGGGCCGGCAAGACCACCGTTGTAGAACGATGAAACTGTAGAGACTGCTTAGCGGTGAATTCTTGAGCCAGGCTCGTGGCAGCAACCGACAGCGCTGTCGCTAGCGTCGATGCCGACCGAGATGGCGGTGGATTTGAATTCCGGTCGCTACAAATCTAAAAAAAATTTAAAATGCCTATAGATATACCGTGAAATGCTCCAACATTGCCCGCTTTTTTCATAAAACTTGATATTTCTTGAAAAAATATTAAGGAAGGATTATATTTTTGATAACAAAAACAGCAAAAATACAATAAAAAGGTCAAAATTCAATTTTTTTTATGTGGGAAAAATTACCTGCAATTTTAGCCAACTTTGCCCACTTCTTATTTTCATCGAAATATGCCCTTTACGGACCTATAGATCATATGTATTGTAATTGACCAGGAAAAGACTAAGTTATAAATAAATACAGAAGTTTATTTAACAATACGTAAGCCAAAAAACGATTGGGCAATGTTACCAAGCTATCTCCACCTTTTTTCATACTAGCGGCTTCAACAGATTAGGGCTGCTACCAAACAATACTATGAACTGCAGAACAATAAAATAGCAACAATATTGTCGATTCTACGAAAATATTGAATGAACGAATACAATATTAATTTGTAAATGAGTAGGTGGTAACTATAATAAATAATTTCGTATAACTAAGCTAAGCTAAGCAGGTAGGTAATAAAAAACATATTGTAATACTTCACATTTTCATACATGTATTTCACATAAATCAATAACATATGTTTTATGTATTTTGCTTAATATATAAGAATTGCCGAAGAATGATCGAAGGAACTTTGTATTTGCTTTCATTTCACAATATTCATACCCAATCAAAGTGTTTTACTGGATATTATATTATTATTATTGAACCTTACTGAATATTTAAATTATTCATATCATCGTTAAATTTTAGCAATCCTCGTCGCACGGCAATAGGAATTGATAATATTTTGACAATATCAAATAAATACACTCGAGACTCATCTTTAACTTGAGGCCAGTAGAATGTTTTTTTTTTCGCATAAAACTTATAGATACCATTTTATCAATATTTTTAGACATTCGAGAACCCAACTTTCTTCTACTCTTCCTTGCCCGAATGCGAGGTTTATTTTTACTGGCATTTTTCGTTTTGACAAATAATAAATAATACAGGTGAACTAATGAAAAAAACAGAGTAGATTTATTAATATACCTATTGCATGTTAATAAAAACCACGGTCTTGTGATATTTTTATTAAACAAGGTTAAAAAAACACCTATTTAGCTCAATAGAAAAATGTATTAAATAAAGTTACGAGTGATAACCCTGCAACATGTTTTGTGGTGAGCAAAGTTGACGCCAAGTCATTTCTAAGGTTTTAAAATAAATAATTGTAATGAAACTATTCTAGAAATATTCTGCTAACACCAGTTTAATAATATATGTAAAATTTACTCACTTGATTTTTTCCATTGAGCAGTTTTCGAGCAAATTGTGAAACACTAAATTGGCACCACAAAACGACACCCCGTTTGCACAAGCTTTAACAGGGGACTGACTCACATTAGAAACAAAGCTGATTTGTAATATTGCCAAAATAATGTTGAATTTTCTACTACAGGCGAAATAATTTTACCATATTCAATATTTTTTAAATATTTCAAGTTGAACTTAAATCTTCCCTTATGGGCAAAGATACCCCGCGAGGCAAAGTTGGCGCATTTGACGGTACTTTGTACCACTCGGGTTTCGGCACCTCGACAAATGCCTCGCCCAAGGAGCCTCGGCGAGTGTGAACTGCTAGCATTATGGAATTAGGCTCCATCTCGGTCTTGAACCTGTTGGTTTGTGTAAGAGGGCTTCTACTTTCGCTCATATACTCTTGCTACATGTCAGAATATCTGAAGCAGCATATCATTCCCGAAGTTCCAAACATCTCGCGCTAAAGTGAGAGATCAAGCCTCACATCCATACAGAGCGATCGGTTGTATCAGTGTAGTATCACAGTTTAATCTTTAAATTCTGTGACAAATAGAAACAACTGTTTCCTAATACACGTTAACATTTGTTTTTAAATCGTTAGCAATCAATTTATGAAGACAATATAAACGGTCAATATAAACAGATTAATTTATTTTCTTCATAAGTTAATCTATTGTAAGATATCATAAATTGTTTTTTTAAAGATGAAATTAAGTTTTTAGTTTTTTAAACTGGAATTAAGTTTTATTCTTTAATATGATAAATAAGATTTAGATTAAATTACCACTTTCAAATAAATCGCCCAGGTACCGTGGCCACTTAACATGATTATTTTGGACTTTTGTTCCTGTTTTACAAGTGCAAGCCAAGATTTAAAAAAATATTTTGGAGATTAAATAAATTTAAACGATTTTTCTAGGCCCTATCTTGTTCCAAAATGGTACGTGTAGATAATATTGTTAATGCAGTTTTATAAGAAAGGTATTATTTTTTAATGTAATCTTTTCTTTGCAGGGCTGTTGAGAAAACATGATTCCGCTTTTGCAAACCCGAATATGTTTCTGCCTGTCTCTGGAAAGACATCAGATTTCACCAAAAAAAAAGAAAGTCTTTTCCTGTTCATACTGTGCTTATATGTGTAAGCGGATAGCTGACTTGAGGAGACATTTGCTTATCCACTCTGGAGACAAACCGTTTTCATGTTCACAATGCACTTATACTTATAAACGGATAGGTGACTTAAAAAGACATATGCTTACACACACTGGAGAGAAACCGTTCTCATGTGAACACTGCACGTATACATGTAATCAAAAAGGACTCTTTAAAAGTCATTTGCTTAACCCCTCTAGAGAGAAACCATTTTCGTGTTCACACTGCACTTATTCTTGTAAACGGATTGGTGATTTGAGAAAACATTTACTTACACACACTGGAGAGAAACCGTTCTCTTGTGAACATTGCTCCTACACATGCAATCGAAAAGAACGTTTAAGTAGTCATTGGCTCATTCACACCGGAGAGAAACCTCATTCCTGTCCACACTGCACTTATATGTGTTCCCAGAAAAGTGATTTGAAAAAACATATGATTATTCACGCCGAAGTTACGAAACAACCATGAAGAAGTTATTAAAAAATGCACCCGCTTCATTAACCATTAAGGTTCCTTTTTTTTCTGTGCGGTCATTGTCTTATTGTCGACCCCCTAATTTACTGACGGTACATTGTTACTTGGCTGCTCCCGAGCGCGACATTTCTCGGAACGATTTCTTCTCGGACAAAAGGCAACCTATTGACTCCATTACATATTGCTTCACACGTATGGTCATCCCTCGCAATTGCGGAAAAGATAAATATTCCCGATGAATGGCCTAGGAAACAAAGGATAGCTTTCCAATGACGAAGAAAAGGTCCTCGTGTGACGTGGGTTCTTGCGTAATGCACTTCCAAGAAAACAAAGTGTCTCAGATGACAATAACGATAGGTCGGTGCGAATCAAAATCGGCTCACGACACAGATTACCGTTCAGGCATATCAATATTCTATGACTAATTTCATATTACGTTTAACTTATGATCATGACCTTAACTTACCATGAAGAAGTTATAGGTCTGTTATATCAGGTATAATTACGACTATCAGAAAATAAAATCGTTACGTATATGGAAGCTTATTTTCACTTTAGTCTATGAATTTGTCTTTTTCTTTGTTTATGATTAATTCGTTTCCTAAATCATAGAAAAGATATTCTATATTTCAATTGTCTGCCTCTCTTTTGTTCGCAAATATTTTGTGTCTCCGCGGCGTAAAAGGCCCAGTTATTTTTGTTTAAACAAAAACGTTTTATCTTCTCTGTAGTTTTTTGGGCTAATGTGCCGTGTGTATCTGATCTTTCTGGCAGACGTTTCGGATACACAAAAGATTCAGGACGGCCGTGAAAACCTGAGAACATTTTTAAAACGTTTTAGTTTTAATTCACACGAAGGACTGCAAAAATGATGCTTTTTTGGAATCGTTACCACCTAAACCGAGAAGCTACGCTCCAATCATCACAGAAGAAAGCTTGAAACATCAAAACTTACACTCAAAAGATCATCAAGGATGAGAGAGAGAGGACACTGAATTACACGAAACACAATAAGATAATAAACACACAACACAAGAACGTCTCAAAACTACTCTAGTAATCTCTCGATAGAAGGCAATCGGTATTTATTTGTATCGGATTGAAATCTAATAACTTAGCGACTGAACATTCGCAGCTTCAAAAAACAATTGATAAACATGTTAAGACGTAAACAGACAACAAACACAAACTATAAAATGTAATAAATTTCATTTTGTAACATAATTACGTTTTTAACTTAGATTTTCATTTCAGGGTTGCGGGTGCAACAGCCGATACGCCGTGTAAATAATTCTGTAAAATATTATACAACACAATGTATAAAATATACAAAGATAATAAATAATATAATATATTTGATGTTTGTTATAAGGATGAGAAGTTCGTCGATTGATCAAGAGTTTGAAGGATGTTGTAAGGAGGATGAAAAAAGAGACTTTGCATTCTATAAATCCTATTGACCCAGACATCCCAGTTGTCGAGTCCGAACCCGGATCACAGAGCGTCGTTAAAGATACCTGGAAATCGTTCCATACTGATAAGAATACGTTGAGAAGAAATGTTTGGAGCACTTCAATCGCCAGTGATTGATAGGGTTTTTATAATATTTATATTAGGTTAGATTTTACTGCACTTCGAGAGTAAAACGGAAAATATTTTTGCTGATTTAAAGATAAAAATTTATTTTACTAGTTTTTTACAGTTTTATTAATGAAATCCGATAAAAACTGTGTTTTTGGCGTTTTTATTGTAAAAAACAATCCAGTCTCATAAAGTATGGAAGAATGTATGCTTGTAAGCACTTACAAGCATACATTCTTCCATACATTGGCAAACGTGGCTACTCACAATCTAGAGGAACCATTTTCTTGTAATGAATGCAGTTATATATGCAGTCACGTATGTCGAAGGAAATCTAATTTTTAAAATTCACATGCTTTCTCGCTCCGGGGTGGAAACCCTTCTCATGTCACTGAAGTGCCGCAATATCTCATTTAAAAGGTCATTTGCTGTCTCATACAAGGAGAAACCATTCTTGTGCAGACTTTATAATTACAAATGTATCGGGAAAATTTATTTAAAAAGGCACATATGCTCACAGGGAACAGAAATCATTCACCTGTTCTCAATGCAGCAATTTTTATTCGTAAAAAGGTAATTTACAAAATCACATGGGTACTCGTATAGGTGATAAGTCGTTTGCATCTGTTGATCATTGTAAGTAGACATTTTACTGGAAACCGCGTTTAAAAAAATCACACGATTTTTCACAATGAAGAAAACCATTCAGTCAATGGCGTAACTATACCAATGCGGTGCATTGGGGCCCACCTTAGATAGGGGTCAAAAGGTTCGCGGCCTACAATACTTTTGCGAGTATCATACCTAGCGTTAATATGGGCTAATAATTGTTAGAATCCACTAATGTTTTTTTAATCATTTCTTAAGTGTGTTACGAAAATATGTCGGATTAGGGATTATTACAGATATTTTTCAACCGTGAGTGCGTATAAATACATAAAAATGTGAATTTTGAGACGCGAGACTAATTTTAATCGTACTACTTAATGATTAAAATTTCGTAGAATTTAATATTTTTATATCTTATATACCAGGGAGCATTTTTTCCTTAGACCCAATATTTTTAGTTACGCCACTATATTTAGCTTATCGTCTATATAAAAATATAGTTTTAAAAAACACGATTTTTCACACTGGAAAATAAGTATCTTTTGTAATGAATGCAGTTATAAATATCCACAGAGAGTTGGTTTAAAAAACCATACGCTCACTCACAACAGCAATTTCTTGTTCTAGTTCCACTCTAGTGTAACGAGTGTAGTTACACATGTTTGCACAAGCATTATTTAAAGATACCTACGTATTCCTAAATCACACGGGAGACGAGCTCTTCGCCTGTGGTGGATGTAGTTATATTTGTGCTATGAGGATACACTTGAAATGTTACTTGCTCACTGTAAGTGGAATGTTTCTTAACAACTTTAATTAAGATATTTTGTCTAAGAATCTTACACATTTTTCTGAATTTGACTCATTTAAAATATTAACTTGACTGCTGTTTTAGTTTTTATGTAAGATTTTCTGATTTAATGATTTCTAATAGCTTTGTATTTATCGATTTATCTCTACAAATATAATAAAAAGACCATTGATTTTATTTAAACTGACAGAAAAATAAATATTTCTGACAAATTAAACCAATTCAAAAGAAAACTTAATTCATTAATCCCGAGGGCTTTAATAAATATCTACGTCACAATGTCGACAATACGTCAGGTGAGGAAATATTGTGTACAATATAATAAAAATATATATATTAAATACAGATATTCAATTTCGGACTGCACTCCGCATAAGTGATATTAAGTAAGTTTTACTGTTTTAAGTAAGAAATCAAAGAAAATAAAAAAAACTAATAAGAATAAAGAAAATATACGAAGCGAATGTTGAAGGCGACAAGAACAAAGAGCGTCCGCATAAACTTGACACAATTAGTTAAACCAGACCGCCATGTTAAAAGCTTAAAATTAAATGAGTGTGCATGAAAAGACATATAACAGTAAACGAGGCAAGAATTGTATGCTAGGATAGAAAAGTGTGGCTTTCAATCCTCACTGCCTACCCTTGCAGAGAAACAGCATAAAGGTAAGTTAATTAGTTAGTTTTTAACCACGTTAACCAATTGAGTAAAAGAAAACTTTGAATCGAGAAGCTTTCTTTTGAGAAGACGAGACAGAGCGCTGCCAATTCGCCTGCTAATTCTAATGCTAATACTCCGCGCTACACTATCTTCTGTACCCTTCCTTCGGGCCATCGTCAATTCTTTAGCAAATTGCATGACTTGGGTCTTGCACGTGAACAATGATGTGTTTGTGGGGAAGTCAAACAAACACCAGAGCATATCCTATGGAAATGTAACATATCAAGGGATGCTCATGAGAAAATGACTGAAGGATTAGAAAGATCAGGTCATCGTCTACTTAAAAATGTTGACCTGTTGCCTGATGAGAGAAATCTTGAACTTATCCGCATTTTCATTAAAGTGTGGGTATGGAGATGTTGGGCAGAATAGCATTGTGCTTAGAGAATAAGCTTATGACTCGAGCGCTTCTCAAACTTTTATTTTGTAATCGTCTTCTCCTTTCTATCTGGGAGGGATATTGTAAATAATACCTAGAATGTCTAAATTTAAAAATCTGTAGCGACCAGAATTCAAATCCACCGCCATCTCAGTCGGCATCGACGCTAGCGACAGCGTTGCCGGTTGCTGCCACAAGCCTGGCTCGAAATTCACCGCTAAGCACTCTCTCCGGTTTCAGCGTTTCACGACGGCGGTCTCGCCGGCTCGCGAGAGCCGAGCGAGGCCGCCAGCCTGCTTCACAACATTTCATTTCGTAATATACACGCACCTTCTACATCATTTCATTTTTACATTTATTCATTTCATTTTGTCTTTCTTGTTTTTTACCATACTGTCATAATAAAATCTCAAAACGCGCAAACAAACATATCTTTCATTTAACCACCGACATAACCCCCAAAAATCTAATGAACACTTTTAATTTGTATTAATACTTTAAGCTTTCCTTTTGTTTAAAAAATACTTGGACTCATGTCAACATAATTATTGTATAATAACTGATGGGCGTAAAAAGGGATAAATTAAGAATATCAAAGAAAAATAAATCTGTGTAATCTTATATTTACATTGGATTAAATTAAAGCCACCAGTGGAACCGACATGAGAGTTGCACAATTTTCAAAATGGTTCTGGGAAAGGGTGGGTCCTTTTCTCCCTCTGGTTATTTTTAATAGTACTCTTCCTTTCCTATCGCTGACTCAATAAACGACAGTACACAAACTGTGCATTTCATTCCGCCACTAATCCTCCCACAAAAGTAACGCAATGACTATACATTACACATTGCAATCATGTGATCATTTTCAAAATCAGGATTGGTAATAAATAAAAGAGCTTAAACATTTGCATAGTATTTTTAATAGCACAATAAGTCAACCAACAATCGTCCAAATGAATATAAAACTATGTGATATCAGTTTAAGTAGCTTAAGGTCAACATAATTATGTTATTTAATATATTGCCTTGATTCATTATTTAAACAATTTTCAGTTACGCAATGCTGCAAATACATCAACTCTTTATCGTCAAATATCTCAGTTTGAGGTACGTCATTGAGCGAGGCTTGATGAGTCATTGCAGAACAACACCCAACTATCTTACTAATTATAGATTATTTATGCGGTAGAATATCCATCTATCTTTGGTAGTTCTATCGCCTCTGTTGCCGGGTCCTCCGCTGTTGCCACAGTTACGGAGGTGAGTATGATGTCAAAGAAGATGGACAGGTGGGTGATTTTGTGAAACGGAATGCGATGTTCGTAGAAACAGAATAAATTATTGTTCATATACACCTGAAAAATACAAAATAATCAATGAGAACTTCTGTTTAATCATACCATGTTGTAGGGCGCACCATGTTCGTGGTCTGATCAGTCTCTCAAGAGAATACTATATTTTACTGCCTAATTTAATATGTTACTTTCAATTTGATATAGTCTTATCAGTGGTAGTATATTTGTTCGCACTTGGCATATTATTACAAGCAATGAAGTACATCGCCCTAGCTTTATAAGATTTGATGATAAGAAGAGTAATGGATGAAGATAATGTGCTTCTGTCTATCAAGGAAAGTCATCAAAGTCAATTCCCACCTTAAACCCACTGCTTCCTATCGTCACCTTGACCTGGAATGGCTGGGAGCGTCTCAAAGGATTGGTGCCGCTTACGTCCTCAGATCCCCAGACAGAGTTCACACGGTGATTCCTCACAACTTTTGTGTTGGCAAAATATGGCTTGAAGTGGAATGCAATGTCACTGGACGGGGCGCACCCAAAGTCCATGGTGAAACTGGAATGATTTTGTTTAAAAATTGGATTTTTAGCGCTATCCAGTGTGGTCATGAATTCAACTATTTGATAAGTATTCACTTTTCCTTTAAAATAACTAGATGAAGGATATGCCTTTGTCAAAGTTTGAAAGCTGCAACTTTAACACTTGAATTGAGCTAATATTACTCACTTGATGGCGTTGGGTGGCACGATTCCCGTGATGGCTACGCTCCAGCCCGGCTGTATCCCGTATGGGAAGGGTACATTGTAGGGTACTGGTAGACTCTGCAAGATGGCACATCACCCCACATTAGACTCAGAGCAGTATGAGAGATGGATTGCAGCGGATCCACATTTCAGTAATTACTATAAATATTCAGAAAAAATATGTCTTTTTGTTCCGAAGAAATTATATGTACGTATATATACTAAGTATGTATATTAAAAATAGAAATCATTGCTAAAATTCTAGCACAAAAAAATCAGCATTTTATATTTGGGGGTTAGGACGGTGGTTAAATGAAATAGATGTTTGTTTGCGCGTCAAAGTTTTATTACATTATGATGAAAACAAGAAAGACATAGAATGAAATGAATGAATGAAAATGTAAAAGGTGCGTGTATATTACGAAATGAAATGATGTGAAGCGAATTGGCGGTCTAGCTCGGCTCTCGCGAGCCGGAAAGACCGCCGTTGTGGAACGATGAAACTAGAGAGACTGCCTAGCAGTGAATTCTGAGCCAGGCTTGTGGCAGCAACCGGCAGCGCTGTCGCTAGCGTCGATGCCGACTGAGATGGCGGTGGATTTGAATTTCGGTCGCTACATGTATGTAAAATTGTTTAAACCTGCTCTAGGACGGGCGTTAAAGACTTACATAAGACGGTTATGTAATTAAAAGAATGTTACAAAGTAGTTTACACAAACATATTTTGAAAATACATAAATTAATAGTACCATTTTGAAAAATGTATATATATGACACAGTTATAAATTTTTGTCTGCTGGATATTTGCCGTTGGAATTCTCCAAGAATTGAATAAGGACATGTGTTGCCAACCAAACAAAAAGTGGTCGCCTCAAGAAACCCCACTAGGGTACGAGAGGATTCACCCGACCGCAGTCAAGCTTCTCCACTCGCTCCTGATCGCCGGTGGCCGCAGGTCCAAAATGCCTTCACTAGGCAGAGAGCGCAGGCTGGAAGGCGGCTGGACGGCTGCAGCGGCGAGACTCCAGGGGAAGAAGGAGGAGAAATGAGACAACTTGCTATATGTTATCGGCGCGCCGCAGACGAGACGAGTGCCCTCCGCATTTTTTTTTTTTTTCCAATTCCTTAGAGTCTACGATACTCTGAGTACTCTACATGCGGCTAGACCGCCAAATCTACTGCTACAAATGCATCAGCGCTAATCGCTTTGACACTTTTACTAACTACTTATTGTAATAAACATCATATGTGTTTTATATTAATACATGAATTGGAAGGGTAAAAAATTCTGATAAAAAACCCTCTAAACAATTTACACGCAATAAATCCGCACTGCGGCGTTCCACTATTTATTCTATACAGGCGGGCGCGCTCCGCTAGCGCCACCCGCCACCCCCAAATTTGCCGCCGAGCCAATCAGGGTGCGTTTACAACCCTAACCGAACCCCGAGCGACGCGGCGGCCGTCGCCGCCTGCCGGCCGAAACGCGCAACTCTGGCTCATTTTTCGGTCGCGGGCTGGCGGCCGGCAGAAACGGCTTTGCGGATACATTTTAATTCTTTAAAAATAAAATACTGATTTGCGGGACATCACGAGTAGGGGATATGGTAAAATATATTATCCCTCGTGATATCCCGAAACAAGAATTACGGGGCCAGTGCTCCTTCAAAAGTTATAAAGGTTTTTTCAGGGCCGAAATTAGATAATGAGCTGAAGGCTGATTTCTTGCGGCCCTGAAAGAGGTCTTTTAGGCCGCAGAGCAGAAGGCTCATACCTTGCGGCCCTGAAAGAGGCCTTTTAGGCCGCAGAGCAGAAGGCTCATATCTTGCGGCCCTGAAAGAGGCCTTTTAGGCCGCAGAGCAGAAGGCTCATACCTTGCGGCCCTGAAAGAGGCCTTTTCGGCCGCGGAGCAGAAGGCTCGTTTCCTGCGGCCCTGAAAGAGGCCTTTTAGAAGGGGCACTGGAATCATATATGGCTGCCGTGGACTATATCATTTATTTATTCTACTGCGTCCACGACACCGAGTAAACAAGGGAACTTATTCCTAACGACACAGGCGGCGTACCGACGGGTGGGCAAAGTTTATTGTATTCCCAACCCCGCGGCACGCCGCGTAAATTAACAATAAAACTTACAATACAAATCAAATACAAACAATTTTACAATACAATTTTACGGCAAAATATTCAAAATAACAGGTCATAATGTCTCTGTGTGCAACAACATGCAATAAATATGAACACTGCCGTATAACTTTTTGGTCATTTTTGTATTGATAGTCAAAACCTTCTAATTCACTATAGCAAGAATTACTCGCTTTGAGAGATCGTCACTGATAAATTTAGCACTGTCACAGAAAACAATTCTAATGATTTTGTGTTCAGTGATAATCTGAGAGAATTTGAACTGTAAATTCTTTCAATGGGTGGCAAATTTCTAATACCGATATCAAGCAGCCATTGGTTAAAATCAGTTTAGCCGTGCCATCAATTCTCATGTTCGTTATTAAAAACACCCGATGGAAGTGACACCATAGGGGATTTGATACAATACCTCAAAGGTATCCGCTCGCTGTCTTCTTGACACAACTGGCAATGTTCGCCTTTAAATCAAGACCGTTTGAAATAGTTTCTCAGCAGATTCAAATAAAAAAGTCAGATATACACATTTTAAAGAAATTTGACACTTTGCTTCGATGAAATGTATTGATTTTCCCTTTGTGACAGACAGATAATATTTGAATTAACAGGTACAATACAGAATTAATAGGCATGATTTTTGAAAAACAAATCATAGAATATAGTCTAGTCAATTTTTATATAGCTCACAGATAAAATATAATAATAATAATGATAGGATTTTATTCATAAATAAATTTTCGAGTCAAATATCTAGACACTTGACACTAAACATTAGACCGGTATTTTATGCAAATAATAATATTGGAAAATTACTCAAATTCTAAAGACAAAGATGATTCCTGTAAAGATTGTACTGCTTTCTATATTGGTAAAATAGGTCAAAATTTTAACATTTGAAGAGTCAAAAAGCATTTAAGATGTTTAAATAGTAATGATTTTTCTGAATTTTCCAATCACTTATTAGAAAATAATCATACTTTTAATAAAAATTCATGATTGTCTGTTTTATATACAAATAATGTTGGTGAAAAATTTAATAATTTAGAATCATTAGAAGCGTGTAAAACTAACCAAAATATTATAAATAACCAACTAAATTTAATCACATGTCATATTCTAAAAAATCAAGTCAATTTCCACAACTTTCATCATCATAACAATTTAAGTACTTGCTAAATTTGTTTTTTAAATAATTATTATTTTATAAAAATTTCAAAATATATTTGAATAATGTGACTATATATGGTTTTTGATTAGTTAAACTGACATCCTGAAGAAGGAAATGATGTTTTCCAAAACCGGTTGATGTTTTAAATTACTCATTAAGTGGTTTTAATAAACAAAGTTGAACAGAAAGGCATTAGTGCATTAATATTAAAGGTTGGCGAGGGTAGAGAACATCAGTTGCACATTTAGATTGTTCTATTCAACATTCTCCCTTGCAGACTAAACATATGTCATTACTTTATCGAAGAATTTCTCTTTCTGAGCTAAATCGTCTTCCACATTAATGAAACACCACAAACATTGTTTAATAATCAAAGTCATATATTTAACATCAAGAAAAACAAATTGATATTTTAATTTTGAAAACTGATTGTAATGGTAATGAAATAATTATAATTATTATCTAGGTACCTACATCACATTTAAATCATCTTACAACAGCATTTTAATATTATAAATTTTAAATTAAAAGGTATAACATACACTTACTATTTAATGAAGTGTATAATTTTCCCATTCAATTTTAATTTTTAACAAACAATATTTTAGAATTTTATTTATAAGATTAATGACAATTTGATACCACCGTCTATTAAGGGACTGGTTTATATAATAGAGAACTGGCTTAGCATTTGAGATTGATACTCAGTTAATTAAATGTTAAATTTAAATAATAGCCACGTAAATAAGATTGTTAAAGATTTCAATTTGCTGCTAAAAATGATATTAATTAGTATTCTGACATTATAAGAGTCAGCGTACTCGTACCTACATGGACAGTATTTTAATATCAAAAAACTTTTCAATCATAGTAATAGAAATGAGAGAAAATTTTCAATTCGTTAGAATCTGAATAAAAAGAAGAAACTAGAAGATTTTTATCTAATAGTTTAATAACAGCTTATAAAATTAAAATATCATATTTTCAAAAGAGAGTGGCAACTGTACCTGCACCTGCTGTGTCTGGCCGACGACCGTGACGCAGCCGACACCTACAAAAAAAAACAATATTGTCAATACTGACTTATTTTATTTTTCGTGTAGTGTCAGTGATTAGACTCTTCGAATCTTTCAGCGATCCTTATTGTCCGTGTCAACAGAATGAGGCATGATAAATCTCTAATTAGTTGATCACAGCTTGAGAACTTATCAGCGAGACTTGACATATGCACTCGCTCGTCACTTAGAACTGTTTACTTAGTAGTATTTATTCTATTCAAAAGTAAAACAATTTATTCTGTTTAAAATTTTTTTTAAATAATAGACAGAATGGGTCAAAGGTCAATGGACTGACATTTCACGTACAAGTATGAAGTAAGGTGTGAGACAAATGACGGCACCCGAATCTATGAGACTTGGTGCACACGCAGTGGATTACGAAAGTCGAGAGTTGACTCCAAAGAATCTCAAAAGAGTCAGAGATGGTTTCGAGACGAACATCTCATTAGTGAACACGCGTCATCATTGACACTGTTAGACTTATTGCTTGTACATACTGATTGCCTTTTTATAAAAATGATGTATTTGATTAACATATTTCAAATGTTATAAAAAAATATTATATGTTTTCTAATGTGAAATAGGTACATACACCAATGTCTTTCTTTTCTCTTGATAGAAATTAAGTAATGGAAAACTTGGCAAGACTGAAACATCAACGATTGCCACGAGACATACGGATACAATGAAGAGAGAGACAGGTGATACAATTATCTGGTGAAGTCTGCAACTAATGACCCTCTTCAGTAATGCTGCAGTTTTGGTTGTGGTATCATCATTATCACAGTGACTACGACTCCTCTGCCAAGAGCTTAGCGAAGAAGAAAAATAATATTTCAATGACTGTGAATTGAATGTTTCAGCCACATCCAAGAGGCTGAACAATTGTGGTATCATTGGACGTAGAGCACGCGGGAAGAGAAGAAATCTTCATTTGTTAAGGCAAAATTGAATGAATTAAATAAAGTCATTTTCAGAGACGAATCCATTGTTGCAATAATCATTGATCACACTGAAAATGAACTGACAAAAAAGCATCCGTCTGTTATCGTTGAGGTTGTAAGAGGGGTACAGGAGTCGTAAGGCTGCACATCGTCCAGGGAATGGTAAAACATATGAAAAAGTATTCTTGGAAAATATCATAAAAAAATCTCTGAGATCTATTAGAAGGAAGCTTTTTGGTTGCTTTGACGTGGGGTGACTCGCCTACATGAGGTGAACTGAGTTACCAACTCCAGTTACAGTCCTCTGACTTGAATTTGAAGGAGAATCTATGATGATATTGATGTAAATAAATTTAAAAAAAAGTTAAAACTTGCAAAAAAGGTTTCATAATAAATGATAACATAATTATTCATTTTATTCAAATAATTATTTGACGTTCAAAAACATTTCAAAAGACTAAATTTCCATTGTAAACAATGGGAGGAGTAATGTCAATCTAAAGGCAAAAGGAATAGTCATTGAAATCGATTGTATATTAATTATACTCACAGAAAAGGCACAGCAAGGAAATAACAAAATTCATAATCATTTCACTGGCGGAGGATTTAGCAGCACACTGAGCGCAAAGATTAATATTATATATGACCTGTTAGGTCATTGTTATCGGTAAAATTATATAAATAGCCTCAAAGCCGTAAACAATAAGTATATACAGGGTGTAACAGACCTAGTCCACAATATTTTATGAGTGGATACCTGACTACATTATGAGTCGAAAATGTTCAAGCGATATGTCCACATTCTGCACCGTAACAAAAAATATTATTATATGAAATTTTTACAAAACCATGTTAACATGTCTATGTACTTCGAAATAAATATATTATTTACAAAATTGATCTATTATTAATCTATATCTTTGCATCAGGTCCTAAGTTATGTAACAAAAAATAGTCTTGCCGCTCGAAATTCGATTACCTTTAACTTTTTGCGTTCAATATATAAAATATTTCAATTAATCGAAAAAAAATTTGAAATGCCTATAGATATATGACATGGTTGAGATTAGGCCTATATTCTTTGAACATTTACAACTCATAATTTAGTTAGGTATCCACCCATAAAATATTGTGGACTAGGTCTGTTACACCTTGTATATAAATGTCTACGAAAGATGGACAAAAATTATTTTTAAAAACATTTTGTTTATTTCCTTTCTGTTTCAGCGTAATACAAATCATTTTACATTTAAATAAAATATTATTATTAATATTAATATTAATGTCCTTTTTTATTCTTCAATATTTTCTCTTTCGTTCTCTGTAGAATCTGAAAAATGTGTTACTTCTCAAAAAACCCACCATCTGTCAAATAACAATTATGCAGACAATTAATCCTAACAACATCACAATTGCAAAATGTTTTATTCTGGGCTATTCTGCCACGGTTCTCCAACCTCTCTGGCCGATGTTTTGAAACGCGCCAGCGACATCGGCCCACCTAATGGTGGACCCTGCAATGGAATTCGAAACGTCAGTTTTTGATATTTACATAGCTTTCAGGATTCGTACTATCCGTGTATTGAATCTTTAGTAATTAACTTATCCATCAGCAAGCTCGTCGATTGTTGAGGCTTCTAACGGAACCATCTTCCAGCTTCTGATTTTCCTAGTCATGCTAAGTCTTTTGCAGACATTCTCTATTTCTGGTATCATCAACACTGACATCTTATATGTAACTTCCTTACCATTTTCTCCTCGTTCACAAACCATCTAAGTGACATAATTCTATTCACTATGCTAATGTCAACTTTACATTTTCTCCTAATTTGTTTATTATTTACTCTATCATAAATTGATTTGTCAAAAACAAAAGTTAATCATAATCATGAATGTTAATGTTCAGTGAAAAAACATATGCATATTAAATACTCAGACTGCACTCTTTATATTAACTATAGATATTATATAAAGTTCTGTAGTGAAAGGAGTAATAAAAGATAATCTGTTTGTACAATAAATAGCGTAGTCAATAGAATTAAGAAAGGATCACTGAGATAGTTAGTCATGCGGGATGTATGAGTGACCCGAGAGAATGATAAAGAAAATATATGAGGTAATTATTGATGGCAACAGAAACAGAGAAGCCGAGTGAGATCTGGCACAATCAGTTAGACCAGATGGTCCTGTTATAAGGTTCAAAAATTGATAAGCGTGAGTAAGAAGATGAGTATGAAAGTGAACGAGGCAAAAACGGTATGCCAATAATTGAAAAAATCTGTGGCAATTATATGTCTGAAGGTAAGTAAGTTAATTATGTACTTAGTTTCTAACCATGCTATGAGTAACACAATTGTTATCCTTGGATACTCTTGTAATAGTTATGTTTAAAAAAAATAATTTTGATATTAAATGAAAAACAGTTTTTTTTTATAATAAATTCATTCGCTTTCTTTTTATTTAAATATAAATCAGTTTCGTAGATTTTAAATTATATCAATAGTATGTTTCAGAGTGACAAATATGTCATAATTAGTAACTTAGTAACACATTAGTTATAGGTCATCAATGTTAAGCAATTATATGGCAGTAAAAAAGTATTCATGTCGCCGGGGCCACCGCTATTAGAATTTCACGGATGTGAGTGTAATGTCACCGTCGATGTGCAGGTTGGTGATTCTGTGAAACTGGATATGGTGCTGGTAGTTGCAGAAGAAGTTATTGTTTATGTCAACCTAAAATCGCAAAATATTCATCGTTAATTCCAACCGCAAATCTATTTGTGTATTCAATTATGTGACGTAATATGGGGCAGAACAAATGATCAGCTTCTCAATAAAATATTACTTTTTACTAACACAAATCTTTTAAACTTGACAGTGGCGATATATTTTGGTTGCACTGCCATATTATTACAAGCCATGAAATTTCATTTTTGTGACAGTACAAAACACTAGCTTAATGATAGAGGAGTGATGGACGAAGGCAATTTGCTTTTATCCATAAGAGGGAGTGGATTCTTACCTTGAACCCGCTATTCTCCACCGTCACCTTGATCTGGAATGGCTGGGAGCGTGTCAGAGGATTGCTGCCACTTATGTCCCAAGTTCCCCACTTTTTGTCCTTGCGGTAATTCCTCACAACCTTTGGGTCGACAAAGTAAGGCTTTAAGTGGAACGCAATGTCTTTCGACGGAAGGCACCCAAAATCCACAGTAAAACTGGAATAATTTACGATATAAAAATGATTAAATTTGAATTTTTAGCACTTTGTCCAGTGTGTTCATAGATTCAACTAAGATTGTTATTATGTGCATGTACATATAATTACATAATTAAATCTAACAATAATTTTATTTTCTTGCAGATGTTTGGCTGATTTTATGGATACAGAATTTTATTTAATAAAAATATTCATAAATGATCCTATCACTATGACATTTCAGTTAAAGATGAATAAGGTCGTGTTTATAACATCTCAGCTTATGACAAGGTACTAGAAATAATTTTTCATTCAAAACAAAAATACAAAATAATTTAAAACAAACTAAACTGTGATAAATTTTCATCGCACCTGACTAAGAAATTGTCTCCTGCGCACCGCGATTCACAATTATAAATATTTAATTAGTGTTGTTGAAATATAATAGTAAGACAAAATTGTTTATGTTTATACAATTAAATTCCAAATTAAATGTAATTTGAACATATCATTTTTATTAAATAGAAATCAATAAAACATTGTCTTTTATAGATTCTTCATTGTATCAAACAAATGCAAGCCATACAAAAATTTGGTATTGAAATTCGAACAGTAAAAATAAACTTTTATTCAATGTTTGACAGATGCCAAACTTTGGCATGTTACCTACTTGTCGGCATGGGGCACCACGAACCCCGTGATATCCACGCTCCAACCCGACTGCACCTCGTGAGGCAGGAGCACGTTGTATGGTAACTTCAAGCTCTGTAACATCGCACAAAACTTCACATCAAACTCCACGGATACGAGATATTAGACTTGGAACAGTATAATGTGAGAAACATTTCGGTAATTAAATTTTTGTAAATTATTTTATAATATTTATAATAAACAGAAAATAAAATGAGATAAATGTATCACACCACACGTGCTAGAATTTCTTTTTTCGATCAGAAAAAATAATATGGCTATAATTTAAATGGTCAGCATAATATTGAGGTTTTGGTCAGCTCTAAAAATTTTCCAGTGGCAAATATAGTCAGTTGAGCCGCCACTTGTGGTCAGCGAGTAGAACAAGATTGATCAGCAAATAATGTCACATTAGGCACCTCTAAAGTAGTTGATATAGCTAATTAAATGCATTTGCAGCAACATAAGTAATAAAGAGGTAAATAGTCAGATTTAATAACATTTTGGCAAGCTGTAAAAGGTATTTTATTGTGCTGAGCTAAACCTAACCTAACCAAATATAACCTTTTTGTTGCTGATAAATTTTATAACCCTGCTGGACCAACTAACAATTTTGTTTCATGACTATTTATTTTGAATACAGATAAATGTTAGGCTGTTTAAAGATGTGTTTACCTGCTGATAATATGTGGTTAGCAAACAAACTAAATTATGAGTCTGATATTTTTTCACTGCCGATAAAAACATAATATGAAGTCCAAATGATTTAATATCCGGCGGATCATTTAATTACTTCTCAAATAATATTCATAAATTCAGTTAAATAAAAAATTTCCCTGGTGGAAGACAGAACCCCGGTCTTGCGCGTGGCAGGTGGGGATGGCCTCCACACTGACGAGGAATCAAACACAATAAAATAAAAATAATAATTTTAAAATATTTTAAGCTATATTAATACTGGCTTCTTACAAAGTTCAACAAGGGTTACAAATTTTTAAATAATATTTAATATCAGTATTGAAATTTGATATTAAAGATGTATAAGCAATGTATTAAACTCTAATCTAAAAAAATAGCATTGTACATTGAATTTGACACCAGAGTCTATTAGGGAAGTACTTAGGTGGTGGAAGATCGATACTGATTTTGATGGCATCTGGAATCGATCTTAGTACTGGTAAAAGTGAAAATAAAACAAAAGGTAGTGAGAGTATGTAAAATGTTACAAAATTGTATAACGCTCTGTGTTCTTTATTAAAAGCGAATAACTAGAATTAGTAAGGTAGTAAGGTAAGAGAAATCCTTTCTAACATACTCAACTCGTGAAAACTTCAAATTTAACACATTATATTAGGATGTCCATATGCACGCGATACAAGGTGAGATGAAAGGTTCTAAGGGCATAGTAAAGTTATATCAACGAAAAACGCTTGTTGTAATGCGAAGAGGAAAAAAAAATTCTTACATTACAATTTACAATACACATAGTTATATTCGTGCCCATATTGAGGCAAACCTTTTACATTTTTTGTAGATTTGTAGATGCTACTTCCTAATTTAAAAAAAAAAACTTTTAATATATAGCATTAAAATTATTTTGAATTAGATTAAAATAATTTGAAACAATAGGCAGTTATTTTAAAACAGTAATTAATAATTCTAATGTAGATGTAAATGAACATTTTTATAATAATATCTACTAGTGTTTAAAACCCGTCCAATGACCATTGTTCAACTATCAATTTTTCTGAAATGAATGTTTTTTCATATTAATTAAACACTAACAGTAGTATGTAATGAAAACGAGAGGAAATATTTACTGTGAATATGTTTTGAAAAATATGAAAAGATCTGAACAAAATGGCTTTTTAAAGTGTTATAAAAACTTAACATATGTAATATTATACTAATTATTGTGTTTGCTTGTATGTATCTTGGATGTACCTAGAGATAAATAAATAATCGGTTAAAATGAGCAGCTGTACCTGAAGACCATTCTCGTCGGCGAACACGACACACAGGAGACCTACAAAAAAACCATTAATTAAATTTTTAATGCAGTGTTAATTATGAGATTCTGTGGACATTGTTGTATTTACTTCCAATGATGATTGCCTTTGTATAAAATTGATTATGTCTTTTAACAAAACAAAATAATTAGATTTTAAATTAAATACTTTCAGTCTTATAAACGACGTTCATTTTAATTTTACTTCAAAGTTCAATATGCCGTTCAATCCGGCTAAAGCGAACGTGGAATCTATAGCTCCCTTACTTTTATGCTAAATATGTTGATAATATATATTTTTACGCATATTTTAGCCACAATATGATTTAATATTAAACTTATTCTTTATGTAAGTTGCAATTATTTATTTCGTATATATTTAACACAGTTGTCTTTCAAACATGGCAAAATACTACGTAATTATGAAACAAACGTGTTAAGCGTCAATCTAATATATATAGGTACTTTGACTGATTTCAAAACATATTCATATATATATCAACTAGGTACTTCAATAAATTATTTAATTTTCAATCGATTAATTCAAATTAAAAAAACTCTAGATACCTGTTTTTGATATTTGTGGGATAGAAAATCAAGCATTTTATTGTCGCCTTTTTCTATAAAATCGTTCCTCTCTCTCAAGATTTACGTAACAAATAACGTCCTTTAGTATTTGTAAGCAGTTTAACTATTAGCTCATCATGTGTTTTTGGTATTGAATTTCACAAATTTTAAATTGATAAAATGAAAGTACACCCTTAATTACGGTAAATAATATTCAGTTAAACATTACTGTAAAGTAAAGTAACATTAGTGTAATCTAAGTAACAGTTTTACAAAAAGTTTAATCTAGTGTATAACTTAATATAATAATAAAAATAATAAAAAACCCACATTTTTGTAAAAACTGCGAAAATATTCATTATCATTTTTTGGCGAGGGGGGGGGACCTCCTTAACTATAACGTAATTATTTATTTGCTTAAAATAATTAATTGACATAAAAAACATTTCAAAGGACTAAAATTCCACTATAAACAATGGAAGTAATGTTTCTAAAGACAAAAGTATTTATTAAGGAGAACACATTCTTATTGTGAAGTCGTAATTATTCAGAATATAAACATTTTCGACAAAATTGATTTTATATGTATATATTTATAATATAATATGTATATATTTATAATATTAATACATTAAATTAGGATTTGTCTGTTTCATGTATTAATTGTACTCACTCGAAAGACACAGCACTGAAGTAATAAAATTCATGATTATTCCAATACTGAGCGAGGATACAAACTTACTAATACATAAGATGTAAATTATGTCAGTTTTTATACCCAGATTCTCTGGTCAGGTCGTACTTCAGATAACCTGATTTTTTTAAAGCACGAACCGACTAAATATTAAGTCATTGTTATCAGAATAGCAAAAATAGTGAAAAAAAAAATTATATATCGATCATTTACTATGTTAGCAGCATAAAAGTTGTAAACAATTAATAAATATGTTTATAAAATAAATTTAAAAAAATATTTTGTTTATTTCCTTTCTGTTTCAAGGTTTTACATTTATATAAATATAAAAGAATTATAATAATTATTTATAATAATAAATGTCCCCTTTTATTCTTCAATTTGTCCCCATTCATCTTCTTTTTTATGAATGAAATCTGGTGATCGTTCTCCTTTCTCATTGTGGAAATATAGCAACCATACAAAACTTCATTTCAAATGCACGTTTACCAACTTGAAACATTCAAAATGAACACTTCATTCAAAGTATGTTGGTACCACGATTACCCCACTCCCGATGCAGGTCTAAATCGCTTTGCACTTCATATAGTTCAATGAAGTGTGATTGAGTGTGGTTAAGCCGTTATTTAAACCGTTATTGAACTATACTTTAATGAAGCATATGAAGTATGTAGTGTGATACTTCGCGAAGTACACACTTCAATGAACTACATGAAGTGAGCAGCAAACTCGTGTAGTACTTCGCAATGCTTAGTTTTCTACACCTACACAGTTCGCAGTTAACTGTGTGCGTTGCTAAGTGAGAGCTATTTGTGAACATACTGTGAAGTATTGAACTACCGAAGCGTCAGCACGATTTAAAATGTGTGAAGTGTGAGTATTTTGAAGTACTTCTTGCAGTGTGGACCCATCGCTACACCTTGGCCATCGAGGAGGCCTTATATCATACTCATATACTTGTTATTTTTGCTTTAAATATACTTTCCGCCACGTTTAAACGCTTGTAAGACATTCAATATCAAATTTGTTCATTTTTAAATAGCATTTTATTATATTGACCTGGGTACATAGGATAGTCGTTTTACTTGTGTGTTTTTCAGGGAACCGGAGAACCCCTGCATTATTTAGTCTTGAAATGTTAATTATTATCAATTATGGCGAATACATTTTTGTTGTGAAGTTGCATTTTTAGAATATAGTTCTGTGGCATTTTAATACAAATTAAATTAATCAACTAGAAAGATATACCGAAAAAATAGGAAAAGGTCCAGGTTATAATTCCGGTAGCAACTAAATATTTTTTCGATAGATAAATTTTTTTCTTGTCGATTAATTTAATTTGTATTAATTATTATCGCCTGAGTGATGCCTGACGAATACAAGCCCACCCTCAGGGTGCGTTGAGACAGGGGGCGCCCTACGAAACCGACTAGAAACTATTATGATAATCACCCGAGCGAATGAAAAGTGTGGGGGGCGGCCGCACGATTAAGTGACTCAAAAAATACAGAGAGTAACAGCAGAGCTGGTTGAAATATTGAGACAAATCAAAAATGTCGACCTCGAAGACTAGTTTCCAAATCTCTGACATTATGAAATCTCCAGACAGTTCCTGTAACAGTAGCTAGTTGTGGTTATAGCGAGCGAAGCGTTAGCAAACTGAAATTTATTGTATCAAATAAATATGAAAAAAAAAGGGTTTTCTTATTTTGGATGGAGAATATTTAGCAAGGGTGGGGGCACTAATTTAATGACTCTCATCAGAAATAACAGTCAGGCGTCAACCTATTCCAGTAGAGAGGCAGGGGGAGGAGTTTATTAGGTCATTATCGAAAATTTTGTCTCCTGGAACGAGGTCATAGATAAGAAAAGAATGACGAGGCTCAAATCCCCGACCACTTGATCCATAGATAAGGCTTGATCACCAATCGAGGGTCTTGCCATTAGATAACAAGCAAGTACCTAAGTACATTTCTCAATTTAGTTGTCCCTTATACACCTATCTAATAATGTACTAGACTGCACTTCCTTAACTTTCGTACCTTTATTTATTTGAAAAGATTAAAGTGTTGCGGTCCGATCTCATTTAAATATTTTATTTCTATTATTTTTAACAAATATTTTTTTTTTTTAACAAATATTTTAATATTTCAGAAAAACCCACCGTTTGTCACTTATCAGAGTTTTTATCATTTTGCTCTAAACAACGTCATAATTGCCGAATCGTTCCATGTTTTATAATATTAGGTTGTTCCAAAAGTAATGGCCGATCTTAATACTGTATCAATTTTATTGATTTTGTTAAGAAATATTTGTTCAATTGTTTTTTGTTTAAAATTAGGAATTGGATATACATAAATTAATTTCCATTCCCTTTTTGTTAAAATGGAGTTACGACTGAGGCCATACTGCCCAAATACATGCCCATCATCCATTCAAGCAGCCATATCTGAATTTTATTCCAATGAAGTAATATTACATAAAAACCTTTTGACATAACCACTCTTATTTCAATGTGTCATTCGTACAAATGCCAGAAATAGGTAATATTTTTAGAATAAATACACCTCACACCGTCTTTAAAATCAAAAAATCATCCGTAGAAATCTGCAAGATTCATTTTTCTATTAAACTATTATTCTATGCAACTTGGAATTTTGTTTTTCAATTTTTATACATTTTTCGGCCGCCCCCTTGGTTTGTCCGCCATGGGCAGGCGCCCGCTCTGCCTGTGCATAACCCCGGCACTGGATAGCACCGATTAACCGAAGAGAATCCATCTGGCTTCACGTTTTCAAGCACCTCGATAACTACAATATTTACACCAAAAACAAACAACAAAGATGCGGTGAAAAATAAAAAATTTAAAGAATTATAGTTTTATTCTACAGCCATAAACAAATTTGTAATTGGTTAACAAAAATTCATAGAATCAAATGGCTCTTACTTTGATAAGTAAAGTGATAAAAAATTGAAGGATAAAATCGGTCATTATTTTCGGAACAACCTAACGTGAATCAAAACATGGTCATTATGATAGCACAATCGGTTGCGGGAAATTCCGAGTAAACATCACAACAAGAAATTATTTTTATGACCCTTAAACACTCGACTGATTATTAATAAAAAATATGAAAGACCAAATAAATGTTCGTGCATTGCACGTATTTGTTGCCAGCGAGAAAATATCTTATCAAAATTTTATGTCATTTTTGAAACCTTACAATTTTTTAGTATTTATTTATTCATTATTCAATTAGGTACTTATTTTCATTCATAAATACCGGTAAACTTAAAACATCTCAAGAAAATAATGTTTCAGGAGTTGTAAGAAAAGCAAACTTGTTACGTGTCCCTGACATACGTAGCGCCTAATTCAGAACCCCCTAAAACAAATTTGGGATAATTAGAGTTAAAAATGCAATTTTATAGATATATTTGTCAGCTATATGCAGAACACATTGTTTCTCATAAAAGCCACTTAAATCGTAGTGCGTAGTAATTTGGTTCATCACTTACACCTACGACTGTTAACAATCTTCAACTGGTCATGTCAAAACTGAAGATATAATTCTCAAGTCTATGAAAGCACGGGAGCTTATTTAAAAAACACTTAATTTAATCACAGATTTAATACAAACTCTCGAGTGTAAGAGCGGTTACATGAACAGTAAAATTAAATAGGTTAAAAGAATCACATGTCCAATCATGCCTTCGGTTTCTCAACCGTGCAACGCATGCACCAACGTGTGCAAGTCCGCAGGTAGATAACGCCATAAATCCATAGTCATCATAACATCATTAACTGCTGATATCCGATTTTTTTTGGAGATGTGAGAAATGCTCTTTCCTCGGAGAAAGCATCTATCTTTCTGTTTCAACAAACTATTTATTTTTACTCAATGCAAGTATTTTGGTTTTTCGCCAATGAACCTTTAGTACATTTTATACTGGCTATCTCATTTCGCAAATCTGGTTACATCCATTTTCCAGTTTCCATCTTTAAAACTAAAAATTCAAGTTGGCTCAACAAAAGGTATGACAAAAGATTCAAAGAAGGCACCACGCAACTATATCTATAAATCGGAGCATATTATAGATGTGCACAGAATGACTGAGGGAGAAACCAATTGCCTTTGCAAAATGTGATTTTACCAGATTATTCTTAAAAATACATAAATTCATTCATACTGAAGAGGAACCTTTCGCTTGTACTGAATGTAAAATTATTATTCGTCTGCAAACTTGAAACAACATAAGCTTACTGGAGAAAAATTATTAGTTTACAATGAATGCAACTATACCTTTGAAACCAATGTTTAAAGTTTCAGAATGAACTATACTGGAGAGAAATTGTTCGCTTATTAAGTACGCTTTGTAGATTGAAACTACACAAGAGTCACATCAGACAAACATCTATCGCTTGTGCCGAATGCAGCTACATTTACAGCACCTACGTCTCGGAACTTTTGAAAATACATAAATTGATTCACACAGGAGAAAAACCCTTCTTGTATAGTCATTGTAAAAATATACAACGCATTAGCGAATTTGAAATGACATAACCTGAGAAAACTTTAATTTGAATACAGTTTTACTGTCTAAAGTTTAAAGGTTCGCGTAATAGATTCAAGCTACACTAGAGACAAACCTTTCGTTTGCGTTAAATGTGATTACTCTTGTATCACTTTGCGAAATTTGAAACTGATGCCATACTAAAATGAGTCGTACTAGATAAGCCAAAATACATGAAAATGTTCAAGTTTCTTATATTCTTTACCAAAATTAACCTAAAATGGGCTATACTCTAGTATCTTTAGTATGTATGGGTGCCGTTTCAGAATACCTTTATCAATCCCTCACCTCCCCCTTTAAATAAACTTATAAGTTTAGAGTAGATACTTGTGCAGAAGTTTCCTTTACAATTATATGCATTTGGGGGTTAGGAAGGTGGGTAAATGAAAGAGAGATGATTGGCATGTTGATGTTTATTGTGACACTATGAACGGACAAGAAAGACAGATTTTTACAGATAGAATGAAGAGATGCAGAAGGTGCGCGTGTATTATGAAATTAATCGAGTCGGCGGTCTCGCTCGGCGTGCGTGGGTCGGCAAGACCGTCGTTGCAGAGCGACAAAACTGGAGAGATGTCATCGGTGAGGAATCGGGTTAGACGTGTAGCGGCAGCCGGCAGAGCTATATCGCTAGCATCGATGCTAGTGGTGAATTTGAAATCTGATCCCTACATATATAAGTTCAGTGTGAACATGAAAATGGTTTCTCTCCAGCGTGAAAAAGTAAATTAATTTTTGAATGACCTTTTCGATTACACATATAATTACACTAAATACAAGAAAATGATTTAACTAACTTCAAGGTGCATGTGTCTTTTTAAGAATGCTTTCTGGTTAGATGCACAAATGTATTATGAACATAAGAATGACATATCCTTAGTGTAATCAAACATATGTCTTGTTAAGGTTCTTTTCTAATTACATGTATTAAAACAATGCGAACTTAAAAATTGGATTTTTGCATCCATCGTTTAATATTTTCTTTGGTAGTGAGAGAAATTGTTTATTTTAAGACGACAATATGAGGCAGCTTTCTTCTAATTATGGAAAATTATAAATGCAAGAAAATGGAGGTGGCTCTATATATTTAGAGTACTGAAAATTACTATACATTGTCATGAAATAATACAACAGTTGTCTACAGTTTTAACTCTGTATAAACATATTGTAGCTGTGTGTAAAGGGACAGTCGTTAAGATATACAACAGGTGTGAGTTCCAATTCCAAAGTGGCAGTTCCAGATTGCTTGCTAAATTTTAACTAAACTCCTTGTATCCGGTGATGTATCCTCCATGTATGCACGTAATGTGAATTCAATAGCTCAAATTGACAAAATTTAAACGAACTTCGGGCCGCTACAAATACCTTACTGGTGTTTACGCTTTGTTCTGGCTGGTCTTTTACGCCATCAAATGAGGAAAAGTATCTATATAATTGAATTTATAAAGAATTTCCATACCTAGTGCAATATGAATCTTTCAGGTCAGGCTATACCTCGTTAGGGGAATAATCAAATATGAACTCACACTACACAGAAACAAATCTAAGCTGTCATTATAAATAAAACATTTAAAAAATTGTATTTTTCACTCCAATTCATTAACTATCACATTAACGATTCATACTAAATATCACGCGCACCTCTTAAACAAACATAACTTTTTTTGAAGGTCTTGATTATATTTGGTACATTTTTTTATTTTATTATTGTGTTCAGTTTGTAGTTTATTATAATTTGACTTTTTAAATTTAATTAAAAATATTTGGAACAATATGGAAGAAGAAATAATCCAAAAATTATTAGAAAGCATCCCTAAAAGACTGCAAGCCATTAGGGAGACCGTACACTATATTAAAATGATGTACCTTGTTTCATAGCATTTTTATTCCGATGTATTTAAAGGCTAATTGTTGATTTTGAAGCATAATTTATGTTTTTTTTCAATGTCTGATAACTTTTAATTCATTTATCCTTTAGCTGTATATTGTTTTGTTTTAATAAAAATACACTTCTGAATTGTGTTTACCATGTGAATTTTAGATTAAAAAAAATAGTTTTAAAAAGTTCTACTTCATTAGTCAACTTTTTTGAGTGTCCTCTTAATTTTGCATAATATGCAATAATGTATGTTTTAGAGTAAAAATATATGTTTGTGCCAACCCCAATGGCATAAGCCACAGGATGGTTTCATAGTGACAATACTGCTTTATTTTTTATGACATATCTGTAGAAGTCAGCAGACTGTTTAGCGGTTCTCGTCCTGTTGGGAGAACTGAAGTCTACGGCGTACAAACCAAAGTGTCCCCTGCAACAATATTAAAAAATGGTGATAAAAACTTGAAATAGACCAAGGTTGAGTCATTCATTTTAATATCTCTGTTAATTTTATGTGGAGAGAATATTTAACCTAACGAATTAGCATGTCATGTCTTTCGATGCTTCGTCCAGTACTCAGGCACAGATCAGTGCGTGAGTCTGGTTTGTGAAGTCCGCAACATATTTTTATAACCAGTAATCTGCTCAGACGTGGAAAAATTAATATGATTAGCTAAATACATTGATTATGTTACTTTTTATGTTTATAGAGTTAACTTAACATTAGTTTACATTACAATTCAAGAAGATTTAAGATTCTTCAGCAATGGCAATCCTTCTAAATTTGCAAACTATATTTTACAGACTGGCCACACTTTTGATAATTAAGAAATTAAAATATCTCCTAATAGTAATTAAAAAAAAAAATTATTATTAAATATAACAATTAAACGGTTTATAAGCGGTTTATAAAAAGTTTATTACTTTTAAAAATTAATATTAATTATGATTTGATCAATTTAATCACAGAAAAAAAATTGTTGATTAAAAATATTTTGGAATTGCATTTCCAAAAATGCATATATGAGGATTATTTGTACTAGAAACAAAAACAGCTGAGTGTAGTTGATAATGAGAACACATTTAACAACTGTTTTTTAATGGAGAGATCAATGTACAAGGCAGAATCCAAGGAAAAGAGACAATTCTGATGAAGTCTGCAGCTGGTGTTTCGTAGCAAAAGCCTAGGCAACCAGGCAAAAAATATTATTATTCATCAAGAATTGAGCTTACTTGTATCCGCTGCGCCATTCGAAGTTGTCCATGAGGCTCCAAACCGTGTACGCGACGATGTTGCAGCCTTCATCGATGGCATCTAACATGGCTGACATGTACCTTCGCATGTAATCAACCCGCTTAAAGTCTTCTAGCTCCCCAAAGTCCGAGTACCCGTTCTCCATGATGTGAACCTCCGGATTATCGTATTGCTCTCTAATCCAGTGAAGACAGTGGTAGAAACCGCGTGATAATACCTAGAAAATATGCTATATTCTACCACACTAATTAAATTATATTACGTCCTTAGATTTAAGAGATCTAGACTATTACACAGCCACAATATTCGGCAAACTGCACCTTGTACTTTGATTTCTACTCTGTACGAATATTCCAAGCGTATTCTTTTCCATGAACTAACTGGGTTGCCTTAAACATGGGGATACAAGTTTCAGCACCACGGTGCAAAACTGGGAGGACACTGACACACCAATTAATAACTTTGGTCCGAGGTGTTGTGAAAACTAATTTAAATTAGTTGTTGTTCCCGGTACCGGTGGGTACATATTCACTCATTGCCTTTGTATGCTGAACCTGCGATGTAGGCATAACTAGGTGAGTACATCAAAGCATGTGTGTATGGCAAGGCGTCACAACTAACAACACTATAAGACACCATATGTTCTAAAAGAACACCATGTAATTGTAATGTGCTATTGGCCAACCGCATAGAGGGGATGCAGTTCATTGCTTTCACCTGTAGCCATTACTCTTCTCAGTCATTCTTGCTTCTCTACATTTTAGTGAATAAACAGCTGACGACTAATGAATATACCTTTTTAGTCACTTGCCTACCTTATTTCCAAATCCTGTATTGAACTGGCATTAAGATGGAATACTGGCCCATGTTAGCCTATAGTTGTTAGTGCAGAGGTGATGCCCATCTGCATCACATTACAGTTCTATGTGCAAGTCTCAGTACAGAGGTATACTTTTCTATTATAAAATATATATGCGTATTCCAACAAAAAGACATTTTGAAAAGCAAAAGGGCAAGTCAAAAATTATCTACAATTTATTTACACAGACTTTACGGAAGCCAAGCTCATCATGGATGATATGACAGAACCATGAGTGACGTACAAAGAAGGCGCTACCTCACCGATGGTAACTCGCCTATTCGCTAGAACCATCTTTCGAGCTCGCTGAATCTTGTCATTTGTGGTGGAGGTTGATGGGCGTTTTGCTCCCTCTTCGTGCGTAACACTCGTCCAGCCACAATTAAACTTCTTGATCCACAAAAAAACACTTTTACGTGATAAAGCACTGTCTCCATATTGTAATAAAAGTTGATACGAGTGAAACATATGTGTTAAGAAACACTGCTCTTGCCGCTGCTTTAAATTTGTTTCAGAAACGACCGCTGCCCGAATTTCAGGAAATGACCCAGCGATTGGAGTTACCGGGACCATGCACAGGTGACAAAACTCCATAAAATTGTCCCAACCCCACTCTGGTAAATTCCACCGGCCATTCCGATACTGCACGACAACAACTGATGGAGCGACTTACAAGTGGAGGGGTGCCCCTTCCCCCACTACACCGCCATGAGACGGGCTAACGCATGCGCGCGGCATGTACAAATAAGATCGCCGGCGCTAAACAAGATTCTCGCAATTCTGTTGGTGACAAGAACGGCACGAGTCGATTCTGAACAGTGAATCCAGCGACTCTGCCTGAGCATGCTGCTAGCTGCCACCAATTTCGCACACATGACCGCAGTCATACCAACTCTAAGCAAGCATGTGCAGAAGGCAAAATGACAACCTTGATGGTGCGTTATGACGAAAGTGTAAATAATTTTTGACATGCTCTTTTATAGCATTGTAGATTATTTATTTATATAGATTGTCATTGAATTTTGCATACATTCTCTGCACTGAGATTTGTTGAATGGAAATTAAGGTTTACCGATAGCCACGGGGATGCATTAGACTTCTGCCAATTGGCCTTGGTGTAGAACTGCAGGCCTCGGTCATGGTAATAAGACACCTTGCCCGGCGAAGGATCGTAAAGTTCCTTCACAACGGAGCCCGTGTAGTGATTGAAGCCGAAAAAGTCGAAGGTGCCTTTTATGAAAAGAATCTGAAAAGTTTTACAAAATTGTACCGTCAATATAATATCATTTTATAAATGGAACGATGATCGCAGTTGGGTCAGTAAAATATTATTGAAATAAAGGATATTAAAGAGATTCGACACTTGTACAATTAAAAATGTAATTTTATAAATATTACAAACACAATTATCGGACTGTATGGTATGCTTGCCGAGTTTGTGAATAATAAAATTTGCATCGTCAAAGTAAATATTGATAAAACTAGCTACATAGTGTTTAAAACCCGTCTTAGGATAAGTGCAAATGATATGTGTATGTAAGACATAATTTGAATAATTAGCTACCCATGTACGAGGCGTGTCCGTAAAATAAGTTCCACGAATTTTTTTCACATAAAAAAACTGGTTTAATTTTAAAGAAAAGTATATTTTTGGAAAGTTCAGTCCTTCTTTTATTTTTCTACATAATCGCCGTTGCGTTCTATGCACTTCTGCATTCGAGGCACCCACTTCTTTAAACCAGAGTCATAGAACTCTGCCGCCTGTCCGCGTAGAAAACTAACAACCGCATTTTGTACCTCTTCATCTGTCTTGAATTGGGTTCCGCCAAGGTTTTTCTTCAACTCGGGGAAGAGATGGAAGTCACTTGGTGCTAAGTCTGGACTGTAGGGTGGGTGAGACACCATTTTCCATCCAAATTTTTCGATGAGGGCTGTGGTTCGATAGGCGGTGTGCGGTCGGGCGTTGTCATGGTGAAAACGCACTCCTTTGGTCAACATTCCTCTTCTCTTGTTCTGAATTGCACGTCTAAGATTTTTCAAGGTCTCACAGTACCGTTCAGCATTGATTGTTGTCCCGCGAGGCATAAACTCGCACAACAATACGCCCTTTCGATCCCAAAAAACGCTAGCCATGATTTTTCCGGCAGACAGGATTTGTTTGAACTTCTTTGCTCTTGGCGAAGGAGGGTGCTTCCACTGCTTCGATTGCTCCTTTGTTTCCGGTGTGGTGTAGTGTACCCAGGTCTCGTCGCCAGTAACAATAGAGTCCAGAAATTCCTCTTCGGTTGTTCCGTGAAAAGCGAGAAATTCTTGGGCCGCTTCAACCCGCTGCCGCTGGTGATCTGCAGTGAGCATTTTTGGTACCCATCTTGCGCAGACCTTTGAATAGCCTAAATGTTCAGTCAAAATCTTGTCGATTGTGGTTTTGCTGGCCTCCGGAATCTGTTCGCACAGCTCCCTAACTGTAATCCGTCGATCTTCGAGCATTGCCGCTTCGACTCTGGCAATTGTTTCGTCGGAAACCGATGGCCGCCCTGCACGGGCTTCGTCGTGGACGTCTGTTCGGCCATTTTTAAATTCCCTGACCCATCTGCGCACCATCCCGGAACTCATACACTCTTCTCCATACACTTCACAAAGTTCTTCGTGAATTTCCTTCGCCGATTTCTTCTTAGCGGCCAGGAAACGGATAACAGACCGCAACTCGCAGCTGGCGGGAGACGCAAGAGGAAGCTCCATCGTTGACGGCTGCTGGGCCTAGACTAAACGTCGCAGCGACGCTGGCTTGGTGAGGAATTGTAGTGGGGGAACCAAATAACCTGCCTCTGCTGTCTGGTCGCGCATAGAAACGATCCTAGCGCCAGCGGCAGTCCGTGGAACTTATTTTACGGACAAGCCTCGTATATCTTATATACAGTCAATTCTGCTTAATTGGGATCAGGACATTTGACCCAATTATGTAGCTGCCCCAAATAACCGAAGCGAGCGTAAAATTATGTACAAAAAAATACATTACATTATGTATTAATAATACACGGGTGGATCTTAATTATCATCATCTTCATTTAATTTTTGTAGTTTCGATTTAATGACTTCAACAATTGCATCATCGCAATCTTCATGGTAAATTTTTATCTATTTCGTGGAAATTCTTGATAATTGACAATAGGAACATGTTCTCATTTTCCTCATTGCTCAAAATGTCAGAAATGTCTAAAGGTGTGAAGTCGCAAATAACAAAGCAATTGTGTATGGTGCATAGATAAGTATGGTGTTGGTTTTTATAGCTTGCCAACTGTCAGGGGCAAACTGTATTGCTTGCAAAAGAAAAAAAAATCCATTAATCTCTTTGGCTATTGTGGAACTTGTTAATAATTTTTTATCAATAAATTCTAGTATATAATTAACAAATTTTCTTTGATATAACATCTACAAATTTTCTATTACCCCCATGTCCATTGGTTGCACTGACAATGTGGTATTAGAAGAAAGAAATTAATCATTGAAATTATGCGAATAATATATATTGTGATCTTAAATGTACTGTCCAAATTAAGCGATGTAAATTACCTTCGTACGGTTTTCTTTCCTTGAGATTTGGCCCAAATAAGCAGATGCCCCAATTAACTGGCGGCTCGATTAAGCGGAATGGACTGTATTTATATTTTATACATTTAGAAATGGTGCATCACACTAAATGAGGATGCATATTATACTTCCAAAATGACATGAAAATATATAAGAGAAATATTACACGCCTACACACTATTTTTTTCGTTTAATAAAAACATTGAATTAAATAATTCAAAAATTTATGTTTCGATCATTTAATTATAATAATTCAATCATTTCGATGTATGGTCTGACCCATATTGATCACATTAAAACCATTTTTTCAGAAGTTATGTAAGTATCCTGACCTCTTGGGGGGTGAATACCGGCAGTCGAGACCTGCTGAACCCTTGCTCCCGGCTCCTCTTAGAAATCCTCTCCTTCATCACCGCAGGGTAGTCACCCTCCTTGGAGAATATCGGGTGAGCGAACCAGCCCAACTGAAAACATTAATATTTTGTTATATTCTCAGATAACAAAAAAACTGGAAAATGATTTGGCCAGGCTCCATTATTAAAAAAATTGCTAATTTTCCCATCATTTTGGAATTAAAACTCTCAATCTGATATGACATAAAGATAAAATATTTAAAGATGTAAAGAAAGAGAGAATCGGTATAGATGACGAATGGAATAAAGAAATTGAAAAGAAGTAAAATTTCAGTAATTACCCGTTTAAATATGTTTGTGCTCAATGTGTCAGAACTAGTAAAATACACTGGTCAAACTAAATACTGATATGGGAACACTGGCTTCTAAAACAGTTTCGGGGAAGTGGTGAGGCCGTTCACAGATCATAACGCATTTTCTGAGTCATAAACGCTGATCAAGAACGCTGGTTCTTCTGGTCCTTGAATATATATTCATTAGTACGTGTTCTATAATTTGTGCATTTGTTCCCTGACCAAATCACTAGAAATGAGTTTGTATCGAGGTAGATAGTGTTTTTCTCTTGTATCAGGCAATGGGTTATGGCTGATAATAAACTCACCCAATATATGACTATAATGGTTCAGAAAAGGACGCAGACGGACTAAAGAAGAAAAAGAACATTACCTCAAATTGTAGAGCTCTTTCCATAAGCTCCAAGTCTTCAGTGCGATTACTTTCAGGTTCAAACCAATCGCCATTTAGTGTAAGGGAGATTCTTCCTGAAACAATATTCCAAGTTGATTAAAAGAATTAATTTTTGACAGTACCGACATCGGACTTATATTTTACACAAGTCAGAAACATAATAAGAAACAAACTCAAACTGTGATCATATGAGTGGAATAGAGTGAGATGGATATTTCCATTTATATTTCTGCATGACTTCGATATGAAAAAAAATATATAGCTTCCGAGTAAGGAAAAGACCAAATGGGCAGTGAACATATTTTGCATTTTGTCTTTGTTTTACACAAAAGCACTGAGTCAATATAATAAAAGACAAAATAACAGATGAAAAATTCAAATGAATATATTTTTGTGATAAAAACAGTATAATCTTAATGGTTATTCTTACGTGACACAATATGAAATTCTCAAAGATTTTAATTTCTTTAATCTAACTCATTAAAAATTGTTCTAAATCACGTTCGGTGCAGAAATAACCCGTCGCTAATGATGGGAAATTGATTTAAATACGACAGCACACTAATTATTTATGTTTGATGCGATAACTGCACACTATCACGTAATAGGATTGTCAAAAGATTTTGTTTGTCTTATGTTATCATGCGATGTTATGTTATATGTTTGTTTTATGTTGCATACGAGATACGGAGACGTAAGGAAATTTTCAGAATACAACATTAAAATTTATAGTCTCGGATGACTAGCATAATATTCAGGACAATATGTCAGGGGCTCACCTCTCTGCAGGGGTCTGTATACCGCATCGTACAACCGGTAAGCCTTGGCATGGGCCATCAGCATCGTGTGGCCGCACAGGTAGTCGGCTACCCCTGAATAGTCGAGGGCGGGGGCTCGCCTCGTGACTCCGTACCCTCCCAGGCAGACCTCGATGGGCTCATTCAATGTAAGCCAACTCTTGACCCTGTCGCCATAGAGCTCAAAAGCCACCCTCGCATAACCTAAAAAATATTTCAATTATTTGATAATGAAATTTAAAAAAATCAAAACTAAGCAAAGAAGAAGTTTGTACATGACTGCAATTCAACTCTTGAAATATTTAGCGTACATATTATTACTGTTAGTGAAATATTTATATTGTAATGCCTGTGTCCGTGAATGAGATTATCAACTCGAGACAATCTCTGAGATAAGAATTTTGCTTTCATGAGATCGTTTGATGACAACTCTCAGTTTTCAAAATCTCATCTATACACAATATCTCAGAGACTCGCTGTCTTGCACCTCACTTCATGCTTGTTGTATACCAAACGTTAAATGTCAGTCCGCTGAGTGAATATGTTGAATCTCCCCAGCACCAATTAAAACGGAATAAATGCTTGTAATTTAATACCTTCTGCTTGTCTAACTTTGACAGACTAAACCGTTGAAGATATCTACCGTTATAAGTGAAGTTTGGGCACACATTTCAAGTAATCCCTTTCTAAGAATCTCAAATCTTAATCTCGTACGATAAAAATCTCAACACATGTACATAGTACTGAGATGTATCTCAAGTAAACTTCTGAGTTATATCTCATTGTGTTCACACGGACCACGTATATGTATGTTAGTGGGAAATAAAATCAGCTTTTTCTAGTGCCTACTAAACACTAGGCTCTTTTGAGAAGAGGAGTGCGAGACACGTGAATAATCTTTCTTCTTCTTCTTTGTAGTTATACTCTCGATCGTGGTCGATATTAGGTACA
Source organism: Eubasilissa regina (assembly GCA_022840565.1). Taxonomy (NCBI): domain Eukaryota; kingdom Metazoa; phylum Arthropoda; class Insecta; order Trichoptera; family Phryganeidae; genus Eubasilissa; species Eubasilissa regina. Next base: position 2,095,419 of record JAINEB010000021.1, on the reverse strand, counting down.
ATTAAAATTAAATACAATACAATACATACAGTACAATTAAATTATTCAGCGTCATCTGACAGCTTACTGGAGAGAGCCAATTCACCATAAGTTTATGATATTTTTGTGCAAACTTAATATTGCATTTTTTTCGTAATTATTAATGGTACTGCATGTGTGTGTGTGTGTGTGTGTGTGTGTGTGTGTGTATTTCCACCCTTTTTTCGGAATGCTAAGAAGACGGGCATTATTCAATTACATCCCGTGCGTCCAAATAAACCACAAGTGCGCGCTTCAGTCGGTCGAACAAGAGAAGACAACCCAGCTAAAAGAACAAGAGAAGACAACCCAGCTAAAAGAACAAGAGAAGACAACCCAGCTAAAAGAACAACATCGGATCAGAAAGACAGCAAAAATAAAAGGTGAATGCAGTTCATATATTGTTTGTGTGCTTATTGTTAATCGGAAAGCTGTGAACCGGCCATCGAAGGCATTTACATAAACACTGCATACTGCTTGTATAGAAATAAATAAATATTAAATAAAAATTAATTTTGCGGCGATGCTAGGACTAAATATAAAAATACATTGCCAGAATCACACTGACATAGGCAGTGGGGTCGGTGTCATCCTAATTTAACAACAATTTTTTAAAAGCATCTAGACACCATTTTTAATATGCGGATGTATGTTTGTAGTTCTTGTTATTAGACACACAAAAGTAAGTACTAAATTAGATAAAACCTTTACCAGTGTTCAGAGTTGTTGTATCAAGATTGGCGCAGATAATATTTTTTAACAAGTTATCGTTTGTTTTCTACTATTTTAACTGTTAATTATCTAACTAAGCCACAAAAAGGCTTTTTAACCTTCAAAGTAGTCGGCCATCAGAGGATTGGCCCAGCCTCCGAGGTCCTGAAATCTCTGCGGCAAGTCCCAGTGGTACAACGTCACAAAGGGCTGGATATTATTCGCCAGTAGCTCGTCAATGAGATCGCTGTAGTACTTGGCACCCTCCCAGCTGACTCTGTCGCTGAAACCGCTCGGGAGCAGTCTCGGCCAGGAGATGGAGAACCTGTAGTAGTCCACCCCCAGCTGCTTGAGCATCTGAACGTCTTCCTTGTACTTGTGGAAGGAGTCGCAGGCGATATCGCCATTACTTCCGTCTTCTATCATGTCGGGCCTGGTGTGTGTCAAGCGGTCCCAGATATTCTCCGCTTTATCTGTAAAATATATCACACAATGAAGCAAACTAAGATAATCTTTATGTCATATATGCTATTATATAGTGAAATTGTATTCTGTTGATGATGCGTGTAGGATATGTTGTGTAGGTGAAAATTTGAGCTCTGTATGTGTTGTATTCTATTTCCTACGAGTTTTCCTGCACTATGTATTTATTTAATTTTCTTTTTTAAATGTATTAGGTGCATGTTTTTGAAACGGGATGTTACATGCACTAATACAATTCTTATTTCTGAATTAATCGTAACACGTACCATACAGCCGAATTATCAGTATTTGATTTCGAAGGACTATCGCGCGTCATGTGATTGTTATAAAAATAAACAGACAACTACAAGTATTTAGAGCACTAAAGACTTCAATAAGAGTAATACTCATAGTGCCAATTTTTAAGTCCACTAAGCACAGTGGTGGGAATATTAGGAAGATGGGAAGACACTTACTTTTTTGGTCTGCAGGATGCTGGTTCAATTGTTGATTCCTTTTCCGCCACTAGGACAAGTGATTTATAAACAAACTTTGTTAACACTCACGTAATAAGGATTGTTTTTATGTATTAACGGGAATTAAAGTTAATATTGATTTTAAGCGTTAGCGGTTAATTATTAAGTGATGGTAGTTAATCTATAAGGTTCCAAGCGCACACTGAACTTGTTGCAGTTCGAGAGTGTTGATTACGGCGACCTCTTCTTTCTTCCTCGTGCTTAAGGACAGATTAGTAAAGAAAGGGAAGGAGATACGCAGGTTAAATTTTGATAATCGCGAATAGACGGTGTGTGAGAGCGTTAAACGACGCTAACACACAAGAAAAATAAAAATTACAAAATACGGTCTACAAAAACTACATTTGGGTAGAGAGCCATACAATATTACTCCATAAAATTATACAACCAACTGCCAATGGAAACAAAAGTTACAACAAATGAATCAATATTTAAGAAACTAATTATAAAATGGATGAAGACGATTAAAAAGGAACTAACGACGAGCGCTGTATATTTTATAAATATACGTATATAAATTTTCTTATAAATAAACACTAAATTTTTAAACAATATCCCACCACCTACAGAATCATCCTAATGTACGGGCATTACCAATACATAATTGTTAAAGTATAAAAAGAGAAGAAGAAAATAAAACAGGCCTATACGTCTGTGTAAAAATTTAATACAAATAAATATTTACCATATTTCTACTGAAATAGCGCCGAGATTCTATTAAAGTCGAGTGCGTTACAATTAACGGCAAGGTCAATGTTACATTAAAAATAGCAATCAAAACATGATATCACAAACGGCCGGGTATTTTAAAATAGTGATATAAAGGTAACGTTCTGGTCGTTGCGCAATCAATATTTGGGTGGTCACGAGGAGATGGCGGGAGGGTAAATTAAACTGATACGAGTTTCTACATACAAATTTACACATTTATTACAACAAAAGAAAAATATGGAAAAGGAAAATTCTTAATCTATCTTATTAAAAATTCTTATATTTAACCTTAATTAAACGCGGGCGCACTAAATGTTTTGCCATTTCACTCACTTAATGTCTCTTTCACACTTGTGGCCAGCTGCATGACCACGTGTGACCCGCCGCGGGCGCGTGCAATAAGAGACGTCTGGAGCCCGCCCCTGGTCCAGTTTACGGACGCGGGCTCTGCAGCTTCGCTCGCCATGTGGTCTTCGTGGCCGCGTCCAATCGCCTCTTGGTGGGTGGCCTCCGCTCCTCTGTTGTGAGCGGCGGGAATATACGCCGCTTGCCTCGTGCCCAAGGCGGGGTCCTCAGATGCCTTCTAGGAGGCACATCGCGGCTTCTTCTCGAGGTGTAACTGCGGTCGGTATGGAGCTGCCCGGAGGCCGGCCGCAAAGCCGGCGGCGCCTCGGTGGTCCGGAGCGTTCCGCAGGCGTAGAGTGAGAGCCTAGCTTCGGCTTGGCAGAAACCCATCCCGACCAATGCGCGGGGGGGAGGGGTAACGACCCTTCTTCCGCTGTGGATGCATATTAGGAGCAGGATAAGGAGGGGCTTGCGTTACCCGGCGCGCGGCCGGCACAGCAATATTTGAATATAACTAAACATTCATTTAAAATTCGCGCCGTAAATAATATTCGTAATTTGTGAACGCCACTCGTGAGATGCGACCATAACAATAGGAATTGGCCTAAAATATTAAGCCTTACTGTTATCATGTTGGTCCATCGCTCACCTGAATGATTCCAAGCGCCTTCGACTTGATAAGACGCCGTGGCCGTGCCAAACTTGAAGCCCTCCGGGAAATAGCGAACCCTGCTTTCCGGAGCTACGGCAACACTGAAACATTAAAGCGACACTTTCAATAATAATTCAAACTTTCGCGTTTTTTACGAAAATGTGAGTTTTTATTATTCATTTATATCAGATGTTATACACTAGATTTAAACTATTACTTAGATAAGACCTTTACACTCATTTATAACTAATAAACTTAATGTTATTTGCCATAACTAAGGCAATGCAAGCATTATAAAGAAGACCGCGACCATTAGATACATTTTCCGCGTGCCACGAAATTACCTAAATATTGAAAATTCTTGCATAACGAGTTATATTTTCTTATAATCATACTCAATAAATAAATACAAACATATTCAATAAATTATTCAATTTTCGATAGACTAATCAACAATTTTATTGTCGTTTTTTTCTATTCAAACTTTCCACTCTAGCATGATTTACGTAACAAACATCATTAATTATTTCTGACATTTATAAAAATTTAACTTAATAGTTAATCATCTTGAAAGTGTATGTAATTCGCGTAGAATTTCTCGAAATTCTAACTTGAAAAATGAAAGCACCCTTAACGAATTGCATTTCAATCTAACATAATTGAGCACAGTGCGTGCCAGATACTAAAAGGCAGATTTTGATTCCGGCTACTTTTTATTATTATAGTCCTAGTCGCTGCTACGATCTGTGCCCATCTTCAGAATGTTTGACATCTTTGACTGGAACGTGGCTCCGATGCGTGCGCTTCTTGCAAATATTACGGTTCGTGGGATTCTCACAAATATTACGGTTCGTGGGATTCTCACAAATATTACGGTTCGTGGGATCCTCACAAATATTACGGTTCGTGGGATTCTCACAAATATTAGGGTTCGTGGACTTCTCACAAATATTACGGTTCGTGGGATTTTCACAAATATTACGGTTCGTGAGATTCTCACAAATATTACGGTTCGTGAGATTCTCACAAATATTACGGTTCGTGAGATTCTCACAAATATTACGGTTCGTGGGATTCTCACAAATATTACGGTTCGTGGGATTCTCACAAATATTACGGTTCGTGGGATTCTCACAAATATTACGGTTCGTGGGATTCTCACAAATAAGCTCGTTGTATTCTTTCAATTTAAATTCTATTTCGTTATTTTGGATTCGAATAAAAATTATTAAAATCTCGAAGTTTATCAATAAATTAGTCGAAGGTAATTTTAGTCACCTTTCGAGTTATAAATATACCTGCATGCGTATTGTAAGTGTAAACTATTTGATCAAAAATAACTTTAATAGTAAAATGTCGGATGATATTGACCGTTCCGATAAATTTTTCATTTCGAACCGTGGATTGACGTCATTGCAATTTTATTATTATTATAATAACGGTTTCACACAGGATTGACAAATAATTAACTTGCTTTAACATAAAACAAATCTAATTTTCAATTCTAATCGTGTTGTCACGATGTGTTAATTACTTTTATGTAATTATCGTTAAAAATTGACGCACGCTAAAAAAGGCGCATTTTGATTAATAAACTTATCAGAATGATTCGATTGTTATTTGAGGCCGCACCAACGCGTCTTAATAATCTAGAACCCGTGTAGATGACGATTGTATTTTATAAATTCTCGACAATTTGTGTAATTTTAACAATCCAAATAAATATTATAAATATAATATATTATAAAAAATAAAACTTTTTAGTACGATATTCTGAATTTGCATAATTACGTTTAAAAAATTGATTGAAAAGTGATGTTGCAATTTCAGAACGTAGTAATTAAATTAATTAACTAGAAAAATGTACAGAAAAAATCTATTTATCGAAAAAATATTTGGTTGCTACCGGGATTAGTTAATTGATCCTGTTTTAAATTATGTACATTGCTACGACTGCGATCAGTCGCAGAATTTGGCGAACCCAACGTTGCCCGTGTTATCAAGAGAATGGCCAAAAATCAAGAAAATGTTTTATGCAAAACCTGTTGGCTTCGGGAGCATCGGACGAGCCGAGCTGCGGTGGTCGGACGGCGCTGCCCGGGACGCTCGTGCAGTCGCCATCGCAAACTGGAAAAGGACAGGGGAGGACAGATCGGAGTGGCGAAACTTACTAGAGAAGCCTCATTTGCAAACAATCATTTTTCTATCTGCGGACTACAGGTCTCAGCTTTTGCTATAGATAAGTAAAGACCCTCAAAGCCTAGTCTTACCCTATGTGGTGACTTCCATTTCAAAAAGAGTCGTCAGTTAAAAGATTCCGAAAATTATGCTGAGATGGTTTAGTCATGTGGAACATTTTTTAATCGAGTAGGTATTTTACTGATTTTTCTTAATGCTGGATCGTGTCAAGACGTTTTGGCTCGTCGGAACGTTTCTTATTATAATTCTCGAGCAATCTTTTAGATCAGGTACGCACCAAAAATACGTCACATTTCAAAAGAATCAGCGGAGTAATCAGGGAGTAAAGCAAAACAATAATAATTATAGCGAAATCGCAAAAGGTAATAATTGTTTTTAACCATAACCGCGAAGAGGATGTTAAAAAATATATACGTGGCGAGCGTTGAAGGCGTCAATAACACAGGGCGCCCGCGAAAAACCTGACACGACCTGATAAACAACCGATAAGTATGCGTGAGAAGATTTATGAAAGTTGACAAGGCAATAGTGGTGTGACAGGCGGAAGAGTGTGGCGTTCTCTCCTCTCTGCCTACCCCTGCAAAAAAACGGAGTGATTATATGTTAGTTAATTAGTAATAATGTTCCACAAAAAAATTATCAATTTTACTTACATGAGAAAGAGGCCTATTAAAAATATTCCCTTGGTGAAAATCATTTCGCAGATTTTTATTTTACACTTCTAACTAAACCGTATTGCTTATTACGATTTTATTATATTTATATTAAATCTCTATTTCAGAATTAATTTACAAATTCGAACCTTTTTAAAAGTATTTCACTAAGATGGGAATATTATTATTCGCGTTTTCATGTGATCGTGTTACCGCACACGCGTGTCTGATGTGTGTGCAGGTGGTGGCATATTGAAAGGAGATGAATTTTAATCGATAATAGTTGTAAATAATCGGGATGTGACAGAAGTCTTGAATGACAATACGTAATAATAATGTTAGGAATTAGATGTGCTTCACTTACCAGGTCTAATATATATTCACCGAGACTAGATCGCTTGGACCGAAGGCAGAAAACTAATGTTCCACAAAGGGGTCAGTGAATCAACCTACCTGGGAATACTCGTCTTAAGAAATGAAGATTGAGAAACTAATGTCCGAACACAGACTAACTACCAAATACTAACGCAAATTCCTTGTTTCAATATTTTGATTTTGGTGTCACACACGTGATCACTTTGGTATCACGCGATCAAATAGCTCCGCGACTTTTTTTAAATATATGACTAGATTGAACGAAAATTTAAACGCTGACAATATAATATGCATTAATGTAAAAAATACGTCTTTTTTATACAAAGATTTATTCTTCGAAGAGTATATACTTTTACTGTTACGTAAATGTGTCACAATCTATCGGATTAAATTTCCACAAAAAATGTGTGTAGAATGCCTCTCATCCCGCAACTAATGTTCCAAACCCCTCTCCTGTATGTACACTTTATTTCATGTCTATTTATTTACTGGTCTGTGTATCCGAACGAGAATCGGTATGGCCAAGTCCAGTGGCGTAACTATGCTAATGCAGCCATGGAGCTTAGGAAGCCAAAAGATCCGCGCCCTAAAATACATTTGATATCGATATTTTTACCAATGTTAATATGGACTAATAGTTTTTAAATCTCACTGAAAAATGGCAGTTTAATAATTTTTGAGCCAATACACATTATCGAAAATTGAACAAATTGTTAATATGAAACGAAGAGAAGCAAGCGAGGCGGTGCGGAATTTAATTCTTGTCCTCGAGACGAATGCATTCCAGGAATCGATATGTACTTACTGATAGTCTACCAGTCCAAGAAATTCTACGTATCTCCATCGCACATCATGACTTGAGTGCGTGCGAACAAGACGCAAGGGCGTGCAATTGACACATTCTACACTATTCACCAAAAATGAACGCCGAGTCAGAATTGGCGTTATTTTTAAATATCATTTTTGTTTTTTTTTTTTAAAATGCAAATAGTAAAAAATTTTGTTTGGTCTAATGATTTTTAGAGTGCCTCGTGACCGTGATCACCGCGCGGGACTTCAAAACTGTGCGCGGCCGCGCGCGCGCGCAGCTTGCGGGGGAAACGTCGGCTGGCACCCAACATTACTTTTGATATGGATATTTATTTTAGTTTCGATACTTTTCATAGCACTAATCCATTACGGCGAGAAATGAAAATATAAAAATAATCAAATTATTTCTCAAGAAAATTGGCGTGAAGCAAAGCGATAACTTTTTACAGTTGTAACATTCATTTTTGTTTTCATCATAATATGGATATTATGAGAAACATGACATCAATTTTCTTATTATTATTTAACGTATCAAACCCTGTTGAACTTAATAAACGACTACTTATATATTCAAATACTAATTAAATGTATTAATTATATAGATTTACACATATAAAATCAATTTTATCGTAAAATATTCTTGTTGCGCTACCGGGATTCGAACCTGGATCTCATTTCCAATCCGGAGAAGGTGCATTACTAAATATGCTAAAGCGACAGTATTTTTGAAGACAAATTTTCGAACCTATATGGTTCACTTTTTCAAATTAATACATCTATCGTTCCATAATTTGAAAGCTATCTACATTGTTTTTACGGAATCTCAAATACCTTCGAGTAAACCGATAGCAGACGTCAAAATTAACAATTCAATTAACGGATTAGAAAAGAGATCCAGGTTCGAATCCCGGTAGCGTAACAACAATATTTTTCGATAAAATTTATTTTATAAAATTAGCACATTTAATTAGTATTTAAAATATCACAGAGCGTCTGTTCTGAATAATTACAACTTCACAATAAGAATGTGTTCTCCTTAATAACTTTTATTTTCTAATGCACAAACATATTCTAGGGTACGAGTGGCGAGGAGGTTGTTGAGAGACGAATGTTGAAAGCAACGGGAACAGAGAGCTTCCGCGAAAGACCTGGCACGATCGGTTAGAACAGATACAGGACGGTTGTGATAGAAGATAGTTTCGATAATCGAAAAGCGTTTATAGAAGAAGTACGAAAATGAACAAAATGGTATTCTAGGACAGAAGAGTATGGCGTTCTATCGTCTCTGCCTAACCGATGCAACTTTTAAAACAAACTAATATAACTAGCGTTTTTTCACTCAAAATGATCTCCTTTAAATATTGCACACCATTACGATCAGTAAGATAAATATTAAATTGAATACAGTTTGCACATTTCTGACAATTATGTCACAAGGCGATGTCACAAGGCGAGCTCCCGCCACTCGGGCCACCGCGGCGGCACGATTTATATACCAGGCCTTATTTAATATTTGTACTAATATCTTATAAGATATCCGATCAGTGGCAGTCCGCAATTTATACTATTTTTATATCGTAACTGTTGATTGGACTGAATATTCCCCGATTCATTATATTTATCATAACTATATAATTAACCATCCCGCCGTTTTTCCGCAAGGGCAGGCAAAAAAGATAAAACGCCACACTTTTCTGTCCTGGCATATCACTAATATACGAGTGCTTGTGATCTAGTGGTTACGATACTCGCCTACTGATCTAGCGGTCGGGGATTCGTGCCTCGTTCCAGTAGGCCATCAAGTTACTCCTATTTTCATAGCACATTGAAAATAGTAAGAATATTGATGTGACATCATTTTATGCCGGATACCAGTTACCACCTGGTAACTACTTAGTAATCAAATGAATCCACCAGAAAGATTTACAGAAAAAATCTATGAATCGAAAAAATACTTAGTTCCTACAGAGATTCGAACTTGGACCTCTTTCTAACCGGGAAAGCGCGATCTCCACTTTCGCTATAGCAATCGAATACATTTCCGACAAATTTTGAACTTATATTCTGTAATATTTCTCTCAGAGATCAAAGTCTCATTGAGAGATTATTGTGGACACGGGCCTTAAAATCCTAAATCCTCATATCTCAAAATGGTCAATTTAAAAGTGCATCTAATTCACGGCCAAGAATTTTTTTTAAACATTCATGAACGGTTTTACCACACCCTCCGTATTCTCCAGACCTTGCGACAACAGTTTTCTACTGCTCAGGTCGTCGATAATGAAACGATTTTTCGAAACGATGTAGGTACAATATTTTTTTTGTCATCAAAACCTTCAAAAATCTCCGAGAAACGAATTAATAAATTGCTAACTAATTACTTAACCGTTACCATACCGTGATATGAAATATTCGTACGCAACCGTGCTGTCAACTAGTGTTACCGTAAGAAATTAGAGTTCTATTAGCTTTTGGCGTGTGAAAAAATGCTTAAGGCCATAAATTTACTATAAATATTGACCATTAAATATTTTTAAAAATATATATTCAGACCATTCATCAAGTTCTGTATAGAAGGTAGTATTGTATAATACAACCTTCATTTTGATCTATCATTCTTTAATTAGTGAAAAAAAGATATCATTATATTCGTATGCTATTCTTTTCAAATGAAATGAAGGTGTGATTTCTTTCTGTCTCGCCACAAATTGTATTTTTGTTAACGTTTTAATTTTACAACGGATCGAATTGAAAGATAATTATTTTTGTAAGTTTCGCCCTGCATACTTAATTTTTCACTAGTCATTTCTGAACGTAAGTATTTTCCTTAAAATTAACTAAAGTATGAGTTGCATATCGCGTGTATTTACCGAAATATTGCAGGTTGAATTGGTTCGGTAGACCTGTGTTACTGCATGGTCCGGGAAGGGTTAATAATGATAATAATAATGATATTATTATAGGTCACGCTATCTTGGTACAATTTCCACATTCTACGCAACTGTTTGCCGAAATTTTATCATCCAGGTATTACTAATTGTGATACGGCGCTGTATAAAAATTCGCTTAAACCGGTAAATTCTGTATACACCATTCTGATTTTTATTGCTCGCGTCAAGTACATTGTTGATAACTTAATTAATAATCTAACACTGCGCTATCTCGCTCGTGTACCTAGAGCTGATCCCATTTGCTGTCAGCTGAGCCATCGTCCTCGTGATAAAAGTGCTTCTCATTAAAATACAGAATTGTTTTTTTAATCGCCTACACAATTTCTAGTCAATTCACAATTCTATTACTAAGAATATAATAATTAGATATTTTCAAACTGAGCTAAATACTCTTGCTAAAAATCGGTGGTGTTTTTACTTTATTTCAAAAATCAATACAGTGCAATAGCAAAATAATTTAAATCGATATATTGTTTATCAATTTCTCTATACAATATATTACACCCATACCTCGCTATACGGTTTTTCGCTATAACGACCATTTAAATTTATAGCTCGGCTTTGATTTGCGGCCCAAATTTTTTCGATATATGGTCAAAAAAATACTCTTTCAGTACTCGTTACTTTGAACAAGAAATAAACATTCTGCTTCAAAGTGATCCTAATGAAGATCGCAGCGTTACAGTTTGTCATTAATCCAGCAATTAACCGCTAAAAGAACGTTAAAAAAATGTTGCAACAATTTTTTCAACCAGGTTATTTCATAAAAACGGGTTGATGACTACACAATGTCATGCGATCATTATGTATCTCTTCAGGCTCCATGTCAGTCCCTCATGACTGAGAATCGTGATCCCATCCTCTTGACTACAAGCTTCCCCAACATATCTTTTCTTTTCACAAGTTCTTGCAAAATGGAGACATTCGTGCGTCTCGCCGTCCACTGTATGCGCAACATGTGTCTCCAGCACCACATCTCAAATCAATCCATCTTCTTTTCTTCGCCTTCAGGGTCCATGATTCCACATCATACAAAAATATAAAATGCAGCAGAAACTATACAAGCCTAACTTTCGTTGTTTTGAAAATACTGCGGGCTTTCCATATTTTGTCATCTTTTTTTTTTAAGCATAGTTCAATTTCTGGCCATCGTCATTAATTATGGACCTGAGATATATTAGATCTTTTTATTAATATAATTTTTATATATAATTAGAACGGATCCACTGGAATTTATATGGGTATGTATCAAAATAAAATATTTACGTCCAACTTTCGCGGAACGTATTTTGGCCATAAAGCGAGCTATATAGGTATACTTACATTTTCATCATTCCATCTGTACACTTGTGAAAGTATGCAAGTTCCTTCTTATTTAGTGTGCTGTCGATCAACGATGTTCCACATTCATAATTACGAACAAACAGATTCCGGGGTCTATAAATGCCGCTGCGTTGTTATGGCCAGTGTTTCCATGAATCTATTTTTTAATATTCTTCACTATTTTTCTGTGCATATCCAACCTCTCTGACCGACGTACCGGATCCCATTGCAAGGTCCATCATAAGCATCATCAGCTTGGATGATGGACCTGATCTATTCGACCTCTCGAATACACACGGCAGAGTAGCCCAGAAAATACTACTGATAAATATTCTGAATGGCTGTGAAAACTTGAAAACACTATAATTTATTAAAAAAATGGAAGTAGTCTATTATAGTACAGCTAACAGGCAAATACCCAATTCAACGGCGTAACTATGCCAATGCAGCCAATGCAGTGCATTGGGACCCACGTTAAATAAGGGCCCCAATAAATTCACACCCTGCAATCAATTTGGTAATGACAGTTTTGCAAGTATCCTAACCTTTTCCATCGTTACTTGTAATCCATAGCAAGAAATGGAATTATAAAACTTAAAATATTGTTTTTCACGAGTATTATGAAAACAAGCAGGGCTGTTTCTACCTTAACGCAAGACTGGGCGGCCGCCTGGAGCGGAAAAATTTTAGAAGCGGCAAAAGGGCGGAAAAGGTATTTTTAATTAAACAGCAAAAAAAATGGAACAAATTAGTAGAAGAAACTTGTAATATGGCACAGTATATTATTTCAAATCAATACTGAGCCAATTTTTCAACCAGAGATAAGGAAGAAAAGAAAATTGTTCGCTTACGAATCAGAAGATTAAACCATCGCTGATGCCAAAGAGAAGTTCAGAGTTAATAACTATTTTGCAATATTGCACACAGTAATTAGTTCTGTAAAAGAACAATTCACACAATTGAATGAAATCGCAAGATTATTTGGTTTTCTATACAATATAAGTGACCTCAAGATGAAAACTCCCAAAGAACACATGGAATGTGCATCAAATTGTAATTGGCGTAGCCCCGGAGAAATCCCACATTTTCTAAAGGATATTGACGCTGCAACTCTCAGCTCTGAACTTTCAGGAATAAGTTTTCGAATACAAAGAAATGCAAAACCCGAATATGTGCTGAACTATCTGTGCCAAAACAAGTTAGAAAATGATTTTCCTAATTTATTTGTAGCTCTTCGTATCTTTTTGACTTATCCTATATCAGTGGCAAGTGCGGAGAAGAATTTTTAAAAACTGAAATTATTAAAAACCTATCTACGCCGTTCAATGAGACAGAACAGACTCGTGGGGATGTAAGGTGGCTATATAGAATATCTTAAAATTTTAAAGATAATTAATGGTGCACGTCCACGGCCCACCATACATGTTTAGAATAGTAGTAAAAGTAAATCTTTTCTCCATGTAAAATGCAATTGACAACATTTAATAGAATGGTTGAGCGCTTACTTTGAACTGTCTGTTAACGTTATCGATTATATACATATATATAAGCATGTGGGAGAATCAGAAAATTTCTATCTTTTATGCTTACCGAATCTACCATCCCGCTCCAGAATACAAACACCTCTGTGTATTCAACAACTTCCTTGAATGGTTAAGGTTTATCAGTTCAATGCCTCCTGAATGGGCTGTGAGATGTGATGATGCAAATGCAGCAATGTCCCATGCCTCGTGTTAACATCATAACATCCATTCTGAAAGAAATGAGAGAGAATAGAATGCGTCAGAATATCTCAGAAATTACTCTAGATTAACGCGTCCCAAAACTTGTAAATGCGACTACATATCTAAGTGGTGACATATTTGTAGAATTTCATGCAGTTGTTTGATTAACTTAAAGTCCCGAGCCGTGTTATTTCAACAAAGATTACTAGCGTCCATGTAATAATTAATTAGCACGCCTTCAATTCTGATAACGGACTGAAGGCAGTTTTATTATCACAATTGTAAAAAGATATACTTTAATGTGACAAAAAGAAAAGGTAAAAGATTGGCTTATTTTTAATTTATATACATTTCAATATGCACCTAGGGAATGAAAAATTAAAACAAATAGAATTAAATAGTGTTTAGCACGCTTTTGCAAGAACTACAGAGTCTAGTGAGTAGAATGTACGATGTGTATGCACGGAAAGTGGCCTTATTATGAATGTTAATAAGTCGAAAGTGATGGTATTCGAGAAGAAGAAAGCAAGACATCGTGCTAAATACTTGAAGGTGACGAATGTTTGGAACAAGTATTTTGTAAGTAAGTTTGTGTATTTGGGAAGTATTATGAAATCGAAAGGAGGGTGACTGCAGGGAATAAAGTGAACAGCGCTTTGAATGGAATTATATCTAACAGGAATTGTCAACCGAGGCAAGACTAGCGGTGCACAATGGATTCCTGGTACCGACACTGATATATGGAAGTGAGGCCTGGAGTTAGCAGAAGAGGAATTAAAGTAAATTAAATGCAGTGTAAATTAAATTACTTAGGTGTATATGTGGCAAATCTATTTATGACAGAGTAAAGAATGCAGAAATAAGGAAAGAATGTAAAGCTGATGTTAGTATAGTGAGTAAGATTAAGAAAGGATCACTTAGGTGGTTTGGTCATATGGAATGAATGAATGAGGAGAGAATGGCAAGAAATATATGACGCAAGTTTTGATGGCATCAGAAATAGGGGACGTCCGCGAAAGACTTAGCACGACTAGGAAAACCAGTTATTGGAGGATGGTCCTGTTAGAAGCCTCAATAATCGTCAAGCTTGTATGAGAAGACGTATGAATGTGGATGAGGAGAGAATTGTGTGTCAGGACCTTTGTCCTGACTCCACCACACTCCTTTAGTGTGGTGGAGAAACGGCATAATGGTAAGTAAGTATATGTAGAGAGAATCCACACTGTCTCATGCTTTCAGTGGATTTCGCTGTATGAATTTAAAAACGATGTAAATGTAAGAAATTGGTCATAAACTGTAAATAATATTTCCAAATGTGATATCTGTTTCCCACAAAACCATTAACTCTATCTACAGCCATCATCAGTTGTAAAGAATTAACAGTATTTTTAAAAGATGACAAGCTGAGTGAGAAAGTATCAATATCTTTTGTTTATTTGTTTTTCTCATGACTGAGCTTCGTGGTCGTGGTTCGATAGAACTACACGGAATATTCACTTCCACTCCCATTGGTCTTGGGCCATGTTGCGCTTAGTGAGGAGCCGGTTATCCTCTTCACTTGATCTGAACGTCTTAACAGTAGCTGTTTCAAGACTTTCTTCATGTCCAAAATACGAGAGAATCCTTTTTCTGCATGACAATCGATGACAGTCTTTCAATAATTTTTGGTTCCTGAAAGATGGAGACGTTCGCGTCTGTGTGTGTTACAAATTCTCTTAAAATTGTGACATAAAAATATATGTTTAATAGTCATGGAGCCCGTTCTTTTAAGGCAGCAGCATTTGATGTCATCTAATGATGACATCATCAGCGCCTCGCCACAATATGTTAAATGATTTGTATTATAAACTAATAAGTGAAAATTAGAGCCTCACATAATTAAGCCTAATAAAAGCATCTACACATCTTTTCAACAAATATATGAATTAGTGTATAAAAATTCTACTCACTAATATAGTAATTATTCTTGGTCTCCGCTAATTCCTCAGCTCCCCTGGACCATTTGACAATGTCTATCCTCAGTAGGTCTCTACTGTGAAGCGGAGGTATCGATTCCAGTGGTGGTGAGGTGGATCCCCAGACCTCTGAGCTGACCTGTTTGGACCATGGAGTCAAAGGGATTCGTTTGTAGTTGCTGAATTGGGACTTAGTAAGAGAAAATCATTTATAATTAAGTTTTAAGTGTTCAAGTGTTTAAAATTGAAATGTAATTTGTTCAGTACCTTTTGATCCTGAACAGCTCGGTTCAGCCTCTTCGATACTTGTCCGTTTCTGCTTACCATCTTGTCCGACTCAGAATACGTACCTCGTTCTTGTGGTGTGTCAAGTAAAACACTATTCTACGCCAGCAAATGATGTTATGCGTAAAGAGTGAATTAATAGATCTGCAAGCGCCAATGTATATAAGCAGAAAGCAGCTGGTTTTTATTTGTTTCAACAACTATTTGTCTAAATAATCAATCTTCTTCGTGTCGAACCTCTATTTTCGCATCCGGCCCTCGCCTGAACACCTTTATGCTCAATTTAAATTCACAGTCACGTTCATCATTTCTGATTTTTACTTCTAATATTTTTAAACTTATCTCCGTACCTTTAGTCCAAACCCTGATGGATTTACTGAACATGAACTCGTACTCCTTCGCGGGACTGAGGTGGGAGATGGTGGACTCGATGGTCCTGCCTGAAGATACCCGAACCGTCCTTCATTCCGTAACACGTTTACGAGGTGGTACCACACCGGTACTCCAGCATAGGGCAGACATAATCTGAACCCGGGAGTATAAACCGATTGCATTAATTGATTTAATCAAATACTCTATTTAGATACACAGTTATTTTAACAACGTTGCACTTATGTGCATTGACAAAAATGGTGCAGCAAACTATTTCCTCAGACATGGCATCGTTACCTTTCACCAAGCTAAGAATACTCATATTCTTAAAATGCTTTAATCAGACACTAATTAGAATATTCTTTTCTGCTATCTTCTAATCAAAAACCTTACCAACACGAGAATAATAATATATTTGTTGAAAGTAAAGAATTTGAAGCCAATTATTTTCAAAACTTCTAATACTTTCTCAGCCTTGTCTCGCATAATCAATCTCAAACCCTTCTTCATTTTGATAAGATTCTTTTGGCACTATATCATATTTACCGCTCAATTATCCTCGAGACTATCTGAAAAGATTTGACCGCCGTAGTTGACGGAAACTGGACTTATCTCTGTCATCCCAAGAAACTAGAATTTTCGTATTTGTCACGGCATTAATTATAAAAAAATAATATCTCAGTAGGGATTGCTAATACTCCAATATTTTGTAATGATAATTGTACCACCGGTGATTCGGTAAAAGTTTTGAAAAATAAAAATATTAATTTTCAGTTCTCTTCTTTCATCTTTAAGGGTATGTGAATATGCGGCCTAAACGAAACGTTGGAGTTTTACTAACATCAAGATGTGTCAGACATACAGGAGACCAAAAGTCACTTTACCATTTAAAAATTAAGTTTACTATTTTTCAAATTCTACATAGCATGGATTTTTTTGTCTATATGTACATTAAAATTATCTTTTGAATTTTGATTATATTTTATATGAGAGCTTTACTTTATATGATACTTTTACTTGCTTACACGTGAGACAAGAAAAAAAATTAAGAAATTAATATTACATATATTTTTATCAGAAGGAAATCATTATTTTAAATAAGACGGTTGATAAATTCAAGTACATAAGTTGTCAAAATACGTGTTATATATATTGACAATGGGGCGCTAGTAGCGAGTCAGAAATTTGCAAAAGTTTTATGACGCTAGTTAAATATCGAAATCAGTAATATGAAAGAACATAAATGCAAAAAAGCCAACGGCACGCGGTGTTCCCAAGCGGTCACCCATCCAAGTACTGACCGCGCCCAATGTTGCTTAACTTCGGTGATCGGACGAGAACCGGTGCTTTCAACGTGGTATGGTCGTTGGCGAAATGTGCGATAAACATGAGTAATAAATCTTTATATATTCTATGCTCTGTGTCGACCATCTTTTAATTAATCTACACTGTACATTGTAGATGACCTAGGTACATACTAATAAAAAATTAATGTTATTGATGCACAACAAAGGAATTATATATATTGTCGTTTATATGTTTTAGTTCCGTAATTGGCCAGCAGAAGAAATATGTCAAACTGAATTTTAAATTTGAAACAAGTAGCCATGGGCGATACGGCCATAGATAAGAGATATAAGATATGGCTCAGATAAGTGAGCCGGTTCACCCGCTCAATCATTCAAATTGAACAGGCTCAATGAGCCGGTTCAATTTGAGCCAGTTCATTTACATTTTACATTAATATTTACAAAAAAACAAAGAAAATCTGTATTAATCAAAAATTAACATTTCTTACAAATAAAATGCTTTGGAAGGATTATACTAAATAGATACAACAATATTATTTTTTGTCGTAGACGTTTCAGTCGTTTAGTGAATTCATTGTTACTATTTAAATAAAGTTACATGGGCTTTGAGAACGTTAAAACAAATATTTTGATAATAATTCACTTTTAAAAACGGTTGATTTTATAACCGAACGCCCTGACAACAATAAGGTAACTCTGCGATGCGTTGTCCTAACAATTTTATCTGGGATCGTTTTCAAGTGTCGACTTTCATAAATCACAGAGCGATCCATGCCGGCTGTCGGTCCGCGGGTCGATTTTCGACTGATCCACCAGTGAGCCGGTGAGCCGATGATCCGTTGATCCGTTGAACCGGCTTAATGAGCCGGTTCGTTCGCGAACGACGTGCCGCCAGAAACAAGTCAGTTGATCTGTCAAAAGAATGGTTCAGCTTATCTATGGGTTTAGCTGTTGTTTAATTAGTGATTTTTCTAGTTTTTAAAGGTTTATGAAAAAAAAAATATTGTGTTGCGTATTTGTACTAATAAAGTTTATTGGAGGTTAAAGTTGATTGTGCGATATTATTTTCGATGAATCGGCGCGTAGCAGATCCTCTACTGCCTACTGCGGGCATCAGAATTCAGAATGTTATCGATCAACAAATAACCAATTTGTTAGCAAATTGGATTCACGGGATTTTCGTGGAAATTTCATAAAATAAAGTGATGAAATATTCAAGTTACAAGAAGACCCAGGAGCTAGTGGCAACATTGTTATTTGTCTTTCATAAAATGTTGAAACAAACGTGAATCGCAGAATATACCACAATAACTATTACTCAAGTGTCGCGCTAATGGTAGCTCTTGCAAAGAAAGGTATTCATTTATGAGAAAAAATAGAAATCTCAGATCACCCACAGATGATCAAATGAAGGCTTGTGAATGTTCAGAACTTCAGCTGAAACCTGATTTTACCTGTGTACTTTAGGTAAAATCAATGGATCTTTGGCTATTTAGAGTGACAATAATGGTGTGGTCGCGATCTGTTCAAATGTACGATAAAAAAGCTAAGAACACAAACAATGCAAAGCCCAACCCTTGTGGTCAGGGTAGATTTGCTTGATAGTTTTATTGGACGATATAAATTTAGATGAGAACCGAAAATTGATACATGATGAAGATTTTTGCTTTTTGAACTTTTCCATCTATCTAATCGGCACTATCTATCTTTTGTTCTCGTTCTAACACGGATCGTTCTTTATTTATACACTCACTTGAGTTTGGTAGTCCATCTAATTAAATTGTACATTTCTATAACAGTTTCAAAATGATTAAAAATGGAATAAAAATATATTGACTATCTATAGTGTCACTTTATACACCAATCATAATCCAGCAAATAGTGGCAGACAGAAAATAGGAAAGATCCATGTTTTATATAGAGGAGTACAAATGGAAAAATATGGATGCCAACTGCCAAGGTAGTGTGCTTTGCAAGCTTTGTGCTTGACAAACTATGAAAGAAAATAAGCCAATAAGAGAGTCTGTTGTCTTCATCAGCCGAAGAGTTGCTAGAAGAGATAAAAAAAGAGGTCAACTGCCTTCACACCAGACACAAAGACTGATGGCATCGGTCATTGGGCCTTCTTATGAAGAAAATCGACAACGGTGTAAAATACCTCCATACAAAGTTGTAAAATATATGGAATATGCTGATTATTAGTATCTACGAGTATAATAAAATATAATTATTATTTTTGTAATTTTCTTTTTCAACCATTGATGCCCTATGTCATATGTATCATCTACGTACCTAAAATGTAAAAATAAATTAAAAATTACAACGATTTTAAATTATTATTTTTTTCCATAAAACACACAAAAAAAAGATTTGTTATTTACAAAAGTAAAATTGAGTAAATTAATAAGTAATATTCAAACGTAACATAAAAAATGTCAAGAGGTATTCAGAGCCAAGTTAATTAACTGAACAAATGGAGAAGCAAGAAATAAGTTGGAAAACGTGAAGAAATGCGCTAGGTAGGTTTGTAAAGAGATTCACGACGAATTTGAGTTAAGTTAAAGTAAGCTACAAAAATGAGATGACCCAAAAAGTGAGGTTTAAACCAAAGTTTATAGTGATCCAAGTTGATACAACCTGACCTTAATTGTATTAAACACACTTGCGATAAGTGGTGTTGTTCACAAATAGTTTGGTTCACTTTAAAACATATTTATTCTAAATTTAATAACACAATGAAAAATATGAGCCTGCTTATCGAATAGGAATGATTTAAATAGTGTCATTAATTAATATGGCAGTTTATTTTAATAAACTTAACACCTACTGTACTGCACACACTGCTGAGTTTTATTTTTATCAGTTGAGATGTGCAGTCGACATTTATGGTATAGTTTCATTTTAACACTTTAAAATGTATTATGAAAATATGTTGAAACATTATTGGTGTATACAGTACCTACGTATCGGATTAAGGAACAGGCTATCATCATAAAATTAAGGTAGGATTTTTTTCATGAAATCATGAATTTTACAGAAGAAAAATGACAAATTTTGTTTGTAATATTTAATGGGTAAAACCATGTATTACTTAATATTCTTCCTATATCTTATATTCGATTATTCATTTTGCATATGGGCCCAATTTTTGTAGTTAGACCACTGGCCAATTTTCAAATCTGGTAATTAAAATTTATACTTTTTTTTTATCCCGATTAAAAGTAAATCTGGTGAGAAAATATTGTGTTCCAATACATACATAATTAAAATATACGTATTAAATACAGATCTTCAATCTCGGACTGCACTCTTACTTAGCACAACAGTATTAGATTCTGAGATAATCTACTCTTTTTAAACACTTGGTTTTATACTGTCTGGTACAATTATTATAATTCCACTTTTTTATTATTCAACAATTGCATTTACTCACCGGCACGATGACTCTGGAATCATCTCAGTGACCTACCTCTTTCCTCTTATAATCGGTGTTAGATGCTCAGCTGCTGTGCTCTGCCGTAGACCCCCGGCGCACATTATTTTTACATCCGAGACTTTATAAAAAATGTAATTATTTTTCTCCACAATATTGTTTATTACCGTAAACTATCTCTATTTTATTTTAAATGTTATAATTTTTTCAATGGCAAGTTATATATAAAATGGTTTATTTTAAAGAAAGATGATCCTGAAAAAATCCTGAGAAGTTCTCACTCGCTAACACTTTTACACTTATATCGTTTTAATAAGCTTTTTAGTATTAAACAACGCATAATGTATTTTTATACATCACATGTGGCGGCCCGCGAATACGAATCCACAAATTAAAAATGTAGTAAAACGGTATAACGACAACAGATTGAGAAAAAATTGAACAATCCCTTTGACATTTAATGTAGAGAACGATAGTAAACTGAGTGGGGATAGCTCAAAAGTACATATATATATTTTCCGAAAAAAATACACTTTTTTAATTATAATTGTCTACACTTGTACTTTTTTTGTGCAACATTATACTGTTGTTATTTACGATGCATAAATTATATCACTAATTCTGTTGGCCAAAAGGATCGGTATTGAAACCAATCACACTCTGCTCTAACTATTCCACGAGTAGCTGGTAAGGAGTTTAGGTTCATCAGACTTGCTAATAAGAAGGGCTGATTCTTCAGTCATAAGGAGAGAAAGTACATTATATCCTTATTAATATATTTTTAAAACAGAGTTTATTACATTTGCTCTTAATGCAGACTGTACATTATTTTAACACCAGAGGCTTAGTAAAAATGATTACTTATTGTCATAATATCACATTTGTCTCGAGTGAGAGTCACTATCGACACTTCAGTTTTATACCACTTTTTAATAAGTGTTTAAAGAGTTAGGAGTCTCAATTTTTATAAAATTAACAAAGACTTCGGTAGTCATAAGATGTGTGGAAGAAGATGGTCCAATAGTAAACACCAAAATCACTGCCAATATACCAGATCAACAGGGCTCGGAAACTTGGGAAGACCCCTAAGCCGAGATGGAGCTACAGTTTTTTTATAAACATCTGGCTTAGAGATTCAAAATTAAATAGAAAATTCTTGGGAAGATTAAGACACATCAGAGGACAGAGATTAAACCACAATTGAAAGTGTTGCGGACAGTAGTGTGATAGGAATGGGCGGTGCCAAAACCGTGGACTGGAGAATGTTAACCCTAGAAGGCTAACTTTCCAAATAGGTACGTTAAGGCTAACCAGGAGTCGAATCAATTCCCACAAGAGAAAATACAAAAAAATAATGTCAATGAAAGGCACTTTTGTTCCATATAAATATTTTGAATTAAATAAATATGAGAAAAACGTTACTCAAAATAAATTTCAGTAATTTTCGTTTTTCAGCGAAAAAAATGTGCTCTCAAGCTAATCAGTTTTGTTTAAAAATTTACAGTAATTTCGACTCACTTTGAATATTTTCGCTTCTGCATGTATCAAGCCAATGGCAGCGGTCCGACATGGATGGCGTCTCAACTAGCACTAAACAGTGTAACCTTAGATGGAAGCTCGGGGCTCTAGTGCATCAAGTGAACTACGCACGCTCACTGATATGTAGCTTGGGAGTCGATTTGACTCATGGTTAGTCTTCTAGGGTTAAAGAATATTTATACCTAGAGAGAAGATTGGTATGAGTAGCGCAACAAGAAGATACCTGCATATTATCAGTAGGTATATTATTTATGTATGTACATACATTTGTTGTGTCGAAGTGAGGTGTGAAATAGCGAATCTGTAGAACTTGTGTACATGGTGACTTCAGTGCATTTAGTGCTTATCGCGAGTACATTTAAACCAATTAAATCTTCCAGTTTTAACTGTAATTCGACAAATAATAAGTCAACTGACAGATGAATAAATATGTCACACAAAATACGAAGTATGGTAGGCGAACCTGTTGCCAATAAGAGTCGAGCAGAAGTCCTCGATACAATCAATCAGAAATGCCACAAGTGTTATCATAATCGCCCTTTATTGATTATGTTGAACCGATTGCCTACAAACAGGAACCTACACCTTAAACAATTCCACACACAAGCCTCTACCATGGCCAACCCAATAAGCTGAGCAGCAATGTATTCAGCCGGATCACTCCTATGTGGACACAAAAATGATGGAGAAAATACGTCGCTCAGAACTGCCCTACCCAGTAGATACACGTATACTACATGTAGACAGGTATGTGGTTCGAGAATAGGACTCGTTAGCTACACTCGGACTCACAATCGTGAACCATCCTCGTAATAAAGGACTGCCAAGGAAGAAGAACATTCAGACGTACATTCAGAGCTCGAACATGAAGTCTTACAGATTGCATCAAAACTGGTTCAAACGAAGAGCTGTCAAACGAGCAATATTTGTGTATCTTGCTGAGACAGGAAGACCAACGAGTGGATAAGACAAAAAAATAAATATATCCAATCACCAAACTGAAGTGAGGGTGCCATATTGTGAGGCTTCGAGAGATAGACTTAAAGAATCCTGCAGTGGCGTCCATAGTTGAGCAGTATAAAAATCGATTAACCACATATTAATCATCTAATGTCAGGCTAATGATCTCAAGGGAAAAGCAGATCTTGCATGAATAAGATTTGCACTAAACGGGGATCGGTGGCAAAGTTTGAAGGAGACCTACACTTATAGATGGATGCAAAAAAGATGAAGGAAAAGAATAATCTAAACCATTCACTTCATATACTACAGACTGACGGCGATGTCACTGCACTCGCACTTAGTACAACAGTATTAGGTTTTGTGAATGTTTACTATTTTTAAATTTAAATTAAACCAAAATTTAATATCTGAATCTACAACAATTATTTTTAAACACTGTTTTTAGCATTGCCAGCTATTGTTATTATTATTGTAGTTTCACATTTATTTTTATTTTTCCAAAATTGCGTTTACTCACCAGCACGACGTCTCTGGAATCATCTCTGTGACCTACCTTTGTCCACTTGTAATCGGTGTTAGATGTTCAGCTGCTGTGCTCTGCCGCAGACCGCTCGCAGCACTGCACATTGTTTTAATACCCGAAACTTAGTAAACACTATTATTAATTTTCTCAATCCACAATGTCGAATATCTCTGTAGCTCGCAAAATTATCACTGCCGGTATTTGAATGTCACCCCATATTTTAAAAACCAATTTAATAAAAAGATATTTTAAATGTTTCATCAGGCGAGTCTCTCAAAATTTATAAAATTTGGAATATTTCAGTAGGAAAGCCATGTGGAGAAGATGACTGAACCGCAAACACCGAAGTCACTGCTGAACATGAGACCATCAGGATGCAGAAATTTTGAAGCATGGAGCAATAACAGAAAAAAATATATAGGAGACTCACCCTCCACGCACTACTGCCAGCAGATTTAACTCACAAGAACAGTACATCGCAGATCATATCTGAACAGAAGGTGGAAAATAAAAATAACAAAATGAACGAGAGATAAGTAACAATGATATTGCACAATAGTTGGAAGATTATCACAAGATTATTAGCAGAGAATCGTGCAATCCCAGAGGATGTGACCAATGAACAAATATACAATGAGACACAAATATGTCATCGGACAGACATTACACCCTACTCAAAAGCATTGCGGAAAAGACAAAATCCAGAAGAGCCAGGGAGTTTGCGTAAAAAGACAAAATAATGTCATAATAATAAATGTGTGGCATTTCTTCCTACGGTTAGGAGAGTTGGCCAAGCTGAACCATGGAAGGGGAGGGGTGAAGGTTGAATGTTACGGAAGTATGAAGTTTTGGAATTAGTCATACGAGAAACAGTTGGAGCTATGTTAATCACACGCTTTTTTATCCATCCCGTCATGACCGGTATCACATCAAAAAACACCCTCAGATATTTGTCATTAGGATAAGTATCAAAACCATATACACCCTCATATATTCATTCTTTATAACAATATCAATAATAAAACCAACCACACCTTTATAAATCCATTTGTTGTGATGGATGGTACCAAAACCAATCAGTCTTCTATGTCTACTGTAGCTATTAAATAATTAGTATCAAAACCAACCATGCTATTCTACATTCATTGTAGCTATTAAAAATAATTGCTACCCAAAACCAACCATGCTATTCTACATTCATTGTAGCTATTAAAAATAATTGCTACCCAAAACCAACCACATCCTCTAATGTGTATTTCAGTTGTTTTTCAAAACCAACCAGACCCTTCTATATCCACCTCTATCATTGATAAACAATCACACCTCCATTTTTCCATATCCACCTCCGCTTTTTATTAATAACTAATGGGCAGAAAGGACCAACCCTTTCCCGGAGCCGTTTTGAGAGTTGTGCAACTCTTGTATCAGTTCCACTCGCAAAGCAAACCCGTGGCTTCAATTTAATCTGATGAAAATATTTATTTTAAAAAAAACAAATTTTTTTTTTTTTTTTGATACTCTAAATTTATCCCTTTTTGCGCCTTTTAGTTATTTAAACATTTACTCTATAATTACATTGGTGTAATAATAATTACGGTGGTGTATCTCCGCTGTTAATGATATTGAAAAAATCACATACGTCCTCGTATTTCACTTCCACTGTTAAAAATGTTTTGTATCGAAACCAATTACACCATCCTGCAGCCATCATCATAATTTATTACGATTAATATCAAAACCAATTACATCCTTCTCTGTTGATTATGATTGGTATCAAAATCAACCATATCCTCCTATAACCAACACCGTGAGTGCTAGTGGGAGTTTTGATTCTTTAATAATCAGAAGAGAACGTACATCCTCTTTAATGTTTTAAAAAAAAATTAAAGAGTAGAAAGAACTTAACTTGCTTGCGATACTCTTGCAGAACCTACCTTCCACCCGGTCATCACATTTACACTTAGCACAACAGTATTAAGTTTTGTGATTGTTTACTATTGCAATTATTTTTAAACACTGTATTTAGCATTGCCGACTTTTATTATTATAATTATAGTTTCACATTTATTTTTATTTTCCAATATTGCGTTTACTCACCAGCACGACGTCTCTGGAATCATCTCTGTGACCTACCTTTATCCTCTTGTAATCGGTGTTAGATGCTCAGCTGCTGTGCTCTGCCGGAGACCGCCCGCAGCACTGCACGTTGTTTTAATACCCGAGACTTAGTAAAAACTATTATTTATTTTCTTACTCCAAAGTCTCACATTTGTCACTACCGGCACTTCAGTGTCATATCATGTTTTAAAATGCAAATTAATAAAAAGCTATTTTATACGTTTACTTCACTAAGATGCAACGTTTATAAAAATAGGAAGCTTTCAGTGGTGGTGCTATATGGAAAAGATGACCGAACGACAAACACTAAAGTCACCGCTGTTCACCAGTCCAACGGGATGCAGAAATTTGGAAAGATGGAGCAATGATAGAAGAATCATGTCCTCGAAAACATGTCTGCCTTAAAAATTAAGATCAATGAAGAAAAATTCTAGAAGAGATATAGACCCACCAAGAGTTATAGAGAAAACAGTATTGATAGTATTGACCAATGAACGATGAATGGTGGCCCACCGCTTACCCAAGACCGATTTATGAGCAAAAGCTCCCATATCGGTCGTACACATTCACCACCAGGTAGGAATTTTTTAATACTACTTGGTAACCATGCTATGCTGTATAGAGGTAATGTAATATAGCATGGCTGCCAACCAAAGACCATTCACTGTCCGTACTTTTATACAGTAAAATAGAAATAAATCAAATGCACACAACAGTAATAAATAAAATATGCACACAAGAGGCATTGAGTGGTACAGCAAATGGCGGTTCCTAAGTCCCTCACAGACCCTTTAAAGGGTACAAGAAGACAATACACACAAACAAATCAAAAAAAGGTCCCTTCCGGCAAAGGGAAGCCAGAAACGACAGATATTAATCCAAAGGTTTTTTTTAGCAAGAAATGGAAGGGCAGATAGCCTTCACCCTCTTTCTAAACACCTGACTGTCTCAAAATCTCCCAGCGAGACACCCAATAATGAATGACCAATGAACAGATATTCATTTCATCAGAAGTATGTCATTGGACGGAGATTAAACTGCACTCAAAAGCATTGCAGAAAAGGCAAAGACCTGAAGAGCCGAAGAGTTTACATAAAAAGACAAAATAATGAATGTGTGGCATTTCTACCTGCAGTTGGGAGAGTTGGCTGTACATGTAAGAGATGAGTGAATGTTTGAGGAAAAGTTGAACATGAGAAACAGTTACAGCTACGTTATCCACACACTTCTTTATCCATCCTTGATTGTCATCACAACCAGTTTCATATCCAAAAACATCCTCAGATATTTGTCATCGACAATCATAAGGATCAGCATCAAAACCATACAATCTTTCCTAAATTCTTTCTTTATAACAATATCAATAATAAAACCAACCACACAGTCATAAACCCATTATTTATAAGGGATGGTATCGAAACTAACCATATCCTTTTATAACCAACACCGGGTGGTAGTGAGAGTTTTGATTTGTTCATACTCAGGAGAGAAAGCACATCCTCTTAAATATGTTTTTTATTTAATTAAATAGTTACATCTTACATTTGTTTGCGATGCTCTTGCAGGGCCTACCTTCCACCTGGTCAGCGCTCCCTGCTGTAAACTGCTTGAGGATGTCATTGCACTCGCACTTGGCACAACAGTATTACGTTTTGTGATTGTTTACTATTTTTGAATTTAAACACTTGGACAATTTCACTCAGAAATTTAATAACTGAATCTACCGCTATTATTTTAAAATTATTTGCTGGCTATTATTATTATTATGGTTTCACTCTTATTTTTATTTTTCCAAAATTCCATTTACTCACCCGCATGACGTCTCTGGAATCATCTCTGTGACTCACCTTTCTCCTCTTGTAATCGGCGTTAGATGCTCGGCTACTGTGCTCAGCCGTAGACCGCCTGTGCACATTGTTTTAAAACCCGAAACTTAGTAAAAACTATTATTTATTTTCTCACTCCACTATGTCACATATTTCCGTAGTCCTCACTCATTTTTCACCACTGGGTGTTTAGTTTTACGCCATGTTTTAAAAAGCTATTTAATGTTAAACGATAAACAGTTCTGTATTGTATCACAAGTGAGCCATCAGATGGAGTTCAAGATGGTTTTGAAATAGGTGGTTTGAAAATAATGAAACAATAATTCTTATAAGGGCAGATGGTGTAGTAAGCATGAAGATCTATCATGGACACATGTTAAAACCCCTAAAACCGATATAACTCTGTAAGTTGTGTAAAATGCTTGACCTATATAACTATCCTTAGAAAAGTTTGCATGATACAGTGATCAAAATTTCAGATACAAAAGATTTTTGTAATAATAAGTTTTATTCAAGCAAACTGACTATTAAATGGTAAATATGCACATGCGAGGAATCAATGAAAAAATATTTCACAATATAAATACAATACAATAATAATTTTACAGAAATGCAATTCAATAATAATGTTACATGAACAATGCTGATATATGTGATGCAATATCTAAAAAAAGTATTTCTGCTTAAAGTATTGTTATAATTATTCACAAGGAAGTTTAATTATATTTTTTAATTAATATAGAACTTGAAAAATCCGGGCTATTTATAACAAATGTTAAAAAAAAAAAATTTAAATAAAAGCTACTATAATAAAACATTTAATGGCAATTTTCATTAGATTATTTAACTAAAAATACACTCTTTTACTAGCATAATTACTCTTATAATTTTATCGAAGTTTAAAAACTTTTAAAAGTGTCAATGTACAACAATTACGGAAAAAAATACAATACGCGAGTATTTTTAATGAAAAAACTCCTTCACAGAAAACACCACAAACACTCGAATTGAAAATCTGAAAATGATAGTACATAATAAGTTACATTTGAATTAGGCCGGGTGTCAATTGCGCAAGCGCAGTGTATTTTGTGTATCGTGCAATTGGTGTATTCAATAATGATCTTTTGTATAAGATACCATTAATGATTATTTTTGTGTGAAGAAATACTTTAAAACAATTTCTTTAGCTTTTCTCTCAGGCAGGACCTGTCAGTTTGAGGTTTGGGCGGCGATTCGAAGTAATTATCGGATTATATTGCAATTGTTTTGATGTTTAATTTATGTGAAGGTTTACTTTACATCTCGTATAAGAAACTGATTGGGAAACTTCGGGCTTTTATACTCTTGGTCATTATTATGTCACTGGCTGGCCTGGTAACAGAAATGTTGGGATACTATTGTAAAACTTTGTCGGTTTTGAGCTTTTCTTAAATACGTTTAAAGTAGCATTACTTATGCTGGGTGATTGGTAAAACGTAAATGAACCCTAAGACCTTTCTAAAACTACCCTCTAATGGGCGTGACGATCTACGGTTTATTTTGTTTGGGTATCATATGTATAATACATCTAGGCATCGAGTTGCACGGACTCACTGCATGTTTTTATTGTGTTTGACTTCAAGTTTTAATATTCTCTCTTCGTACGGGTTATTCAATATTATTATTCGTGACTACGATATACTTAGATAACTCATACACTACCATTGACTTAGCAGAAAAATTGTGTGTAAAAACACTGATGTTGTGGGGACAATGCGGACAAATAGAAAAGGAATACCTTCGGTAATAACATCATGTAAGTTGGGCAAAGGTCAGCACATTTCAAGGTATAAAGATAAGATGATGGTTACGAAGTGAAATGATAAAAAATACGTAATTATCCTGAGTCATGATATATAGTGGAATATAAAAAAAGAGATAAAATCATAGCGAAACCAGAAGTCATCTTGAACTATAACAAATACATATATGGGAGGTGTCGACTTGAGCGATAGTCAAATGGAATCGTATAAAATTACCCGGAACAAAGTAAAAAAATACTATTTCAAGATTTTTTACGTACTTTGGATATGATATGCCTAAATTCACACATTCTTTATAAAAAAAGATGGAGGAAAACTCGACAGACTACATTTTCTTATTGAGGTGATTTGGCCCAAATAAGATTGAAGGATGTGAGACCAAATTAACTTTTATAAATCAAAAATGGATAGAATGAAATTAAAATAAAATTGAAACAATTTTTTCACAGACTTATTACTAATGGCATTTATTATCAGATCTATCTTTGACGCTGTCATCCGATCGCAGAACCCCCTGTTATTACAACGAGCAACCTAATTTAATGTAAATTAAATGTAATTTATGGCGAAATATTGTTGATACTTTCTAAAGCATTTTCTTACAATCAATGCAACGTTTAGGGTTCCAAATTTCACATTTCGTTATTCTTGAGTTCCTAAATTATTTGAAAATGAAATAAAAATGGAAAAGGGATGTTCTGAAACATATGAATAAATAATTCAATCCGATGTTTATTATTAAATCACAAGCCCGGTGTACTATGTGCGAACGCCTTGATCGCTGCAAGTTGCCAGGCACGATGCACTGTACGGGTACGCCTTGTACCAGTCTGAGAGCCAGACTACAAGTCAGCCTCGAAGCCAGACGACAAGTCAGCCGTCTAAACAGTCGCCGACAACGCAACTTCGCCCGGCCAAATTCCGAGTCTTTGGAAAAGACTCCAGCACAGCATCGCGGACTAACGTAAGGTAAGAATCATTTCGAATTAGGTTAACATAAGAACACACCTGTCCATGGCGAGTGAGAAGGAAATAAATAATTAGATATTTGTTTTCGTGACTTCTGTTTTTTTTTCATTTAACCTGTCCCTCCTTGTGATCTTTGCCAACCAAAGGTTGATTGCACGTCAGAGAGAGGCAATATAAGCCGGAGGCCGCCTATCTTGTAAGACAATAAAAGTAGTGTACATCAATTGACGGCCCGACGAGAGGCAAGTGATTATCAAATTGAACAGCGTTCATGTAAACCAAGTATTATTATCATATGTCGTAACATCAACTTCTACTTTGATAGGGAGGTTAGAAATGATTATTATCCTTTTAATCAGATGCTCTTAATTATCTCATTAGAGCGGCTCCATTGTCCATTGTACTGTGGTTATAAGAGACGGGTGGAGAACAAATACACACGGAACACACATTAATTAAATATTTATTTATCTATACGGATGGGCAGATGTACATTAATCTTAATTGTAACTTAAACTAAAAATTATTCTATCTTATATTATACGTGCTGGTCAAGAGGTCTACTCGTCAAGACGGCTCCTGTTGTTCGGGTGGCCTCGTCGTGGTTGACGAGATGACGAGCAGGGCGGTGGTTGACGACTGACTGCTCGGTACTGCTTTAGTTGCCGGCTGAGTTCCTTGATGAGCGGCTGTTTCCGAGCTGGTTTAGCATTCTGGGTGGGCGGCGGCTCCGAGCTCTATTGGCGCTCTAGATGAGCAGCTGCTTCCGAATCCCGTTTCCAACTGTTCTTTCAACTATTGTTCAATTGATCCTCAACTGATGTTCAACTGTCTTCGGAACCCTGCTTTCGACTGGCGTTTAACTGGTCTGACTCCCGTGTTCAATCCCTTCCGACTCCTACGTTCAATCGTTCCTCTCCCTTCCAAATCTTGCTTTCAACTGTGGACCACTCTCCATCAAATTCTGTTTTCAACTGTCGACTACTGATTACGACTCCCGCGTTCAATGGTTCCTCTCCCTTCTGGATCTTGCTTTCGACTGCAGACCACTGATAACTGATCCTCTCCCTTCCAAATTTTATTCCCAACTGTGTACCACTCTTCACCAAATCCTGTTTTCAACTGTCAACGAGTGATCACTTCTCTCCGGGCCATGCGTCGACCCTTCTGCGAGATGTCTCCCATCTATGTACCTGCCTCCCTCCCATCATGGGACGAGCCACCCCATCCCATTGGTCCATCCGCTTCATCTGGAGGCCACGCCCAATCTAGATCCAATCATCCTCCGTCCTACCGCTAACTAATTATACACATATCAGTTAATTATTCTTATTCTACTTACTTTAGATTTACTTTAGATCTACTAAGTTTTACATCATATTTATGTGCTATCAATTGCATCCTGTTGTTTTTTTACATAATATTTAATCGTACATCGAACACATTTTATTTAATACAATACCGGAAAGGTACTGTCTGCCATATTATAGTCTATAACAATATCATAATACACTGACATATTTATATTTAAAATCAATCTGCCCGTCCCCGCTATGTGCTGCTACATCCTTACTCTTAATCGGTAGAAGCCTATCCCTAACAAATGGCTCTCGCACGTTACTATTATAATCAGGAAGTGAATTATAATCCTAATTGTCAGTTATCAGGTCTCATAGTCAGGCAACTCTTATGTTTGTTAAGCATTTACAAAATTCGCGCTCAGTGTTCCAAAACGCGTTCTGCCAGGATCACATTCGCGTGTCAAAACATATTATTTATATACAACATTCTACATGATTAAATTAAAGATTGAATCGGCAGGTATGTTATTTTTTATTTTGTAATATAGAAGATTTTTAAGAGTACATTCATTTTAGTCACGATCCGAGCCATATGGTTCGTCCACCGCCGTGCTAAGAGCGGATCCAACAAAGGAACTACGCCTTTTGTCTTCACCACGTTGCGACCCTGGAGGCTAGCTAAATGGTCACGTAACGGTGCTTTCCTAAATTCTCCTTCGGAAATCGATTGTTTTCAGTTTATCTGTAAGCAGGGTGCGTCCTTTCTAAACAATGCGCGCCCTTACAGATGTATGACCGTTTCTCAAGAAACCTTCATCATATTCTCGTAATCTTTGTTTTTCCGTCTCAATGTATTTTTCGCAACATTTGGACTGGAGGTCAGAACGACAGTTATACATTTTGAACGAGTTGCTGGTTTTTTTTTTGTTAAGATGTCCGGTCCTGTTTATATGGGCCGGTTGGCAGCGACTTGCATGTATTTGCGAGACGCAATTTCTTGACTTCATTTTATATAGTTTATTTTTGATTCTACGGCAAATTAATGTGATAGCTTTGCGTTATTTCACGCCGAGATTTATCAACTTGCACAATAAACACTTGGTTACATTTCTGCAAAATTCTCAACTTTGTAAACAGGTACTTATATTTATTTTTGATGATTTGATTGTTGCAATATCTCTGGTTTTATAACCACAGAATCATCCATATCTCTTATCTATAAATCATCGGCGTCAGCCAGGGGGTGCGAGCCATTCGCTGGTATATATTTTTGCCATACTGTAGTCCTTATCCTATTGATTCCTAAATATCACACAACTTCTCTTACATCCACGTGGCGAATATGGAAGTGAAACAAGAACCACATTCTTGTGATAAAGGAGAGTGGATCAGTGTTCTACCACCCGATATCAGTTTGAGCGAAAACTGTATTCCTGATATCGAGACGGAAGCTGCCGACCCCTGGTCCGGGCCGAACGGCTACATGCACCCCACACCCCGACTATGCCGTGGACGTGTGGGTCCCCGACATCAAAGAGGAGTGCGCTGGGAGGTCCCAGGATACGTTCCAGCAAAGTAGAGCGTTATAGGGAACAGCGTTAAACGAGGTTATGTCACCATGTATATATTGGGATTAGGGGAAAATTTTTAATAATGAATATGTACTTTGTCAATTAAGTTTATTAAATATGTTTTTTTTATAACAATACAATGAAAATTTATTTCTTACAAATATAGAAATATAAATAAACATACACCTGATATTATTAATTTTAAACCAATCTTTAAAAGTGCGTCAAGTAACAAACACTCGATGCGAAAAATAGAAAAAAATCAAAGAGATTCTGAGTCATCATTTACGTTTGAGATCATTCAGATTCTTCCGCATTTCCAATTTTCTGATTTTTTATCAAAAATGTGTCTAATGTCATTTGCGTTTTTCGTTTGCGCTGTGTAAGAAGTTGTCGATAAGTGGATAAGGCATCCGTAACACCTCGTCTTGCCTTTGAGCTCCTATCAAAATCCGTGTCATTTTCAATAAATTGGTCCATAATTTCTGTTATAGTGTCTAAACTAGATTTTAGAATGCCGTTGAAAGTTCTTTTCGCTCTTCTTCAGAATCAGAATCTTTATGTTGTGAAGGTTATTACGATGTTTAAATCTGTTAAACCACCCTCGGCTTGCAACGAATGTTTCAGTTGTGTTGCCTGGTTCACCCTGAACGTGACGAAAATTTCTTTTCGCTTTTTCCATTATAATAGCTTGACTTAATGGCATATTACGTTCAATTTCGTCGTCAATCCATATAGAGAGTCGTTTTTCCATTTCTAGAACGGGAAACTCTAGTTGAAGAAGTTGTTGTAGTTGCTGATGATACTATTTTTTCTTTATTCTTAAGAATTGTCCTTATTGTTGAAGATGAGAAGTTCAATTCAGCACCAATTTGAGACTGACGTTCACAAGTATCTAATCGTCTAAGCGCTTGCATTTTAGTGTCCAGCGAAATGCTTTTTCTTGTCGCTTTATTTTCGTGTTTTTTATTATCACCCGTAATAAAACTGAAAATTGTAATATTTACCTATCACTAAATCATTCACTGTATTTCATCTATTTATACTTACAATAACGGCAACAAATGTTAAATAATTAATAATTAATGAGTTATATGTAAATGTACGATGCACTCTTATCAGCGGCGATCGGCATACTACTCTTACGCGTTACGCTTTGGATATCGGGGAATCCCACGCGGTGTGTGCGATTTTCGAGGAATACCCTCTTCAAATAAAACAGCGCTAAGCGGGGTCTTACCTTATCTATGGGTCTTACTGTACTACAATATGACTACAATCAAACTACTACTATAATCACTCTGACTACTGCTCGCATAGAGCCAATGTGACTCGGGAATCCTTTTAATTTTATTATGCTAATGAATGGGAGGGAATTAAAAGTATTTTGATTTATTAAATATTGATCATTAATCTTTTATTTTATTGTTGATGTTTGTAGCGTTAACTTTGTAGTTAGACACAATTAAAAATTGTATAAACCACTAAGTTAATTTTTACGTCAACCGGTTTCGATACTTACGTAACTTCGTCAGGACTGGCATACAACTGAACTATTCCATAAAATAAATATTAAAACGCTATCAATTATGGGGCGGAGGCGGAGGCTTGGTAGGAATGGGTAGTTGATTGACAGGAAAACATTGTAATTGGAAATATGTTAAATAGCGGGTTGTTTCTTAAGTTTAATTGATTATTAATTATGTTAGATTTAGTGTTGTGGAATTTTTTAATATATAGAATTTCTAATTTATCTAATCTAAGGATTATTAATATGTAAAATTTCAATTCCATTTTTTTTTATAAAATTGTGGCCTGTCTCTAAAAAGTGGTTGAGGAATTCTGAAAAATTATTTTTATTGAGGCACTTTAAGCGTTATTTTATTCTAATATTCTAATTCCGTGACGTCTTACCTATATAAAATGGCTGACAGTCGTTACAGTTTAGTTTATATATATGCCGGATTGATCTAATGGGTTGACTATGCCTTTGGGGTTTAAGGTGTGCTTTCATTTTTCCAGTTTAAAATTCGAAAAATTCTTCACTAATTAGATATGATTTCAAAACGAGGTTAAAAGTTAAATTCTTATAAGTTCCAGAGAAATAATTAATGATGTTATTTTTTACGTAAATCATGTGAGAGATGGAGGTTTGATAGAGAGAGACGACAATAAAAATGAAGACTTTCTCGCATTCAATATAAGTCTCAAAAACAATTCGTGTCTAGAGCCTTATCCAAGTTTCTCATATTAATATTATGGTATGAGTGTTATCATTTGAATTAGTCCAACGAAAATTAAATAATGTATTGAGTACCTAATTCATATATATGAATATGTTTTGAAATCAGACAAAGTACTTACATATATTTAGATGGTCGCTAAAATCAATGTTCTAAATTTAAAAATACCATGATAGCTTCAATTTATTATTTTGTTTAATATTATCGATTAAAACGCCACGTTGGCGTTTCAGTGATTTGTCTGTTTCATAATTATATACTATTTATGAAAGAGACAGCTTTGTATAAAATACAACAGTGTTATATATAAACGAAATATTTAATTCCGACTTACATAAAAATAACGTACATAAAATGTTTACTTCGTTTAAGACAACGTTGTTTTCCCTTTAAATCAGTAATAAACATCTAATTTATGAAATTTCGTACTAATGTTGTAAATAAGTGGGTATATGCGTGAAAAGATATATTTTCGGCATTTTTAAATGAAAATTACGAGAGCGCGGACTAGACGTCATTACGGCCGCTGTCGATCAGTGATCTGAAGCTAATAAAGAAAATAAAAAATGCACATTATTAGAATCGATATATATATATATATATTATTTAGTAAGAAA
This sequence comes from Eubasilissa regina, assembly GCA_022840565.1. NCBI lineage: Eukaryota > Metazoa > Arthropoda > Insecta > Trichoptera > Phryganeidae > Eubasilissa > Eubasilissa regina. Next base: position 2,059,122 of record JAINEB010000021.1, on the reverse strand, counting down.
TTATTGCATTTTTGATAACAAACTTGATTTTAAATAGTAGCTGAAGCCTCAAAGCATGTGAGTAAATACAATATATTATTTTAAGATGTGTGTTTTCATTTCACTAAAACAAAATATTTTAAAAACGTCGAAAATTGATAATATATATCCTGCTAATTAAATGGTTACAACTCTATTAATTTTTAATATTTTTTTAATTTGTCATAGTAATCTTGGCTTCACGATTATGAGAAAATATATGTCGTTTATACAATAATTTACCATATTAAAATAATTTTGTAGCACGCGGAAAATGCATTGCGGTCGCGGCTTTTCTTGTACCTAATGCTTGTATCATCTTAATTATGTCAAATAACATTCAATTTATTAGTTTTATATTAGTGGAAAGGTCCAATCTAAGTAATATTTAAAAAAAAAAGTCAAATCTAGTGTATAACTTCTGATATAAATGCATAATAAAAACCCACATTTTCCTAAAAAACACGAAAAATTGAATTATCATAGAAGGCGCCGCTTTAAATAATGCTTAGGTTAGTTCGGAGTTTACGTAAATTCCTTACAGACCTCGCTCAGACGGATTGGTTTTTATGTAAAACGCAATTATTGCGGAAACATTTCGGTTCAGACTACCGGCGTTCTTCTTCCTATTCATCACTTAAATGTTCTGCTAGTTTTGATATATTAATATCGCTATTCTCTTATTTATTCAGTATTGTGATTAAAATTTCCCCCCTCCTATTTCAACTATTAAATTCTTCGCAAGCTCCCCTTATAACATTTGTATTGTGTGTTCTCAACGAGGTCAGAAATCATCTGAACCAAAATAGAAAATAAATAGATCTAAAGAATATCGCCCTCACAGGGGACGCACTCTTCCAGGTTGTCTTGAACCCAAGTCACGTCCCAGGTCACTTTGACGCATAGTGTGGCCAAAGAATTGGCAGAATGTTTAGTGCACTGTCGTAGATAGGTTTATTAGAGATTAGAGACGCGAGCTGTCACGGGATGCGCAACATCCTTTTACAGCGATACATTTTGAAGGCGTCTATTTTCCATAGGTTTTATGTTCAGTACAGGGCTCACCACACAGAGGTGTCCGCGCACCAGGTACTAAAACACGAGCCGGACGTTGACAAGAAAAGGTACAACAATGAGCATAAGAATGCGATAATTAAAAAATAACGCATTGTAGATCATTGTGTACCATAATAAAAATCAGAAGGGAAGAAAATTTCATTTAACTCTGAAATAATCTTTTTCATTGCTCTAAACCTATCGGCTGCTCCGGACGTATCAGAATATAATCTCTTCATGTTAGAAATTTTGAACACACAAAATTAGCAATCGTTTAAACTTCATTGCTAATTTTTGAATTGCTTACGGTCACCTATTACCGTGTACCACCCTTTGCGAATAATAAATGAAGTTTCAATGCATTTCAGATAACCCCATACAACCATCATGCGGGGACTCTGAAGTTGTGAACCAAGCGAAAAGTCCATCTGTACAAGACAGCAATGTTAATAAAGTTATGAAACTAAATAACATTTTATTATGTCATAAATGTATCCTAAAATGACACTATTTGAGAACTGGGGCTAAGTTAGTTGCGTTTATGACAGTATCCGAATACATTAATAACTCAATATTCTTGTTTTTTTGAGTTGTCTTAGTTTTGATTTAAGTGTGCAATATAACGTGAATTCAATGGCTTAAACCGATGGAATTTCAACAAACTTCGATCCGCCACAATAACCTTGCTGGGCTTATCTTTTGTTTTCGCCGTCTCTTACGCCATCAAATGAGGAAAAGTATCTGCAATATGAATCTTTCAGGTCAGGCAATACCTCGTTAGGTGAACAATCAAATATGAACTCACGCTACACAGAGAAACTAATCCAAACTGTCATCATTATAAATAAATATAATAAAATAATTAGTATTTTTAAGATTAGCAAAATCAACTTTGTGGTTAAAATCCATTATTTTCAATTGTTTATTTGTTGTTGTTGAGATAAATAAAGCGTGTAAAACTTATCAGAAAATTATAAACAACCAACTAAATTTAACCTCAAAGTCCCATTCTAAAATTCTTTCCTTTGTATCAAGTAACAATTTAAGTTAGGTACTAAATTATTTTATTTAAATAGATTCTATTAAAGAAACTGTTAAAATTATATTTTTCGAAACAGGTAGATGTATTTTTAGTTCATTAAATTGTTAATTAAACAAAGTTAACAATTTAAAATAAAATAATTTGTATGTTTTCACTTCATTACATTATGAACGATTCCTATTAATTATAACTCACATATTTTAAATAAATAAAACTGCTTTTTGAAGGTCTCAATTATATTTGGAAAAGTATGAAAGGAGAAATAATACAAAACTTAGAAGAAAGAATCCCTAATGGCTCGCAGGCCATACACAATGTGAAAACAATGTACTTTGTTACATAATATTTTTATTTCGATATATTTAAAGGCCGTCAATTTTGAAGCATAATTTTTTTTTTCAATGTCTGATAAATTTTAATTAATTTATCCTTTAGCTGTATATTGTTTTATTTTAATAAGAATATATATTCTGATTTGTGTTTTTCATGACCATGTGAATTTTTAAATAAAAAAATAGTTTTAAGAAGTTCCTTTTCATTAGTCAAACTTAATTTGAGTGACTTCTCAATTTTGCGGGTCTCACAGTATGTGCCAACCCAATGGTACAAGCCACAGGATGGTTTCAAAGCGACGAAATTGATTTATTTTGTATGATGTTCCTGTAGAAGTCGGCAGACTGTTTAGCGGTTCTCGTCCTGTTGGGAGAACTGAAGTCTACGGCGTACAAACCATAGTGTTCGCTGCAACAAAATTAAAAGAATGGTAATAAGGACATTGATGTAGACCACATTTGAGTCATTAATTTTAATATTTCTATGCATTTTGTGTAAAAATAATATTTAACCTAGCGAATTAGCTTAACCTTTGTCATGTCTCTCGATGCTTCATCCAGTACTCAGGCACAGATCACCCCGAGCGTGCTTGAGTCTGGTTTGTGAAGTCAACAATATATTTTTATGACCAATAATCAGACATGGAAAAATTAATACAATTAGCTAAGTACATTAATTATGTTATTATTTATGTTAACTTAACATTATAATTCCAATAGTCTATATTAGAATTCAAGAAGATTTAAAATGATTCAGCAATGGCAATTCTTTTAAATTTTCAAACTATATTTTACAGACTGGCCACACTTTTAATAATTTAGAAATTAAAAAACCCTTGAAAACCCCTTTAAAAATTTATTTAATACAGTGGAACATCGACTTGCAAACATAATTCGTTCAAATATAGTCTAAAAAAAAAAACTTTTAAGATTTTGTAAAATATTGCATGCGTCGGTTTGTTAAGTGGAATCTAAACGAGAGTAAACAATTCTCAAAACGATTCCGGAATAAGGTAAACTCAATTAATTTGTTCCAAGATCCAAAAGTTTCCAACATTATCATTATACAGTGCCTATACTAATATAATACACTAATTCTACAACACTCCCACTTCATTTTCTTTTATTCTATATATATATATATATATATATATATATTTTATTTTTTTTATCTCTATTTTTATTCCTGTCGAATCTTAAATAATAGTATGAAAAAAAATGGTTAATTTAACACAGACTTCAGTCTAGCAAAGTAGCCAGGACAACGCTGTATATATCAGAGGTGGAGTCTACTCCATCCCACAATAAACATATTACAATGTTATATATTATAATATATTCACCGCTGCTATAACAAAAATATGTTTGTCAATAAATAAATTCACATCAAAATAATTAAAATATACATACATTTTTTTATTATGTATTTAAATTTACAATAAAAGACGTAGTCAAATTTATTAATTATAATAAAATCTTTTTCCTTTTGTGGAACTTTAACCAGAAACCTATTTGAGGATTTGATGAAAATGTGACATCCAAAGAGGTCATATTACGAGGGATGAACTACGCTCTTAGTAGAATGTGGGAAGGCAATGATCGGCAGTTCTCGAAAATACCCAAACGTAAGGTTAACTTACAATAACACTATAAGTCAATTTTCACAAAACAACTAATTATGTAAATTTATTTTATTTTCACACTAGTTTTGTTTATTTATTAAGGTCAATATTTATGTCGTGTTTTGTTTGTTTCAAAATGGTGTGTTGTCATTCTTTGAGATGTTTTAAAATCATCAAAGATAATGTAATGTTAAAACTCATTATATATTTTTATTTACTGAATTGATGAGTTTAATGAATATGACCGAGGTTGTAGGGATTCGTTACTAAATTAAACGGGATTAGATTTGCTGGGTAGTGGGTAGTTACGGAAACATAAGTACGGCTAATGTTTCCGTAAAACCAATTTTCAAAATTGATATTATAAGCGGTTTACCACAGAGCAACTTAAAGCAACACAAGTGTTTATTATAATTTTTTCGTACTTGCACAGATTTAGTATAATTGTTTCATACGAGCAACTATTCTCACGATATATGACTTACGAAGATAAGTTTCAATTGAATAAATTTGTACCACTGCAGTTACAAGTTTTCTCTATTTAAATGCAATAAAATGTTAGCACAAAATGATAATATTAATTCTTTATTTTATTTTTTAATTCACTTCCTACCAAAGGAAAAAATTCAGTGGGAACAGCATTCTCACAAAGTTTTCTTGCTCCGTCTGATGATCTATAGAAGACTTGTTCTTTAAAGTGTTTTAAACGAATACAACTATACAGAGTGTAACAGACCTAGTCCACAATATTTTATTGGTGGATACCTGACTAAATTATGAGGAATATGTGCAAATTCTGAACTGTTATGGGAAATATTATTGTTTGAAATTTTTACAAAATCGTGTTAAGCTTTAAGCCTACGTACTTCAAAATAAATATTTGAGAAATTGTTCAATTATTAATCTGTATCTTGGCTTAAGGCCTGACCGGCCTGACTGGATGACCTTTAATTTTTTTTATTCAATATATAATTTGGAATCAATAAAATAATTTAATTAATCGAAATAATCGCATAATTACGATTTTTTTGAAATGTTTATATCTTGAACATGTTCGACTCGTAATTTAGTCAGGCATCCACCCATAAAGTGTTCTGGACTAGGTCTGTTTTTCCCTGTATATATTGGCTTTCCAATCGGGCCTGCTGATTGCAGCTTCCCATAGCTCTATTTTCCTTGGATCCTTTGGAAAGCTAGGGAACAAGATAATTTTTACTAAATATACTATTTTTTTTTTATGTAGACTGTATAGTCACCTCATAATTTATGTGGAGAACAATATTTTCGCAAATATTATAATTTTTCACACATTCCATTCCATTAGTTGAACTAATTAATAAAGTTCAACTAGAATAAATGTAGTTTAAGTATATAAGTTCTTTATATCCAAATAATTGCTTTATTTTCATTATAATACACAATGATGTGCTCTATATTAATTTCTAGTGAGTAATTAATTAATTTAAAAATTAGGAATTTGGCATTTCTGCTATAGTTGCTGATGTGGGCAAAATTGAAACTTAAAAAAATACTTCTTACCGGTGAAATCCTACATCGCTTAATGCTTTTGATAATTTATTAAAGTTTGATGAACACAGTTTAACAGCACAAGTCACCATTTTGAATAATTTGACCACTTAAAAAGTGCACTTTGTTCAAATAAATATAATGTCAGTCAAGCGTCACCAGCGAAAGGCAGAAGATGACTAATCAATGTGTACGTACCATTTTCATGAAATCACTGCTCTTTTTTTCAACTAATAATATAACCTCTTTGGTGACATCGTATTGCCGTTGAAAAGATAAATCGCTCGCTAATCCATGATCGACAAGACTGAGTGGCAATTTTTTTTCCAAAAAGTAAGTCTTCACTGCAGGACCAAAGACCTCGTTGATCCACTCAACAAACAAAATGCGAGTGACCCGAGCCTTACTATTAGACCTCCACACAACATTTAACTGGCTCTTCTATACATGAATACCTTGAAGGCTCATGGATTCTCAGAATGATACACGAGCAAGGGCTTCACTTTCAAATCACCACTTGCCTTAGCACACATCAAGAGGGTGAGACAGTCTTTTTTTATGACCAGGCATTATTTTTTCTTCTAGTGTTTTTTTTAAGGTACGCAATACCTTTTTTTACTCAAGACATTACTCGTATGTTGAGTCAAATTATTTTGAAAAATTGTTTGTAACTCGAAATATTCGCAAGACAAGTTACTCATAAGTCGAGGTTCCACTGTATAACAATTAAGCCCCTTCTCACAACTGCCCGTGTCCAACAATTACTTTAGCTTCAAATTTTATTTGATGTGTGTGACAAAGATACAATGGTATCTGGATCAGTTGACGTTAAACAATCTAAGCGATTTATTACTTTTAAAAACTAATATTAATTATGATTTGATCAATTTAACAAAAAATAGGATTATTAAAATATAATTAATATTAATTAAGAATTAAGCTTACTTGTATCCGCTGAACCACACAAAGCTGTCCATGAGGCTCCAGGCCGTGTATGCGATGATGTTGCAGCCTTCCTCAATGGCATCTAACATGGCTGACATGTACCTTCGCATGTAATCCACCCGCCCAAAATCTTCTATCTCCCCCAAGTCCGAGTATCCATTTTCGAAGATGTGTACTTCTGGATTATCGTAATGCTCCTTAATCCAATGAAGACAGTTGTGGAAATGGTGTGGTAAAACCTATCCCACCAGTTGTTACATATTAGGTAGATAGATTTAGAACATTTAGACCATTACACAGCCTTGTTACATATTAGATAGATAGATTTAGAACATTTAGACCATTACACAGCCTTGTTAAAAAATTTATGCAACATTTTTTTGTTATTCTTTTTGTTTCTCTGTTGCAGTTAATGGCTGAATTAATACCTAAAGAAACTTTAACATGGCGATATTCGTCAGGATCAATTTGAATTACAATGTTTATTTCTTGTTGTGGTGAAAGTGGCTGTTTTTGGCTGTATATCGAAAAATTTTGGGCTGCAAATCGAAGCTGAGCTATAATTTAAAAAGGCTGTTATAGCGAAAAGCCGTAAAGCGAGGTATGGGTGTACTTTGATTTTAGATATTGTAATCTACCCCGTAAGAATATTCCGAACATATTCTTTTCCAGTAACTAACCGGGTTGCCTGAAACATGGGCATACAAATTTCAGCACCATGGTGCAAAACTGAGGGGACACTGACACACCAAAACTGGGAGGACACTGACACTGATTAATAACTTTTGTTCCCGATATTGGTCGACACACATTTACTCATTGCCCTTGTATGCTGTACCTGTGATGTAGGTTTAACTAGGTAAGTATATCAATGCATGTGTGTATGGCAAGGCGTCACAACTAGCAACACTATACAACACTGTGCGTTTTAAAAGGACGCCATGTAATGTGAAATGATGTGACCAACCGCGTGGAAGAAATGCAATTCATTGCTTTCACCTGCAGCCTAGATGTTACTCTTCTCAGTCATTCTTGCTTCTGTACATTTTAGTAAATAAACAGCTGAAGACTAATGTAAGTACCTTTTTTTTCACTTGCATACCTTATTTCTAAATCCTGTATTGAACTGACATTCAGATGGAACACTGGCCCATGTTAGTCTATAGTTGTTAATGCAGAGGCGATACCCAATTGAATAGTATCACAGATTCACGTGCAAGTCTCAGTACACAGGCCATATTTTTCAATGATATAATAAATTTGAATAAAGTGAACGGCGCTTTAAATGGAATTATAGCTAATGGGAACTTGTCAAACGAGGCAAGACTAGCGGTTCACAATGGAGTCCTGGTACCGACACTGATGTATCGAAATGAGGCTTGGAGCTGGCAGAAAAGAAACGAAAGTAGACTGAATATAGTGGATATGAGTCATGTGGCAGATCCATTTATGAAAATAAAGGATTAAGAAATAAGGAAAGAATGTAAAGCTGATCTTAATATAGTGAGTAAAATTATGAAAGGATCACTTAGGTGGTTTATGAATGAGGAGAGAATGGTAAGAAAGATATATGACAAATGTTGATGGTACCAGAAGTAGAGGACATTCGCGGAAGACTTGGCACGACCAGGTAAACCAGATACTGGAGGATGGTCCTGTTAGAAGCCTCAATAATTGGTGAACTTGTATGAATGTGGATGAGGCGAGAATTGTGTCAGGACAGAAGAGTGTGGCACTCTATCCTCTCTGCCTACCCTCGCGGAGAAACGGTGTGATGGTAACTAATAAATTTGCATGTTCCTATGAAAAATCTCTTTCACAAGATTTGTAGTAGTATTTATAGCATGTATCGATTGACTTCAAATTTTGAGATTTGTTTAACCAAAATGAAGGTTTACCGATAGCTTAGAATTTCCCTTGAACTTCTCCCATTCCGCCTTGGTGTAGAACTGCAAGCTCAGGTCGTGATAAAAAGACACCTTGTTCAGCGGAAGATCGTGAAGTTCCCTCACCATGAAGCTCGTGTAGTGATTGAAGCCGAAGAAGTCAAAGGTGCCTTTTATAAAAAGAATCTAAAAAATTGTTCAAATGAAGGATATTAATGAAATCAACACAATTACCGGACCGTACGGTATGCTCGCTGAGGTTGTGAATAATAAAATTTGCAATGTATATTGCATTGTTAAAGTAAATATTGGTAAACTAGCTACATAGTGTTCAAAACACGTCCTAGGATGGGCGCAAATGATATGTGTATCTATGTCATAATTTAAATAATTATCTAACCACCTATATCTTATATACAGTGGATTCCACTTCATCAGGACCAGGACATTTGGCCCCAATTAACCCAAGCGAGCGTGAAATTAAACAATGAATATTTTTCTTTAAATATACATTATGTAGTATTCATAATTCACAGGTGGATCTTCTATCATCATATTTTTCATTAAATTTTTGTTTTCATATACATATGGAAGAAGAGAGGATTCTTCTGACAAATAATCCCTGTTGGTGACTTTAACGAGTCTACACAAACATTAACCACTAAAACCCTTAAACTTCAACTATTGCATCCTCGCAGTCTTCATTTTCATTGTAAGATTGTAAATTGTTATCTATTGTTGAAAATTTTTGACAATTAATAATAGGAACGTGTCTTCATTTTCCTCATTGCTCAAAATTTTGGGAATGTAAAAGTGTAAAGCCGCAAACAGCAAAGCAATTTTGTATGGTGTCAGTTTTTATAGCTTGCCAACTGTCAAGGACAAACTGTATTGCTTGCAAAAAGGAAATTTTTCCACTAATCTTTCTGGTTGTTGCGGAACTTGTTAATAAATTTTCATAAATGAAAATGGACATGAAAATATATAAGAAAAATATTACACTGCCTAAGCACATATTTTTTTGTTTAATAAAAACATTAAATTGAATAATTTCAAAAGTAAAGTACTGTGCGACTTTGATTATTTCGATGTATGGTCAGACCACATTAAAATCATTTTTTCAAAAGTTATGTAAGTATCCTAACCTCTTCGGGGGTGAATTCGGGAAGTCGAGACCTGCTGAACCCCTCCTTCCAGCTCCTCCTAAAAATCCTGTTCTTCATCACCGCCGGGTAGTCACCATCCTTGGAGAATATCGGGTGAGCGAACCAGCCCAACTGAAAACATGAATATTTTGTTATATTCTCGGACAAGAAAAAAAACTTTGGAAAAGGACTAAACCAGGTTCCTTTATTAAAACTTGTTAATTTTCCTATCAATTTAGAATTAAAATTCTCAATCCGATATGACTAATATTAAAGATAAAATATTTAAAGATGTAAAAGAAGAGAGAATCAGTTCCATCTATTTTTCACTTCAAATGACAATGAATGGAACAAAGAAAAGAAGACAGAATACACTGATCTAACTGAATACTGATATGGGAACTCCAGCTCCTAAAACAGTTGCGGGGAAGTGATGAGGTCGTTCACAGATCATAAATGCTGGTTCTTGAATATTTATTCAATATGTATGACTGTGCCGCACAGGAATCTACCGCGCAACGGGCCCTGGGAGAGGCAACCCGCCAAGTAGGGACTCGGGACCGGCGAGCTCTGGACACGGCCTCATGACAGAAAACAATCCCAAAAGCAAGGCGAGAGACACAGACAACGATTTGGATTTCTCTGGATACCGCTGTGCAGATTTTGTCTGTCGCACCGGAGAAGGGTGAATCGACGAACCACCCTGTTGTCTTGTCTCCCGTATGGAACAATGACTTATTCATTCATATATGGCTATAATGGTTCAGCAAAGAACGCAAAAAAATTAAAGAAGGAGAATATTACCTCAAATTGTAGAGCTCTTTCTATGATCTCCAGGTCTTCAATGCTATCATCTTCAGACTCATACCAATTGCCACTTAGTGTAAGAGAGATTCTTCCTAAAATAATACACCAAGTTGATTAAAAGAATTAATAATATTTTTGACACTACCGACATTAGATTTATATTTTACAAAAGTCAGAAACAATAAAGCGGACACTCACCGTGATTGTGCGAATGGAGTAGAATGAGATAAATATTTCCGATTACTAAGCATGATCTCGATACGAAAGAAAAGATATAGCTTTCGAGTAAAAAACAGACAAAACAGCCAGTGTACATTTTTTGTATTTTATCTTTGTTTTATACAGACACTAAGAGCAATATAATGAAATACACGATGACAGATGAAAAATTTGAATGAATATATTTTTGTAAATATCTAAAAACAGTGCAATCATAATGGTTATTCTTACTCGACACAATATGAAATTTTCAAAGATTTTAATTTGTAAAACCTTTGAAACATGTTTTAAATCATGTTCGCTGCAGAAATAAACCGTCAATTATGACGGGAAATTAATTAATTAAAATTATCAAGAAAAATATGACAGCACACTGTCATGTGATAGGATTGTCAAAATATATTTTTTGTTTTGTGTTATCATGCGACTCAATATATATTTGTTTTATATTGCTGTGAGACGGTAATGTGAGCAAATTTTAAGAATACGCTTTTAAAGTTTAGAGTCTTAGGTGACTGGCATAATATCCAGTACAACATGTCAGGGGCTTACCTCTCTGCAGAGGTCTGTACACCTCATCATACAGCCGGTAAGCCTTGGCGTGGGCTCTCAGGAGCGTGTGGCCACACAGGTAGTCGGCTACCCCTGAGTAGTTGAGGGCAGGAGCTCGTATCGGGCTTCCGTATCCTCCCTGGCAGATATGAACGGGGTCGTTCAACGTGACCCAGGTCTTAACCCTGTCACCGTAGAGCTCGAAAGCCACCTTCGCGTAACCTAAAATATATATTTTTTTTTAAATTGATATTAAACTTAACAAAGCTATATGAATTTATGAGAAGAAGAAAAAATTCTATGTGCACGTATGGAATTCAATTACATATTACTATTAATGATATATTTAAAATGTAATGACCCCCGTGTCCACGAATTAGATTTTTAAAAGATTTTCAACTCGAGATAATTTCTGAGATATGGATTTTGTTTTCAAGAGATTCTTTGAAGACAACTCTCGGTTTTCATAATCCAAGTGAACACATCATGTCTCAGAGATTCACCGCCCTGTGCCTCACTTCATGCTTGTTCTACGCCAAACGTCAAATGTCAGTCCACTGACCATTTATCTTCCGTTAGTTAGTTGGATGAATTTGAAACTCCCTCACAGCAGTTAAAACAGAATAAATGTTTGTAATTAATGCAATCTGCTTTTCTAACTTCTAATAAATAGTTGTAGATATCTACGGTTATAAGTGAAGTTTAGGCACATATGTTGAGTCTTTCTGTCAAATCGAACATTGTGTATACGGGTTTGAGTTTTTGTTTCTTTCTAGCAATCTAGACTGATCTCAGAGTTTATCTGCAAATTAAAATCTCAACACATGTACATAGTACAACTGAGATGCATCTCAACTAAACATCTGAGTTATATCTCATTGTGTCTCATTCTGTGAACACGGACCATGTATATTAGTGGGAAATAAACTCAGCTTTTTCTAGTATGTACATGTAAATTTATCCTAAAGACTAGCCTCTTTCAAGAAGAGGAGTGCGAGACCCGATCTGCCTGAAGTTATATTCTTAATCATGGTCGACATTAGATATAGAAAAAATTATTCAGCGCAATCTGTTCTTCTAGCAGCTTTCTGGAGGGAACCATTTCACCATCAGTTTATAACTGTACCGTTATTTTGAATTTTTGTCTACAAACTTATTATTGCATTTTTTTACACTGCATACCGCTGTATAGAAATAATAAATAAATATAAAATTAAAATAATAGCGTACATGTAAATAAAAGAGAAAATTATGTGAAAATATATCATCAGAATCACACTGACATAGCTAGTGATGTCACTGTGCCATCCATTTTTTTTTTTAAATCATCTAGACACTATTTTTAATATGCAGATGAATATTTGTAGTTCTTATTATTAGATACGTGAAAGTAAGTATTAAATTAGGAAGCAAATTTGATAAAACCTTTACAAGTGTCCAGAGTTATTGGATAATTTTTTTGAACGAGTTGTAAACAAACTCACAACCCATTTTTTGTTTTCAATTATTTTAACTGTTATTAAGTTATCTAAGTAAACTGCAAGAAGCCTTTTTAACCTTCAAAGTAATCGGCTATGAGAGGATTGGCCCAGCCTCCGAGGTCCTGAAATCTCTGCGGCAAGTCCCAGTGGTACAGCGTCACAGTGGGCTGAATATCGTTAGCCAGCAGCTCGTCGATGAGATCGCTGTAGTACCTGGCGCCTTCCCAGCTGACTCTGTCGCTGAAGCCGCTCGGGAGCAGTCTCGGCCAGGAGATGGAGAAACTGTAGTAGTCCACCCCCAGCTGCTTGAGGATCTGGACATCTTCCTTGTACTTGTGAAAGGAGTCGCAGGCGATATCACTGTTGTTGCCGTCTATTATCGTGTCGGGCTTGGTGTGAATGAGACGGTCCCAGATGTTCTCCGCTTTATCTGTAAAGTATATCACGCAATGAAGCGAACAAACACAATCTTTACGTCATAAATGCTATTTAATAGCGAAATTGCATTCTGTTGATGATGCACATGTGATGTGTTATACACGTCGCCTTATACATTATGTACATTCAGTCTAACCTAATTGTACTAACCTACTTGTACTAACCTACTTCAGTCTAACCTACATTATGTACTTGTGCTAATAGTCATTCAAACATATGATAGACTAATTTTCATTTAGAAAGAACAATTGTATTAGTGTGAGTAATACTTACCTACTTACTTACCATCACGCCGTTTCTCCGCAGGGGTAGGCAGAGAGGGTAGAGCGCCACACTCCTCTGTCCTGACACACAATTCTCACCTCGTCCACGTTCATACATCTTCTGACAGCTTCTAACAGAACCGTCCTCCATTACCTGGTTTACCTGGTCGTGCCAAGTCTACCGCGGACGTCCTCTATTTCTGGTGCCATCGACACTTGTGTCATATATCTTTATTACCATTCTCTCCTCATTCATCCGTTCCATATGACCAAACCACCTAAGTGATCCTTTCTTAATCTTACTCACTATACTAACATCAGCTTTACATTCTTTCTTTATTTCTTCATTTTTTACTCATAAATAAATTTGCACATACGCTCCTAAGTGATCTCATTTCCACTGCGTTCAGTCTACTTTTGTTCCTCTTCTACCAGTTCGAAGCCTCGTTTCCATATATTAGTGTCAGTACCAGAACTTCATTGTGCACCGTTAGTCTTGCCTCGGTTGACAAATTCCTGTTAGATATAATTCCATTCAAAGCGTCGTTCACTTTATTCCCTGCAGTCACCCTCATTTTGATAAAAAACACTTTGCATATATAAATATGTACCGTACAGCCGAATTTGTAGTATTCGAAAGACTATCGCGATTCATGCAATTGTCACAAAAAATAGACAGACAACTACAACTATTTAGATCACTATAGTAAAAGTAATACTCAAAATGCCAATTTTTAAGACCACTAGGCACAGCAAAAATAAAAATTACAAAACACGGTCTACAAAAACTACATTTGGGTAGAGAACCATAAAATATTACTCCATAAAATTATACAACAAACTGCCAATGAAAATAAAAGATACAACAAATAGAGCAATAAAGAAATAAATTATACAATGGATTTAAGAATTAGACAATGAGACGATTAAAAGGTAACTAACGACGAGCACTGTATATTCTATAAATTATTATTATAAATATATGTATATAAATTTTCTTATAAATAAACACTCAAATAACTTTTAAACAATAGCCCAGCTCAATACTGGATCATCCTAGTGAAGAGGCATTACCAATAATTATTAAAGTATCAATAAAAAAGAAGAAAATAAAATAGACCTTTATGTCTATGTAAAAATTTCATAAATACAAATAAATCATGACCATATTTGCGTTACAATGTTATATTAAAAATAGCAATCAAAATATGATATCACAAACTGCCGGGTATTTGAAATTATGCTTCAGACTAATTATGCCTAAAATGTTAAACATTCGCACGCCATGTTTCCATGTTAGCCCACATCCTGTACTGGTGGTTGGCCTCACCTGAATGATTCCACGCACCCTCAATTTGATAAGCCGATGTGCCCGTGCCAAACTTGAAATCCGCCGGGAAATAACGAACCCTGCTTTCCGGAGCTACGGCAACACTGAAACATTAATGCATTACATTCAAATATAATTGAGCACAGTTGTGTGCCCGATACTCGAAGACAGACTTTGATTTCGGCTGTTATATTATTATTATTATGGCCCTGGGCTTGTCATCGCCATTTTAATCTGTGCCCTTCTCTAGCTTATGACAGCTTGGCTCTTTCAACACTCCATCGGTCAATAAATTGTTTCGTTTCAGGCGCTTTCTTTGCTGGTTGGTTCTAATGGCCCGTGACCATGATGATCTCTCAATGGGACTGATTTCTGAGACCCATTATGGTGTGATGATTCATAAATGAGACATCCAGTATACTTGTATCTGTACAGACTCTCAGAGATCAAAATCTCATCGTGAAACATGGCTTTTAAATCCACGCGTTGAACATGAACAGCCCACCTCGGCCGTGCTTTCTTGATAATTAATAAATAATAATAAAACCGCTCTGGTGCTAATCTTCTATCATGCAAATGTTTGACATCTTTGACTGGAACATGGTTCCGATTCATGAGATTCTTGCAAATATTACAGTTCGTGGGATTCTCACAAATAAGCTTGTGATATTCTTTCAATTTCAATTCCTAATCATTACTTTGGATTCGAATAAAAATTATTAAAAAGTCTGAAGGTTTATCAATAAATTTATGTTATATATTCGCAGGTAATTTTAGTTACCTTTTGAGTTATAAATATTCCTGCATACGTATTGTAAGTGTAAACCATTAGATCAAAAATAAGTTTGCTAGTAAAATTTCAGATAATATTGACCATTCCGTTAAATGTTCCATTCCAAGCTGTGGATTGACATCATTGCAATTTAATTATTACTATAATAAGAGTAAAATGAACACGAGCATTTATTGTTTTTATTTCACACGGTATTGGAACATAATTGATTTTCTTTTACATAAAACAATCACAGATAACAAATCTAATTTTCAATACTAATCATGTTGTCACGATATTGTAATAAATTCACTTGTATGTTAATTATCGTAAAAAATAATTGCATACTAAAAATGGTGCATTTTAATTAATAAACCTTCTACCAGAATGATTTGATTACTATTTGAGCTTAATTAACGCAACTTAATTATTTAGAAACCGTGCAGATGACGATTGTAATTTCTACATTCTCGACAATTTGTTATTTCAACATTCCAATTTATAAAAAAAGTATGATGTCTGAATTTGCATAATTAATTTTAATTTTTTTATGAAAACACATTTTTGTTGTGAAATTGCAATTTCAGAACATAGTCTTGGGGTATTTTTGACACAAATTAAATTAATTAACTAGAAAGATGTACAGAAAAAATCTATATATTGAAAAAATATTTGGTTGCTACCGGGATTAATCCCGTTTTTAATTATGTTCATTGCATGGCGTATGTGCGTGGCGAATACACTATAACTGCGAATTAGATGCAGAATTCGGTGAACCCAACATTGCCCATGTTACCAAGAAAACGGCCAGCGAAGAAAGTGTTTTATGGAAAACTTGTTGGCATCAGGAGCCAAGCTGCGGTGGTTGTATGGCGCTACCCTGGAGGCTCGTGCAGTCGGCATTGCGAACTGGAAAATGACAGCGGAGGACTGATCGGAGTGGCGAAACTTACTTAAGGAAGCCAGGCTCAGAGCTGTTGTGCCATTGATGATGATGATGATGTATGATGAGATTTTGATCCCTCATCTTTGAGATTTATCAGCAAAGGTCGATATGTATCAGTTGTGTCATGCTCTGCGTACAACATGCGGAAATGAATAGCTACTTATGCTGTCCAATATTATCATGAATTTTTGTCAGATACAGTTAGACATTTTCGTATAAGATTATCAAACTAACTATGTAGTTGATTTAGCTGTTCACAGACATGTATTAGGATCTGTTGTTCTTATAACAATTTTCAAAATATATTATATATGAGATCACAATGTGTAAAAGAATACGTATCCACAACGCAAAGAACACATTGAAAATAGTAGTAGAAGTAAATATATTCTCCACACAAAATTTTGTTGTTTAAATTCATGACTTGGCAGTCACTGTCGCTCTCAGCATGTCACGCCTTGAACACGCACCTTAAAACTACAATTTAATTTAGAAGATTGTGCTCTATATTTGTATACTTGTCTACCAATCGAAAATGTCAGTAAAGGATTACACGGATGAGACTTTGATCTCTCGTCTCAAATAATTTTGGTAAAGATCGGTATACATTTAATAAGTTGTCTAATTTTGTTCTGCGCGCAAAATTTGATAGAAATGCTCGCTCAACTCTGTATTATCTTTTTCGCGGCTTTGAGACAAGTCATCAAGACAAATCTCACGTGCCATTAGAAGTTAGTGAGATTATTTTGCAGTAGATGATGAATCAAAAGGATGGTTGGGATGAAACAGCATGATATAAAGTGAAGTGGTGCTCTGAATATAGCCGATAGAAATTTGTCACATGAGTCACAGCAAGTCTGGTGCCAACACTATTGTATAATATGGAAGTGAATCTTGGAATTGGGGAAAAAGTAGACCGGATACGGTGAAAATGCGGTTGCTTAGATACATGTGTGAAAAATCTATGTATGATAAAGTGAGGAATGAACAAATTAGAAGAGAATATAGAGCTGTTTGTAGCGGATCACTGAGATGGCTTGGTCACGTAGAACCTATGAACGAGGGAGAATGTTAAAGAAAATATACAAGGCAAGCGTTGACACAGCAATAACACGGAGCGCCTGCGAAAGACCTGGCATGACCAGATAAACAACAACTGAAGAACATGCATGAGAAGATTTATGAAAGTAGACTAGGTAAGAGTGGTGTGACAGGCAGAAGAGTATGGCATTCTACCTCTCTGCCTACCTCTGCAGAGAAACGGTGTAATTATATGTTAGTTGGTTAGTTATGATGTTTCCACAAAAAAATTATCTAATTTACTTACATGAGAGAGAAGCCTATTAAAAATATTTCCTTGGTGAAAATCATTTTGCAGATTTTTATTTTGCACTTCAAACTGAACTGTATTTATTATTGTAATTTTATTATACTTATATTAATCTCTTATTTCAGAATAAATTAACAAATTAAAACCCTTTTAAAAGTATTTAACTAAGATGGGAATAATTATTTGGCATGCCAAATTATTATTTGTGTATTTGTGTGATCATCTTACCATACACGCATGTCTGACGTGTGTACAAGTGGTGCCATATTGAAAGGAGAGAAATTTTGATTGATAATAGTTTTCGGGATGTGACAGAAGTCTTGAATGACAATGCGTAATAATAATGTTAGAAATTGGATGTGCTTTTCCGGAGAGTTCCATACTGAATCATGAAATAAACATAAGCAAGACGAACTTAAGAACAAACAAGACAAGAATAGGTTGCTCTGACCAAATGCAGAGAATTAATATTCTCGATAATCACAGACGTTGGTGATTTTAACTACCTGGGGGCTCTCGTCTCAAGAAATTGAGGATGCGAATCTGACGTCTGAAGGAGAATTGTTATGGCCAAGTCCAGTAGCATAACTATCCTAGCGTAGGAGCACAAGAACCGCGCCCTACAATACATTTGATATTGATACTTTTCTCAGCGCTAACATGAACTAATAGTAAGTTCTTAAAACTTACCATAACAAGAAATTAAATTATATCATTTTAAAACAGGTGAAATAATTATCGATGTATAAAACAGTATCTCTTTAATCGGGTTAGGGATTAGACCATCGTCGCAAAGCGAAGGATTTTCTTTCAAATTTGAGAGCATATAGATTAATAAATTGATTGATGGGTAAACCGTTATTGTGTTGATTGTAACGATGATTGATTCATAATTCTTTGAGAAATGACTGATAGACGACACTAGAAAGTAAACCTCCAATAGTTAAACCGTTACAATCACAGTCACATAACCGTTTACCATCATTAATATGAATATCTAAAAGAAACACAAATAAAAGCATGTAGTACTTAATATTCTTATATAAAAAACGTAAAGAAGGAGGTCCTTCCATTTTGCATTGGGTCCAATGCCCTTTTTCAATTTTGCATTGGGATTCAATTTGTTTAATTACATCACTAGCCAAGACTACAATATCGAAACAGACCAACATTTGAAAGAACCGCTCTGTCTCAAGAAAGATAAAAGTCTGACGAGTCAAGACCCAGTATTCCCATGGCTCTATATAGAGTTGAAACATGGACTCTGAGAAGGAAGAATATACAAGTAAACATGCTCCACTCCTTCGAGATGGTATTCTTCAGATGTGGAACTACATACTGCTCTCAAACGTTCTCCACAATATGCAGGATTCTTATTCTTACGTAATTAGGGCACGTTACCAGAAGAGATAACGACATACGAGTCTTATAAATAACTAAAGTCTCGCTACACGTAGGGCCAGATCACGGAGAGTGGAAACAGATGAAATACGTTAAATGTTTTTTGAAATTACAATCAGAATAAGTTTTTTTTTTAATAGCATTAATTTAATTTAATAAATATTACTTTTACAACACATGACTCACAATAATTCATTAAGGGCGAGCTTTCATTTTTCCAGTTTGAAATTTGAGAAATTCTACATGAATTTGATATGATTTCAAAACAAGGTTAATAGTTAAATTCGTATATAATCCAAAAAAATAATTAGTGACGTTATATGTTACGTAAATCATACGAGAGAGGAAGATTTAAATAGAAAGAGACGACAATAAAATTATTAATTTTCTCGCATTCAATACAAATGTCAAACATCTCGTGTCTAGAGCCTTATACAAGTTTTTCATGTTTTCGTATATATGGATAGAAATTGATTTAAAACGCCACATTGGCGTTTTGGTGATATATCTGTTTTATAATTATATACTATTTTTTAAACAGACAACTTTGTTTAAAATGCAACAGTGTTATATATAAACAAAATATTTAATTCCGATTTACATAAAAATAACATTCATAAAATGTTTACTTTGTTTAAGAAAACGTAGTTTTCCTTTAAAATCAGTGAAAATATGTCAAATTTTTAAACAAAAATAATGACCGCGCAGTTTCACGATCATCAGCCGGATCGTGCGGCGTATTGAAGTTCCATTGGACAATTAAAATGATTGTATTTTATAAAACTGAAAAAATATTATTTAAAAACTGATTATTGTGTCTTTGATATAAAACTTAGTTTTAAATAGTAGCTGAAGCTTCAAAGCATGTGAGTAAATATAATATATTATTTAAAATGTGTGTTTTCACTAAAACAAAGTACATATTTTAAAAATGTTGAAAATTGATTTGTCCTGCAAATTGAATGGTTTATAACACTTAATTTTTAACATTTCGTTAATTTGCCTCAATTGAGATTTGTCACTGTAATTTTGGCTTCAAGATTTTAAGAAAATATATTTCGTTTACGCAATAATTTACTAAAACTAACACAATTTTGTAGCACGCGGAAAATGCAACTAATGGTCACGGTCTTTCTTATAATGCTTGTATTGTCTTAATTATGGCAAATAACATTCAGTTTATTAGTTTTAAATTAGTATAAAGGTCCTATCTAAGTAAGTTTTAAAATAAGGCAAATCTAGTGTATAACTTCTAATATAAATGAATAATAAAAACACACATTTTCATAAAAAATTGAAAAATTTGAATTATTATTGAAAGTAACCCCTTAAGGTTAACAGGAATTAGTCTTCTGATATAAGACTAGCGGTGCCAACAGTAATGTATGGAAGTGAAGGCAAACGATTGGCAAAAGAGGAACAAAAGTGGACTGAATGCAGTGGAAATGCATGTATGGAAAAATCTATATACAATAGATTAGTAAACCACCAACGAATGTAGAACTGTTTGTAGCAGTCAACAGAATTACGAAAGTTGCTGAATTGGATTGGACACGTAAAGCGTACGAGTAAGGAGGGTCCTTGTAAAGAAAATATACAAGGCGAGTGTTGAAGATGACAAGGAACACAGGGCGCGAAAGACCTGGTTCGATCGGTTAGACCAGATATAGGACAGATAAGATAATATTAACACCAGATTATCGACCAACGTTGATAGAAGATGCACGAAAATGAACGAAGCAAGAGTGGTATTCTAGGACAGAAGAGTGTGGCATTCTATCGTCTCTGCCTATCTGAGCGGAGAAATGGCAGGATGCAACTTTTAAAACAAACTAATACTAGCGTTTTTTCTAACAAAATGATCTCCTTTAAATATTACACACCATTGATTAAGATAAATATTAAACACATTTGCTAAATAAATGCTTGCACATTTCTGAAAATTATGTTTAGTGAATTACAGTTGACGATATTTATACACAACAGTCACAAGCTGAGCTCCCACCACTTGGGACACCGCAGTGGTACGATTTATATACCAGGCCTTATTTAACATTTGTACATATAACTAATAAGATCAGTGGCGTTCCGGAATTTACACAACTTTTATATCATAACTGTTGATTGTACTGAAAATTCTCTGATTCACTAACTAACTTAAATTCCACCATTTCTCCGCAAGGGCAGGCAAACACACTTTTCTGTTTTAGCATATCACTAATACATGTTTTTAAGACATATGTTCTCCAATATTTGGAGTATCTGCTGTCATCTACGCCAAGTCTTTCACGGACGCTATTCCTATTGCTTTCAAACCTCGCCTCATATATTTATAGGGAATATTTCATTATCTTTATTAATACTACTTAGAAATCAAATGAATCAACCAGAAAGTTATACAGAAAAAAATCTCTCGAAAAAATATTTAGTTGCTACTGGAATTCGAACCTGAACCTCTTTCAATCCGGGAAGCGCATTCTTCACTTTCGTTATAGCAAATTGGTATTTGAAATTCACCGTTAATAACGTTAAAATGGAATGTGCAATTGGAAATATTACAAGTTAAAAGTTTTTTGTCAAAAATGCATTCAATCTGGACGCATCTAATATTCACATACGTTTACTGACTCTGCGATCAAAGATCACAGTGAACACAGGCCTTAAAATCCTCAAATCTCAATAAAAATGGTTGATTTAAAAGTGCATCTAATTCATGGCTAAAGTAAGATTATTTGTTTGAGACTTTCGTGACCAGTTTTACCACTCACACCCCCAATATTCTCCAGACCCTGCCACAACAGATTTCTACCCTCTCAGGTCACTACAAAATGGAAAGACTTTTTGAAATGATATAGAAGCTAAAGAACCAAAACATCTTATCATCATAACCCTAAAAATTATTTGAGAAAGGAATTAATAAATTTCCATTATAATGGTGAATACATTGATTAAATTATTAAATTTTTAGGCCACACTATCTTTGTACAATTTACACATTCTACACAACCGCTTGCCGAGATTTTATCATCCAGGTCTTACTTATTGTGTGTTACGGCGCTGCAAAACAATCACTAAAACCAGTAAACTTAGTATACATCAATAGGGGGTTTTATTGCTCGCGTCAAGTACATTGTTGATGACTTAATTCAATTTTTTTTTTAAATAGTAATGCGAACACGGAATATATGTCACATCAATATTCTTACTATTTTCAAACTAAGCTAATCGCTTGTGCTATGAAAATAGGACAAACTTTCTGGAGTCCTGGATCCCATTTGATGTGAACTGAGCCCATCGCTCTCGTGATAAAAAGCTGAGTGCTGCTCCCTGCTGATTCACTTGTGTCAGGCAGGAACGATTTTAACATAGAATTATCGTTTTTTTTATTGCCTATACAATTTCTAATCAATTTACAATTTTGTTGTTTTTTTTACTAAATTAATTAGAGACGAGTACATAGAAAACATGTCACATCAATATTGTTACTATTTTCAAAATAAGCTAAACACTTGTACTATGAAAATACTATGAAAACGAGGCGCAAACCCCTGTCTTTACCAGTAGACCAACAAGCTACTCATGATAGATTATATTCTTGGTCTCACAAGATAAAGCGGTCTGTGGCTTGGCTAAAAAATTTGGAAAACACTGGCCTATTTGAATTTGATCTGCGCTCCCAAAATCTCGATTTCAGTAGAATGTCTTAGCGCTCTCAATCGCCGCCGATTGCATGAGACATGTTGATATTACTGTTTCAGCTAATAAGTAGTGTACACCACCATACGACATGTGATGGTGGTTACTTAGGTTTTTGAGTAATATATAGGATTGTGACATGTTAGAAGTCTGCATAAAATTAATGAAATGTTATTGTATAATTTTGTTGCTATGCGACACATACGAATGTGAACGCAAGTAAGGTTATATAGGATTCCCTAAAATTTTAAAGGTGTTGAGAGCAGCAGTAAAAGTCAATCTTCTCTCCATATAAAATGCAATTGATAACATTTGTTAACATTATCGACATTCATTTGTAGATGATATGTATATGCATGTGGGAGATGCAGAAAATGTCCATCAGAACAGTTCCATTTTTTCTGCTTACCGTATTTGTGCATTCAACAACTTCCTCAGATGGTTATTTAATTATTTTAAGGTATATTACGTAATGTTACATAATATAAGTATAGTAAATAACATTTGATTGCTTTAATAACACTGCGCAACACACATTTTGGTGCCTGAAAAGTTTAACCTATTCCTGAATACAATTATGCCGCTAAATTAAAAAGTGGCATTAGATTGTTTCTATCAGCTCTAGTTTTGGAGATATACCACATTCAACTTTTTAATTTTTTTACTCATTCTCATGTGATTTTATTAATATGATGTAGAAAATTATTTTTACTTTATATTATATTTTAGAAAGAAAAACAATCTCTTTATCTTTAAAATCTTATATACATATATATATATATATGCTTATTAGTGATAACCGGGACTTCAAACCCGAACTGAACCGAAAACCAGAAACTGGAAAAAAAAAATTATCGGAACGAAAACCGAAGCCAAACCGGAAAAAAAAGGTTTATTTCAGTTTGGTACATATTCAAACGTGCATGTTAAAATTATCTACGAGACAATAGAAATAGTTTAAATGAAAATACATTGGAAGACATTTTAATAATTAGAGGTAACTTTCATCTTTTTTAACTACATATAAATAAATAAACCCAAGAATCCTGCTTACTTCAACCGTCAACATATGAATTTGTTTTGTTTAATAAATTATATTGTTATCATATATTATATACTTCTAGTTCTAATTATTATACTTTCAATTATTTATCAATTATTATTATTTATATTATATTATTGTACCAATTCATGTAAAGGGTATTTTTTTTAAAGGTATAGAACTTTAAAATGAAATAAAATACATAAAAATATAGGCTTTATTGGAAAGATAATTTTATACCATTAGTGTTTAAATATGATTTCATGCATATGGGCGCCGCGGCTGGCTTGAATAAAGTTCAATCTGGAAGTCCAATTTTCGACCACTTTTTGGAGCACTGGGGCCGTATACCGGCAATAACGCAACAAATGTTGACTTCCAAGACGTCTATCGTCTCTGGTTTATCGGCGTAGACTAGCGACTTTACTTATCTCCACAGAAAATAATCCAAAGGTGTTGAATCACACGATCTTGGAAGCCAATTCACAGGTCCAAATGTTTCCTTCAATAAATTGATTGTGGCACGCACTGTGTGGCATGTTGCGCTGTCTTGTTGAAACCACAGCTCTTCTACATTAATGCCATTCAATTGGAGAACGAAAAAGTTAGTAATCATAGATCTACTGCAGTGCACGATGGTGAATCGACTCATTCGGGTCCTCCTCAATACTACGCTACACTCCGCTTCTTCGTTGCGCACTTTACAATGTCTCTGCCGGATGCGTATTATCAATTAGGGTATGTGTGGTACAAAAACGATCCATGGTTATTCAAATTACTTGTTCAGATGGATGATTATGTTAACCGTAAAAGGGACATAGTGCACGGTAAGATTTGCGAACTGAACCAAGATTTTCAAAATAAATTTGCACAATTTGCAGGCATTGTTCTGGCATAATTCTTTCTATTCATGGTGAAATGATAAAGCAAAATGAGCATGAAATTGGCTGTCGCTGGAAAAAATGTTGCCAATTTGAAAACAAACTTCTAAAAAAAAACGCCTTTTAGTATACTTATTACAAAAGAAGATATAATACAAATAAATACATTTTAACAGAGATTTTTAGACAGAGTTTACAAGTTTCCTTCTTCTTGAAGTGCCATCTCATCTCCTATGCCTGTGTAGGTTGACGATCATCTTGGCTGTGACCAATGTTTCCTATATCAAACCCTAATTTTGGACCACAGTGTATGCATAAAACATCTATTGTGCAATTTTAAACCATTACTATTATTTGTGCACTGGGAGAGAAAATAAAAAAAACCTATCATACCAGTATAAGGCCACTGATAGGGGACCACATTACAAATTAAATATGTCAAGAAAACTAATTACAACTATCCAGGAAAGCCGCGATTTGATCATTCAATGTATTATGGAGAGAAATATAGGAGGCAGCATGTGCATAGGTAGAAAGAGATTATCTTAGTTGCGAAACCTCAGAAAGTGGTTCATTGTCAAAAATGTTAGTGATCTTATATTTACATGATAAATTGACATACCGCAACATGCCCACCAATTTCAGTAGAAGGCAGTATACAAAGAAAAAGTTTTGTTAAAAATTGAGTGCGCGCTACGATGTCAAATCATATACACACACCTTAGAGTGAACATTGGCTGTGACTATTTTATCAGTAGCTGTTGTACTCTTGTTGTATCATTGTCTAAGGTTTTCAGTCACAACATTCATCTCTTTCCAATGGTCCTCAAGGCTGCATTATAAACTGCAGAAGAGAGTATCCTATAGCCAAAATACTTCAATTTCTTAATTTTAGTGTACTGGATCACTTCTGCTGCTTTGCCCAGTTTTTGCAAGTCTTAGAACATGAAGTCAGATAATTTCGATATTGTATGATGTAAATAAAATAAACATATAAAAATGACCTTACACTTGATGAGCTGTACTTACCTATTACTTACTTACCATCATGCTGTGTGGCATATAGGACAGAATGCCACTCTCTTCTGTCCTGATGTGCTACTCTTGCCTCGTTCACTTCTGCTAACTAACTCTAACAGGGCCGCACGGACACCGTCTGTTTCTGTCTATCCATTCCCCGGTCATATAATCTACCCAACACTACAAACAGATCTACATTCGTTCCCAATGTGTTCATTCTTCACTTTATTGTACAAAAACCATCCACCGTTGCATTTGAGCGACTGCATTTTCACTGTATTCAGTTTATTATTGTTTTGCCAAATTCAGGCTTCATATCATACATTAGTGTTGGCACACGCACTTACTACAAACTAAAGTAATATACAAGAGTAATTTCATTATATTAAGTTTTTATTAATATTGTGTGAAAGAAATTACAAAATATAACAAAAAAAAAAACAAAAAAATGCAATAATCAATAGTGAAAATAAGTACTAATAATCTAAAAACAAATATTGCCAAAGTGAGTCAAACTATTGTGTGTTATATTATCAACAATTATTATGGCAAGACTAACATACTTGGAAGCTGTGGTACTCACAGTGCTACTTTTTTAAGATGTTTACGTCCAAATATTGTTCAACTGACGCAGGAAAATGTAATATGTATAATTTTTGAACCATCGAGATCAAACAATTTTATCCAACCGATTCTGTAAGACAACAGGCACTAATTTAGACTTAATGTGGCAATGTAATATTACATAAAACTACATTTACAATACAATAATTAATACTTCTTTACATTTACAAGAAAATCTTTAAAATATTTTTAAAAACTCAACAGAAAAAAGTTTAATACAAAAAAAATATTTATTCAAAAAATTATCTTCTTAAATTCTAATTTACTTATTTCAACAAAATATTCCCAACTGATTGTCGGGGATCATCCGCTCAGAAAGTGTGTTCTGGAATCGCTTCCTGTGGTCCCTGAATTCCCCTCAAGATAAAAATGGAATATTTATTATAATAATATATTACGGAACTAATTTGTAAGGAAATGCAATTGTCTTTTAAGTTGATTTGACGGAATGATTGAAAATATTCTTTGTCTAGTAACTAATAATAATGACAAAAGTCATTTTTCTTAAATAAATTCAATTACGTAAAAATGTAAAAATAGACAAGATGGAATCATTTTAAATAATCGGAATTTGGAATTATGCTCGATATTTCATTTAATAAAATTAATTATCCTCTCTACGTGTGTGAGTTGGGGCGCTCTTTCTTTCTTCGGAACAGTCCCCCGAATACCCCCTTCTTGTCGCGCTTATCCTGGGTCCCTCCCATAGACAGCTCGGATTCTCCGGAACTCTCTGCGGCAGCACGCTCTCCAGAATTCTGCTGGTAAGCTGTGGTAAAAATGACAAAATAATATTTAAAATTGCATACTGATGTGGGGTCAAAATTGAGGCATGATAATAATGCTCAAATATTTACATAGAAACTATGACATGTGTCGACTCCTCCTCTGTAAAGTATTGTAACTAACAAATAGATCATTTTTCCTTATTCTTGCATTTTGCGTATACATTCCGGTTAATCGGGGCAGCTGCTTATCTGGTCAAAATCTTTGGGACACTATTTCATTTACAATTAATCAGGACAGTAAATTTAAAATCAAAAATTTAATACAATTGCTAAATTTTATAATCATAAACTCTATGAAATACACTTGAAACGTTTTTTAAATCTTGTTTATCAGACAACGCAAACGTTTGCTGTTGGCACGGCACCGGGTATTCACACACATGCATATTACATATTATTTTTCCCAAAATTTATATTTTGTTCAAGAATTTATTCACGTGGAAAAAAAACTAAATTTTGTGTGGATCTTGACATATTTGGACCAGTTGCTAATTAAACAAAAATATTCTAACCCATTGTATCCCGATTATCGAAATTGACTGTATTTGTTAAATATTTTAATTGGCAGTAATTTTTCATATGCAGATTCCGCTTAATTGGGCCACCGGTTAATTGGGACAGTAATTTAAGATCACAATACATATTATGTATGTAACTTCAACATTTACCATCGCATCGGTGTAGTGACACACCGGTCACCTAACGACCTACCTACCATACTGTACCATATTCTGACATTTCGACATTCCCAAAATTTTGAACAATTATCAAGAATTTTCGACAATACATAACAATTTACCATGTTGCAATGAAAATGGAGACAGCGAGGATGCAATTATTGAAGTCATTAAATCGAAACATCAAAAATTAGATAAAGAAGATGACGATGATGAAGCCCCACCTGTATCTGTGACTAACCAGGAGGCAAAAAAAATATAGCCGGGTTACAGTGTTATTTTATGCGGGAAGGCAATAAAGGGAGCCCTGCATCAGCACTGAATACCTGTGCTGATTTTGTACAAGTGAAAACTTACAAAAACACTTGATACATTCCTGCAGAATTAAATTGTATGTTATATATATTTTGTTTTTGAATTATTATTTTTTCTCAGTTTGTATTATTTTCTTATAATTTATATTTTTGTTCAAGAATTTATTAAGAAAAATATTGTTTAATTTTATGCTCGCTTCGGTTAATCGGGGCAGCCGCTTAATTGGGCCAAATGTCCTGGTCCCGATTAAGTTGAATCCACTGAATTGTATGTATTATATTATGTTCTGATGAACACAATATATACTTTAAAAATTACTGCCATTTAAAAATGTATCAAATGCGAAATACTACAAAAACTAAGAATGAGTGTTAGCTATGATACATAGGAGGGGTCAGTGTATAAAAATAAAATGTACAAATGGTTTTGCAAAAGAGACCTCCTAAGATGAACATTAAATATTTAAAAAAAAATTATAACACTAAACAAAACCCATCCACCAATTATAAAAATAATAATTTTTCAAAGACTACAGTGTATACAAGAAAGTGTGCATTTCATACATTTTACACGGTACAGAGTGTACAAAAGGTGGCTGCTCCCAGCTACAGTGTGTTAGCAAAAAAAAAAAATACACAACCACATATTAAAATATAATAAAACATTTAATAAATTGTGAAAACATTTTGTGCAGATATTTTTAAATTTAAGTTTTAATGATAAAAATTGTGCCGGGTAAATTAACAAATTATATGATTTAACAGTTGATAACAAAATAGTCTACAAAAACAGTTTTAATTAGTAATAATACCACTGAAAGAAAAGCCAAAAATAGTGTTAAGAAATGAAAAATTGTCAGAGAAGACTTGTCAATAATTGTCAAAGAACCAAAGCAGCAAAAGTAGGTATAGTCACACATTTTTGTCCCGATGAAGAGTTTGAAAGTGAATTCTGTTTCACTTGTTCGTAATACAGTAAAGCCAAAGGGAATGCATATATTTCATGACAGCCCGGAGCTCCAATATAATATTACTGCTAGTTGTATTTAATATATATAAATGTAATGAAAATAATTGTAACTATTAAAGATTCGCCATTACTGATATACAGAGTATTTTTACAGATGTAAAAATTATGGAAATGGGTGTATTTGTTTTGTACAAATTTAAATTAAACATTTCTAATCATGCAAAAAAAATACTCATAAAGCACAAGTTGTATTTAATCTACTATATAGCACATAGGAAATAGAAAAACACCGAGGACCACACCAGAAGAAAATATAAACAGTCTAAAACTCATCCTCATTGTATCTAATCTTACTACAGTCAAGACGCTTTCGTGGGGATCTTTAACGAATCATCAGCAAAGTACAATTCAGGAAACAAAATTGTACAGTCAAATTCCCGGACAACTGAAAACTGCAAGGGATGGTTGTTCTGGTATGCTAGAACTAATTATAAAACTCTCAATATAAAATGAATTAGGGATTAATTAAACATTTGTTAATACAAAAATGTTATTTCATACCACAGGCGTGATAGCTAAGTTGGCTAATTACTTCCACTGAGGCGAGTTGACTGTATTTATGCATTATAACTGAAGTACCAATCCAGACATACACCAAATAGTCGTGCACACGTCATTGGATTAGCTTAATTACTACACAACTCCATTAATCTACTGGAAGTGTTGAAGCGGTATTTATGTACAAACTGCAAAAACCACTCCAAAAAACTGCGGGTCGTGCAATTGCGTATTTGTGTTTTGGATCGACTGACCGTAATCGCTAGCCGTGTAGAATTGGGCGGTAGATCCTTCTTGCCAGGTATTGTTGTTTGCGCCCGCATTGTTGTTGTTCGGTCCGCCGCGTTCCGCCGAGTGTCTCTCTTGGTGATGGTAGTGGAACTGTTGTCCGCTAGCTCGCCTCGGCCATTCGGCGCTTTCTTGGCTCAGTCCGTGAAGGCCACTCTGGCCCGTCCCGTGGTGAACGCTCTGGCCCACCGTGTGATGAGCACTTTGACTCGTCGAATGGTGGATATTTTGGTTCGGGCCACGGAGAACGCTCTGGCTCGGAACGTGGTGAGCACTCTGGACAGCCCCATGGTGAACAGTTTGGCTGGCTCCGTGATGCGCAACTTGCGTCGGCCCGTGGTGGTGATGGTGATCAGGCGGTCGTCGCGGCGGCAGCGACGATGGAAGAGGAGGTGGGCGACCCTCTAAAGCTGGTCACGTGCGAAAATATGGTCGCTCTCGTTGAGTTATTGTATATTGTTAAAAGATTAGGACAATAATGAATGTATTTGTGCGAATGAATAATTGCTGAAATATGAAGTTAGATGTATTGTTGGAAAGTCTTTGAAATGTTACAAAAATAATTAAAAGTATTTTAGCATTTTAAAAAATCCTCAGATTGTGATCAATTTTGTATTACATGAGCGGAGACCGCGGAGCTAATCTATCCAAACAATTAACAATGAGCTACCGTCCAAACGACCATTTGAAATTTAACTACACCACGTTCTATTTCGCTTAATGTTGCCATTTACTGAACATTCCCCATTATTCAATACTGATAATTAGTCAATTGCTTAACTCCCCCAAAAGACCTTTGAAATAATTAGTATTCTTATGATAATCCAACCAACCAGCCCAACAGAGTAACCTGGGCCAATATAACTTGAACCACCCAGCCAGACTGCTAAACATTTAACCAATCAACTGTGGACCATCACAAATGCACACAAAAATTAGTAAACCATCCAAAATTAACCAATTAAACGGTGCACTCTTCTTAATATTAATCGATCAGACGCGAGCTTTCTTGATGATTATTAATCACAATCGAGTTCTGACTTACTCTGTTGCTGCTGCTGCTGCGAACTGATGAAATCCGCATTGATGTCCCGATTGCTCCCATACCGGTTTCGGCCCCACGAGCTTGTTGAGATGGGCGCGGCCATCAAGGTCGGGTCCGAGGGTGGCCGGCTGCCGTTACCGACTGTAGGCTCGGTCTGACGTCTGGAAATAATTTTGAAAGGTCATTTCAAGACATTTTAAAATCAATTAATTTAAAATAGTCTATTTTTACTAGAATCTGTAAACAATTCACTGACTCAATTTCAAATACAATGCAACATCATGCTTGTTATTCCATTCCAAAATATATTATATACGCTATAAATACAAGTCATTTGTGAATAACTAATAACAGAAAACATTTATAATAATGCTTCTGATGTTTCTTGTAATATATGCTTGATTCTAATAACTATTGAATGCAACAACGGGTGTATATTGTAGTTTATATATATAGTATTATTCATTTTTAATACCTAGTCTATTTCCCCACAAAATGTATTTATTTATTTGATATTATTCATTATTATATGTGCATTTCATCTGATCACTTTCTACATTTAAGCATTTATCATTATCAAGTCTTATGGTCATCGACATTAAGTTGAACCTCAAAATCAATAATATTTTTTAACCACACTGCGACCTTGCACTTTTTTTGTTTGCAAACCACAAAACTTATTTATCAATAAAATATGGCCACTATCGAAATTGTTACTTGATGACGCAATTTTAAAAACACATTAAAAGTCCTATAAAAACCTAATCATAAAACTACTCCGTAAGTTGCAATCTATTCAGTTTTAAAAAAAAAATTTTGAAAACCAAAGAATATATTTAGAGGTCAATCTCTCTCTGCGTGAGTCTGTTTTCATCCAACTGTAAGTAAATAAAAATTACTCGAATGTGTTTACGCATTAAATTTTTTTTTAAATCTTAACTCACGTTTAACGGGTAAGTAACTACTGACCTTATTAACATGTCAGCATTATCAACGGGTGAGGCGGGCGGCAGCCTCGGTGGGATGGCGGGACCTTGGGTTTCTAAAACGAGAGTAATTCAATTTATTAATTTTAGATAAATAAAAACCGAAGAGGCTTTGTTGCAAGGTCTATCAGTTCCATTAATTGACCACAGTATCTCCCTGAGTAAATAAGAAAAATCATTGAATTACCAGATTTGGGCGGTGTGTCTGGAATGGTGGAAGATCGCGGAGGCGCCGGAGGAGTTCCGGGAGGATCCGAAGACGCGTTGGACTAAAAGCACAAGAAAATTATGATGGTATTTATTCTCAATAAATGCAATCTAAAATCTAAACAGTAGATGTCTTGGAGAACTCTTCGAGCTTGTTTGATCGCACCACTCAGCTTAGTAGTAGCTTGTGCACCATTACTGTATGATATCATAAGACAGATCCGTTAACGGATGTTAGTACAGTAAAATCCTGTTTATTCCAAGTTGAGGGGACCGAAAATCAAGAAAAAAGTTCCAATAACGATTTACGATAATGAATATAAAAATTTCAAAAATTCAATTCCTTTTTACATACTAACTTTTTTCATAGCTCAATATATACACCTATCCACATATCCACACATTTAAAATTAACAAACAAGTTATCAAAATACAGTGCAAAAATTCACAATATTATTTTTTTTTTAAAAAACACTATTATAATGGACTGTATTTTCGCATTATTTTTAATAATGACATAATAGTTGAACTTGTTAACCCGCCATTTCTCCGCTGAAGTTAACGACAAAAGTTTCCAGCGCATTTAAAACATTTGTTTTGTGGTGGTCGCAGCGACATTTGGCACTCGCCTTTCAACGTTAAAGTTCTTTCTGTCATCATGTTTAATAGTGTCGACAACCTCATTGATGGGATAGCGTATTTTTTTGTTAATTTTGTTTTGGATAATATTTTTTGTCAATCTCTTTATTAATTCAATTTTTAGCAACTGTCGGCGTTTTGTACGAGTTTCGCATTAATGCTATTATCAAGAATGCTTCTCTAATATTATAACTAAAACTGTTCCCACCTGTCTAGATGCCCTGTGTTGCTGCAGAATCTCTGCCTGTGTTCTCTGCCGAGGGCGAGGCTCGGGCGAAGAAGCGGCTGATGAACTTGATGAGCCATTACTAGAAACATCGGCAATGAATAAACAATAACAATTATTATATTTTCAATTACTTTTTTCATTTCTAGAAACAAGATTAAAATGTGACAGACTTACTGATGATGTAGTTTTTGGCGCAAAGCCTCGGCCTCTCCATAACTCAGAAGCTGTAATGACGGCGGCAGCTTGGCGTGGAAGTCTAACTTGGCCACCCAGTCTTGTAGTGCAGCACCCGACTGGCACGCAAACAAAAACTCAGCCCCGTCAGCGCAGCGTAGGCGGAACACGTGCTTGCGCTTGGTGTAATCTGATGCCTTCTCACACTCGGCCTAAAAAGGATGAAAAAATGTATTTAAACACAAACAGTATAATAGAACAGCATTCCATTTTTAATCACTACTACCTTTTAATAACCAAATTGCTCTGAGGATACTCGATAGATGATCGTTTCATCTAAGATAATTAAAAATAAGATAAACACTTTAACCGAGTGTACCTTGAGGATGGAGACAGGAGGAGCGGCCGCTTTGGCCTGTGCGAAGTCCACATCGTCCCTGAAGAAGCACAGTAGCTGACCACATAACACTGTGTGGTAGCCGCGCCACGAGCGAACCGTGGCCCGCTGGCCGCCGCAACCGGCTTCATGCTTCCTCTCCAGATAACCTTGAAAGGCATTCATTTTAAAATCAAAAAGTGACAACTTTTCCAATACTGCTACAGAAAACCTGTTATAATGTTGGTTGGTGCCGGGCCTCGTATTCGAGGATCCCCTCGCCATTCCCACTTAGTTTTCAATGAGATGGCAAAGCTGTGCATTTGAATTTGTTTATAGTGAGTAATCTGTGGCACTACACAGGCTCCGATAGCAGTCCCGTGCCCGGATAAAGAAGAAAGGATTCCTTTCCTACCCTTAAATCTATCCTGTGCCAAAACTGTGGTAACCAGCCCCTCCAACTTATCTTTACAAATTTCATTCCATAATGACATCCAATACTCCGCCATACACCAATCTCGTTATAATGAAAACGACCCTTGAATAATCTTCCTAGTAGCATTTTGCTATGAACTGGCAGCGGCAGTGATGACAAAGTTGATTCAATACCGGTGACTTACCGCAGTTAAATAAAACCATAAAACATACAAAAGTTA
Organism: Eubasilissa regina; assembly: GCA_022840565.1. Lineage (NCBI taxonomy): Eukaryota > Metazoa > Arthropoda > Insecta > Trichoptera > Phryganeidae > Eubasilissa > Eubasilissa regina. The sequence goes on along the minus strand of JAINEB010000021.1, from coordinate 2,024,840 downwards.
AATACACCAATACATGTTACAACCAGTCCTAAATTACCTTCAATCTCAACAGGCGGCAGATCAGCCGGATCTCCTCTATGCAGCTTCCTGAAGCTCTGGGTTCGTCTCCTAGTTGTAAATGACGGTGTCCTCTTCGGAGTCTTGCCGATAACATCCTTAATCACACAAAATTGATTAAAATCCGCATCACCTGACATTCTGTTATTTAATAAATAAAATGAAGTTGTGGGCCGCTTATAAAGATGACAAAATTTGTTAAGTGGCAATCTTTCTAGAACATTATAGATTTATTTTCAATATCTTGGATTAATTAAAATAATTTTAGAAGCAGGCAGAAAACTTCAGATCATTTTACATCATTTTTGAATAAATGCCTTGCGGGATATTGATTCAGCGAGCCACAGATGTTAAGATGAAATAAAAGTATTATATATATATATATCTAGTGGATATTTAAAATCAATATTAAATTAATAGATAGATTGAAAAATTGATTCAACATTATGAATCGGTTCTAATTCAAATTTATAACCAGATTAAAGAATCCATATCTAGATACAAATTTGCCCTTCTTGTATAGAATTGTCTAAAACACTTAGCCCCGCACAATGGTCGTGTCTCAGTTTCCACTTTTGATTATACAAGACATTTCATAATAATTGTATTTTCTTTTGTGTGAAGATAGTACTATTATTACAAATTGCAAACAATTTCTTGCTTTTCCTTGCGTACTTAAATGAAAACTTCCGAATCTTAAGAAATGACGATAGCAAATCAAAGAATTATTCTGTTTAGAAATTAAATAGACAACAATAAAATTTCAAATCAGAGGACAGCACAATACACCGTCGCCCTTGAGACAATCTGTTCTAATAAAAAAACAATTATGTATTAATATTTGTGTTAGTAAGCAAACAGTCCAAACTAAAAAGTATTAATCACAAATGAAATAAGAACCAGCATTGTAGTGAATAGCAAGCGAGTGCAAGGGAGGTGCACTACACGCTCAACCAGGAAGGAAACGTGCACTGACTCTTAATGCCTCTCTATCTATGTATGTATTGATATACCGAGCTCAAGGCATTGATTCTGATGACAAAAACAATTAAATCATAAGGAAACTTGATAATATTAAAAGATAAAGTTACCGGCAATTTGCATGCACCCTTGCGGTGTGTGTACACAAAGAGTAATTGTAGACATATATTAGTTGGACAACTCTGTACTGTCCTTTACGCGATGTGTTTCAGTCTAGTCAGCCAAGTCTCCTCTGTACACACACACCGTTATAGTGATTTTAACTGTTTTACTATGCGTCATTTCTTACATGCAAACGTGAAATGCTTAATGATAACCATTTTTTTAAAATGGTTATTGTATAACTGATTAAATTTTCTAAAACTCATCAATAAAATATCAATTAATACATTTCACTGTAAAATTTAATGGATTCCATTACGTAATAAGTTAAAAAATATTAATAAATTTAAAAAAACAATTAAAAAGTGGTTTAATACAGGGTGACCTGACTAAATTACCAGTCGAAAATGCAAATTCTGCACTATTACGGAAAATATTATTGTTTGAATTTTTCACAAAATCATGTTAAGCTGTAAGTCAACACACGTCGAAATAAATATTTACGAAATTTATCCATTATTAATCTATATTTTTGCTTCAGGCCCTAAATCATCTAACAAAATATAGTCTAGGCACTCGAAATTCGATGACCTTTAATTTCTTGTATTCAATATATAATTTGGAATCAATAAAATATTTCAATTAATCGAAATAATTGCATAACAATTTTTTCGAAATACTTATATCTTTGACATGGTTGAGATTAGGCACATATTCCTTGAACATTTTCGACTCGTAATTTAGTCAGGTACCCGCCCATAAAATATTGTGGACTAAGTCTGTTACACTCTGTATATAATAAAAATGAACATATATCTTACATATGATATATAGCACTAGCATTATTTGCAAGTGTTCTAATTTATATAAGATATGTAAGTCAGATAAAGGATTCAAAATAATATCCTTTAAATAATAATATTCCACTTCACTACATTAATAAATACGGGCATATATAAAAGCTACGCTGTTGGAAAGATGTGCTCATGCTGTGAGGGTGTGAAGAGTTTGAATGTAGTTTTGCAGGACTTTTAGCAGTCAACTGCGTGTTTCTTGTACTGAAAGTGGTAAAGATGTTATGATCAGTTTTATTAGTTTGAAAAATGTTAATGAAAAATCAACACATACTGCATTTTATTTTTATTTTAACTTTATCGATATTGAAATATTGTTTGAATAGTTTATTACGTAATATTAAACAGAAATTATTATATAATAGTCCCAGCAGACTATCAAATTTATTGATTTGTTTACTTCCAGCAGAACATCTATTTTATAAGAATATTGAGCATCTCTATTTATTTTTTTAAATAAAAAAACTCCATATTGGTAAGATGTAATCAAATTAAGAACTGCGTGTGAAGCTGTTGTTCAAAGTTTACAGTTTTTAAAATTTTAGTGATAGGTTTCAGCAACAATTTTGAAGAACTTAAAGAAGAAACAATATTAGTGAATCACCATAATGAGCGATGTAATTCCACAATATAAGTTTCAATATAAGAAAGTAAGATGAACTATCATTTATTAAATGAAGTAGTGTTTCATGCGGTGAATAATTGAATCACTTTGAGTAGAACGTTTGCTTTGTGTTATTTCATTGCATGCTGTGAATCGTGCCGCATGTGGGACGGTCGCGATATGATTGCGGAGCTTGTATTTGCTGTACCTTGTTTGCGCTCCCAGAATCTCCTGTCCCTTCGGCTATGCTTTCAGGCTGCGGCCATCGAGAAAACCATGAGACAATACAATGGATGTTCAAATATATATATATATATATATATATATGCGTACGCCATTGGTGAAATCGCATTAAAGTTAAATAGTATATGAGACAAACATTTTCTGACATGCTCCTAGAAAATGTTATCCGTTTAGAAAAATTTATTTTTTGATGTCTAAAATACATCTGGTAGGTTTGCTTCTATTTATAAAAATAAATTACTTTGAACACAATATCACCAATTTTAAATACAGTACAGTGGTTTCTCAAAGGATTACCTGTTGAACAAATTCAATAAGTTTAAATTGCCCCAAAATGATTATTTTTTAAATTTTTGCAATTTTCTTTGAGAAATCATTGTTATACAAAAAGCAACAAAAAATGTACTGTACTCCAGTTCTCGTAAAAACAAACATAAACGTAGTTCAACCTGTAACCGAGTTGCAAATTATTGCAAAGATGATCCAGAGTTATAATGAGAGGCATCTGAAGTCAATCTTAGCGAGAACTCGAGTTAAAAAAATTCTAAAAACCCATTAAGCCAATTCCCCAAAACAAATATTTTATAAAACACTAAAAATAAAAATAAATGCATTTTTATTTAAGCAGAAAATTTTTGAACCAGATTATGTATGTTTTTAAATTTAAAAAAAATTATTTTTCAATTTTAAAAACTGTCAAATAATATTGTTTTCATTGAAAACATATAAAATCAGGAACATTATACGGTTAGAACAATATCAGCTATTTTGACATTCACTGCGGTAATTTTGGACACCGAGACTTGAGGTTTTTTTTTTCTTTTTGGGTCAAATTAGCTGATATTGAAAAAATGAAATAAAAAACACTAAAAAACTGTAAGCAGACTATGGTAATATAACTGTTATATAGCTCTACTCTATAATGCAAAATAATCTAAAAAATCTAAAAATAATAGCCCCAAACAATATTAATGCTGGCCAGCGGCAGATAACTGATTCATAAACCAAATTTTTAAATAAAAAATGGCTCACAGTGAGGAAATCACAAATTTTGACAAAATTGTATTAATACATATTTACATAAATAATAGTGAAGAAATAAATAATAATGTTTGTTTTTTTTATAAATTGAAAATCATTCATTTTATAACAAAACAATACTGTTCAAAGGTTTTTGGTGAAACTTTGTGAAATTCCATAATTATTTTGTAAATTGAGTTAAAACGGAACATCTTCCTGTTATACATATATTATATAAAACGTTATATCGTTAAACACAATAAAAAATGTAGTGGAATAAAACAGTATTTTAACTCAATTTACAAAATAAAACAATACTGTTCATTTTCCGAGATAAAAGAATAATTTTTTTTTTTAATGCAAAATCTCAACAAAAAAGAAAATAAATCCCAAATTTTGCAAAAGATTAATGAAATGATTCAACCAAATTAAATACGTCACTTGAAAAAATGCAAAGGACAAATTTTACAGCTGCTACAGGGACTGGGAACCCGGGACCTTTCTATTACCAATAGACTGCTTTTCCAGCAGAGTCATATCAGCCATGTTAAATTTGTTCAAAGCATCTTACTCCATTGAGACATATTTTTTCCCAGTTAATTTTAATGATAATGCTTTATCAAAAAGATTAGTGTTTCAACCCACAACTATCTGATCTCTGTTCTGTGTTTCCAAAGATGTAAGCCCACTCCTTGCACTTACCTTCATGCTCTCGGCGCGTTTGACGCCCGTGACGCGCTTCAAACGGTCTCCTAATGCCTGAGCCGCAGAGGCTGTCGAGGCTGACTTCTGCACCGGAGAAGGAGCTGCCGGCTGGATGATCTGCTGCGCCTGCTGTTGTTGCTGTTGCATTATCTGCTGCTGGGAGGGGTTGTTAATGATTGGAGCGGGAGAGGTGACGGGCGTAGACTGGGGCTGACGATCGGGTGTTCCGACTGGAGTTTGCGATTCGACCTGAACATTAAGTTTCAGCTGTATGAAAACAAATCAATGTACGATTGAAGGCTGAAGCGCCGCTCGCTTGGGACCTGACTAATATTGTTTCAATTCTGATTCGCATGACCTCGTCAATTAAAAAGTACAGGTTGAGCTCGCTTAGCAGTCCAGCGGTGTCTCCGGTCGGTGAGTTGCTCTTCTGCGCAGGCAAAGTTGGCTCCCTCTGGCAACCATCTAAAGTAGTTCTGACAGTGACAAGATTTCTTGTTCATATTCTTATATGTAAGTGGAATCCACATTTTACACAATTTATGTCAAAATTTAACTTAATTAAAAAAGAATTCTTGATATGTAATATTATATATTATGTATGCATACTAAAATTATAATTACTCTCAATTTACATTTTTCCCTATTTCATAACACTCAATCCCTAATAAAATGTAAAATCGTGGTTATTTCTATACACAATAAAATAAATACTACTATCTTAGAGGCATGATTTAATTCCGGGTCTCTTCAACATGCAAATTCTTGAATTCATTTTTGAAAGATATACCAGTTCAAAAAAATACCTTTGTGGCGTGTCTTTCTTGCTCCAATCTCCTCTGCTGTTCTATTCTCGCCCTCTCTGCCGCCCTCCTTCCCTCCGCTCGTTCTCTCTCCTGCCGCTCCTTCTCGGCTTGCCTCGCTTGCGCCTCTCGGCTTCTGAGCTCACCGAAGGCTTGTTCCACCTGGTAACATTAATCAGACTTGCAAACTACATCCTACGCACAAAAACTGCCACAATTTAGAAAAGTTGCGTGATATTAATATCAGGAAAATAATATTTTTTTATTTCTCACCAGTGTGATCCTCTTGAGCGCATTGAACCTTTCCTGCTGGGCTTCTACAGTCTTCTGGAAGTCCTCGTGCTTCTTGATCAGTTCTTCAACTTGAATGATGTTCTCTCCGACCTTTCCGTCACGAAGCTGTGGCTCCCTGAATAATTTTTTTTAAATATATATTTTTAGATTTATTTCTCAAATTACACACAATACAGTACAACCACGATTTTTAATTTTCGCGGATTTTAAGTAAAAATTTGTCAATATCAATATTTTGAAAAAATATTTTTTTAAGACTGCGCGCTCCTGTACGCATATAAAAGTGTACAAATTTCTGATTCTAAATTTCGACACTGCAAAAGGCTGACTTGAGAATATGAGAGGATCTTCTGAGTAACTACCTATTAATGATCCAATTGTCCAGAGTATCGGCGTCTCTCTTGAAGATCAGCGTGTCGAGATGTTGTTCATATATGGTAGTACGTCTGGTCCACGTGTCCTGCAACAATTGTGCTCGGATCCTCAACGCTGACATTTTTTCACCGAGTTCCTCAGCTAGGAAGTGCTCCGAATCTACTAGCTCAGCACCTAGAGAAAGGCACAATTTCAAATATGTGTACATTTAAAAGACTTTAATGAAGCATTCACAGAAAATTTAACGGCCATAATAAATAACATGGCTGGCCTAAATTACATCATAATATTCAACCTACAAGGCATCCTTAAAATGAAGTAATTCACAAGAAGAAAAACACATTTAAGATATGAAGGATTCATAAAATAATAATTTTCTCAATATGTACCTTTAGCAACAAGGATAAAATTGACAAATCCAAAAATTTTACACTTCATTAACACATTCATTACACAGTGTATATTATATTAAAGTTGTCTAAGATCAGATCTAAAAAAACCTACCAGTCTTATAGAAGTTGGTGAAGTCCTCCTGTCTAGCATCGATCTCCATCTTGATCTCCTTGTGTCTAGCCAAGAGCTGTTCTGCCCCAGCCACGTCGGCAGCCAGTTCAGGCGCAGTCACCCTGGCCAGCATTTCACTTGTCCAAGCCCTGAAAAACACAAAAGATTATCCAAAGTACTCTAAATACGCATAGTGGTCACGCGTGATATGAGCGGCCACAAAGATACCTGCCGGATACTTCATTCTAATTCATAAACCCCGACAACTAATATTTAAAACTGTCACTCACATGAGTTCGCCGTACTCGTCGAACAGAGCCTGCAACTGTCCCGCTTGTTTCAGATGCTGGCGTCCGCGAGCGGCTCTCTCCAAGAGTCCACCGAGGGATTCGGTCACTTCTTCCAGCTTCACGCACACATGCTCTTTGGCATCGGGGAAGGCTGATCCCAGGCTGAAAATTAAAATATTAAATCAACATTATTATTTTTAAAAAAATGACAAATAAATATCTAAAGATAAAAAAATTATATTTTTAGCAAAACACGAGAGAATAAAAGTATTTACCGTTCGGCCTCGCTGCTTAGCTGGTCCACTTGAGACTTGACAGCTTCCAGATCAGCTTCCATGGCATCGTGTTTCTTAACCAGGGCCTAGAAGAGAATTAATAAATGTATATGAAACATTATAGGTATTCTATTATGTACAGAATAAGGACTGTATTTCCTTGTTTTCATATTCTTTTTCGGGTGCCGGTTTTTCAATCTTCTAGATATTTTAACTGACTGATAATAATTTGTAGAAATATGCATCAAACTCAAGTTGTTGCACATTGAATTTATTCCAGAGAACTGGTTACAAAATATTTACCGGCGTCTTATATACGCAGATTTCTTGCCTTTGAACTATTTACTTGTGTATTTTATTATACATAAGAACATACGAATAATGTGGGAATTAGTCACAACTATGGTTTGCGGGTGTCTATAATAAAAAAATAGTAAGTAGATGCACCATATACAGTAAAACCGCGATATAACGAAATCCAAGGGACCAAAAAATAAAAATTTGTAATAACGAATTCCCACATATAACGAATTAAATTTAAAAAATCCTACTATGTGTTACGCGCCATCGCAAAAAAAATGTTGCGCAGCTTCAAAAAAGATCGCAAATTCTGCAAACAAAGGAGGAATAAGGCCATAGGGAACTGAATATCTACATATTTTTAGTAGTTTTGTTATTAAAACAGATAAGCAAATGTATAATCAAAGGAATTAAATTAAGAACAGAACCTATTCAACACCAATCGGAAGATATTTTTGTAAATTCCAGAATATTGCAAACACAAAACAATATTTTAATTGTGTTTAAATGTAGAGCCGATTCAAACATAGTTTTGGGCATGAAACATACAAAATAATTCAAAAATAACAATTTTATAAAATGAGTCGTATATAAATTACGAAGGTACTTACCGGTAACGGCGGCAACCACTTCAAAATATATTTATAATCGTTAAAATTGTTCATTTAAAAATTATCGTTAACATTGTTCACTTAAAATACACGAAAACAATAGTTAATAGAAATACAAAATGCCGTACAAAAATTGTCCATAAAATATTTTAACGAATTATTTATATTATTGACAAGTTCACACGAAAAGAATTGTCAAACGAAAATGAATTTATGTAAATATTCAGTTCGGTCATGCAATAATCGCGTTAAAAGCTGAACAAACTTAACTCTACAGACGTTACACTGAGACTGACATTTCCAATAAGTACATTCTGCAACTTTCGGGGGGTTCCTGTTAATTTTTGTATTTTACAGCTGTTTGGGTCTGGGATTGCAATACATATTAGAGGCGTATGCGTACGTAAAACGTGTCTAAGAGAACGCCGCAAGAATTATGTCAAATGGTTTTATGGACCTATTATGAACACAAGAAGAAGTTTGAATTGTTTTACTACCTTGTCGGCCGACCGCCGCGCACTGCCGAAAAGGCCATAAAACCGTTCGCATACGGCGGATGCATCGGCGCGGCTTTGTAAGTGCGAAATAATATTTTCATCTTTTAACATTTTTATATTTCGTTATAAATTTACGTAAATGTATTGGCATTTTTTCGTACGGGACAAAAATGATTTTGTTATAAATATTAACAGGATTTCGTTATATAAATGCATTTTTGTATGAAAAATTGGTTTTAGGGACTAAATTTCAATTTTTTTTTCGATATACGTCATTTTTCGCTATATCGGGTTCGTTATATCGCGGTTTTACTGTATCTGTATTCTCAGATAATATTTTTATTCATATTCGTAACAGTACTCTATAAAACAATGCTAATTAAGTACAGAATAATTATTTATTTTACCTGTATGGCATGTAGATCGTGTCCCCCTCCAAGTTCCGTGCTGAGAGCGGATTCCTTCTCAGCTATCCAAGATATGGTTTCATCGGCGGTTCTGTCGAATATGTGCACCTGTCTGGCTCCGGCCAAAGCCTAAAATATATAAAACAAAAAATCAATGAAATTTTTTTGCCAGTTAACAAGTCTTAATGAATAGTTCAAACAAAACGAGTTGATTATTAACCTCCTGCCTGGCGTGAGCGAGATCCCTGAGGTCCTCCCACAGAGCGCGAGTATCGGCAATGTGACGCTGAATCTTCTCCGTCTCCGGGCTTCGTTCCTCGACAAGACGCTGACCGGCCTCTGCGATGGCTTCCACCCTGCCTTCATTAGCTGTCAAAAGGAAGGAATCAATTACATATAAGTTCACAAAAAAGAAAAACCTGTTTCATGGTTACATCTCTTTTTAAATACAGTGAAACCCTCTTAATACGTTCTCCAAGGGACCGCCAAATAAAATCTTATTAAGCAGGAAAACTTATTAACAGTGATTTCAATATTTCCGTGCTTTATTTGACCATAACATCTAATATTGTATTTTAACTAACATTAGAATAATTAAAATATTTTATTTATAAAAAAATTAAAAAACAATTTATTCCATAAAAGTTACTTATATAAATATGAATTTAAAAATCACGGCCATAAATAGGCATACCAAAATGAGTAACAAAAATGCAACAGATTGACAATAACGAAGAAGATTAAGTGAATGATAATAAAATGTAATTATAAGAATGCTAATAAAAAACCTAGATGAAAATAAAATGATTAAAAACAAACTTATAAAATGTTGATGACTATCTAATAAAATACAACTAATCTCCTAATGTACCCTTAAAATATATTAAATACTACTGCTTATAGGAAACTAAATGAAGTATAAAATTTGAACTATCTAAATAATTACCTACAAAAAAAATTAACATCTAAACTGCAAAAAAAAAAAACTAATACTAAAAAGTAATTTTAAAAAAAATAACTAAAATGAAATTTAAATTAAACTCACATAAAATATCTAACTACCTAAATAAAATAAATCGACGTAACAAAGAGTAAAAGAACCAATGACAACAAGACCAAAACACGAAATGATTTCAAATTCAAATTATTCGGCGTTTTATAGTAAAATAAGGGTAGGTCAAAGTTACTCGGAGATAAATTACGCCACCGTAAGTCCGACGAAAGTTCATACTTTTTACGAAATGTAAAATTGTTTGCACGGCAAGACGTTCGTATCTTTTCCTGGCCAACTTGACGAATGCACATTTAAAAAAAGTACTGTTTGTAAATGAAAACCTGATGGACTGCATGTCTAAAATTTATCTCTTTTGATGAGTTTTACATAATTTACCTGTACACTCGACATATTGCCTTGATCAGCGTAATTGAGACATGGAATACTCGCACTTACTGAATCTCAGTTCAGGGAAAATATTATCGGCATTGACATCGACGATGGCAGGTCCGAACTTACAAAAATACGTTAATAGTATTTTTGTCCTTAATTTTACGATTTAAATTTTTTAATCACAAATATGATGACATTAGTTTTGCTTTGTTTATTTATTTCGTGCTGACGTAAAAAATCAAACAAACAAATAGATCAGCCGGTTATGTTAATTCAGTTGTCAGTGCCTTGTGGTTTGCTCTGTTTTGTTTATTTATTAATAAATTTTCAAATAAGTATAGGTCGCGAAAATAAATAATTTGGTTATTTTAGTTGTCAAGAAATATTAATCAAAGCTGAACCAGAAGTAGTTAAAATTAAACAGCTCCCAATGAAAGCAGTTCCCTGTGGTTTCTCCGAAAACGGATGTTATCAGATTTCGAACATAATAATAAAAATATATATTTTTATGAGTTAAATTAATACATAAGCCGCTTTCGAAAAATTCCTTTTCTTTCATGCAAAAAACATGGTTTTAATTAGTTTATTTGACATTCTGATGAAGGAAAAGATATTTTCCGAAACCGGTTGGCGTATTAAATTTAACTCATAAAAGTGGTTTAAAACAAAGTTATAAATAATGTATGTTTAAATAATTTCGTGAACTACAAGTGAGGGTACTAGTTGCAAAGTCCTCCATTATTATTTGTTCTAACTTTTAATGCAGTTGTCTTTTCAAACTTAACTCATTTTTATATTTATTGGTCATTCAAAATCGGTGTTAGTTGCAAAATCAGTCGCTTTTGCCGCTGCCATTTATATTAGAATTGAATCAATAGCAGTCTTCATTACTCAGAAATTTAAAGGGCCGCTAATATGGAAACTAGATTATTTTTGGAAAAATATGTTGCATTTATTATGTATTTCAAACCAGATTATGGGGATTATTATTTATAATAAGAAATGCATTAATAAATATATTGGTCTTTATGCTTCTATCAGATTTCACGTTTTCTCCAAATAAAAAATATGGAGGTAGCTGAAATTGCGACTAAGTAACAATAATACGAAGAAATATAAGCAGTTGTATTAAAATTGTTGTAGTCGAACATGTTCAAGGAGTGTGTACAAACTCTGTACCGTTACAGAAAACATTATTAGGAGATTTTTACAAAATCATGTTAGGCTTCAAATAAATATTTGCGAAATTGATCCATTATTATTATTATTCCATTATCATTGCTTTAGGCCATAAATCATCTAATAAAAAATAGTTTGGCTGCTCAAAGCTCAATGACCTTCATTTTTTTTGTAACTAACTAATTTACCATCACGCCGTTTCGGAGTAGCTAAGAGGATAGAGCGCCACATTCTTCTGCCCTGAAACACAATTATCGCGTCATCCACATACATACATATTCTCATACAAACTCGTTGATTATTGAGGCTTCTAACATAACTATTTTCCAGTATCTAGTTTACCTGGTCGTGCCAAGTTTTCCGCAGACGTCCTCTATTTATGGTGCTATTAATACTTGCGTCATATATCTTTCTAACCATTATCTTCTCATTCATCCGTTCCATATGACCAAACCACTTAAGTGATCCTTTCTTAATCTTACTTACTATATTAAGATCTGCTTTACATTGAAGTGTTAAGAAGAGTATATTATCCAGAATAGTATTAATGGTTAATTTTATCCCATAATATTTTTACTTGATGTATATATCCTTGAGTACACATTACATTTCGCATGTACTTCTCAGAAATTCAAAATACGCAGTTAATTTTTTTTTTTCAAATATGAATAATTAACTCCGTGAATTCCTACTTAGCAAACAAGAACGAGAAATTAAACGTGAATAAATGCTCCTTTCAAGATCAACTTTACATTTTTTCCTTATTTCTTTATTCTTTACTCTGTCATAAATAGATCTGCTGCATATACGCCTAAGCTATCTCATTTTCACTGCATTCAGTCTACTTTCGTTCCTCTTCTGCCAGCTACCGATCTCACTTCCGTACATCGGTATCGGTACCGAGACTTCATTGTGCGCCTCGGTTGACAAGTTCTCATTAGTTATTTTTTGTATTCAATATATAATTTCGAATCAATAAAATATTTGAAATAATCGCATAACTAGGATTTTTTTAAACACTCGTATCTCTGGCATGATTAAGATTAGGTACAGCACACGCAGATTCAACTTATATTTTTAATCCATATGTATTTACTCCTAAAATATAGTGTTCCACTCAGTATACGTAATAAGATTACACAAAATTTATTCATTCAATTATAAATTCAAAATTTGACGAAGCAATTCGATACTTGGAATTCCCGAAATAAATTAAAGGTTCAGGCCAAACATAATTAGGGTAATACGGGCAAACAGATGAAAATAAAAATGTCAATGTATTACATATTTTGTCTATATGTTATTTGAAAAGACAAGCTTGTCCTAAAATAATTCAATGCGGATTATCGTAAGAGTTAAGTAAATTGTTGTGTATTCCAAGAACTTATTTTAAGGGTTTTTCTGCCTCCAAAGCAATTAAGAATATTTAAAAGTAGATATTAGTGGAAATACAGCAAAATTACCAATGCGGCTCTGGTATTGTACATGCTGAACGTATTGTTTATGACAGCTGGGGTTTTGTTTTGTTGATTTTTGGGATTTATTTTGCTTGGGCACTATGTTTTATTAGCCTATTCAAATATTACCGTCTTTGTAAATGGATAAACTTTTATGACACATGGAAAAACCCATTTAAAGAGAGTTCATTTTATTGCACCCTTTGAAAGAATATCACTTTCATTTTTATAAATGTCAAACAAAAAAAATTCTGCGAAAAACGTATTACAAGGGACATTTTGTAGGGATTAACTGAGTTCTGTCAAAAATATTTTAATTTATTAGGCGGGAAACTTATTATTTGGAAAACGTATTAAGCATAAAAAAAATACGTAATTTGTATGGGACTTTTTCGGGACCGAAAAATGTAATCCTATTAGGCGTGAAAACGTATTAAAGGTGATCGTATTAAGAGGGTTTCACTGTAGTCAGGAAATCTAACCTCAAAACAGGGGCAAGTTAATCTTATTTTTCATGGCTTTTGTGGTTGTAAAAAATAAAATACAAAGTGTTATATAATAATTTGGCGATGTATAATAATTTTTACTCAAAGATTTGCAAATGACTTACCTGAAAACCCAGCAACAAAGTTGTCGAAGGCCTGAATGAGAATCTCCACATGCTCCACGTCAGTTCCATAATCTTCAGACGCAGCTACGGCTGTTTGATCATTGATCCATTCGTGAACTTCTTCACATTCCCTCACAAAACTGGAAGAGGCGGGACAAAATGACTTATGAAATGTAAGACAATTTCATTACATAAGTTGGCTGACATCTCATTAATATATTTTTTATTAAAAGTTTGAAGCTACGAGTATTTATTTATTTTCAAGAAACTCACTTCGCAGTAATGGATAGTTGAATAGAATATTCATTCTTGGATCTGTTAGCTTATGAATGTGTTACTAATTATGATAGTTCAAAAATAAGTGGTGAAATATCACTCACCTAAAGTACTTGTCGCTCTCCTGCAGTCGCTGCTGCCTCCTAGCTCCGAGCAATGTGAGTTCGTGTAGCGCCTGCCTCACACTCTGGGCACGCAGCTCCGCTTCGGGGCCTCCCTCCGCCCCGCGCCCCACCAGTGTCGCGGCCAACTGCTCCAACCTAGCGGCTTGCTTCTCGAATGTCGCAATCTGTAAGAATATTACCAACGCTATTTATTACCCACAGAATATATGTACTTTTTATTTACAAAAAATGAGAAACTATTTACTCCTTTTTTCAATTGAAATATCTGATGCCTCGAATAGGACAATATTATTGCACGATAGAGGGATGATGGCTCCAGACCAGTGCATCAGACGCAGTAGTGAATCAGAAGAAAGAACTTAAGGAACCAAACATTACAATATGTTATAGAGGCAAAACTGTCTCCCAACATTATTATTAACTCATCTACTTATCATTTGATTTTAAAATTAATATATTTTATTCCTTTAAATTGACATTCATATGACAAAAGTCGTATGGAAGTGTCAATTCAAAGTCTTCCAGTGAGGAGTGGATATAAGGCTAATGTTGAATATAGTTATATGTATGAAAATATGCCCAATAAACATGTAGTGATGATGTAGATGTACCTCTCTCTGTATAGCCTCCAGTCTCCTTTGCAGGGCCTGCACCGAGTCCTCGTCCCGTCCATTCTCTCCGCTCTCCAAGAGCGGGCGACGCTCGGCTAGCCACGCTTCGGCTTCAGCTGCCTCAGCCAAAAACTAGAAAGATAATTAATTTAATTAATTAGATGGATAATTAATTTGATTAATTTAAGTGGGAGTTAAAAATGTAATGTGTGATCAGTGCAAAGAGATGTCGTTACTGTAATGTATTCATGTGCAGCGATTGGATGACGCGCGCATGTTGGCAAGAATGACCGTGTGAAAGGGCTAAAAGGGTGTCGCACCCGGGTGCGGCTTTCTCTCTCTCCAGAATCGTAGATCAGAATACATCTCTTATACAGTATCATACTTGTAAAATCTGTAATAAACTGTATTGTTGTACATGGAGTGTACGGAGACTACCTAAATTCCCGCACACAAGAGAACACCATCGTTTGCAGCTGTAATAGTCGGGTTAAGGATATAACAGTTACCATTTACCAAATATTATAATTGAATTAATAATTCCATAATAAACAGATACATTAATGTAAGCTCTGGAGAGATAATCAATTGATTAATCATTTATACATAATAATCTAATCATCAGACTTTCCGAGTGACCGCTTACCGCGTGCATATCCACAGCATCCTGCAGCTTGACCCTCCTGGAGGCTGCTTGCTCCTTGAGCGAGCGCAGTGCCTCTTGCAGCTCCTGAGCTTGTTGCTCCAGACGCGCGCCGGCAAAGTGGCCACGCAGCTGCATCTGGGCTGCGCGAGCCGCCAGCCCACCTACTATAGGTTCTCTGCAACAATTATGGTCATATATCATTCCTAGAATCTCTCCTCAGTCACTCCACATGATCAAACTACTTGAGCCTTTTAACGTTAACGTTTTAATGTTAACTATAAGATCAGCTGTGCATTCACTACTAATATTAATACTATTAATATTTTATGTAATATACTAAAAATTAAATTCTTCTATTTATTACAACAGTATTTTAACTTGGAAATGTTTAAAAAATTGCTATTGTATCACTGGGGATATTAGAACATACGTGCAGGCAAAATAATACATGCAATTATAATTTGTATGGATTTAAATAACAAAATATATCATATATACAGATTGTTTGGAAACATATTTCTAAGCACATTCTTCACACAAAATAAAGTTGTTCATATATCTGGATAAATAACTGCTAGTTTACCTAGATATCAGCTCGGCTTCCAATGCAGTATGCTTTTTCTGCAGACTCTGCGCTTGTGTGAGCGAGACAGCGTGCACAGGCGCCGCGGCCAACGGCGCACGCTCGGCCAGCCAGCGCAACTCTTCTCCTGCGTCGCGCATCCAGCGTTGCAGCTGCTGGGCCTCCTCCAGATTGTCTCGTCTTATCTGCATCGGCTCCTGCAGCTGACGGTATCTGGATAATGCACAATGATAATATTTTATTTTATCAACCTTTACTTTGTAAAACGTCGCCAAGAATGTCAATAAAACCCTTCCACGTTAACAAACGTGAGATTAGTTTCTCGATATCTCGATTCATTACATTCTGCCGCGGGAGTAATCCAGAATCAATATGAAAATTTTGATTTTAAATGACATACCTGGCAAGTGCGTCATCAACCTTCTTTTGAATCTCCTCGGCCATGAAATGTTTCACTGCAGTCAAGTGTTGCGCCGTTTCTTTCAGTTGCACGGTCTCCTCACCGCGCTGCGCCACTTCTTGTTCGAGTCGAGAGTGACGCGCCAGTAGCCCGGCCACCGATGCCAAGTCTTTTCCTGGAAAACAGAAAATATCCACATTTATTCAGAATTTTAATTAATAGGGTCATTTTTGGTAACCAACTCTGCTTGAAAAAACTCACCATGGTCAGTGCTCTGCAGTTGGGCTTCTACATCCTCTGCCCAGGCCTGGAAATCATCCAGCCCACGCTCGAAAACTCTGGCCTGGTACGCTGCGGCCAGTCGCTCCCTTCTTTCGGCCGAGGTCTCCTGAAGTCTCCGCCATTCATTCTCCAGACCATCCACGTGCGCAGAGATTTCGGAAGAAGCATAATGCTCAGATTCTAAAGGTAAAATGCCAATTATTTAGTCTGAGAGGTCTTGTGAGTGAAGGTCGATGAAAAAATTTTAAATGTCGACTTACTGATGAGTTCTTCTCCGTTTCTGACGACAGCGTGTATCCTGTCTTGATTGGCGTTTAGTTCAGACTCGAATGCGGCGTGTCTTTGTATCTTGCTCTGTAAGTTGGATCTGTCCCTAAAAAAATTGTAATGATAAGAATTAAACTATTTTTATGGGTGCGACAAATTAATATACTACAATTATTAGTGTACAGTATAAGAAACGACATACTTGTAACTCTGATCATTGGCGAGTTGCGCCTTGAGAGCTAACCACTCGTATTCGTGATACAGATCCCTGAGGAACTGC
This sequence comes from Eubasilissa regina, assembly GCA_022840565.1. NCBI lineage: Eukaryota > Metazoa > Arthropoda > Insecta > Trichoptera > Phryganeidae > Eubasilissa > Eubasilissa regina. The sequence continues at coordinate 2,007,815 of JAINEB010000021.1, read as the reverse complement.
TGCAGCTGTCTGGACTGCTTCAGGGTGCGCGCTCGCATCTCAGACATTTCCTAATCATAAAACATATTAATGTGATGTTCCAGAAAGAAATCAGAAGACATTGTGTATATCAGTTATATTATATTATGAACTGATCAGCTTAACATTAATACAATGATTTTAACTAAAAAAATAAAAAGTATAGTATGAGGTTAAAAACAATTAATTTTGAAATAATTTCTTTACCGAGTTGACAAGGCTCTATATTATCCGGGGTGATAAGAGAAAAAATTGACCTGGATAAAATAAAATCAGGAAATACAAATCTGATAACATCAAAAATTTTAAAATATCAATTATAATTGCCCATTTGCACCAAAAATAAACGGTGAATCTAAGCGCACCCAAATGATGGCCCTGTCGATGTAACCACATTTCAAATGTCTCCAGCATTTAATGGTGAATTCTTTAAACATCCAGAACTTGATGTTATAGACTAGCTCGGGCTGAACATAGCATTTTATTGACCTCCAACGGGTGCTCGGGCTTATGTCTCAATTGCAAAAGTGATTTATGTTCACAAATAAAAATAATAATTTAATATTATTTGTTCAGTAAAAGATAATTTCTGTGTGAATTTAAATATATTCCCACAGTAATAAATATGTTTGTTATATGACGGCTTAAATCTGATATAAAATAACTTGCGTAATTCTGTGTCGACTGGAATGAATGACTGAGTAATGCTTGATTTTAGGTATTTCACAATAAATTTTATGACGCAATTAAAAAGCCTTACTGCCGGGTTACTTTGAATGACTGCTTCACACTTTAATGACCTATTCTCCGAGGAATGTACACTTTCCAACAATTGTCACTGAATAAAATAACAATGAAGAATCTTCGATATATTTCTAATGGTATAAATAGTAATCAAACTTTTTAGTTATTTTTACTATGAGGATTGTGAACTTTCTACAAATGAACAATGGCCCCGGGGAGCAGTTACTGCTGACGCAGTGACTGAACGTTAACAATATAATATAATATGAAATAATATACTCGTAACTAGTGTTTAAAATGTTAAGTGTGAAAGATGTGCAGTAGGACATCTGTGAAAAGATGTAATAATCTAATTGTAATGTAATAATTCAGTTTAACAGTGAAACTTACATTTTTATTTTTTAGGTCAAAAAATAAACTAATCATATTATAAATATCAGAAAACCACCGCTGACAACGCTCACCTTGAGTTTATGAAGTCTGGAAGCAACGACAGCCAACCTCCTCTCAATGTACACGCAATCAAAGTGCCCGAGGTTCAGTAGTTCCTCGGCAAACTTCTTCAGCTCCTCGGCTTTGCTCTCCTGCGCACGCACCAGCTTCTCGAATTCGGCGTGCTTGCGAACCAACGCTTCCACAGCTAATTAAACAACAATATTACAATCGTGCATATTTATATTTTGACAAAGGCTTAGCGAACTCTCCCGTCATCAGATATACAAATGACTTACCGGGTAACGAATCGCCAGGATCGTCGTTGTTTAAGAATGCTTCCTTCGCAGCCAGCCAGTCTTCTGTCTGCCTAGCGAGCTCCTTGAAAAGCTGCAGCTGATGGGCCTGAGGAAAAGAATAACACATTCAGAGATGAATAAGAAACCAAGATGTTTAGGGGACTTGTACAATTATGTATTTCAACAATTCATCATTTGTATTATAGAAACTGATGATAAATGGGTAATTTGTTATTAAGCAGAACACATTCTTATTGTGAAGTTGTAATTATTCAGAACAGACGGTCTGTGATATTAAATGTACTTGAGATTCCGTACTAATTAAATGTACTTAAGATTCCGTAAAAACAAAGTACATGGCTTTCAAATAATGGAACTGTAGATGTATTAATTTGAAAAATGTAACATATTAGTTCGAAAATTGTCAACAAAGGTACTGTCTGATATAGCATAGTTGGATAATGCACCTTCCCCGGATTGGAAAGAGATCCAAGTTTGAATCCAACAACAACAATTTTTTTTTTGATAAAATTGATTATATATGTATATCTTTCTAACTAATACATTTAATTGGTTATTTATTATTATTGTGTTTAGTTTGTAGACAGTTGATTAAAAAATAAATGGCTTACCTCATTAGTTATTAATCTTGAATTATAGTTATCAAAGAAACATAAAATTGTTCAAAAAAGTGATTAAACTAACAATTGACTAAAGAGTTTCGCTTCATACCTGAGTGAGATGATCTCGCCTCTGATCCCAAGCTCCGTTGAGTTCTTCAGCCAGATTGGCCAATCTCTTCGGTCTCTTATCCTTGTCCTCTCCTTCTGGCAGAGGCAGCTTCCGGGCTTCGGATGACAGGGCCGAGATGCTCTTCTGCCTGTTGTCGATCTCCGCCTGAAGAATAAACAAACATGTGAAAATGTACTTTTACATAATAACAGGATATACATATCTTTAAAACGGTATCAATACAAACCTTCCTCTCTTGGTGGAGTTCCAGCAAGGCTTCTGCGTCCGCCACACTAGTGGGCGGCTCGCTGCTCCGCAACTTTTTCACCGTCTCTCCCACCCAAATTTCCAAATCCTGGGAAAATACAAAGATATTTCAATAAACAGATATTGTGAACAAATTAACTAACAAATGTGTGCATGACGGAACATTACTTTTGGAAATGGTTAGTATGATTTTATACATTGAATATTATTCTTAATAAATAAATAATATCATTAGTTGACATTGTGGAGAAACATGACTTTTTTTAAATAAACCAAACTTGGTACCACACACACAATTTCTCAAAACTACACATAGTTATTATGTAGCATAATGGTTTGATTCATTTAAAATATTAGAAGATTAGCTATGATTATATCTAGTATATAATGACAGCACTAGCTGACAAAGATCATAATTTTCAAAACGTAAACATGGCTAGAAATAAATTTGTGGAGTACTTGAGGTTACAGATTGTATTTAGCAAATAAAATTTGACAAATTGTATTTAGCAAATTTTTTATATTTTAATTTAAAATTTTCACTTCCCATAAACAAAAAAATGCTCACGTACCTTGAGGTTGGCATCTAACTTGTGAACGGTGTGCGCATCATTCAATTGCTGTCGGCGCTGCTCCAGGAGCTGCTGCAGGTTCACCCAGGCCTCCTGCAGTTCATCCAACTTCTCAGAGATGGCTGTCTCCTTGGTCGGATACCTTTAAGAGGAAAAATCACATTATTTGTCATCAATTATGATCCAGTTGAGAGAATCTTCTACACTGGAAGTTAAAATAACATTGGTATGGTTATGGTACTGATAAGATAACTGACTATAATAAGAACAATCAGAAATATACTCGTACTTGGTGGCCAACCGCTTGCTTTCCTTGGCGTGTGCATCGATCTTGGCATGCAGCGCGCTCGCGTCCCGGTGCAGCTCGTCCCGCCTACGCTGCAGACGTTCTACGCCACGTAAGTCCTTGCCGGTCTCGCCGCCGGACAGCAGGGCCGCCTTCTCAGCCGTGCGCTCCAAGGTCTCTTGCACGTCCCTGGTAAAAATTTAATTTAATTAAGGTCCTTATATAAATAATTTAATAGTATTAAAAATTTTGTGAGAACAAGTGCTGTTGACACAAATTACTCATTTAGGATATAAGAAAAGAAAAATAAATCTCAACAGAATGAAAACTGACCTGTTGTATTGATGGATCTCGAGGGCTGTGGCCAAGTTATCTCGGTACTCCTGCAGAGCCCCGCTCAGCGCGCGCCATTTGTTGAGGAAGGCATCCCTCCTCTGGGCTACAGCGTGGCCTGATGTCGGGCCCTACAATGTTGGAAGACAAATTTAGGAAAATTCATTAAAGTATTGTTATGGTGTCACATCACACATCACCCCTGATGATAGACCCTGCAATGGGATCCGAAAGGTCAGATTTACAGAAAACTACACAGAAGATTCCAACCGTACCTTTACAAGACTCTAATTATATCACACAATAGCTTCTCGGATTGTTCAATACTAACCTAACCCATCTCACAGTAAATTCCAATCTGACATGAAGTTACCTGCTGAAGCAGCTTGTCAGCTAGCGCACTGATGCTCTTAATGTGTTTATCATCCACTCTCATGTCACTGTCCAGGTCATCTAGTTTCCTCAACAGAGCGCTACAGTGTTCGTAGTCTCGCCCCGTATCCGCAGCGTGAACCTGAAAAATTAATTAACCGATTAAAATTAATTTAAAACAAATAATATTATGATGCAATGTTTTCTCAAACATTCTTAAAACAAAGTCTCACCATCATTTCCTTGTCCCTAATCCAGGTCTCGATCTTGTCCACTTGGTTATTGAACTCTAGCATGTCCTGAGCCTCTTCAAGACCACGTCCTGAAATATTTTTAATTTTTCATATTTCAAACAATAATTCTATAACACCTTTTGCAAGACTCTACACAGTAAACTCAACATAAGTCACACCCTACTTGTATTCAGCCACTGAACCAACCTTTCTGATCGGCCCTATGAAGTAGAGCGATCCAATCTTCCTCCAGATTTCTAGCCGAAGCTTGCACATCCCTGGCTGCGCCATGCCGCCTCTCAACCAGCAGTTCGGCCTTCTCTCGCAGCTCGTCTACGCGGCCAGCGTTGGCAGCCAACTCGGCTTGGAATGCCTGGTGTTTTTGTAACTTCTTGATCTTGTCCTCGAGACTGGTCACTTCGCCGCCTAGAAGAGATGACTCATCAATAGGATAGTCAATCGTGGACAGACAAAAAGAAGACGTACAAATGAAAAGGAAGATATAAAAAGATGTGATTTTTTTTCATGCCTCTGTTTACACGCATGCATTAGTCAAGTTCTTAAAATAAAGTACTTTATTAAGCACACCTATAAATCTCATGAAAAATTCTTATTTATTTCCTATGGTACATTTGAAGACCTGATGACGTCACAATTTATTAGTTAACATAAAATTGAAGAACCCCTAAACCTTCTCATGTACAAATTAAATCTGCCATCATTTAAGCACCGTAACAGTATCATTTGTTTATTTAATAATAGGTAGGTTGCCAAAATATGATGGGTTGCATTTGATTCGTAGAATTACATTTGTTCAAACATACGTATTAAATACTGAAAAAGATAGAACAAAACAAATACAGAATGGTGTTTTACTTTCTATACCTTGGTCCGCTTCCAGCTTCTTGTTCTTATCCTGGATCCAGAATTGGGTCTCTGCCACGTCGCGCGTGAATTGTGCGTGGAGGAGAGCGTCGGCCAGCGCGTCTCTACGCACCACACACAGCTCGCGTACCTAATTTCAATTAGAATATAATCTTAAATTATTGTTTGATTAGTATAGATGGTTCCAGTGAAGACCAAAATGACTCCTCCGACATAGAATAATTTTGTGACAGCTCGAACCCAATATACATAAAATGAAAAAATACATATTACGTAATATGTTGAAATAATTTAAACATCATTTTTTCATAAACATTTTCCTATAATTCAAAAACTGAATAACAGCTTACCTTTTTCCTTCGCTCGTTGACTCTCCCGAGCTCTTCAGCGATGACGTTGCTGTCAGGATGATGCTGCTGGAGCAACTTATCTCCGTGTGTGTTTAGAGCGATCACCTTCTCCTCCTAGAAAACAGTATCACCCAAACAATCAGTAATCACAAAGCTACATCTGGTAAATGTAATGTTTACAGTTTACTATTACTCCATTAAGAACCTTCGCTAGATGTACCAGCACCAGCATCAGGCGTCTCTGGGCCAACCATTCCACTTAGACAAAGGAACATAAAGCGCCTCCAAGTCACATCCAATTGGATTCCCTAGACATATAAGCAGTTAAATTACACCGGAGTTTCTTTGTTGCATCCGATCAGAAAGTAGATCGCATCTCGGATATTCAAAGTTTAAAAGCCGTCTCGCTGGATCCCACAAATTTTATATAAATTATATTACTTGAGTAGTAGCGGTGGACGTCTCCTTTGCAAGTCTTATACACATTGTAGTGCCATGTCGAGATACGATATAGCCACATCCCTCAAATCCTCACGGCTGTTTTGTAATAATTTGATGGACAACTCTGCGTGACACTTCAATTAAATAAGAATAAATCAATAAAAACGGAGCACTTCTTCCGTGTCTTCAAACATTTATAAACAATGGTTTCGCGACATGTTTTTGGCGAACCGCCGAACGAAAAGGGACTTACGTTCCTTTTTTTTCTTCCTTGGAACTACATTTTACTGAGATATTCCAAATAGCATATCCCGCCTGCTTTTACCACCAAGAAAAATGTCTCCGTGAATCATCCGCCAGTATTATCAGCTGAGAGAATTTTTACCATAGATTTCGCATCGAGGTAGGTACCATAACGTTATGTTATAATATATATATACATACAAATAAATTCTTTAAATAAGACATTTGTTCACCACAATGTACATATTTGCTAGACATTTTATATAAAAAAAGACACGATAGGTAACAAATGAAACAAACCTGTGTATTGAGGAGTCTTTCGAAGGCTTCATGTTTTTTTAGCTGAGCATCCACCTCTTCCACACTGCCCGGAGAGGACACATCGGGAGAACCTGTAAAACATGCAAGAGGCATGAGGTCATTTCACACAGTGATCAACTTTATTGAAAATGGAAAATATATATTAAATTGATTTTGTCAACCCCACGAGAAGTGTTGCAAATTTGTGGGATCAGAATCAGAAATTTGTTAGAGAAATTACAATATGTTCTTAGGTTTTCACGGGAGATTAACCCATAAAAGTATATACAGAAAATTACAATGTATTCATATTCCTAACTTTTTAACATCTCATTTTTAAAAATAAATTGGTAAACATATTATGTACTACTGTTAGTAAATAATCACCTAGTGCGGCTTCCTGCGCATGACACAGGTGCATCAGCTGCTTGGCGTCACGCAGGAAGAACTGCAGGTCAATGAGTTGATCCAAAGCCACCTGGCGCGCTTGCCAGGCAGCGTATAGGCGCTGGCGCTCCTCCATCAGCGCGGCGCAGCGTTCCTCCACTTCCTGCATGGCAAAGAATAGAAATATTAACTGAGCAAGAAGTGGTTGTGCATCCAAAGGAATATTTCTCGATATAAAATTATGTGGTAAAAAATAAATTATCAATGAAAATATAAACTACGAATGAGTTACAACTCTCCAATGAGAAATAAGTATCTTCAAAATGTTTCATATAACAAGATAATTAACAAAGCCAAATAAGAATATACCTGAGCTGAACGATGGCCAGTCTGAATCATGGCGTTGCCCATTTCTAGTGCTGCTCGGAAGGAATCCTCCCGTGCCTCTACTTCCGCCTTGGCAGCCTCGTGTTCGGCCTTGAGAGCTGCCGCTGCGGCCACATCACGGGCTTTGAGAGGTGCGGACATACCGGCACGCAATGCGCTGGACCACGATGTTAGGTCACGCACCTGATATATAAAAAAATACAATGAAAGTAAGTAAAAAAATGTTCACCTGACCGAACTCCGATTACTTAAAAATAATTTTGTATTTAGTCAAGTGGTAATGCATCACCTGCGCGAGGAAGCGGTGCAGATCGCACGCAGCGTGCAGACGGTCGCGATGTTCGGCCGCGGCGCTGCGTAGTCTCTCCCAACCCTCGGACAATGCCTGTTGCTGTCGGCCGATGTGCGCTGCATTGCCTCCGGGGTACAGCTGTTGCAGGCGGGCTGCATCTTCTGACAGGATCTGAGAAAATAGATAGCCCATGTTATAAATTCAGTCGATGTTTCAGATTTCTTTGTTTAATTGAGGAACTAAATTACAAAAAAATTCAATAATTTTATTTAGTTTCAATGAAAATACAATAATTTTGTGTATGAACAGGTGAGAAAAAAATATGACATGTTATTCAATGACAAAGCAAACATGAACATGACTAGTTGGCAGCAAATGTAGAACCTGATGACTGAGAAAATATTTTTTGCATAATATAATTTAAATATTAACATTATACCGATCTTGAACGTCACTTTAAGCATGTTACACAGTATCTTCCTCCAGATTTTTTATAGATCTGCGGCAAGTAAATTGAAACAACCTTATTATTGCTTATTTTGGCATATGGCCGGCGGGAGATTCCCGGCCACTGCGCACTTATTGTAGGGGAGTAGCGAGAGTAACATCATTGGATCGAGTGAAAAGTACCGAGGTAAGAGAGACCCTACTTCTACATACAGGAAGATCTCAGTTAAGGTGACTTGTCTTGCGAATGACAGAATTGACTATCAAGATGTATCTACTTGACAACTCCGGAGAAAGGGCGGGCAATGGGTCACCCTAGACTAAGTTAGCAGCAAGAACTGTACGAAGACAGATTGGTCAATAAGTACCGGAGCGTCTTGTCCAGACTATAGGATCCCGATCCTTCTAGGATAAGGGGATGAAAATAGTGATGATGATTCATATTTTAATGAAAGACTTTTTTCAGCGTAAGAAGAAATGAAGCGAATAAACGATTCGCCTTCATTAATTCAATTTCACTTTGCTGTATTATTTTTAACATCACATTTTATTGTAAGCTTCTTCAACAAAAGCCATGTGGACAATATTCAAATAAATTCAACATGATTATGCTTGGTGAATAATAGAGTTAAGTACTTACACGAAACATACTGCAGCAAGAAAATAGTTAATAGTGAGCATGACCCTCTCTATAATAGGTTCATTTTTCAACACACCTGCAGTTGCGTCTCCAGCGCGAGCATGTCGTTTTCCAGTCCCTCATGGCGGCGGAGCAGCGCCAACGCATGGTTCAAATCGCGTGGGGGAGCACGCTCATCGGGCAGCTGCGCGCGTTTGTCGCGCACGCGGCCCAGCGCCTCGGCGGCGTCGCGGTGGAAGCGATGAATGTCGCCCGCCGCACCTAACCTCTGGGCCCGAGCGCCCATCTGGTCCACGAGCTTCTGCCACGACTCCCTGGGGAACACAATAATTCATTTTTACCTCATTACGATGACTTTGATTCTGGAAAAATCAGAAAAATTATTTATTACATTCTATAGTGAAAAAATTGTCAAATATTTATGTTACATGTATTGATAATATATTGCCATATTATAAAAAGTGATTGTGTCACGTTTTTCTTCTTAGAAGACAATGTTTTAACATGTATTTTGTAACATATAAAATATAAAATCGCAATAAAATGAAAAATGTAAAATAAACTACCCAATTTTAAAAAAATCTGTTGCAGTTAGATATTGATATTAAGAACAAAAACAGATGTATGTACACTACGCCAAGATGAGATGAAAAATATTTGTGGATAATGAGAGTGTTAGAAATTATTATAGACGCAAGACACTAGTCTAAATTAGAACCTTAAATAAAAACACAAACAAATTATAAACTACAATAATCCTTCTGTCAACACTACATACGATACAATTATCATTTGAGTGATGACAAATGACCAATCACATCTGCCAGATGGGATTAGAATGTGAATCCGATGCCTCTACATTTCTTTGTTTCTGCTGTAGATATGAATATTTCCTCAACAGATATCTACTTGGTCAAATAACACTTATGATAACAATAATGAATTATTCAAGACATATAATGTAGAGAAAACAATTTCAACGATAGTGTCGGATGAAAAAACAAGACCAGAAGCCAAAATGAAAACAATTTAATCTAATCAAAAAGAAAAGACCTCTTTTGTTTTTGACCTAATTTAGAAAAGTTGATGAATTGGTGGGAAAATTTCCCATGGAACTCTACTATATCAGCTGAACCAGTCTGATGGTATATTACAGAAATTAATTGTGAATGAGAGATTTTGCCACTGGTTAAGTTTATGAAATATTTAGGTATGATTTGAATTGATAGAAATACACAGCTCCAATTTATTAAGTGGTTTAAAACCGAATACCTGCTAATGAATAAGTAATGAAATGAAAGTGGTGAAAAAGAAAGGTTATCATTCTGATTTATGAATAAGTAATGAGATGAAAGTGATGAAAAAGAAGGGTTATCATTCTGATTTATTAACAAGTAATGATGTTTTATGAATACACTAGTTAAATAAAAGAATTACAAAGAATCTGAAATTATAAACGTCACAATAATCAATGAGTAATCCATTGCATAGATAAGTAATGAAAAAGGCGTAATATTTTTGATAACAATAAGCGACACAAAATGACGTAACACAACTCATGTTTTCGAGTTACCACAGTTGGTTGCGAAGAGCGTCGACTTCTCTGGCCAACTCGGAGAGCGTCATCGTCTCTGGATGATTGTTCTCTCTAAACAATGTACACGCAATTATACAATAATAAGTACATTACTTCTTCCACGAAACCTGCACTTTTAAGAAGTTAAATGTGAGCACAAATAATACACACACGTTTTGAATTTCAGTCACTACTTTAGTGACCAAATACCACACTCCAATTGGATCCATGCAGGATAGACAGGAGCGGGGGAGATTGAGAGGAGAGAGGATTTGTGACCAGATCATATTTAATTTATTTGTATTACAAGTTTGAGAACGGCTCAATTGCCTAAAGGTACGCACGCATCCTCAATGTTTTGGAATGTACACACAGTTAATTGAAATTATAGGGTTTGGATTTATATTTTTTACTATCTTTTTTTTTACTGCCATTAAAAAGAAATTGTAATTTTTAATGTCATTGAAAAAAAAGTCTTTGTGTTCTCCATAACTCTGTATCGAGTCGAAACATGGACCCTGAGAAGGAAAGAAAGAAACATGCGCGACACCTTCGAGATGTGGTGTTAACGTAGCATGCTGCACATATCAAAATCTGAAATGAATGAATTTTTCCATACTTTGGGCATGTTGCTAGAAGAGATGGAGACAAATTAGAGACATTGGCGATCAGGGGGAACATATAAGGACGGAAGACGAGAGGTCAATTTCCATTTAGTTTGTTAGAACACTAAACAAAGCCCAAGATCACGATCAGTTTGTGCTGTAGAGGACCACGATGCTCTCACTCCTGAGCACATCAACGGAGAAAGAGATTAAAAAATAGTAATAATCCATATTTGAAGTAGTACAGGAACTGGAAGAAACTCAAGGAAATAAGAAATAATTCAATACTGCCGTACCAGAAATATTCAAGTGTGAAACTTACCCTAATTGTTCTTGTCTCCGCTCAATGTCTCCAATGTACGGACTGTCCGGTGTGACCAGCTTCCTGGCCAGTTCCTCACATTGATTGAAGCGCTCCGCCCCAGCCTCCACTCGATGACGCAATTCTTCAAACTTGGATCGGAGGATCTACGAGTGATAAAAACAAAATTAAATTGACATTTATCTTGGTACGGTTCCATCACGTTCATCCTTTGCACTTCCTAAGACAAATAATTAATTCTATTGTATTTTTGCAATTACTGTATTTATATTATTACATGAATTATCTCCTCACAGATTCACAGATCAATTAGAAGATCACAATGGAGCATTTTGTTTGAATATTGCTTGTATTGCCAAAATTTAAAAAAAATTTATTGCATGACTTTTTTTGCGCATCCCGGCAAAAGCTTCATATCAATCTCTTATAATTAGAAAAACTGTTGTTTTACCAAAAGATGTTCATAGTCCTGTCCGTAGTCCTCACTTGATGCAGCGGCCAGCTGTTCTTGGATCCACTCCTCGAGTTCACTGCTCTCCGAGAGATACTCGTGTCTGTAATTTTTTTGCGAGAATTTTAGAGCGTAATGAATGATGGTCTAAGTAATTGAATGAACCATTTTGATATAGTTTAATCCAATTGATGACGCAAGTATTCCTTCATGCCACCTTCAGTTCCATCCAAAGTTCAGACAGTATTAATCATGATTTTATACTAATAATTCTAGTGAAATATGTACTTAATTTAAATAGTTACACTATTTGTAAAAATCTCAAAATAAAAATGATAACCAACCTGCACATGCTCTCCACGAGTGCCTTCTGTCTGAGGGCCGCCAGCTTCTGAAGGGCAGCCAGCGAGTGAGCCAGCTGGGCGGTCCTCTCCACGAGGGGTGCGGCATCCTGCCCGCCAGCCACCATGGCCTGGGCGCTGTGACCCATCTCTGCGATGATGGCCGAGTAAGTATCCAACTCCAACTCCATAGCCTATGAATATAGAAAATTTGTAGAAGAATTAACATTTGAGATAATAAACAATTGAATGTGTTCAAGCGACGGTTTGTGTTACCTTATGCACTGTGAGCAGCTGCATAGCATGATCTCTGTCTCTGCCCTTCTCTGCCGATGAGAGGGCCGCGCCTCTGTCAGCGAGCCACGATTCCACATCCAAAGCATCGTGAAGGAATTGCTGCACGCGCAATGAACGTTCCAAGCGTGCCATCCTCGCTGCACCGGCTGCTTCAATATCAGACCAGGCCTGACGCAGCTCCTCGCAAAGTTCTTCAATCTGAAAAATAAAAAGGTGGTTATACAATACACAAAAAGCTGAATAAATAAAAATGATCCTAAAATGCAGTCAACATGTGAGCATCCATTAGAACCAATGGTATGTTCCCGTGGATTACCACTTGTGACACATCTATCAATGCTACGTTAATACCTTGTCGGAATCGGGCAGTTTCTGCGCCACCAGCTCCGCACCTTTGGCCAGTTCGCGCTCCACACCCGGTTTGTGCGCAGCCAATTCGGCCAGCAATTTGGCGTGCTTCTTGTGCAGGCCCTGCGCGGCGTGCAGGTCGGCACCTAGCGCACCCGAGCCCGCTGCGCCGGCGCGTTCGCTCACCCACTGCAGCTCTGCGTCCAGTGAAAACTTGAACTTGTGGAACCTGGTAGGCAGACATCACACAATATTATATCTGTAACAGTCTGTACCTTTGCGGAATGTATGGAACTGTAACACAAATATTTTGTTTTACTCTTCAATGTCCATTCAATACCTACTTTTCTTGTAGCACTCTATGCACCACATCAAAATTTGGAAGCATATGCCAGTCTTTTCAAATATTCCAGACAAACATTTTGGTTACATTTAAAAAACGAAACATATTTTTTTATTTACTTTTCATACATGCCTGCGAATTCGCAATACTTTATAATCAATATCGCCTTAGCTTTCACAGAATTAAAGTAACATTTTTGTGGCTGTCCTCTTCTCGAGGAATACAAAGACTTTTTGTTGATTTTTGATTAATTCATCATCTCTAATTTTATCATATCCAGGTTCATTTTGGTCTATATTTAACTATGAATTAATATTTAACGAGCATTACTCAATTGCTTTTATTGAAACCAAATATTTTATAACAGTCTTTGTTTTAAAATTTTAAAAACGTGATAGCAAAAAATTGTTCAACAGAGAACCACGAATAATCCAACTTATTAATAATTGAGTCCAGGATAATCGGAATTTCACTGTACTGTCATAATTATTACAGCATATATATTTGTATCATTCAATTAGGTACCTAAAGTTAATAATTGATATTAAAATCACAGACATCAATATACGACACATAGAGTAAACAAAAACTTCACAAACTTGAGTCCTTCCTCCAGTAGGGTCCTCCTGCGCTGCGCCGGCTCACGCAAGTCATGAAGCGCTCGGCTGGCTAGCTTGGATTCATGCTGCACTGAATCCACATCAAAGTGGCCCTCGGCGGCTAGGTCCTGCCCAGAAGCCTGGAGCTCGGCTACGCGCTGCTCCCACTGGGACATCTCCAGCTCCAAGGCCTGAAAGGACAGTTAACGAAGTTGATTAATTTCAATATTCTTTTAATACAATAGAGACATGTTATGGAATTCAATAACGATATAAAGGTAATATAAACCTGATGTTTATTCAGCAGTTCTTTGCACGTTCTCAGATCTCTGCCCGTCTCCTTGGCCTCCAGATCTCTTCGTAGCTCCCCGAGTCGTTCGCGCGCATCTTGCGCAAGTCGAGCATGCGCACGTTGAGCGGCTGCCTGGCGCAATGCGCGTGCACGGTCTGCGGCCGCATTGCGTAGGGCCGCCCAGCGAGTGCGCAGAGAAGACAGACGTGAACCCACTGCATCAGCGCGCGCGGGCTCCGATGCTACGAGCGCCTCACCAGTCTAAAGTGAATTAATCATTGTTATTATAAGTGTTCATAAAAATAAATCAAGTAGATACTTATAGATGTTAACAGTAGGCACAGATTAATCATACCTACTTGGTTTATAAAGATGGTATGATAGGTTGTTGGAATGCTTCCTTAATACTACTGTGACTGAAGGATGAGAGTGACGCAGGGAATATCAGTTGAATGAGTTTGAAAATAAACTGATATAATAAAAATAAAGAACATTAATATTAAGACTTTGATAGACGCAAGTAATTGAATATACACATTTAAAATAAATAACTAATATTTCAAAACAAAATTTCTAATTGCTAAAAAGCAAAAATGACAATAGACGGGTCATATTTTAAGATGTAGAGATAATCGATGGAAATAATATTCTCACTGGTAGCCACAAAACACAAAATGACCGAGAGTGTGACAATGAAGATCAATGAATAAACAAAATTATCGGAACAGTGAGAGTGACACGGCAAAAATTGGTGGAAACTTAATCCAACGGTGGATCGACAATTGCACGAGTAAAAATGATTGTACATACATTGGTGACATTTCTCAGTTGGCCCTCGTTGGCGTGTAGTTCTCTCTCGAAAGCTTCGTGTTTCTGCAGTTTTCTCTCCAAGTTTGTCAAATCCCTGAAGCATTAATGATATATCATGATGCAATTCAATACGGTGACACGTCAAAATAAAATAATAATTTGCCTACAAAAGTCTGAAGACAATATTAATTTTACGATGAGATAACATTCACAAACCTATAAGACTGATCCGTGGCTGTTCGCATCTTGTCCTGGATGAAAGCGTCCAAATCGTTGGCTTCGCCCGAGAAGTGATGGTATGCCAGAGAAGCTTGCAAAGCTCTCCTCCTTTCAGCCGCAGACATGCGGACAGCTTCGCGACGTTCGCGGACCTGGTCCTTTCTTTGAAGAATTCTAAAAAAAAAGTTTTGCATAATTTCAATAATGCCCCACTGAAAATTTGTAAAACAAGAATATTATTATAGCAAAGGATGGAACTTTACTAGTGTATTAATTAACACAGAAAAGGGACACAGGTATTGATGAATTTGAGTGTGGGTACATATGAATCAACAAACTGTCAGCTAATTCAATGCCAGTTCAACATGTAATCGATTTTCAAAAAAAATAATCAAATAAATATCATTAAGGAGAACACATTCTTATCGTGAAGTTGTAATTATTCAAAACATAGATCTGTGATGTTTTTAATACTAATTAATACATTTAATTTATATTAAATAAATATCATTAATTAACATGGCAGTTACTTTGTGGTGCAATATAACGACCGAAACCATTCCACCTTCCACGCTCCGCCCCTCCCCTCTACCTGAATAGGTTGGCACCAAGCTATACTTAGATTAGTTATCAATAATACCTGATGATGAGAGGGACTGCACCTCTCAAACACACAAACTCAAAACACCTTCTTGATGTACAAGAAGAAATACCAGTACAGTATAGTAAATCTCCATTCATTTGAAAATTGAGAAAATTGAAAATTCTTTAAGCACAAAAATATGCAGAATACATATGTAAAAATAAACACATATTTTTTTCACCAAATTAGCGTCTACTGTCAATTTTTTTCATCACTTGAATATCAAATTAAGAAGGTTTTGCATAATCTGTTTTTTTGTTTCTTAGTACCTTGAATTTTTAATTAACTGGGATTTACTCTTGATTTACATTTAGGATTTATTCCCGGAAGTTAGATTTCAGTATAGTAATTCCGCAGTTAACGAATGTCCAATTTACAAAAACAAATATTTATCAATAAAAACCTAAAACAGATCTTACCTAACTAAAATAAACATCAAACAAACAGGTCGAACCTTGTTGTTTCAGCCAATAACACAATTTACAGATTCAATGTCATGCTACTTTTGAGCCTTTGTTATCAATTTGTGCTTGTTGCCGTTGCATTAAAATATTTAGTTATTTTTCTTGATAAATACTTCAGCTTACAAGATGGACAGTTATAAAGTAACATATTTCTGAATACCTAAGTTAAACTGCTACACAAACCCCCAAGTACGGGTAATGGGAATGAAATCGCCAATTGGCTTGACAATCTCAAGATTTATGATCATAAAGTGTACTTACTGTGGTGTAGCGTAGTGATCCGCCTTAGCGAGACCGTCCGCGGCTTGGTAGAAAGCGCGGAGTCGATCGTCTTGGGCGGTGAGGCTGCTCTCGAAGTCCTCGTGACGCTTAACAAGCGCTTCCACCGATTCCACAGAATCCTGTCAGTGAGAACATGTTTTAAAAAATATGTGTATATTAATTATATTATACAAGAAGAAAATATATACATCATCATATTACATACTGAAAATACTTATTTTTTATATCAAATTTTAATTAACTGATTTAAATTCATCCGTTGTATACATACATGGTATTTGGAAAAAGGAATTCCATTAATTTGAATGTAAAACTTAACATACTTTCATTAGAAAAACAGTGCTGTTTCCAGGACCCAAACCCTGATGCTCAGATGGTAAGATGCTCTCCCAACTGAAATACATATCAGCATTGTTGATCTCGTCAAAGGCTGATATATGAGCGCATTCTAGCAGTAATAGAAGGTCCTGGGTTCAAATCCCGGTATCAGCTCTGTTTCTTTGAAAAAAATTTGAATTTTTCAATGATATATTTATTTTGGTACAACATATTTACCCCAAGATCTTGGAACTCCAAGAAGGCTTCGTGAGCACCGCTGGAAGCATCGATCCTGTCAGCTTCTCTGTTGAAAGACTGCAGCTGGAGACACTGCGTGAGCAGCGCCTGTTTCTTTTTCCAGTCTAAGTCAGGTCCAAAAAAGCAATACTCAAAATTAGTTTAAGATGACAATTACTATGACACTGAATATTCATTGCCAAATTGAGCTAGTCAAGCTTCTCAGTAGAGCAGCTTCCGTAAATGATGTCACAGGTTTAGGGGGGGAGGGGATCAGCGAAATTGTGACAGTCTGGGACAGGGGGGTAGGGTCACAATATGACAACTTGTGACATAAGGTGGGGATTAAAATTTCACGAAAATCCATGATCATTTATGGAAGCCGCCTAAATTTAAATTATAAATATAACGATATCACAATTCATTACCTTCATCAACAGCAGTTCTATCATTCTTGAGCGCCGCCACCTTCTCAGCTACCTCTGTAAGAGCCGGATTTCCTTTCACTAACTTCTCCCCTAGTTCGATCACCTCGTTTAATCTAGAACATTTAATAATTGTTTAAAATATATGAGAAATTCAATTTTAATGAAAACCGGAGGATTTATCATTTACTGCAATGCAGAATTAAAGCCATCAGTTGATATTTGTAACTCACTCGTCTCTGTGGGCATTTATATCGTCGAAGAGGTCGTTATGTTGTTTCAAGAGGTCCTCCGCAGTGGCCACATCCTTCGCTTTGATCTTCGCTGCCAATTGCTCTTTGACACCCTGGAAAACAACACTTTATGTTAATATACCAATAAAAATAACAACATTACAATATATAATTTTATTCATTCATCTTTTTCACCCTCTTCTTGTACAGGTGGGGATTTTAAAAAAGATCCGAGGCTTATCCATTTACCTGTATTCTGCTACCACCGGTGCTTACTCCCAGGTTCCCATTCATCTTTTTAATATATTTTATAACACACACTATTTTTCACTTAGCAGTAGCCGTTTCAATACTGTTTTTTTTAAATACATATTCAAAACATTATTTATCTGTAAATATTTGACATTTTTATACAACTTATTAAATTCAATTCTATCTGACCTGTAGCCAGCTCAGCAGACTCGCACTGCTTCTGATGAAGATCTGGTGGCCGACAGCGCTCTCCAGCCGCTCCCTTCTCTCCATGGCCTTCTGCTGGCACTCCTCCCACATGGCCTGGACCTCACGCTGGCGAGCGTCCACGTTGGCTCGCTCGTTGGGGTACGCAGACTTCACACTGTAAAATAAAAACATTTGTAGACATTTACAGAACAAAAAACACTAATTGCTAGTTGTACTCGTCACAATTCTCATTTCTAAGGAAATATCTAAACATTTTGACGCAATATCATTACAAATTATATGAAGAACGTGAGATTTTACTCCAATATGGATATATATTTGGTATCTTCTGAGTTACTTAAGTTAAAAATTAATAACATTACATTTGGATAGTTGGATTTTTTATTTAATTCTCCGCTAATCTATTAAATAATGTACAAGGAATACACATCTTATTATGAATGTTACACGCTAATACAGTCTAACAAAAATAAATTACTCAAATATTGAATCGAGAACTCCTCACCTGTCAGCCAGCATGTGCACACGGGCCACCTTGTCCCTCAGAGGAGCCAGCTCGCGCTCCAGCTGCGCGTGACGCCGCTGCAGCGCGCGCACCGTGTGTAGGTCTGCGCCCAGCTCGGCGCCCTCCAGTTGTCGACTCTTCTCGCACATCCAATCGCTGGCCTCAGCGCAGGTGCGCTCAAAGAGCTCCACGCTGAGACAAACAAACAATATTGTGGTCAAAATTACAATTTAGAATAAGTTTTTGTACATTATTCAATTCTCATCAATTGTTGAATCTCTCAGTATGGAAATTTCTTTTAAAAAAAAAAAACTACATTTATGTTACCTGGCATTTTTTTATTACTATCATAATTCATCTACAAATCTCACATCTACTCTAATAAAACTACTCTAAATCCTCTTACAAGTGTACTATGTACTGCTTTTATTTCACTATCTTCAAACACCCAATTTCATTACTTAAAGTAGTTTTATCACTGCTGAATGTGGAAGTACATTATTAAATCAATTTTAAGGACTTACATCTGAAATTATTTTATTTTTTACATGTTTCTAGTGGCTATGGCTATGTCAACTTTAGAGATAGGAAGACATTAGCACTAGTGATGAGTCCAAAATCAAGAACTGTGAATTAATCATCAATATCTTAAATCACAATCACTGATATTTCGAAGTCACGATCACTAACCCGAGTGATACGTGATTCTATCTGAAAATTTTGTCAATCTACCAAAATATTTGTGCTGGCAAGTCAATTCTATTGTTTGCAATTCATATTTTTATATGGAATTAATTTACACAATAGGGGTATGTGATGTAAACACGCCCATAACTTGTTCCTGTATGTGCGCAAAAAATTAATTATCGTTTGGATCCGGCTTACGATTTTGGAATAATAATGTCTGAAATGTATATAATACAAATCTATCCTAAACTAATAATTATTGTAGATAAAAGTAGTGATCACTGTCAGGCTTCAATCTGCTACTTTCCAATACCAATCATATTCAAACCAGCAAATTAAATGTAGCAATTTATTTATTCATGTATTGGTATAAAGGACCAAACTATTACCGTGATTGCTACTTGATGAAATTCTGGCATATATTGAAAAGAGAATAGCAAGAAAAAAAATTAATAGCATTTCTAGTCTATGATTAATTCTTCGTCATTCGTGTTATGCTTTGTAAATCATTAAAATAATTACGTGGATGCTCCTTCCAGGCTCTTCTCCTTCTGCTCCTTCAGTCTGTTGAGATTGTCCCACAGGCGCTGAATCTGATTGGCGCGTGCCGTGGCTCGCTCTAGCTGCGCGTGTTTCTGATCGGCCAGCTCCTGCACGCCGGCGTGAACGCGCGCCAGGCGAGATCGCGACGCTGATAGGTCTGTCACGAATTTCTAGAAAGACGAGTATAGTATTAGTACCGCAAGATTATTTTTATTCTAGTTAAAATTAGGAGACTACACTAGAAAAACAATTTAAAATCGTAGGTAAATAATGAAATAAACATATAACTAAATTAGTATTCAGTAACTCAATGGTGCAATTCATAACAGGGGTGAACGTAGCCATGATTTAAAAATACATAACAGCAGATATAAAAATTGATCAATTTTCATCTTATGTTATATCTTAATCTGTCTCAACTTAATAGTTTAATTTAAACAAAAATTACATGAATGGAAATAATCATTACAAAAATAAACAGAAGTAACCAAAATGAAGCTATGCCGACATCATAGATAAAAATGAATTAATAAAATACATCTTGGACTCACCTCGTACTTCCTCTTAGCCGTGTCTACTGAATCCGAGGGATCGTCAGCCCTCAGCAGCTTCTCTTTATCGCGGATCCACCGCTCAAGGTCATCGCAGTCTCCGTAGAAGCCATAAAGCCTAATAGCGTCTTCGAGAGCTGCATGGCGCTCATTGGCCATCTGCACCAAGCGTTCTGAAAAGGTGAATAACAGAAATTATAGCAAGAACCAAATTCTGACTTGTATTGAATATCAATCATATTATTCATTATATCATGTAAAATGAAAAATAATAAAAGAATATTAAGGGGCTTTTGGCTGAGATAATGAAATGAAATAACCATAAGTTGTGTTGATTCTCTGCCGCCTGGCGTCCACGCTGTCTCCCTGCTGTTCGGGCACGGGGCGCGGGGGCCTCCAGGCTGCCCTCTTGCTGGCGGGTGCGCGTACTTTCACTACTTGCTTGGTGAGCACGGTTTTCTTCACGCGCTGCACGCTTCGCACCTTTTCTGGTCGGCGGACTTGCACCTGGATGCCAAACATAATCAGGTTACATGCTGCGTGTGTACAAACTCACAAATACAAATATTTAATACATTATTGTGGCTTGTATGCAAATTACATCTAGATTATATTACATATAAGACATTTGCATCTAGATTATATTACATGTTAGAAGCTCAGCACCTATAGTAGAATATTTTGAATATTTCAAACAAAATATTTTGTCATAATAGATTGTACAATAGTCTGACTGCAGCCACTGCCTTCCCATGCACAAGATGCCTAAGACCTTGTGGATCCAGGTTTTTGACCAACTGAAGATCCAAGATAAGATTGTAAAGGACAATTTTGCACAGGGACAAGGGATAATTTGATAATGATAACTTTTCACCGTTAAAATAATTCTCACCATTTGTACATCGGTCAAATTTCAAATAGAATAATTCTATAATCATCTGACACTTCATTCTGACTGGAAATAAAAAAGCATTATTCTGTAGACAATAGCTTTGTGTATCCAACGTAAGTAGGTACCTACTCCCCTCGTAGCCAATAATAATGTAATTTGATACAAGATCCACCGATTATTTTGTGTTAATTTGAAAATATCATTTCACTTAGTTAACACCATAATTCAAACGTCAGTTTCTTAAACAGGGTGCACTTGTTTTGTTCAGTTCTATTATTCGCTCTTGTGCATATTTCCTAGCAACACTCGCAATAAAGTATAGTACCGGAACGATCCTGGGTTCAATCTCCTTGACGTAGTTGGCCGGGATGAATCCATCTGTCCCGTCGGCCTTTCTGACCGACCACCAGTCCGGATTGGTCTTGTTGATGAGGAACATGGTCTCCCCCTTGGCCATGATCATGCCCTGGCCGGTGAAAGCGTACAACGCTTTGACCTGGTAAAATAACAAAAAATATTTTTTAGGATTTTGAGAAACATTATAATTAAATAGAAATGTTTCCAAAACAAAAAAATAAATATCTCACATGGGAACATATGTAGATGAAATTTGACGATTGTTATGTTCAAAGTTATATATTATATATCATTGTTTTATTCAGTAGTGATATAAAATCCTCACTGCTAAATGACTAAGTATTATTTTTAAAATTTCCAGCATTTATCTTACCTGTGGCACGCTCCTTTCTTCCGTCACAGTCCTGTGTTCGAGCCTCTCTACGGGCTCCTCTTCCCAGACTTCCGTGGGTACAAGTCTCGTCTCGTTCACCCACTCCTCGGCGGGCGGCATATTGTCTCCCTCCGCTGCGCCACTGTCCTGCTCTGTTGCTAGCTATAAACAAAACAGACATGAGAAAAGAAAAGTCCGGTGAGTCTCATAACACTCCTGCATCATTTCTAGTATTTGTTGAATAGGTCTAGACTTAAGTGCTTCAAAAATCATCATTTTATTATATGTGAGTTAATTGGAGATTACCTAAATATCAATATACATATATAACAATGCTATACTTCAATATTAGTGTAAAATGATCCGATTCCTACCTGCAGGCAGTCGATGCCCTGTGCCAGCAGCCTGTCGGCCTGCGCGTTGAGCGTGCCAAGCTCTGTCTTGTAGGCCGACAGCTCTCCCTGTAGTGCGCGGTGCCGACTGAGTAGCGCCTGTGCTGAAGGCTCATCGCTGCCAATATCGGCTGAGCTGGCCAAAGATAACTTGTCCTTCAGCCAGGACTCGGCTTCATTTGCGTCTGCGTAGAACTGAAACACATTCAATGAAAATTTGCAAATCATTCTTATGCACGAGTGTGCTAAATCTTTATTATGGGTTACAAACTCGAGAGGTATTCTAAAAAGATTCTTAGAAAGCTAATTTAATTCAATTAAAAGATTATGCTGAGTGAATTGGAAAACAAATTTAATTGATGAATTACCTGATATGCCTCCGCGGCTTCTCGTAACTGCTTGTCACGTAGATCCGCCAGCTCGCGAAGCTGTTCCCAGAGCCGAGCCAAGCTTTCGAGGCGGCGACTTATCTCTACACTCTTCGGGTGCTGCTCCTCCACCAAACTACAAAGTTAAAAAACACTACTGATGAATCCCAGAACAATTTGTTAAAAATGCGTATGAATGTTATGTAAACTAAAAAAACAAATGTTTTTGCACATAACATACCTATTTCCTTTAGACGTGACCTTGGCAGTGTGTCGCTCGCGTGCTCTCATCTCGTGACGAAGAGCCGTGTGCTTCTGCTGCAGGCTCAGCACGGCGCGAAGGTCCTTGGCCGTGATAGCGGCGCGGCATATGCGCTGTCTGTCTGTCACCCAACCTAGAATTTGCAAAACATTTGGCATTAGACACATATAAAAAAAATATAAATATATTAATCAAATAAGTAAACTTATTTTCTTCTTCATTTCCATTTTGTTGTCTGAATTGTCTAGTCATCAGTCTTATCAGCTATAATTTCAAGGGACAATTATAAAACTCTTCAAATTTAAACAACGGAATAATGCTGGAAAACTATTTTTATAATGAACAACATTTGCTCCGCTAATGATTCTTCAGAAGAGTAAGGAACAAAGTGCCACAATTTTAATACATTACTGCACAATACTCACTTTCTTCTTCTTCATGATCCTCTAGGAACTGGTAAAGATTTCTGGCGTCTTCCAGGCGGGCTTTACGCTCCTTGGCTGCTGCTACCAATCTGGAAAATTAATCAAAATGTATTTACAATTAATTTAGAAAACTATCTCTCGAGATGTAATAGCCAGTGCTGGATCCTAATCCAATTCCCTGCTTTCTAGTATATAGTTAACTGGGATCGCTGTACAGATCGTAACCCATTAGTTAGATCGACTGACACTAATACAATGTCACAGAGAAGGCCATTTTTATTTGTTTTTTCCATTCAAGATGTTGATTTGAGTTGCTTTCATAATATGTGACAGCATAAATGAAGGGAAATTATTATTTTTTATAAACTTAATAGAAACATATATTGATATACAATTACAATTCCTCTATAAATTTGAAAGATTTATTAAAGATTATAAGATTTGATGTCTGTATTTGTTTAAAATTATCCATTGGAATACTTTTGTGTATTATTTTGTTGCTATACGACACAGAATCGCGAAGGAGCTTAATACTATTATGCATGTAGGATGGCAAGTACTTGAAATTCCTAAATATTATATACCAACATTTTAAATTAAATTATAATTATTTTCTTCGATAGACATCATTAAAACATTATTGTAAAGAGAAAAAGTTCCACAAAAATCTGCAGTTAATAGCTATCCACGATATTTCTCAATTTCCAATAAATATACAGTAATAAATAGATGTACTCACTCATCGTAGTCACTCTGCAATTGCTGGAGCCTTTGCGTAAGCAAGTGGGCCGGCTGCGCAGGTACCTGCAATGCAGCTCCTTGTCTCTGCAGACGTCGGGACGTCTCACCCAGGGCACCCAGCTGCAGCTCCTGGAGCGCCAGGCGCTGCGCCAGTTCTTCTACGCCGACCAGATGTGGACCGACGTCCTC
Organism: Eubasilissa regina; assembly: GCA_022840565.1. Taxonomy (NCBI): domain Eukaryota; kingdom Metazoa; phylum Arthropoda; class Insecta; order Trichoptera; family Phryganeidae; genus Eubasilissa; species Eubasilissa regina. The sequence continues at coordinate 1,983,603 of JAINEB010000021.1, read as the reverse complement.
TGACACAAGCTGGGACTGGAAACAGATAAGCAGCCAGTAAGACTCAGTTGACACTCACAATTTAATCCGCAATACCATAAATGACTACGAGTCATTGCAGATCAAGTGTATCATAAATCATTAAAATATTATTATTTATAATAAGAATTAATCACCAACTGTCCTCAATAATTAATTTAGTTATATTTCTCTCTACAATATGAAAACAAATCCAACCCTAAGATGAGCGATGGACGCTAATGCGGCTTCCACCTCCCTCATGAGCGCCATCAGCGTCGAGAGTCGGCTCAGTGCCTCCTGGTGACCTCGCAGCAGCGCCAGTAACTCGCGCCAACCCATCAGGACTGCTCGCTCCGAGGCTCGCACGGCCTCCGCCCCGTGGTAATTTTCGCGGACCAGCTCCTCGGCCATGGCGGTTAAGTCATCAAAGCGCTCAGTTCTGGGAAAATAAGTCAAATTTATCAGAAAATTACGAAGATTCTCAAAATACCAGTTCTCACAACTTTTTTAAATGTCGACACAAATAACTACCGCTTTTTAATAACAATAAGATATTCAAAATAGCTTCAACATACCTCGCAAGAATGTCGGCGGAGATAGCTTCGTGTTTCTTTACAGTTGCGTCCACTTGACTCAAGTTAGAACCATATCTCGGATCCGACAAGACTTGAATCATCTCCTTCAAGTAGCCTCTTCTCAGTACAGCCTAGAAAATAAAATAATGTTATGAATATAATAATCGGCCCAAAGACCCACAAAAGTTATCCTCTTAAACTCACTCACGTCCTGAACATTTACTATTTTCTATATAAACGTGACTCTCTCTCTGTAAAAAATTAAGCAGTTCCAGTTACCTTTGTGTTGAACTTGTAGTTGAGATGCTCGAGACGCTGCTGCCTGAGCAGCTCTTGGCGCAGTGCCACTTCACGCTGGTGTTCGGCGGCCTCCAGGCGGCGCCAGGCGCGCTCCAGCTCTGCAGGCTGCTGCCACTGGGCGGGCGTAAAGGCCTCCCGAGATAGCGACTTGGCCACCAGGTTGATGTGGAAGAAGAGAGCCTCGATCTCTGAGCGCTCCTTATACCTGTGAACATTGAATTATCCAGAATTATCCTCCATATTATTATTGTATTTTTACATTGGATTCCCTCAGTATTTGATTTGATTACTTCAAAATTTGAATTATTGGAGATTAAGATAATTTGCAGCACAGAATGTGTAATAAATTAAACTTTGTGAATATTTTAATAATGTAACTTCAATTGAGATTCATTCTTAACCTTTACCATACCCTGATACGAAATACCTGTATGCAGTCGTGCGTGAAAGAAATTTAAGTTCTTCGAGTATTCTAAATCGATAAAAACTGTTTTTTCTAGCTTAATTTAGCATAATTCTGTCACTATATCCTCACAATATATTTCATTTAACAAATCCCATCCAAGATGACCTTCTTCCTTGTCTCTTTTTATTTAATTAGTGAGAGAGAGACAATTATATTTCTATGTTCATTATTCTTTACACTGTGAAATTATTGTGTGATGTCTCTTTGACTTTTGGTTTTTTTTTTATCACAGCTAACATATCAATTTTACATTGAATTGAATTTAAAAATAATTGTGTAGTAAGTAAAAGTGTTTTAATCAAACCATTAAAATGGTTCAATTAAAAACACGTGAAAATTGTTCCACCATGAATCATTATTTTTCCCTTTACATAATTGGTCATTTCTAAGCTCAAATGTAATTTTTTTATGATAAGCTAAAATATGAATTTGATATTGCACGCATTTACGGAAATATTACAGGTTTAATTGGTTTGGTAGACCTGTGTTACTGCATGGCTAGGGAAGAGTTAATAACAATTTGTGAACACTGCCCTGAATCTCTGTCAGAATTTACTTCACCAGATGTGTTCCAGCAAAGCTACAATGTAGGATTGGAAGATCTACTCGCCTAGTTGTAATACATGGGGAAAACTTACTTAGGTGGCTTCTCCACGGTCCTATATTGCTTGAAAGCCAGTAATAATTTTTGGATGCCGTCTAACGAGTTGGGGAAGTCCCTGTCAGCCAGTTCCTCGATTTTCAGTCGAATCCATTCCAGCAGTGCTGTCACCAGTAGCGAATACTGACTCTTCTTAGCATCAGCGTCCATAAGCTGGCCCACGATCTGTACAATTTTATCAGAGGTTAAATGAGGTTAAGTTAGGCGAGACAAGATATGATCATTTTTGCTAGAGTGATAGAAATGTATTATTCTTTTAAATAGAGGATAGATCCAACTTTATCGTAAGACAAAGTGAGACACTACTATTATTACTATTCTGTTAGTTTTACTTACATTGGCGATTCTGCGTCCAATCTTCATCTCATTCTTCATGCGGGCAAATGTGTGGTAGTAACTAGCCACATACGTGATGACGGATTTCTCGTCCGGCCTGCTGGTGTCCACATCTACAAGGAGACATCACACAACTGTACTGCATTATATGCTACAAATTCCATTCTACTTAAAAAATGGCAAAATTCAAAACGTATACTCTCTCAAAAATATTAATTGTTCAAGAATCATACCTTCCGCATCAAGCAGTCTAGGAATACCCAACTGATCTTCGGCAGTCACAAATGCATGATTGAGATTATCCATATTAGGCTCGCCCAGCAGCCTATTGTAGTCAAACAGGTCCGGCCTGTGGGAGTGGATGAGGGCATTGAAGCCGAGACCTGTCCTCCAGGAGTCGGTAAAGTTGGAGATGTGCACGCCCTGGTAGCCGTTGGTCTTGCGCTGACACCACAACAGCAGCGCATCCTTGGCGGACTTCTTCTCCGATGATTCATTCTCTTCATCCTGATCAGAAAAGGGTGTATTCATTTGTTACGGATGGAGGGTGTGATGTTTGATTAGAACAGTAACATTATATTATGATAATACTAGCTGATATAATGACAAGCTTGTCGGTCTAGCGGTAAGACACTTGCCTGGTGATTGAGCAGTCAGGGGTTCGAAACTCATCTCATGAGAACACCGAGTTGATCTTATTTTCATAACATTGTAAGAAAAATACTAAAAAGATTGATGTGACATGTATTCCGTGTAGGCAACTATTATCATACAATTTCATCAATGATTTCAGAGACCCCTTATGATCTCTTCTCTGTCATTAAATTCTTTAGGGCGGGGATGGGAAACAAGTGTGTCAAAATATACATCCAATTCTTACAGGTAGTTATTACGTGTAACATTGATAAATAACATGAATCTGTTAAGTTTCATTCAATTTACAAAGTAAACATTTAGGATTAATTTCAATTTAATCACCAAAAATAATACTTAAAATATATAATATATACTCATATACAAAACTAAAACGATTTAGTGACACCTTTGCCAGTTTTCTCGGTGCTTATTTATTTATTCACAGGTTAAAATTTTAATTAACTATTAGTTCCAAGTACACTGTGGTCAAATTTCGACCCAAACTTCTTATGTTGATTTAATCAAATTCATCTATGATAATGGTATGTAAATATATTCATATAAACACAATACATTTTTTCATTCAAAAAGTATTGGATAACAAGTTCCATTCATTAAAAAGATATTCACCAAAATTTTCAACACAAATAAAAAGTGTAAATTTTAAAACATATATCATTTGATTAATTTAGCAGTTACTTTGTGGTGTAACATTTTAATTTAAAAAATATATAATTTTTATATTTTTTATTTATTATCTTAACCACAAAGTTAATATTGTTAATTTTAAAAGTATATAATTTTTATACTGACTTCATACTACACACACAATTTTAGACTTAATATCATGACTAGTTTCAGGAAGAGCAGTCTTTCCCATCTACAGGTGTAAAATGAACTAAATTAAATACAATTGGCTATGGGAGGCGTAAAGGTAAGAGTGGCTTTATTGTTTCTCGGAAACATCGATAATAGAGGTAAGTATTTGAAAATGTGACATTATTCATTAATTTTTTTTCCAAATTTGTCTGCATTTCTATCATTTCAAATAGTAATATTAACTCAATAATTATGTGCGTATAGTACAAAGTCAATATAAAAGTTATACATATTTTCGTTATTTTTATTTGAAAATGTTCCGTCATTTAGTGTCGTGTGTTTTAGGTTAACCATTGCCGCCCTGGCCAATAACTAACAAAATTTTAATAATCATCAATACTCAAAAACTCACAACATCAATCTCAATCTCCTGAATCTGGAAACGTAAGATGATCGTCCAGATGAGACCCAGAATGAGGCGGGGGTTTCCATCGACTATATCTTCAGCTCCGATGGACTCCAGACGAACCTGGAATGAATAATTCAATATTACGAGGGATTTATTTTAAAGCCAATATAACATGATTATCTGGGTGGAAAGGTGTTTATGAATTGTTTAGTCACAAAGAACCCGTATGCCGTGTGTTTTCGGCATTTGAAAGCGCATTGAGTCTAAGGGAAATAATTTATGGGATAATATTTCTTCGATGTAACATAGCAATTGAGAAATTTATACCAGTAAGAAGCTATTGACATCGGTTGATGTACAAGGCGACACATAACACTTCAAGAGCTTTGCATCCCGGACAATTTAAATAATAAACATCAAACTCTCGGGTCAGCCTCTATTTCAGCCGCTGGAAAAGTTGTAGAGTTTAGTGAACGGGCACGCGGGAAGGCAGGCCCAAAAACGCGGAGCTCTGCCCTCCGTCATAAGAAACAATGCACCGGACTTCAAAAAATCACTTCCATATGTTCAAATAACAATTTTTCATTTTAAATACAATGATAGTATAGGACTTTGCGGTGAAATTTTTTATGTAAATGGTGCTATAAAAATTATCCAATGTTATTATTATTAAAAATTTTCCATACCTCTTCCTTAGAAGTAATATTGTAGTGAAATGTTAACATTTCAGTCAATAGAAGAATTCCATCAATCCAGAATAGGGAGCCAATGAGACGTGAGATCATGTGTACTCATAATATCAAGAACCTAGTAAAAATACAATACACGGTGTGCCATCATTGACTTTTAATTATTTAATTTAGCAGAAGGTACGAACCTTGGTGTGGAGAAAGGCCAGACTCTTGTTGACATTCTCTATCTTGTGCACTCTCATGCGGCCATTGTTAGGCTTCGCCAGTTTCTCCCCCGAAATGATCTCCAGCAGCTTCAGGAGCTTTCTTCCGTCCGCGAGGTCCACAAACAGATCCTCCACCTCCATCCGGGCCTACGACACAAACAATTCCGATCACTCTCGGTCATCTCTCTCTTTTCCTTCATCACGGTGATTCGTTGACAGGAGAAACTCGTAAATGAACTAAAATTCACATAATAACCTGCTGTGTATGTGACAAAACTTAGAGCAGCTAATTAATGCGAGACAGTTAAACAATTAAAAAGTTTAATAATATAATTAAAATTTACATACCTTTTGCAGAAATGAGTTCATCCATTTTGTAAAGGTCTTCTTCTGTATGTGCAGACGCTCCTCCTGCAGCGCCTTGATTCGGCCCTGCTCAAACTTGGCCACATCCTCGCGCTGCGTCATGCTGCTGCGCTGCTGCACCTGGGCTGCGTAGCCTCCAGGCTCATACTGCGGCCCTGCATCACAAATCACACCGTAACCTTTAATCAACACCTCAATCCATTATGATATAAATGAATTTGGCCAAACTTGGGCGCAACATAATCACCGAGCTAAAATAAGCACACTGCAGCAGCCGCCTATAGTGATAATTAAGACCTAAAATTATAAAAGTAATCGGTTCAGCCTCAAAAAAACACCAGAAAATGTCACAAAATTGATCTAGTGATGAGAGGATAAAACTTAAATAAATTTATATAATTTGAATCAAAAATATTTATAAAGAAGATACACAATTGTGAAACACTGAAATCGTAATCAGATAAATGGTCAATTTGACACAAAACCTCAAATATTAAGAACGATAGACTGACAACAGCCACATCATCGTGTGATTTCAAAAGTTAAGAAAAATTATTGACATGTGGCTTACACTTGTCCCGGCAGTTTCATGGTTTAAATTGCGGAAAAGTACTCCTGCAGGAGTCAGAAAAGGGAGTTTCGGAGAAGGGAAAACAATTTAACAGAACTGGAAATCAAAACTAGCAAATGGCAGTATTATTAAAGAGACAAATATCACTTAAACAGTTTGCTCACGACTTTGCACCGAGTATAACTGTACACTAGTCGGTGCGTAAAGTTGATAAGATTGGTCACACCTAAATACAGAAAGTAAGCATTTTTACAACAGGGGATTAAGTATTGAATTTAAAATACTGGAAAAATAATCCGATGTAATCTAGCATTAATGACAATCAGATATCATGACAGATAACTAACTATTAACTGTCGAGTTTAATTTATAAAAAAAAAATGGAAGTCACACACAAAGCAATGAAACAGATAGCTAATTTTGTCATATCAATATGTTTGCCTATGAATGTTGGAGAAAGGAATAATTATATAATAGTAGGTAGGATAGGTTTAAAATACTGCTACAAAAATATTTTAAAATTGTAATGATTTTGAAATAAATATGTAGCCATTACCAGTGCACGAGATTAAAATATAAAATACAAAAAATGAAAAAAATTTGGACAATTCTCTGGATCTGGTAGAAGAGAAAATTGTTAAATGATGAAAACAAAAATTGGAAGACATAAAAATAACTGCAAAACGGTTTAAGAATTGTGCTGACCAAAAATAATAAGAAAATAAAAACAATTAATGATATTCAATTTAATTTTATCAAAGAAATTACAATTCTTCGGAATATTTCTTTTTTCTTTTTGAGGCGTATCTTTGGCATTTGGGATTTTGGCATAGACGCTACAACAGTGAGCTCTATCCGAGCGTCTCAAGGTTTATCAAAACAGCAATACTGCGGTCAGGCCATGACGATGGAGAGGATGTCCGAACCGCAAACACCGAAATCACTTAGCTCGAGAAGGCCTGAACTAATGCGGAGTAACAATATCCTCAAAGTCGTGTCAGATCCAAAACTGGAGAGAAACAGCGCGAAATGGAAATCATCAGAGGTAAACTCTGAAGTAGGTTCTCCTAACTCTCCCACCGGGGGTTGTAAAACTAATGATAAGCAAATGACACGAAGGTGAAGGATAAAAAGATTTCAGGAAAAAAATGAGCAGCAAACCGAGACTTGAACCCGATATCTCGGGATGTACAGTGATACATGGAGACAGTTTCAAGATAATTATGTTTTTAATTTGTTGTTAATTATATGTTTGACATGCTCGCTTGTTTGTTTGATAATACTCGCCTAGTGACCACCAAATTAGTTCTATTTTTGTAACACAACTGCTTAACTTACTTTTGTAAACATCACAGTAAGAATATTAATGTGATGTGTAATTTCATTTTTTTAAATTCTAAATAATAATGTATTATACAATTTGACAGTTTCAGTGGATAACCCGCTGAATAATAATTAATAATAAATTCCCAAATCACAAATACCTGCAACACAAGTCTAATTAACATGCACTTACTGATATTACAAACGCGGAGGAATTGGAATTAAGAGGGCCCGTGAAACCTCATTCAATCACAAAGAGGATGTTCAAAAAGAAAAGCCTACTCGGCAATATTAATGAGGAACCAAATATAATCATCAAGACTATGACCACTTTCAAGCAGTTGATATTCAAATATGCAACTGAATATTCTCTTCTATGTATATAATTTCCATGTCTATCTCTTACATAAAACATAACAGCTGTCCAATTGTTTTTTTTTTTTTAAAAACAAAATACACGCTATTATGTTATTATTAATTAAACATATCAGGAAACAGTAAAATGCAATGTATTTCAATCTATCATTTTAATCAAAAATCCACATTGAGACTGTCACAATAATTTTGAATATGGAACATGATTGATCATTGACGGACATCACAGTAACGACTTGCGTGCTTTTTTTAAATTAATCTAAAAATATATTTATATACAAAAGAAGATGAAAAAATGTGTAATCTATTGAGAAATTAAAGTGCACAAATTGTATTCAGCTGTGGTTATAATAGGACCAAATTGTAAAAAGAATTTTATTATCGTTTTTCTCAATTATCTAAGATAGTCGGAATATCGTGTTATTTATCTCCAACACCATAATTCCATTAGTGTAATTATTGACAGATAAACATTTTTTACTAAATTCTTTATTTTTATATATTATTTTTTCAATCAACAAATGATGTATTTTATAATAACCTGATTGAACGAATAGCACAATTAAAATCCTATAAATATTAGTTACAGAAATGTCCCAGACTCCAAACACTCAAATTAGAACACCATGCACTAGCCTACAGTCAATTATTATACAATTTTCATTTGATAAATTCAAATGACGACTTATCACTAATATAATAATTTTCTAACCGCTGTCCGTCCGTGTCGCATGGCAGCATAAAACAATCAAAATCGGCTGTCGCGTGAAAGTGTGCGATTATCGCGTCAAATTGCTCATCATAAATAAATTGTAAGTATAGATATTTGTAAAATGATTTCCCGTCATAATTGACAGGTCACTTCTAGTGAATATTATAAAATACGCATGTCAAAAGCATTCTTCTTAAAAAAATATATAATCTTCGAACCCATTACTTTTCGAACTTCGAAACTCGAAATTCGAACCCTACTTTTTGGGCGAAATAAAATATTTCTGCTCAGCAATGTTTTGACCGTTTTTTTTTTTAAGTTCGCCAATAAAAATAAATAATAGACATAACCAGGTACCGAATCTCTCGGTTTTAAAGTTTTAAAATCAAGTCCCAAACACGCGGATGCCACGTGGTGATGTAAGTGACAAGATACTCGTGCTCAAATAATTCGTTTATTTTTTTGTAAAGTGTAAAAAATATTTTAATGTGTACGTTGTCAAAATGATCCGCGGAGGATTTTGTGTAGTGCGCGGCAACATGTCGTGAGCTACTTACGGGCATTTAACGCACGCTGGCTTAGAGAACACTGCTTCGAACTAAGATCGGTAATAATACAGACGAAACTTCGTGAAATTATGCAGATCAGTCAAATAAAGCATTGACGGTAAACATTTTAAACAAAGGAAAAACAGTCGCACGCGAGTTTTATAAAAATACGAAAATGAAAAACAGCACACCAGAGCCCGACAACGTGGACACAAACCAGAAAATAATAGGACGGAAGGGAATAAGATTAGAACACACAAGAAACAAAGTGAACTTAAACGAAAGACGTGAAGCGAGATGATGGAAAAGCATCAAACAATAAAAACATTGAATTTAAAAAAAACGCCACAAACAATAGAAACAAATGAGTAGTGCAAATGGGCGAATTCCACCGGACAAAACAAAAAACGTGCAGTTGGTGAATCAGAAAATAGAGGGAGAACACGAATCTGAAAGAAAAATAATAAAAACCCACACAATTAATGGCAAATAAGTGGCGCGAGTAATGAAATAAGCGAGACTCCACCAGACGAAACAACAGATCGTGCAAGTCATGAACAAGAATCCACCAAAGCATGCAGACGGCCTCTCCCGCATCGGCGGATCCGTCCGGGCGGGCTTCCTACCATTTCTCCTGCCGGACGGCTGAAACTCCTGGTAGGACGGGTTGTTGTAGTGCTTTCCGTACATGGTGCCTCGTCGGTCATGGGTGCTCCTCCGGCGGTCCCAGCGCTCACTTCCCCCGGACTCCTGGACTCCTGGCCGGCCGGGCTGCCCCTCCTCCCTGCTGTCGTCAATCATTCATACATTTAACAAATATGTAGCTACACAGTGGAGACATGAACCAAATTTGACCGATAACGTTGGGTGTGAATTTTTATAAATATTTCAATCAAGCGGTGTGACGATTAATCTTCGAGGTATTTGGATTATAAAGATAGCAAGGCCCGGATGACCTCCGAGACGAGACTCGCCCGACTTCGCTCTCTCGTCTCGGAGATTTGGCGGTAACAGCCAGAACCGACGGCCAAAGCCGGATTTTCTACCAGTTTACCATTAAATTTATTTTAAATAAATCATCACCGTTAAGAGTCATTACTCTGGAAGGAAAAAATACAGTATTTATCGCTGTACGCCGATCCACGTTGGCCGCGCGCGCCGCATTGCAGATGGAGAGACCTTGCGAGAGATTTCACGCCTTACAGCTGTTCAACAAATCGCCATTAGCATTTATAACCCTGAATAATTCTCTCGCTCGTGTTTACCGTGTAAAACAAACATATTATATTTATTCATTTATTTACCTACATAGCAATATCATTATACTCAACGTGACCATGCGTCCCGTTTAGAACGGGACCATCCCGTCTCCAAGCGCAGCTTCGGGACGCCGAAATGTCCCGTTTTCAAAAAGAGAGCAACCTACGATAATAATTTCCAAAAACAGGTGAAAAATCAAAAAATCCTACGGTAGCGCGGCGATGACGGCATGCGCAATACGTTTCACACATATGTAAGTGCACTTTGAATGTTAACTTACAAAGTAAGTACCCGTTTATAAAGCGAAGTACTCCATCGGACGTCAGATGTGAAAAGTGTCGTACAGAATTTAGCGTAGCCCTTGAAGTAGATGACCCGTTTTGAAGACCCTAAAAACTAATAGAGGTCCCGTTTTAAGGTAAAAAAAAAAAAAATTGTCACGTTAATTATATTACAACTCCAAGACTTCACGGTCCATTAAGAGACTTCGCCTGATGCCAGGTGTCGATGTCCTGGACCAGCGCATTCCACTCGGACACAGGAACAATGCTTCCAGGCCTCCTTACATCTGGGAGTGTCGAGAGGTCGCAGGGATCTTTCAGTGAATACGGCCCACACCATGTTTCAAACGTGTACAACACCGACTAAATCAAGATTTGATAAAGATATTTGGGCTCTGAATTGTTGCGAATACGCAATACGGCTTTTATAGACCATGTCTCACGTGCGTATAATTGTGTATTTTTAATTGATAGACATGAGTTTCGATTTCATCAGTTTCTCAAAACCAAAAAACAGCTATTTCCACTATGAACCCTCGATTTGTTTTCACTTATTCTCTGTAACTCTTTGTGACTCCACAAATAACGTCATTCACCACATTTTTTTATAGACGGAATTGAATATATTAACTACTGCATCGGAAGCAAGATATCTATCGCTATATTGCAAGGTTATCAAAGGCAAAGAATCTAGGTAGCAAATTGCTAATATAAAACACTAATAAGATGTCCCCTACGGATCCACACCGTTTCGCGCGAACCGGTTGTTAAAACTGGAAATTTCTTGCCGAACCGTTTACTACTGAATATTTATAATAAAATCAAGTATTTCTCCTAAGAATCTTTCATTCAAATACATATAGCGTGGTTTCATCTCTAATTTATTAATTATCTCTATGTACCATTTGATTTATCCATATAATTCATAACACAGCACAATATATTCTGACTACGGAGCTCAGATAACAGGCCGATCTCCCATCAAAATTCCAAACGGTTCGTCGACGGGAAAATGTATTTGGATCGATTCAAATGAAAATTCCATATCAAATATGTAATACGATATCAAATAAAAATAGCAACAATATATTGTATAACCGGTAAGGTTTATCAACATTCAACTCACTATATTGACAATTGGTGGAACTCAGTGACATCGCACGTCACACATTCTTTACTCTCTTATCTTACATCGGAATTTTTCAGATGATTTAATCTAAGGTAACTCGAATATTCACTGTTGGCAAGCTGTTGTTCGACTGTCCTAACCGGGGATGGAATCAGAGTTATCGATTTATGGTATTTTAAACTGAATCAGAGTCGCCAGAAATCGATAATGCATGTATCACACGTGTACGGTTCTGAAGTCTGGGGCGAGAGCGAATCACCAATACCGGATGCCTGTGCATGTCGGATTCATGTATGCGAACTTCCGCCAATTATGTCACGTTCTCTCGCTCTAGCACATGCAGCCGAGCTGATCGTGCAGTTGAGAACTATGTGTAAAGAGTGTTTGTTTTTCTTTGTCTTTCGCTCGCATAAAATCGCTCGGAGTCGGACTGTAAAGTCGTAGTCATGGTCGATAAATTTTTAGTCTGATAAAGTTATAACACGTACGACTGTGTATTGTATATATTGTATCTTCGCATATCGATCCCGCAGACCGAAAACGGTCTTCGGGATCGAAGAACTGTTCAATTTTTTTTGATCCTTCGGCATTCTCAGGACACGGCCACAGTTGACATTTTAATCATCAATATTAAGATTCGACATTTCTAATGAGTTAGCCGTTTACTCCTTCCATTATGCCTACTGGATCCCTGGACCTAGTTTTCCTCAGACAACATTACACCTCCTTCTCTCAATAATCTCGTGCCTGTATGTGGGGTATGCTGAATACACATTTGAATACACCAAGTTTCGTCCAAACCATCCATCCTTAATTATTTTGTGCCAAAAATGCACAACCCCATGAACACCATCTTTCTTTCGGGGCTTAGCATACCTTTAAATGAAACATAACATCTCCTATCCGACAGATATCCAGACTGTCATTTGGCAACTTTTAAATTATTAGTAGTTTCGTAAAAATATTTCCATCCAGTTCTGAGTTCATTCCGGTGCCTGCATTGCGCGAGAACTAATGCCCCACGAGAATTAATGTCTCGCGAGAACTAATGTCCCACGAGAACTAATGTCGTCGAGTGTTCGCTGAGATCCGACAGCATATAATGTAATCAGGTGACAATTCTCAGTAGCACAGTCCCGACGTAAGAAAATGACATTTTTTCGAAATATTAGGTTTGATACCTCAGTACAATTGAAGTAAGGTTGACTAACCCAGTTCGAGCTGAGCGAGAGCGGTCGCACCACAAGTGCGGTTCTGTTACAGAAACAGTTACAGCCAGTATCCAACTGATGACCGCTCTTCTAATAATATTAAGTACTTCAATTAATGTAATTACTTCCAGGAATGGACCAATGTAGCCCAATCTGGTGGATATTTATTTATTCCTTTCAGCTCATTGTTAATGTTTCCATATCTTCCCAGTCTTCTGCGCGGTCTAGATCCGGTTCGCTCGGATGAGTGCCCCTATCTAGGCTCGTCTGTCCTCACTGCGCCGCCCGCTTCAAGTTTGTCGTTTTCACTTTCGACGATCTTCGATCGAGGAAGTCTCATTCACGTCGGCTCTTCAGACCGCATACTGCAAGGGATTACGATCCTCGGCAATGAAGAAAACGACTAAAAAGAAGACTCGTGTAGATATTTGCTCATTATGGATTAGGGCCTAATCCACAATCCTAATCATTAGGCTAAAAAATAAATTAAAATTTCGCCTACTAAGTGTGTTTTTTGCTTTATTCTCTAGATCCAATATTAACAGCGTTACAATTTTTCAAGTGTTTGAACAGTCGCCATTTTGAAAATAGATGGCGAATCAAGCTAGATAACGAACTTATCCGAGATATACACCGGGACAATTTTTCAGAAATCCTTAATCGTAATTTGATAAAAACTATGTGAGCGAGTGTCCAAAAAATACGTTATATACCGATAAACTTTTTAACAGTGAACGGTTTAGAGGTCATCTGGTCGTAAACGAGAAATTTGCATCGAGAGATCCTCTGCAATAAGTAATATTTATATCTCAAATCTACCTAAAAATTATAGTGAAGTCATGTTGCATCTTTACAATAATCTAGAGGGGAGACCAGGGAAGGATTCAGCCTCAAAAGATAGGCATCGTCTAAAAGGATTGAACTCTAGGTTAAAAAAAACTGGTTGTATCAATAGATGAATCACCCAATGAGTGCAGTTCTCTTTTTTTCTGGAAGTAATTTCTAGTTCATGAATCTGTTCTAAATTCCTCCAAGCATTCCATTGTAGAGTTCATTCCGATACGTGAAAATGTATAATTGGTTTACGATACCTATAATTCCACATTGTAAGCTGGTCATAAAACCATAAAACAAAATGGCAGCATTCTTTTTTGATACCGGTTTCTATTTCAGACGGCGGCAATTATTTAAAATAAGAAAACATTAATCATTTTTGTAATATATATATTTATTTAACCGAGTGACCGATGACATCATCCAATCTAGTGACATCAACGAGCCGAGAGTAGCAATTTATCTCATCACTATCGGACTATTTTATTATTATCGGACCGCTGTAGGACTCATCCGAGCCAAATTAACCGGATGTCATTAAAACTAAATACTGAATAGAATGCATAATAAAAATACTGTTTAAAATTAATATATTTAATCGTTTATTTATTTTTAGCTGTGGGTGATTAGAGAAAAATGAACTGTTCAAACAGCGGAGCGAAACGGTTCACAACGATGTGTCATCAGGAATCATAACATTATTATCAGGGACAATTGTCTCAGGGAAGGCACGTCCTCGCCTCTCTTCTGTCTTAGTGTCTTACAGCTTAGGCTTAGTGTAGACCCGAGAGACACGGGATCGCCAATCTGGAGACGTGTGGAATCTCCGGTGTGGAGAAAAGTATGTTAGCCAGTTTGTACGAGTGTAAAGTGAGAAGCTGAATTTAATCTCATTTAATTCCAGCTTTCACCACCGCATTGGCTGAAAGGGCAGCACTTTTTCTGATCAAGAACCGTCGAGATGTGATCCAGTCAGTCTACACGAGGACCCCGGCTTCTCGTGCAGACTATCGCACATCCATCCACTCCCGAGCATTCCGAGCTCTGGATTTCTTCGATATGCTGTCCCGCGTTGGTGGGTGGCTAGTCATAGCTACATATATATGAAGTTTACCTCGAATGCCTGGAGAGAGAGAAGCCGCGTCGGTCGTTTCCTCCATTACCAACTGACAATGGACTATGACAGGAGTGATGCATCGCGAATGGATAAGAACACTTCCGTATACGGCAGTCACCACAACCTTCTGCATGTGTGTCTGTGTGTAATCGGCTCATTTATGGCGAGCAATAATACTGAGAATTCTTTGTCGTGATACCCACTATCGTGATTTGTATAGATAAACATATTACATCAATCCCCAGTTAATTATTTGAAAAAAATTACGGCGAGGATTGAATAGGGCGTTCTATCCACTCTATTCGACGGTAGGGTGATGTGAAGTTCCGTCTTTCAAAAACAACATTTAATTTTTTAACATTTGTTGAATAGTTTTGAGGACCTAATTCACTGTATGATCCTTACATGTATAATAGCCTTCCGTTCATACATATCGTATAGCAACACAAATAAACATAATACAATGGCAAGTATGTATGTCGCGTGGCAACAAAAGATTTACTGTAAATTCTATCACGTGAAAGTGTGCGGTTATCGCGTGAAAGTAAATTATTTTTCTATTGTTTTTTTAAATAAATTTAGGTTATAAAAATATTAAATTCTCGTATTTTATTCCTTGTGATCTTCTTCGGCGGTCCCTCGTTACAGAGGATAACATCTGCCATGGTTAATCGATTGTGAATCCGAGTGTGGCTGAGGAGACCTAGTCTCAAATCGCACACCCTTTCACGTATTGTGCTCGTGCATCCGCCGGGCAGAGGGGTTCTGAGGGACAGATCTTCCTCCTTTTCTGTCTTTTTTCTCCATGTCCTCGATCATGGTTCACGGTTTTCCAGTATTCAGGGTCTATGCCACATTTGCTCAGATTCGTCTTCAGGGTGTTTGAATCTTTTCCGCAGCCTGCTCTGTCTTCTTTTGCTGTGAGATAGTTGGGCAAACATAATTTGTTTGAGAACCCATGTATCATCCATACGCACACGATGACCAGTCCATCGTAGTTTCGACATTGGGAATGTTTGCCTCTTCCAGAACACTCAAGTGATATTACAGTAATTAGTGTACTCTCACTTCTATGAACACTTCTACAGTATACTGTTGTTATATACAACCTTTAGTTTTCCCATTACCTACCGCACAGTGGAGCCACCATCACACCATATGTGCATCAGCGATCTTCCAAACATATTGCACGGCTCTCATATTGTACCAATGCGTCTTCACACTACCTTATATCGGCAAAATAAACTTCATCCACAAGTTTATGGCGAATGAACGAGCCTTGGAGAGGATCAGGCTTAGAGTAAGGGGTAAGATGGGGGAATGGCGGACAGCGGGCAATGCCAGTCACAACAAAATACCTATCGATCATTTCAACAAAGATTCGAGTGCTGCCATCTAGTAAACTTATTTACGAGGCGCCGCCATTCTGCGTCACCCTCAGTGTGCATGATAGCCGTTTACGCATCGGGTCGGGTTTTGTTATAATATTTGGAATTTTCAGTCAAAGGTGAGCTTACAAAACTTTATACGCGTGGGTATGTATTAATATTACCAATTATTGCAAACGTATTAGTACATCTAATGTGCCGGTTTGATTTGTGAAAGGTTATTTATGTTTTTTATTGACGACCAAAGAAAATGTTTTAATAGTTTTGGGGTCACCGATCGGCCCTCGATATGGCGGTCAATAGATATTATAAAAAAACTGTATGAAAATATGGCAAACGCTAAGAAGCTTGGCAATTTTTTTTTTTTTTTATACCTTAAAGACATAAAGTAAAGTAAATGAGCTATACGAAAGTTTGGTTTTTTAGAATTATTTCAATTACCGCTTAAGTGACCGCCATTCCCCCATTCTCCCCTACCATTTAAAGATATTTATCGTAGACCGACGTAGAAGATGTGGATGTCATCTGACCTGATACGATAATACAAAATAGAAGTAGTACGGGGGATGAAGAGATACAGTCGTCAGTAAGTAGAGTGAATTTGCGCTACTCTCCAACCCCATAGACCACACGGGCCATGTTCACAACTTTAACCGCGATAGATTGTATTTGAAAAGAAAGAAAACTTATACTGGAATGATATACGAATACTTTTGAGATGTGGTCCAAAATACATATTTTTTAATTTTCGTATGGACAACGGTTAACCCGGTGGCCATCTTTTCCAGCATGTCTCTAAATGCTCTTACCTTTGGTCGAGTGCAAACATTGCACGATAAGCGTGCTGATAAAAACATAACAGAGAAATGATATATCAAGCCGCCACTAATTAAATACCTATCCAGTAATATTCGCTGTGCAAAAAACAATTAATTTCCGACCACAAAACGCCTAGAAATTGAACACAAACTGAATATTGTTAACCTCCATTTTTATTAGTCACAAGTGTAAGAGGACTCGCATGTTTCAAAGACAGTTATTTTCAGACTAGAGGTATTGTGCCTTGTAACTTTAAATATGCGATATTATGCTAAGAACCGTGGAATAACTGAAAAAAGTTTGCTTATGGATACAAATATACAAATATTTGTATCCATTATTATCATTAATTATAAGCGAACTTTCTTTCAGTTATTCCACGGTTCTTAGCATCATATCGTATATTTAAAGTCACAAGGCACAATACCTCTTGTCTGAAAATGACTGTCTTTGAAACATGCGAGTCCTCTTACACTTATGACTGATAAAAAGTGAGGTTAACAGTGTTCAGTTTGTGTTTAAATGTACAGTGGGATCTCGTACCTGAGCTTAATTCGTTCCACGATTCGGTTCTTGGTATGAAAAGTTTTTTGTACGAAACGCGATTTTCTATAGTTTCCCAAAGAAAATAAATTTAATTGGTGTCGAACCCTGGGCAAAAATAGACCACAATTGAGAAACATTGTATATTTTTAATACGGTTACAGGTTTATACTTCTTCACATTCAGAAGTTTTAAGTTCCTCAATTTCTGCTCGTTTTTTCTTTTTAACCCTGAGGAATTCATTTAATGTTGACTACTTTTCTCCTTTTTAAGAGAACTCAGGAACCTTATCCATTGTTCACTTCAGGTCTTAGGGTGCCACTACAAAACCTTGTGTTGTGAAGCTTTTTCTATTTCTGCACAATCTCCTCGATTATAGCTTGAGGACATTAACATTTTTCCTTCTCCGCGGAAACCTTTTTTTCCGTTGGAACCTAATGTCTATGCATCTCCTTCAGTTATTCTGTGGTTAGCTGCAATTCATGCCCCTGTATTAACTTCTCAACATCTTCTTCTCGCACTTCCAAGTGTAGATCCTTAGCTGCTGCCACAATGTCCTTCACGACTCGGGCTCCATTATCAGGTTCCTCTTCTTGAACACAATTTAGCTACAGATTTGGCCACAAGGTAGCCGAAGTTCGCGGTAAGAAAAGTTCGCCATGAGGGGCGATCGCCGTACGAGGGCCCCACTGTATATTGTAAAAGTATAGCAACTGTACAGATTGATTCAAATGAAAATGAAATTTTTATAGGTGGGTATAAAATAGAATTAAAGAAAAAAATGTAATATAACCGTACGGTTTAAAGTGCCTCATTACTGAGATACAGAGTAAAATATCTTTATCGAAAAAAGATTTAAGTGACCCTCCCTCACTCCCTCTCGTTGTTCTCCTCACCATAGTTACAGAATGTACGCTCTCGTGAGGATCTTTTTAATGATCCACTTCCATAAAGGCCTCAGCAATGAGGTAGTGGAGCATGTCATAGATAAGCTTTAGTATATAATATGTTAAAAAAATAAGAAAAAAATCCAGATTACGATGCTTTTTGAATTTTTTCAAAATGTGCTATACTTTCGGAGATATTGGCATTTGAAGTTGGGCCTGTTGAAAAACGCTCAGATTACCAATATCCACCGTGTGACGTCACATCTCGCACGTACCGGTCAGTTCTAACAATAATAGTACTAGAGTGATGAGTCGACTCGGAAGATGTGACGTCACACGATAAAACGGTATAAACCGATCGTTTTTAAAACACGCAACTTGGAACATCTGTATCTCTATAATATTTTAATATATCGAATAAATTCTTTCAATTTCAGTAAATGAGATTTTTCGAAGAATTTTAAAAAAAAATAAAAAAATGACCACTTCCTCATTCTGGTCTCGTGTAGAGATTAAAGATGTAGATGTGGTCTCTTCCAGTTGGTCCTTTCAGCGCATCGGATCACGTCCTCCGGATGTGGTTCCTGAGGTTCCTTTCCAAAATGTATTTATTTATTCTCAACCTTTAATTATTTAATTTATTCTAAGCTCTAATATAAACAATATCAATAGTTCCCTTTTTACTATAACTTAACCTGCGCATATTCACTTAGTTTAATTTAGAATTTGTATAATTTCTCCTCCTTTCTTATATTTCATTGAAAATCGCACTGTGCACCATCGATTTGGCCTTCTTCCTGAATGGCAGTCTTATTCTGTCTCTTCCACTTCTGCGATGCTTGCTCAAAATTCTGTCGATGTTTGTTTAGTGAGGATTAAGGGCCGGTTGTGTGATCAGTGGTGACTTTTTACTGTAGTAAAAAAAGTTACTAAAGTAAAAATTTTTGCGAAAGATAAAAAGATATTTAAACTCCTTTTTCTCAGTAAGAATCGATAGTTAAATATGATGGACTTTTTACAGCTGTTGCAAAAGTCATCTGAAGCATTGATACTTTGAAAGTATCAATACGACAATCAGTTATTCAATATCCCGCTATTTCGGTGATGGACAGTTCGACCGATGATGATCTCGTTGTTTAATACATAATACGAAAAAATTTCATCATCAAAGTGACAGATTTCGAATGCCTAGGCGAAACAATCCAGAGATAAATGCACAAAATAAAGCGTAATACGCGTCCCTATCTTCGAGTTGCTTTGACAGTAGTAAATTAGATGTATCAACAACCCTTGAAGGATTTTAACTACGGGCGTTAGTAAAAAGTTATAACTGACCACACAACCGG
Source organism: Eubasilissa regina (assembly GCA_022840565.1). NCBI lineage: Eukaryota > Metazoa > Arthropoda > Insecta > Trichoptera > Phryganeidae > Eubasilissa > Eubasilissa regina. Next base: position 1,963,793 of record JAINEB010000021.1, on the reverse strand, counting down.
TCCTATGATATATTTATTTGATGGTGCGCGTTCGTCGTTTCGATAGTGACCACCTTTATCACAAGAGACTTTGGACTAATTACATCAGCTGATCGAGGTCACATCTCATCAAATACATACACGTATTCGTCGGTATACAGATTAATTGTTTTAATATTTATTCTATTAAACAATTATCTTTTTCAATTTCAGTTTAATTTAATCACTCTGTACCAAAGTCTCAAAGGAATTTAATGATTATTGATTATTGAAAAGTTATCAATATATATGGTAATACTGAAGCCAAGATAAAAAATAACGTTATGTAATTCGACCTTGAGCCATCAACATTATTTGATTTATACGTCACGTTTCTTTTCTTATTGAAGTTAGCGATGGAAGCGGTATAGGTCAATTGGCAACTCCCGGATCTGGCCGAATCCAGAAAACCGTTCGGGATACCAGGAAACGAATGACTGCAGGACAGAGGATACGCGGATTGGAAATGATACGGTGCAGGCGCGAACAATAATAAACTAAATATCTTATACAATATAATAATACAGTATATACTAGAGGCTAGAGAAGAGACGGTACGCACTAGCTGGTATTGATGTTGTCAATAACCTTAAGCCCACATTTATCTTAGCATAGTGAATAAGGTTTAAATAGGGTCGCTAGGGTTGTCTGGTTTACGGAACAGACGATTGGGGAGAGAATGACGCAAGCGTTGATGGCACCAGAAATAGAAGACGTCCAAAGAAGACTTGGCACAACCAGAGGGTAAATCAGATATTGGAAGACGCTCCGATAGAGGCGAGAATTGTGTCACGACAGAAGAATGTGGGGCTCTATCTATCTATGGGGTAAGTGTGTTCGATATTTTTAAAAAAAATTTTCGTAGGTATATAATTAAAATTATTTTATCCTACACTTATTTATTATTTATAGGTAATATTTTTCCTATCCTCCCCGAGTGCCTCCCACTCCTCTCTGTCCATTGTTATTCGCTGCCACGTATTTCCGCAGAGTTTGATCGTTTCATCAGTCCAGCGGGTTTTAAGGCGCTCTTGATTTCCCTCGAGTACCACTAGATGACTGCATTTGTTCAACGATTATCCGTCCTCGGAGCATATTCTATTATTATGTCGACTACTCGTATTCTATTATCTGTTCTCTTATCTACACGTTTCTTTTAGTGTCTCTTTGTGTCATGTCCAACATGCATCTGGTAATAACCAGAAAGCGATTCGTCTTCAGAATTAATACAACAGTAAAAAGTACAGTTATGTTCTGTATCCCCTGTGCAAGGTCCCGTGAAAGTGTTGAGTTAAGTATACACTGCTATCGCAGCCTGCTACGCGATGTTACACAAAAGCCTGTTATCTTAAAACAGCCTACAAAATTAGCCAAGCGCAAAATGTCGCTATTATTCTTAGAAACGGCGCGTGGAACCGATACACTCGCAAGGAACAACTTGCCAAACAATGCACCCTCGGAGGGCGCGCTGGCACACTCCTAGTATTCCAGGAAGACATCGTGGATCATATGATACATTCTACAAATCGAATAATTGTGTAAAATATTATAAAATCCAATGACAGTCTTTTTTCGCTTCATTTTTTATCACAAATTTCAGACGAGCTCGATATATCTGCATACCCTTACATAAAGTGCAAACTCTGTCTATGTTACTTCAAAATCGAGATATACTAAACCGATTTTGTCGCGCTTTTCTCTAGCGCATTAAGCATTCCACTGGGAAGGTGTTAAGCTATATATTATCAAGGCACGTTTAATATTATGTAAGTACATATATAGATATCTAAATAATGTGTGAGACACGTTTAAGATTTAATAGTTCTGAAAAAAGTCAGCGAAGATATCTCAGATTAATAGGTAACTCACAATCTAATATAATTTGTATGTCACCCGGGCGAATCCGGGTATTCTACTAGTAAATTAATGATACATACCTTAAAACTTACCCAGATAAATATTTAATACACAGGAGAAAACGAATTAAAATCGATCCAGCCGTTCTCGCGTTATAAGGTTAAAGATAGACAATGCCTTTTATACGATATTTAAAGGATGAGCTTTAGAACATTCCAGATCTATGTTGTATGCATATATGTAAAAATACTATTGCAATCGACGTCATAGTGAGGTAAAAAGGTACCGCTACTTACGCAAGGTACTTCAGGCTAATGTTTCCCATATTTTATGGCCAAAGGCCGACTACTGATGCCGCCTGGCGACAGAATACATACATGCACCGCAGTTTACGCGTACGATTTGTAATATTATAATTTTATTTATAATTATTATAATATTCCAAACCATACATACACAGAACGGACCGTACACGTCATTTATCACCAGACATGGCGTACGTGTGTCGTATTATCGCCGGGACGGTATTTGAATAATTTAAGTCTGCTTAAGGTATTCGTTTGCGTTAATGGATCAGTTAAGCGTTTATGTGGTAGAAGGGCGCGTCCCTTTTTTTCAAGATTGAAAAATAGGTCTTATGTAAACACTCCGGCATGGCCTAGCAGCGGACAGTCGCCAGAAACAATGGTCGAGCTAGTATTTATCATTATCATTATATTATTATCTACTGCGAGCGCTGAGATTAGAAGCTGCGCAAAACATTTAGTAATTAATTACCGAGAGCAAAAGGTCCGCGATTACGCTTCGTTTATATACTTTTAATACATGAGCGGGTGACATCACCTCTCTGTTAGCCGAACAAAGCAATGTTCACGGTAAATAGAATCACACGCATATGCACGGATGACTGTGTATTATCACGCGCGCACTGACGGCGATAAGGAGCACGATTCTGACGAACAAATCCCCGGGAACATGACAATAATATACATTTATATTGGGATCTTTTCACAAGGCTTTTTAGTAACGGGCATCAAAATTGGTGCTGCGTAAGAAAGTCATTAATAATAACTAGAGATATTAAAAACACGTTTTTTTTTGCCATGCTCGCGTCTCACAGACCTGGCCATTTAATCAAGCACTATACAGCCGTGATGACACTACCGATAATGACGTTACGGAAACCGCCACATCCAGAAAGTCATAGATATAGACGTGGAAGCGTAATGTCATTATGGATAGATAATTTTTGTAGCGCCATTTTCGTAAAATAATTCATGAACTCGTGAATTCGCGATTTTGTGAGTTTTGAGTGCTGTTCCTCGGAGCAGACAGCAGAGGGCGGAGAGTTCCACGCTTTTGGGTCCGCCACGGTAAATATCCGTTCACTGAATTTCTGGCAACGGCCGGTCGGTTTTACAACCCTTCCCGCGGCTGAAGTAGATGCTGATCTGAGAGTTGACGTCTACTATTCAAATTATCCGGGACGCACAGCTCTTAAAGATACAGAATCGCCGTGTTATGTGTCGACTTGTACAACATCAACCAGCACAATTTAAATTCAACTCTGTCAGGGAATCAGAGCTAATGGACTCGCACTTCACGTTAAGCTTATAAATCATGTTATAGTCAAGTTAAAAGAAATTAGAAATTATATACAGTGTTGATGCAGGAAAGCTAGCTTAAAAATTATGCTTAATAGTATTATTATTTAAAAATTGAATCTATATTTAAACTTTGTATAAACCACTGTGAGTCATTTTTACGTCAATCGGTTTCGATACTAACGTATCTTCGTCAGGACTGCAATTGAACTATTCCAATCAATTGCAAAAATTGTAATTCCATAAAAATAAAATATTAAAACGACATCGATTACGGGGCGGATCTTGGTAGGAGTGGGAGATGGGGGGGGGGGGGAGGACAGGGAGACATTGAATGTTTACAAAGTTTTAATATAGTTACAATTTTTAATTATGTCTAACCACAAAGTTAACGCTACAGACATCAAGATTTATTTTATATGGTTATTTAATATACCAATTGATTGCCAGAAATACATACAACGTAGCGGCTTTCATAACCCAGACCTCCCCAAAACCGATATACAGTGTTATTGCAGGATGCAATTGATAAATTTTAGATTCAATGTGACATAATTTTAATTACGCATTTAAATCGCCTTAAGATATTTTACGTCAATATACACAAAAAAAGAGCAGCCATTTTTACATAAGGTGATATCAACATCCAAACCTTCATTCGGTAATGGAACTTTATGGGCTCCGAAGTGTAGCCGAGCTGACTAGAATTAACTCCAACAGACGCATCCGATATATCAGCCAAGAATGGTACGAAGATTGTTGCTATATTTATACTCAACATTTTGTATACTTATAAGGTTCTAATACTAATTCTTCGAAAACACGAAGAAATGCTATTACGATGTAAGCCGTGGGGCTTCCGAGAACTACGGCGAACGTGAATACAGAAATGGAACTGTGAATACCAGGGGCGTGCACTGCGTACAAGCAAAAAGCCGTGCGTTATTAAAAATTCTGGGAAACAAATATAAATTAAACAATTCCTAATATTATTAAGGAAAACACATTATTATTGTGAAGTTGTAATTATTCAGAACATAGGTCTGTGATATTTCAAATACTAAATTAATGTATTAATTATAAATATATTCGAATCCCGGTGACGCAAAAACAATATTTTCCGACAAAATTGATTTTATATGTATATATTTATAATTAATACATTAATTTAGTATTTAAAATTCCTAATATGTTATAATTACGCTAACGTCTACCGCTAACGTATCGGTAGAGTAGTAGTTGCGTAGTTCTGGATGCTACCGCGCGACGCCACCGGAGCGCTGTTGTTCTCTACAGGGTTATTATTCATTTATAGCTACCACAATTGCTAGCCACTGTTTTAATCTATCGTTCTATTCAAGCCGCACAATTGCTACCCACTGAATTGAAAATTCTACTCGGCAGAGTAAGAAATGGATCAGCTGATCCATGTTGTACGGAGCCTTTGCTTATGATGTTTCCTAACAGAATGATATTTGAAAGGTTTTGAACTTGGCTCAGAGCTGATCGAAGCATCTACTTCTTCACTTACTACTTCGCAAATTTGACTACCTTACTAAACGTGTGTTTTCATGATTGTTCTTTGCGTTCGAAGATAATGCATTTTTATTATTATGAATTCATTTTGCCTAAAGATGTCGGTTAAACGAAATTTCAAAAACCTATGGACCTAAGTAGTTAATATATAGTATTATATAATATCATGGTAACAGTATAACCTAAGTCTTCACGCACTGCACGCCACTGATGAATACTGTATTTTAATATTAGCAGGCTTCTTTTTGCCGCGTAACGAGGTGAACGCAATCGTGAGCTTCTCTGCCGACCCCTACGCGATGACACACCGGTGATGTAATGCGGCGATGAGGAATGACCGCATGTGCGGCAACACGAAGCCGCGATCGGACGTCCAAGGTCACTTCGGCAGCCTTCCAATCTTGAAATGTATCGTGCGCCATTTGGAGATATATGGAGTTAATTACTTTCTTCGATATCTCTAATACGGATGTCGAATAGGACGGTCACGTAGGGAATCGGAGTCACGTACATAAACGAGGAAACGTCATAACACGTGACAGATTTTAAACATTTGCATACTAAAATGGAAAGCATATAGATAAAAATAAAATGTACTGTAATGTAATAAATAATCTACTCAATATGAGCGCGTTAGCACGCCAAACTTTGCATCTCATACCGAGCCATAAGCGTAATAACACGCACTTTTTGACCTTGCAGGCACTATAGACGGCATCTGCGAACGACAGTTCCCAGCTTTGGAGAGATACTTTTAAGTCGAGACCCTTAAAGCCTACTTTTACCCTTAGTGGTGTTTTCCATTTCAAATACGTCCGGCAGTTCAAAGGTTAAGTAATTCAGTCGCGGATCGTATTAACGCAACACGACAAACCTCCCAAATAGCAGAATGTAGTAGTAGTAATATGTAGGTAGTTCAAGAAGTAATTTATTTGGGCGCGCTGATCATGAACACTGGTAACAGTGGGTACCGACTGTAGAGAATGTGGAAAGTCAGTGACATCAAGCTAGCGACTAACATCACACTCTCGGTTCGCACGAGACTTGGATAGTCGACAATAGCGCCATGGGTAAAATAAATGCCTTCTAAATGTATCGCTGGAGAAGGACGTCACGCACCCCGTGAACAGCGTCTAAGTAACAACCTAGAAAATGAAGTTACCCTGGGAACAACCGACGGTGGTCCTGCCGGAGAGACCCTCGACCGGGACTCGAGAAGGTGCATTACGAGCAGTCTCATCTGATTGAGGTCACTAAATATCAATAATGGCATGAAGGAGGAAAGAAAAAGAATTCAATAAAAGAGATAGTCCACAATTTGACAGGCTATATTTCAAAATTCTTCAAGCCTTGTGTAAAAATGAGTATTTTTAATTGGAATATCGGATTAATATGGATAACTAGAAATAACACGTCAATAATGACGAGAAATTAATGATAAATGAGAGTTAATTTTTAAAAAATCAACTCAATCAAATAATTGACTTTATTTGACGTAAAACCGCACAGCGGTCGGTTATGAAGAAAATATATTTAATAATAATAATAGTAATGAAAGGATATCTCGATACAATCTAGAAGAGTGACATATTTACACAAAAAATAATGTTTTGTCGGACAAAAATAGAGCGTCAAATGATGGAACTGTAAAACCTCATAATATACAACAAGTATACAATTTTTCACTTTTTTTTACATTTATCAAATCAAATAAAATACTTGATCAACTGAACGTTACGTATCCAACTTCAGCTAGAGATAATTATCTATTTCCCATGTGTTCAATAATAATTTAATTCGATATTAGATGGTACCTACCGACTATTCGGTGTAAATTTGAAAATATTTTTTTTTCCTGTCTTGTTAATTTCTACATTTATTTCGTAATATAAAGCTGAACAAATTAGTCTGTAGATTTACAATATATTGATAGAGAACATATGGACTAAGTTTTCTGAGAAACGCATGAGAATAAGTGCAGGGAATTCGACATATTATAAACCTAGTTTGAAAAAAACTTGTATCGTAGAGCACTGTTTACAATCTTAGCGTGCGAGGCTAAGAACGGAGAATATAGAGAAAGAATACAACAGAAAGTGTAATATAATGCCGTCCGGTTCCCATAGACCAGTTTCCGATTTCAAAATATGCGCGGGAAATTCATTCACCAAACGGTCGGCAGGCCCTACCGAGCGAGGCCGCATTTCGGCAGAACGAGTTATGTATTTTGCGGCCCATCTGCTGAACTTCTCGATACAGAATGTTAATTCATACGCCCATTGAGCATGATTTACGTGGAAAACGTGCAACGAAGAATGGCCGAGGTCGCGCCGTGTCAAATTTAAAACAATGCTGATCGTAAATGGAGTGTCTTTACGCCTGAAGTCATTAATGTGAATTTAACAATTATGGACACAAATCATAAGCACGGAATAGGGGATATCGTAATACAGCACAGCGGGCCTTCCGAGCGTTTACATGTTAAGGTCTGCGTCCACAGGAGACAATATCAAAGATTTCATCTCAATACCGTGTAACCATGATGAGATTTTGTTCTAGAGATCTCGAATATCAGCTTGAGATTATTAGAAGAGAAAAAAATTCTAATCATTGTACACTGAGTACGTTCCGACAGCGAGATTTGATACGTGCACATATAAGCGTCACTGAAAACTACCATAAATTATTAAGGAAAACACATTCTTATTGTGAAGTTGTAATTATTCTGAACAGACGGTCTGTGATATACTGAGTCGTCATCCCGGTGACGCAAAAACAATATTTTTCGACAAAATTGATTTTATATGTATATATTTAAAATTAATACATTAATTTAGTATTTAAACTACCATAAATCTCTACAACTGACCATTCTGAAAATTAAGTATTAAAATAAGTCATTAAACATTAACATAAAGGCTTTAAATTACAAACATTTATTGCGTTTTAACTGTTACTGTGAAGATTCAAAATCACCGAAATGACAAACATGAGGACAAATGACATTTGACTTTTAACATCCGAGCGTAAAGGCGCAAGACGGCGAATCTCTGAGATACGGTGTGTGCGGGGAATACGAAAGCCGAGAGTTGTCTCAAAATCCGTATCTCAAAGATTGTCTCGAGTCAAAAATCTCTTTCGTGGACACGGGCCATTACCGAGAGTCTCACTTTGATAGTTTTACGATTAAAATGCTGTCGATATTATAATTGTCGTAGAATATAGAAAAACCAATAAGGTTATCAGGTAAACAACATTGAAATTGTACCGAGGAATATCTGGGGAAACAGAATCGAGAGGGAGCATTCAGCTGGGATGGGCATCATTTGGAATGCCAGAGCATATCTTCAAAGCCAAGATACCACAATCTCTGAAGACTAAAAACCTGCAACCGGTGAGTACATACAACCGTCAAGTTTCCCAAAGAGCAATACGCTCGGAACATCTCCGCGAAATCGGGTACCAATCGAACAAATTCGCCAAAGAACTAATATTCATTATCATTTGTGGACATACTTTTTTCCAGCAACCTTTCCAATAGGAGGGAAGGAACTAATGTCGAGGAGGAGGGGATAAAAATTTAAATTTTAAATATGTACGAAATAGCGAATTGTACGAAAGTCGAGGACCGCCTGTATTTGACGAAGAGACGAGGAAAGATGGCTAAATAATGTTATGCAGTGGGAGACGCCTAATGTTTGTACTTTCATAATTCGTGTATTGGACAACATGTCCTACTCATTTTTCATGCTGTTGACATTATACGAGTATGACCGAAACATAGATACGTGAAATGAAATGACAGAATGCAATACTGTATTCAATTTTAAATATTGGACTAGTTTGAGGTGTGTATTTTATTGTGATTATATCCTGCTTAAATAGTGGGGTTTTTTTAATACAAAAAGTTACATTTAATTCGTTGACCGCCAGTCTAGTTGTGAAAACTTTATTTATTATTTCGCATTGTTATTTTCTCACTGTCTTTGCGAAATGGTAAACTAGGCACACCGTTCCAGCGATCTGTCGCTCTGAAGGCGGGCCGCAGTCGGGCGCATCTGGACCAGACCAGATGAAAACTGCGGAACAATCGAACAATGGGATACAGATGGCGTCGGTTCTCCCATGCGAGACGTTCGCCGCATAATCAGATATTAAACGATGGTTCCGCGGAAATATCCGCTTTCAAAAATCGACCTGATGCATACTGATTTCGGTACCGCACAAGCGGACTACAAGATCGGCATCTCACCCGTATCGAATAGGAATATTCATTTACATCGTGAAGTATTTTATTTCGACCAACTTTTACGTCTATCTATGTATCTATCCTACACCTATTTGACCGATCTAAACCAAATTTTGCATTGATTCTCTTTGGAACCCTGCGCAAAACATAGGCCTACGGGGATTGAAGGAATCGACATGGTGTATAAATATGTATAGGGTGTCCCAACAAATTTTGTAAAATTAAAATTTTAAATAAAACAGTATTTTCGAGAAAATACCGAAATTTTGATTTAATCACAAAGTAGACATGTATAGAACAATACATCTGATAAACGCCCTCCTCGGCTTTGCTGCCACATTTGTGTTCTTTTGACGAAATTTTCAATCACGGTTTGGCATAACTGCGGCTGGATCTCAGCGATACAGCGTCTAATCTTCTTCTTCGAGGCTCGGGTGCCATTGTTTCACGTGATGTTGGAAGCGCATGTCTTCGAGGTCCATACCATCCATTTGAGGCACGAAAAACTGGGTTATCATGCCCCGATACCTTTCGCCATTGACTGTTTATGCATTCCCGATGTTTTCTACTGAACAACCTGGACGAACACGCGTCGATGGTCTGATATCAGTAATCGACCCAGTCTCCATTATTCGATACACTCGGAACATTCTGATTCTTGATTGGACATAATTTGCGAATCGTGACGGTTTGTCATTTTTGAAATAATGTTTAACAATAAAAATGCGTTGTTGCGTCAAATAGATATCCATTTTTAATAATAGCGGACTGTCTTATCATCGATCTGTGATAATGGTTTGACTGTCAAATCACAACAGCAAAAATGGCGCCAAATTTAAATTTTCCGCTCTTGTTGGGACACTTTGTCTTGTAACAGGACTTTGTAGGATGATTTGATAATTTTGGATAAGTTTGGAATGATGAGATACGATTAATGGGAGAGTAGTGGATGCCACAATATTCATCCACCACTCCCGTGTCCGTTTGATAGTCGCGGGGTGTGTTGTGTATGTCGCCAGAGCAGGTTATGAAATGGTTATGGTATTACGGTAGCCACTTGATTTATCGTTAGACACAGTTTACAAATATGGAGAAATTAAGCTGTACAAAATAGTTACTGAGCAATAGTTTTCGGAGGCGATTCCTGGAGCTGTTGATGGAGAAGTGACGGCAGAAAGAGTGGAGCTCGAGAAACGGCCTTCCAATATTGATACATGAAGTGGATACTATGTGTGTTTACGGCTGCTGGGAGTTTCATTTCACGCACCAGTATTGCAGGGTGCGATCAGTATCGCCGAGCGATGATGATAAGAAGGAAGGTGATAGACCTCCACAGATCCAACCTCTCTATCCAATCCTTAAAGATATTTCCTAAACACAAATTCATAACATAATTGCCAGTCACTTTTGACTCACACCTCACTAGACACGTATAGTAGTTGAAATGCGTGACATCACCGATGTGCGTGTTTTATGCTAGTATAAACATATGGTAGAAATTAAATAAAAATTATAACAAATTTTCGTCTAGTTTTAGCGGCCCCTCCGGTTGACTGCGTCAGGAGTCAAGAGTTCGCAGTCAGCGCGAGCCGATGATGTCATAGCGCCGCGTTCCGCGTAACTCATAGTTCATACGGCCCGGTTTCCGTTAAAGATCGCGTATCGCGAAAAAAAACAATTCCAGGCAAACTAGTGAAAAGGCTCGCGTCATTCCGCACTGCTCGATCGAAACGAGTCGTGCCCGTTACATAGATGAATCTTGCCAGAGAGCGCTTCGGTGCCTCTGTCAGAATTGCCGAGTCTGGGTCCAGCGAGGTCAGATTGAACTTTGAAGCCGTACACAAAAAAGGCAACGAAACAAAATTTATCGGTTTTGTTTCGATTTTGGCGGCGAGTAAGCTCGTAAACTGTTGAGATGTGTTATTATTTATTGTTCGACACTGGGTTAGTTTCAATCCGGGAAAATACGGTCCGATACTTTGCTTCAAAAAACATTCAAACCGAGAGCGAGGAGCTCGTTTGGTTTAGCAATAAGACGACGGGTTAGTGGGCAAAACTTCTGAAACCGACCTCGTCCCGGGAAATCAGTAAGCTAGTAGTATACAATTGTGGTATGATGCGACTCCACAAGCGATACTCTGAAGACACAATTATTATTTTTATCTGAACAGTCATTTTTTGAAATATCCGTAGTGTAAGTATTAAAGGATAATTGTTAGTAACGAGAAGTGTGACGTGTCACAAGAGGATTGCATACATTTTTAATATACACACATGTTTAGTATAATAACATAAACGAGGTCATCATTATGACTTCGTTTATGTTATTATACTAAACATGTGTGTATATTGTATATTAAAATGCTTATTTGTTGTATTGTCTTATTAGTTCGTTGTATAGGTTTGCAATGTCGTGTTAATTGGTTGCATAGGTCCATAATGTCGTGTTAGTTGGTTGCATAGGTCTGCGATGTCGTGTTAATTGGTTGCATAGGTCCGTAATGTCGTGTTAGTTGGTTGCATAGGTCTGCAATGTCGTGTTAATTGGTTGCATAGGTCTGCAATATCGTGTTAATTGGTTGCATAGGTCTGCAATGTCGTGTTAATTGGTTGCATAGGTCTGCAATATCGTATTAATTGGTTGCATAGGTCTGCAATGTCGTGTTAATTTAATAATTTGCAGAAAAGGAACAAAAATAGACTGGAAAAAAAATAGCAGTGGAAATGAGATCGTTTAGGCGTATGTGTGGCAAATCCATTTATGACAGAGTATAAATAAATAAGGAAAGAATGTAAAAATGATCTTAGTAGATTAAGATTAAGAAGAAATCACTAAGGTGATTTGGTCATATGAAACGGATGAATGAGGAGAGAATGGTAAGGAAAATATATGATGCAAGTGTTGATGGCACCAGAAATAGAGAACGTCCGCGGAAGAGTTGGCACGACCAGATAAACCAGATACTGGAGGATGGTCCTGTTAGAAGCCTCTAAAATATTTTCCCCTCCCTTAATTTTCCGTCTATCTGAATATGTATTCTGTCTTTCTCTTTCGCATATAATTTTATATTCGGTCTCCCTTGATGTTCTATTTAACTATATATGTATTCTATCTCTCTCTTTCACATGTAATTTTATATTCTATCTCCCTCTTTTTGTATACATAAGTGCACACTTTTTGTATTTATGATCAGTTTTAAATACGTCCTGGTGAAGCTTGAAATAAGCGAAACCGGTTGACGTATAATAAATTTCGTGGTTTCATACAGGATAATTGTTATTTTATTTAATAAAATATAATATTCTTTAACAAAAAAGCGTATTTAACCACTTCGTTCCGAGTAAATCGCCATGACACATTATGCACGGATCGAACAACTGGCCGGCGTGCAATATACTAACTGATTTTCAACAACAATTAAAACAATTTGTTCAGCATTATTTTATCGGTGTGTTAGTGCGCGCAAACTGAGAAACAACATCCAGCACTGCAATTAGACAGAAAACAATTAGATTGCAATTCGCTAATCTACTAATTTATCTATTATCTATTAATTTATAAATGTCGGTGGACGCTTATCAAAAGGCAGCTCAATAATTTATTTATATCATCTAAAACAGATGTAGTTTAATAAACGGTGTACGGTCTGGTTCTTTGTAGAATAATGTATTTCAAATCAAAAATATGCCTCATAGCGCTACAGCGCATAGTGGGAATTAATCGCCTAAAGAATCCCTCCATTCCTCTCTGTTCATCGACATTAAACTCGAAAGTATGTACATAGATCCCTCTGGAACCCTTCTAGTCAGAGATAGATGCTCTCGCGACTCTTCTAGACTCTTCCATCCGAGCCATCGAAGACGTTGAATTTTATTGAATTTGACATGATCGTCGTCTTAGAGGTCGAATAAAACATTAATTACCGGTCACACATCATAATTTTGAAACTACAATTCGCGAGGTGTGAATCATGACAAGTTGTTTCGCATTCAAATGTTGCTCTTTTTTTCAGAAAATTTGTCTGGTATCACCTAGCAACAATGACGAGTGTCTAATGCGCAGTGATAATCTTCATCTTTGGATTTGTATGTCCAGGATGTTGGAACATTCTCTGATGAGGTATTAAGGCATACATCATCACGTTACGACGACGCCTCGGCAGAAATGAAGTGTGTCGCGCAAGTAGGAAAATTTAAAAGAAAACTAACATTATATCGAGTGAAGTTTTGTGGTCATGTGATCATTTTGTTCTAAAGGTCCATTTGTATAGTCAGAAATTTAAAAATCGCAAAACTGTTGCAATTTAATACGGCTGCACTGTCAGTAAGTCATTATCTAATATCTTACTACGTTAACACCCGATATTGCACCGGTAGTGACATGCCACTCCCTCTCTCCCACCCTCCGTGATAGGCCTAATACCTGATACACTTCTCTGCACAAGCATAAACTTTCGAGAGAAGTGTAGCATAAAAAAAATATGATTAATAAATAAATATATAAAATATATCCCTGATAAACCCTTCACTGTGAACTTTTCATCTCGGCAGGCATCGCGTGCATAGGTATGTACATATCTTCTTCGGCGACTCCTCGCGGCGAGGATGACGTTGCGAGTCCTCTAGTGTCTTTCACATATTTTACAGGTGCATCCACCGGGCAGAAGGTTATGAGAAATTAATGTTCATCCTTATCTTTTTCTCAATGTATCAGTTTTTGCGGCAACCCTCTTCCGTTACGCAATGTATATGTTCGCCGCGGCTTCCCAGCTAAGGGGTTTTGCTAATTCTGCTCAGATTCGCCTTTTTCTTAATCTTTTCCTCGTCCCACCCCGTCCTTCTTTTGGCATGAATTAACTGCGCAAAAAGGACTTGTTTAGGAAGCCGCGTATCATCCATACGTATGCGATGATATACACACGACGTCATCCTAAAATAAAATAAGATGATCGACTACGCGAGATGACAGATGGTCAATATACTTTGTCAGTCGGAAAAATACATGCGATTTCACTAATACAGTGAAACTCCGATTTTAAGATTTTGAAGGGGCCAACAAAAAAAAATGTAAACAGTGGGAAAATGCAAATTGGGGGTATTAAAAAAAAACAGATTTAAATTATTTTTTATCGCAAAAACAGATTTAAATTATTTTTTGCTGCATATAGTTATTTCAATATTATAAATTAAATTAAAAGTTTCTGGTGGTACACTATTAACTAAGTCCTTTGTAAGAAGTGGGTTTACGGGATGAGCAGACACTTCTTTTTCGTAGGAAGATTCTTCTTCTGTCAAGTTTTTGTTTATACGACTATCCACTATTTCACCAATTTCCACTACGTCCGATGGTATTGCGTTGGAGTCGACGTCTAAGAAAGTCTGCAAGGGTTATTCATCATTTTTTTCTCAGCTATCAATGCTATACTATTTTTTACATAATTTTACTGTCGATACCACCTTGTAAAAAAAAAACAATAAAAAAACGAAGGTATAAGAATGAAAAATTCGTATAAATGATAAGCGAACAACCATCACACTCTCGGCTCTACAGCGAATAGCGAACTGGCCGAACGTACTTCAATCCATTTTAGACGTAAATCGCGGGAAAGACAAATGTAAAATAAGGATCTTAATGTACTGACAACACTACAAGGGACCGCAGAATAACACGCAAATGGAAGAAAAACGTGAATTCCGCGCATTTAAAATCGGGGTTCCACTGTATATATTTTTTCTTACTCGTAATAAAGACAATGTACACTTTATTTTAAATTGAATATATGTTTGTATACTGTTATTGAATATTTTAATAATATAAAAGAGAAAACGTTTAAGTAACCTTAACCTAAAGATATTAAAAACACATTCGACATATTCGCTACTTCGATATTTTTTCTTACTGGCAATGATACTTACATATCCAAATACAGATCCAATAGCGATAACGGTGAAGTGCAATCATATTATTAGATAGATACGTCTATTGCGCCTGTCCCGAGATGAGTTATAAACTGTATTTACTAAATACTTTTCGGCTAAAATTTCTCTTCCATCGGCGGGGCATTATGATCTGCACTACTTTCTAACGTTTAGCAAAATATCAAATAACTTAATGTGTAAAAAAAAATTGAGATGCGTCATCGGCCGCGGCCTGGATGCAACAGCAGGACTGGGCCACCGGAGAAAGTACACTGAGCGGCGGCCGGGCCGACCGGGCCGACCGGGCCGACCGGGCCGACCGGGCCGACCGGGCCGACCGGGCCGACCGGGCCGACCGGGCCGACCGGGCCGACCGGGCCGACCAGGCGCTGCGCCGACCCGACAATGCGTGCATTTGAATGGTGAACTGGGATTGGACACGCGACACACAACACACACAATAGGTAGAAGTGGCACATCTCGTGTCAGGGAGGCTGCGCATGTGTGGGTACAGGTGCTAACGAGTATGTTCCGAGAGACGTCTAGACAGGCCCGGCCGCCGTACCGTTAGCCGAGAGGTGGCGTCACAGTTCGGAGGCGTCGGCAACTCTCGAATCCTGGACTGCACTAGGATCCGGTCGAAAGGTCGATTCGTCGTATTTACTGTTAGGGGTAGCCGCCTATGTAGCACGGCGGTGAGGGTGCCGATTGCCATGTAGCGTTAAAAAAATGCCAACCTGGCGCGAATGAGATAGACCGCATTCGCATTGTTTACAATGAGTCTAGAGTCTCGTCCAGGCAGTCCAGGATACAAATACAATGGAAATACACGAGTATAATGACGAAAATGAAGCTCGTGCAAGGCTCGTGTTTCCAATTCGGCACCAAGTTAATCATATTCTTAAACAGTTGATTTTGAAAATAGTAAGAATATCGATAACATGTATTCCGTATATTCTCTATTTTTTTAAATTATGGCCCATCAGAGCATCAGAATGGAAAATAATATTTGATTTAGAGATGTGCTCATGACTACGTGAGAGTTAGGCGGTTGCGAAGCTACGTCAATGCGCTACATCGGGCTCCACGTTAGATAGGGGGCCCGAAATGTCCGCGTTCTACAATATTTTGGTATCGATGTTTTAGCGATGTCACGCTAAAACAAATATTTTTAAAATAGATATGAAATTATATACATTTTATAAAAGAAAAAAAAAACACGAAAAGGTTACAAATGTACCCTGCTTATAGTTGCTTTGGAACCGAACCGTAATCGCAAAACGAATTTCGCTGATTCGATGCCGATGCCGTAAATATTTTTTTTTAATTTGCGAGTGTATATAAAACACCTCAAACTCATCATAGTCATGCGGCAATCACGATTATCTTACGTTAAAATAGTTTAAAAGGTGTAATTATTTAGACAATTACTAAATGAGGACTGTACTATTGTACATATTAAAAATTTTAGGTCGTCGTTTTTCATAGGGGGTTAAAATATAGGGGGTCCATTTTCCATTTTGCATTGGGGCCCAATTTATTTAACTGTGGTTACGAGTACATTTCTCGAAACAAAATGGTGTTGTGTTCATTTTAAATACGCGTAACAATATTAGTTTACACAACAGCGGTCGAACGTTGTCGCTTTGTGATTCCAACCGACCGATTTCCACCGACAATAGTCGAGAATTGTCGTTTGCGGTTCCGACCGAGAGCGGAAGAAACCCGCACGGACGAGGACGCCGATCCCTAAAGTGACGTCACACCTCGACAGAGAAGACAGTGCTGCATCCGATAGTGGCCGACCGCTGCTCAGCTCGAGCTGGTTCTACGAGGAACGCTCCGCCGCAGTTCGCAGTGGTGAAGCTGCCGATCCGTAAAGCGATACCTGACCGGCGCGTGACATCCTCGCCGGACACCGCGCGCACATCAGACAGACTAATACGCTCACTTCACGTTTCCAAGCCACCGTCACCATGCACTAACCTTTCAAACTGGTATGATGAATGTTGCTAATAAACCATTGTTAGTAACAGTCGGGGCTACAACAGTAGAAGACAGAAAACAGTAAACATTAAATATCCTGTTTTTGATTAAAACGTTTTATTTTCTTGTACAGCTCCTTATTTCTTTATTTATTTAATCTTTAACACAGTGCATACATAAGCACTCTTATATAAACTATTCAATTTCTCCTCCTTTTTTATGTTTTCTGAAATTTCATTATAAATTTTCATCGCACATCGATTTCTGACATTTGTCCTTCTTCCTGAATGGCAGTCTCAGTTTATCCCTTCCTCTTGTACGATGCTTGTGCTCATGTTAATTTGCATCCATTTTTCGTATAAATTCCGCCGATATTTTGTTATTGAGGATTTTATAAATAAATACCATTATATTAAAATATATTTTCTATTTTTTATTTATTATCTTAGTTTTATTAACCACAATTGAGTTTAAAAAACATCTACCGGTTTCGGAAAACACTTTTCCGAAACCGGTAGATCGGTTATGACATCCTGAAGAAGGAAAAGTGTTTTCCGAAACCGGTAGATGTTTTTTAAACTCAATTGTGGTTAATAAAACTAAGATAATAAATAAAAAATATGAATCTTAACCACCAACTTAATATTGCTAATTTTAAAAGTAATATATTTTCTGTTTAAAGCTCATCATATTCAGATATTTCAGCATTGCACTGATTTGATCTATTCTTTCTGAGTATTATTATCAAAGCTTTATTTTGCAACACTGACAATTATTGCATTTCTTCTTCATTAGCCAAAAACAATAATATAATAATATATAATTTATAATGAGTTGAAATATTAAGAATAAAATGGTAACAGAAGCGTAGAA
This sequence comes from Eubasilissa regina, assembly GCA_022840565.1. Lineage (NCBI taxonomy): Eukaryota > Metazoa > Arthropoda > Insecta > Trichoptera > Phryganeidae > Eubasilissa > Eubasilissa regina. The sequence goes on along the minus strand of JAINEB010000021.1, from coordinate 1,945,751 downwards.
GGAGTTGGTTTGTCACGTGTTGTGTTCGGAAAGAACTTTAAATACGGTTCAAAATAGCATCCAATTCATATGACGACAGTTCAAAAGCCGTTCAGGAGCAACTCGCAAGGTGGTAAAATTATTATTGATTTTTAACATGACCCTGACAATCAAAATATGAGCGAATCAGAACCACACGTTGATGATAGTAATATATAATAGTAATAAATAACTATTTCATACTCATTGCGTCCAATTTATAATTGTTTCTAGTTCTAGTTTCTAGTTGATAAATTACATACATTCAATTTTAATGTTTGTCATATAAAAATAGCGTATACAACCTTCACACAATCAAAATAATAAATAAAAATGAAGGCCTAAATTTTGAATTTATTAGAATCGCATTGAAAGTACACTTAGACGGTTTATAAAATCTTTGAAGGCTGTTTTCTCAGAATCGGTTTTTTGCGCATACGATTCTTGCACTCATATCATCAATTGTCAGTTGTTTCTTAGAAGAGGTCATTTTGGATTGTTTTGTATATTTTTTCATCAACATCGACGTTCATAATATTCCTTCAAATGTCAACAATTCATTTGGTTTAATGAAGTCCCAACATCTTGAGCAATATCAGATAAATGAGGAAGGATGCATCAGAGACTATTTAAAAAAAATGCACCTGGTCATAAAATCATTTCCATAATTTCAAATAACATTTTTTAATTTCAAATACATGGTTAGTGCAGGACTAAACAGTTTATCTGTAAAGCGCCCTTGAAGTGAAAATTTTATGAAAATGGCGCTATAAAAATTATCAAAATTTTTAAAAGATAAGACGCACCGAACCGTAAGATGCACTCCAAATTTATGAGACAATTTTTAGAAAAAAATATTTACCGTACAAAAAATGTACATTCATTCATGAGCGAATCCACGAGCGCCAGTTTATGACGATTCATCAGTGGTGTAGGGACGTTATATTTGATTTGCGAGCTGAATGAACGCGTCGTATCAATAGAGATTCAATATAAAAACTATACAGTATAGTAATTAAAATGAAGTAAAAGGACCGAACAAAATATGTAGATAATATCTATTTAATACAGAGGAAAATATTCGGTCAATATCGGTCCCTGCAAAATGCTACGCGGTTTCGTACATTTATTTTCTTTTAACGTAAAACTGAAACGCTTACCGTGAAAACATTTCGCGTCTTATAAGAACAAAACAATATACAGCGACCTCTACATCGTCACGAAATTGTTTATTGTTCATTAGTTTATATCTCAAATTTCCGTTGACTCGGCCGACATCTGACAATAAATAAGCGAGAATGCCGCTTGTCGCCATCGTCCTTACTATCTTAAACATCACCCGGATTACATATCGCCCGTGCCATCGCCGAATTTGCTTACTGTTTATTAGTTTATATCTCAAATTTCCGTTGACTCGGCCGACATCTGACAATAAATAAGCGAGGATGCCGCTTGTCGCCATCACCCTTACTATCTTAAACATCATCCGGATTACATATCGCCCGTGCCATCGCCGAATTTGCTTACTGTTTATTAGTTTATATCTCAAATTTCCGTTGACTCGGCCGACATCTGACAATAAATAAGCGAGGATGCCGCTTGTCGCCATCACCCTTACTATCTTAAACATCATCCGGATTACATATCGCCCGTGCCATCGCCGAATTTGCTTACTGTTTATTAGTTTATATCTCAAATTTCCGTTGACTCGGCCGACATCTGACAATAAATAAGCGAGGATGCCGCTTGTCGCCATCACCCTTACTATCTTAAACATCATCCGGATTACATATCGCCCGTGCCATCGCCGAATTTGCTTACTGTTTATTAGTTTATATCTCAAATTTCCGTTGACTCGGCCGACATCTGACAATAAATAAGCGAGAATCCCGCTTGTCGCCATCATCCTTACTATCTTAAACATCACCCGGATTACATATCGCCCGTGCCATCGCCGAATTTGCTTACTGTTTATTAGTTTATATCTCAAATTTCCGTTGACTCGGCCGACATCTGACAATAATTAAGCGAGGATGCCGCTTGTCGCCATCATCCTTACTATCTTAAACATCACCCGGATTACATATCGCCCGTGCCATCGCCGAATTTGCTTACTGTTTATTAGTTTATATCTCAAATTTCCGTTGACTCGGCCGACATCTGACAATAATTAAGCGAGGATGCCGCTTGTCGCCATCATCCTTACTATCTTAAACATCACCCGGATTACATATCGCCCGTGCCATCGCCGAATTTGCTTACTGTTTATGACTTTACGACTAAACTTTCTACTAACATAACTTCGTATTAAAGGATTTCTTGTACAACGTTTTGTTGTCATCGATAGTTAGAATTATTTTCAGCAGTACAACGCACTACAATTATAAGCCGAGGTAAAAAGGTTCGTTCAAGGTCCGAAAAATACCGTTTAACGTGTCTCCGTCTAATTACGATCGCATCAGCCTCCGACTGCTCCACGAGCCGACTCCGAGCGCTGCGCCGTTCACCGCGTACATCATTCGCGAGCTGTCTAATTGAATGGTGTGAAAAACAATGCCGTTCGCTTTGTGTACACGTCGACGATTATGATCGCTGTAAATGTCATTGACCGGGTGTGACAAATACTACAGCATCTAGGCCACCGAGTAAACCATCGACCGCTGCACATTCCCAGCTCGCGCCGCTGGCCAGGAAACGCTTACTACATTTATACTCTATTTTGCATTTGCATGTATGCACATATAGCATTCTACCCTAAACCTAAATGTGCCTTAGCATTTATGCGTAAAAGGAATGATTCATCCGCGATCTATTCTGTGACCGTTGCAAACCTTTGATCGAGAGAATGTACGGACGTTGCATGTTATACATTCCTTTCATACCGAGGATTCAATTACTAGATGGGCAGTCGAAGAGGAAAGCAGGCAAGGCATAGAAGCTTATTTTTATTATATAAAGTGTTTTAGAATTAGAATAATAATTAGACAAAATACTTTATTTAAATAATTAGACAAAATACCACTATTTATTGATTATTCTAATATATAATATCTAGTTCTTGCTATAAAATGGTGAAAACTAATAATAGTTCTTACTTATTCACCATTTTATAGTTTTGTCTTTATCCACGCTTGTATTTTTTAATTTCAGTATACATTGTTTCCTGACGAAGATACCATAGTATCTAAACATGTAGAATAATCAATAAATAATGGTTTAAACAAAGTATTTTGTCTAATTATTAATATAAAACGAGGCCACAAAGTAATTTTGCAAATATTGAAGAAATTTTTTTAGAATTCAAATTATTAAACACGTACTAACTACAATGTTGTCACCTTATTTATACATTATTCAACAGATGAAGCTAACTTAATTTACTACGTGCTTCCACTTCATAGCTGCTGTTGGCAAAAAAAATGCTGTTTGTTTTTAATATAATCGAGATTCCATTTTTTATTTTTTGTTGAAATATTCGATTAATGCGGTTAACACCTCATTCGAGTAATTTAATTTAATTTCATTATACAAAAATATTGCAGTGTTGGTCGCAATGAGTGCAAACGTTAATACAAAATATTTGGTCAAGTAACCGTTTATAATGTCTGCCATATTTGATATGGGCGGAACTTCACAGGTTAGGGGTAGTTTGAAGTAAAAATGTATATTATAAGCTGGGAAATGTTGTTCATAAAAGACAAAATGATTTCAAATACATGACATTGAAAGTCGTGTTAAATCACATCTCTGTAAGGTCGAAAAGTGCTCGCAATCACGCTCGTGGCTCGGCGTGGCATTTGAAAGGTATAAAATATCACTAATTAAACATTAGAAATATTATTCGTTACACAATAGTTAACTCATTAACTCATATTACGGCAATAACGGTAAATAAGATGGAGTGAAAACATATGAAAGTAAAAAAACAGTGTACGTACATAATGTGTTTAATTGTGTGTGACACAGAGTTGTATCAGTCTCCCGAATTACTCAAATAATTGTATTGTAACTTGTAACTGATTCAGTGATGACATCGACTGCTGAGACGGAGAACACGTCCATTTAGTTGAGTTTGTTGTCGACAACGACAATAATTTAACATGAGTGCGTCGCGTTCACTCCACTGACGGTGTAGAATATTCGAGACGGCCGGGATACAATTCGACCAAAACATAATTAAATTCTCCGACAAATAGAGCGAGAATTGCCGGAAAACCACAATTCAAATAATCATCCTCGGTCTTATAGAATAATTATATTATGCGAGTTGAACCCTATTCGACACCTTTTATAATAGCAAACCACGATGCGAATGAATACATTGATTCATACGCACGCACTACTTCCTTCGCTTAGAGGTCAGGTTGAAAGCAACTGTAACAATTCATAAAAAGCACGCGACTAAGACAACCTGTATACAACACATCACTTCCGGCACTGTCGGAAGAATCAGGTAAATTTCTGTGAAAGCGTTCTCTAGGACCAATGTTTTTAATATTTTTATTTTATTATTATCAGGCTGGCTAACGAATGTAGCCGAGATATTTACAAGGTCAATTTTTTAGAAAAGTTTTATCGAAATCTGATAACTAAGAGAATTGTCTGTTGTGCCGGCAAAATCCGTTATATTAAATTTTGTGGAAAAGTGCACTGAAATTTTTCGGATGTTGCGTTATTAGACCCGCTGCAATATATATATAAGTTTTTTATAGAAGTCTACCTACAAGAGAACGGGATGTAATGTACGTGTTTTTGAATGGAAGACAAATTTTCAATAAGCTCTAGAACCAGCTCGACTAAACTATAATAATTAGAAAATCATCCGCATTTCGCGAATTTCATTGAAGTTTTGACTCATTTATAGTCAATTCACACGTGAATACAATTACAATACGTGTAACGTTGCCCCCACACACGGACGCTCTTCGTGGGAAATTCGATTTGAAAGGAAACACGTCCCACCTACATAATATTATTTTCCGCCAACACGGGCAGAGAAAACAGACGCACGAGAGACTACATCCCCGACACCTGTGCGAGTAATATGGTGAGAATGTATCATGCATAATTTTACTGGTAGGAATGATTCCATATCAAGAATAAATAAATGTACATTTTTTAAAACGCATTCCATGTCTCAACCTCCCCCTCCCCCCGGCATGGAATATGTGATTCTGGTTCGAATAAAATATTCGTACATTCATTTAAATCACAGAACAGTAAATTGATAGACATCAAATAAAGTGTACATATAGGAGAGGGGTTTGGGACATTAGATACGGGACGAGGGGCATTCTACACACATTCTTGGTGAAAACATAAATCCGATAGTTTATGGAAACATGAAAATATTGGGACAAGGACTAAAATCAAATAGAATCTCCCCAACTGAGAACAGAACCGCGGTCTCCCGCGTGACGAGAGATACTAACCACTATGAAAACTTTTTAGTAAATAATATTAATACAAAGTTTACCGTGTGTAACTATTAATTAAATAAAATTTAATATCACTATTAAAATTTGACGCTAAGAATGCATAAACTGTAAAAGAATTCGAACACAAAAAAATACAAGCATTGTATACTTATATAATAATTTGACACCACGGTGGTGCAGCAAGATGGTAGAGCGCTCGCTTAAGCGTGTGATTTCAAAAAGTGTGGAAGCACCTGGTATCGATCCCGGTACCGGTATATAAAAATATTGCGAAATTTTCTAACGCAGTATTCGTGACAAAGTTTAGTGGGGAACTCGCTGAATAAAAATATTATTTGTTAATAAATAGAAATGGTAAACATTCACCGGCGGCCGCTTCGCAATTTGAACACTGATTTGGGGCAAATTTCGATGATAATTAAATGATGTAATGTTTTTGTCGAGTCGCGTAACCATCGCGATGCGCTCACTACCATTGCGCGCCATCTGGCACAATCCCACCTATTGTGACATCCAGGGCTGCAAGCGACCCGGAACCCGACGGATCGTAGATAACCTTTCCGGTTCGGACCTGGAGGCTAGCAGCGCTTAGAATCCCTTGTGCGCACTGATTGCTCCAATTTTAGAACAATTAAGAATTCAGGATAGATTGTCCACGATATGGCTAAGAGGCGTCCTGCATCAAAACCTGGATAACACCCGGTGGCGACTGGGCAGAGGAAGGAGGCGACCTCCAACTCGATGAACCGCCAGATCAGAGACACTACTGGTTATCTTATTGCAAATTATATACAACCGATTGGAGAAGAATAATGTGATATCATTAATTGACATGGCGGTTACTTTGTGGTGTAACATGATTATTTTAATTTTCACAACTAAACTTTGTACTACACACACGTTGGGTTATTGTCACTACTTATTTCGAAAGATAAACTAAATACAGTAGGTACTGTAGTCTATTCGGGTAATGGGAAGAGGGGAGAGATTTCGGTTGTTAACGGGAATATGGACAGTAAAGACGACGTTAAGGAATGTTATGTTATTAATTAATGTTTTCTCTGAATTTCAAGTCTTTTGTATTGTTCATTGTTAATCATTTAACGATACCTTATTCAGGATTAATAATGAAAAATTTAGAAACCGTTGAAACTTGAAAATTACTCTAACCTAACCTAACTAACCTAACCACAATGCATTTCAAAATATTTTAACATTTAAAGCTATTTACAATATACCCTTGAGCAGTCTCATTAAAAACAAAAATATTGTTTTGTAAATAACTCGATCTCGGGCAGCCGTTCCGGTTCGCGGAATGTTCCACTTCGAGCACTGCGATCCGCGAAAACAATAAATGCAAATGGTAATTTGAACAATAACAAATACGAACAAAAGCGAAAGGTACACAAATTATAAACATTCGGAATTGCGCTGCGTTACGACAATTAGGCACCAAGCGGCGTTGCCTATTTCGTATGAACCGCTGACACGCGTTACTTGCACTACTTCCTGCACTCGAAACACACGGTGACTAACGAACCATCGGTGGATAGAATGCCACTCTTTCTGTACACTTCTTATAAAAAAAAATTATAACCAGGAAGATAATCCTGTTATAAGACTCGACTCAGTTCAACTCATAGATGCAACTTTTGTCTCGAAACTCGAGTAAAGGACAAAGCAGAGATGGGCGCGGAGCGAGCTGTCATTCGATGTCTATTGTACTTTGCACGCAGAGCAGAATGGCAACAGAAGAAAAATTTCATCAGATATAAATTTAATCTATATAATTTAAATTAAGATTAGTTCGTGTCTCTGCCACTTGGCGGTATGCGCGAGTTCAGTAATGTTTACAGTAGTCGCGTGCGGCCTTCTTTAACAAGTGTGTGCGCTATTCGGTCTAACTTCGATTAATTTTATCCTCAGCACTGCGCCATGTCGGACTTTAAGCGCAGGAATAGTGGTGATAATCACAGTAAATGTTGGATGCCTAGACTAAGTTCGTTCGACTTGCGAACAAATTCAACTTACGAACGAGCTCTCAGTATGGAAATCACGTAGAGGACTTACCGCATTATACAGCGGCATTGTGAAATTGTGTAAAACGAATTGCAATTTAAAAATACGTCAAATGCTAGATTACAATAACCGGCAGGTAACTTTGTTCGACTTGCGAACGAGCTGTTCTATTGTTATTAAATTTGAATATGTCCAAATTTAAAAAACGTTCAAAATGACTTAACAGCAATCAAAACAGGATTGTCAAGGTACCACTAACGGTTGGCGACATTTGAGGCCACATCTGATATTCTGCGCCGTACGTGCGCTGCATAGATACACAGCACAAGGGCTTCTCGGGGAATTCAGGTAGTATTGATTCAGGTGGTCAGCGAGGATTAATATCATTGGGTTTCGTCAAAAATACAACAAAATTCACATTTACGCTCTTTGTAGACGACACTTCAAATGGAAGATTCAAAGTTTATTTGATCAATCAGTGTTTTAAACCTGCCTCAGGACTGGCGTACATTTCAAAAGTAGACACTTTAATTTTACATTCAACTATTTTAATTCATTTAGCTTTATGAAAAATCATTTCATCATTTAAAGAGGAATCTTAAACTGTGGGATTTCAACTACTGCATATACTAAAATCATTCCAAAGTAGGTTTCAATGTTTAATATATGTTACAATGGTGGACACATATTTTATTTTAATATCTGTAAACGTCAAACTTACGTATTAGCACTTTTTATGAATTTTCAGGTCACTGTAAGTAAGTAGGTAAAGAATTTATTTGTGAATTTAGTAGCTACCTATACAAAGTACAGCGTTTAAGCAACTGTTTTCTAAAAAAATGAACATCAAAAGTGCGAGTAAAAGCCTAGTCAACAGATATACAGCGAGTAAAATAAAATAAAATAGCCCAGAGCAATTTGTATGGATTCGTATCGGAATCCGGTGGGTTCAGTCGCTATTGTGTTATTTGAAAAATTGTCGCTAGGCTGTACTGAAAATGGCAATATATATCTTACGGGTATACTAATTGTTATGATATTTTGAGACATTCATTTATGTAATATTTCTGAAAAAAACATTATCACATTAAATGTTATCAGCTGAATCTAGCACTAATAAATCTAGGTCACATTTGACGAGTTGCCAAGTAGAGGTAATAACTGAGGACCACAATTTTTTTAAGGTTTTCATCGACCTGACGAATGTATGTTTCACTCGAGAGCAAAGATTCATCTGTATGCACGCACCCTGAAAGCGGTATTAACCTTGCGGACAAAGTTAATACATTATTGTATCTGTGCTATGTATGCCAGAAGTAACAGGGAAAGAGGGCAATGACAGTCAGCCCGGTCCCGGTCCCGGCTCGCACGGTCACTTAGCGACCAGTTATAGAATCAGTATCGTACGAAGATGACCTCCTCTATCAATGTTTATTTTATATGAATTTAACTCTACCGAGCCGCGTCTCTGAATATCAAAGAATATATTAAAATATATTACTTCGATATTTTTAAAAATTTCATTTTCGTAGAAAGCAATCACTTTGCGGTTAGACATATTAGATTTAATAAAACACAATCGTTTTGTATGAAACCACGAATTTTATTACACGCCAATCGGTTTAGCTTAACTCAAGCTTCGTCAAGGCGTATTTAAACCTACAAAATAAAAACAAAAAGAGTGCACTTATATATATATAATATATAAAGAGGGAAATAGAATATAAAATTACATGTGAAAGAAAGAGACAGAATACATATACAGTTAGACGGAACATTAAGGAAAGGGAAGTAATGTTGATGGATATTCAATTGATTTAAAAGAAAACATACCTAATATGGGGCTAATAGATACATTTATTTGGTTTTTAAGAATTAAAGAAACTTGAGCTAAGCTAAACCGGTTGGCGTGTAATAAAATTCGTGGTTTCATATAATCTAAAAATGGTATTGTTCATTTAACATGTATTTTTTTACTAATTTTGTGTGTAAACCATTGTCATCATTCGCCAGCATCATCCAAACATTCTAAATTGGCTTAGCCATCGACATCTCTCTAATTTGATGACTCTCAGTTCATCATGCAGGTCGTAAAGTTCTTTGTTACAACGCCTACGCGACACTCCATATTTTGATTAAAAAAATTCACGTTTCTTTGTTAGAGTCCAGATTTCCGAAGCGTCGGGTAAGAATTTATAATCAGCATTTCTAATACGTCGTCGTGTTTATTGTTCGATATATTTGGAAATATTTTTTGCTTCTTTTGCAATATTCAAATCATCAATAGAAAGTTAATTCCCCGCGAAAAGATTGCGCAATCTGCGCCGCGTCTGACAATGTGAGGTTATGTACACACACAATAGTAATTCACGACTCGATAGTGAACAGTGCCTGAGGGTCTCGTGTCTCGTGTTATAGAAAGAATAATATACTCGCGGCCAATTGAAGTGGAATAGAATAAATAGGTGTGTTGTGACTCGTGACGTAATGGTCACGGGCCCGGGACCCGACCCGGCCGAGGCGTGACATCCGCCATCAGCCCGCAGAACACGTTCTGATCGCCCCGGCCCGGTCCGGTCCTATCGTATCGGACTGAGGAAAGTGAAAGTCATCATATTTATATACTTAAACCTAATAACACACATATTACTGACTGCAGTGTCGCGAGCGGCGAGCGGCGCGCGGCGCGGGTTAGGACGCCACAAACGTTTCGCCGGCTCCGTTGATGTTTCGATTCGAGCGCCGGTCCGCGGTCGTAATTGTCCGAAACGGGTCACGTGGCCAGAGGCCGAGATGAATTTTCGGGCCCGCAGATGTTAGCCTCAATCGATGGAGGGGTTAAATGTGGCACAGAAAAGTAGAAAAAAATATTATATTCAAGTGCCGTAATAAACTGTATCACGAAACTGCTTTAATAAAGTCCATAATGATTTATAGTAGATTACCAATGAGAAAAAAATATTCCCAAAAACATCCTTATTTGAAATTATTTATTAAAATACATGACATTTTTGTGAGGCATTTACTATCTTATTATTTTTTTGTTATTAGGGTGAGCCTTATTGTCTTTTTATACATTGTTAACTGCCCACCGTACCGTATTATATAATATAAATAAATGTTTGTAAAAAGTGCGGAGATTTTAATCTTAAAATTGTTCGCCAAGGTCCCGTTGAAAAGAGGCGATGTTATCAAAGTTTTATAAATATGTGTGGATTATTTTTGTGGTTAAGTTTTACGAATAGTACTTGTACTATTCTACAACTAAAAATATCCTATAACATTATACATTATTTAAATGTTACTTATTAGTATATTTCAAACTTATTTCGTTTCCCGTTCTTAATTAAACTAATTTTTTTAATATTAATCTGCAAAAATAATATTTTATTATTTTCATATTATGTTTAGTTTCAAACATTTTATTACTTTTATAATATTTGTTAAATGTTATGTGTACTTAATTATATTAAAAAGTAAATATTGTGTTTTTTTCAATACGTTTCTTTATAATATTATTTGTACGTTAATTCCTTTTATACAGTAACTTTATTAATATGCTTAATTGCATCGTTACTGTTTTAATATTAATCTATAAAGATAAAGGTACTAAGTACCATAAAGTAAATAAATTTTATTTATTACAAATATTATTATGATCTGTACGAACCACAAAAACATATTCTACAAAGGGGTGCGCAAATCTAAACTTGGAAACGGTACAAAACTTTACGAAACTTGGATCCCTAATAACAAAATAATGCTATGGAAGAGATCCAAAATCGCGTAGTAAGCACGAATCGTTGTTATTTCCGGTTCCAAAATGTAATAACATCACGAGAAATAGCAATGTTTTAGTGTACAAAATGCTTATATCCGAGACATGGGTGCTGACTATGAAGGATGAGCGCGCATTCAAAGGAAAATTTTAAGGCGTATCTTTGGGCCGGTTTTTAGAAAATTAATTTTGGCGTAGACGCTGTAAACAACGAGATCTATACGTTGTATGATGAGGGAAGCATCTCGAGGTTTATTAAATTAGGAAGACTTCAGCGGTTGGGCCGTGCGGAGAGGACGACCGCACAGCGATCACCCGAGTCATTGCTGAACACGAGACTAACAGGGCGCGAGGACTTAAAAAGGTCAAAGTTAAGTTGAAGAGACAATCTTCAAAGATATGTCTGTCTTAGAAATCAAAGACTGAAGCGAAATGCTTCGTAAAACGGATCTATGGAGGAGCCACCAGGGTTGTAGAACCAATAATGATGATGATGACGATGAACATGTCTCCGAGATGTGTAATGTTTTCTAATCAGGAACTAAAAATTCGCAAGATTCAAAATTATTTCATTAATATATTTAAACTATTAGGAGAACATATTCTTATTGTGAAGTTGTAATTACTCGGAACATAGGTGTGATATTTTAAAAATGAATTAAATATATTAATGCACCTTCTCCGGTTTGGAAAGAGAAACAGGTTCGAATCCCGGTAGTGCAACAACAATATTTTTCGATAGAATTGATTTTATATGTATATCTTTCTAATTATAAACTAAATAATCATAACAGATATGTTTCACCGCGGTTGTATCACAGGTAACAGTGATTGATTCGTAGATCGTGATTCCGCAATCATCACTACAAGAAAGGATCCTGATCCTGGGGTTGTCTAACCCCGGTGACCCCACCCCTCTCTTCGAACAGCAGAAGTACGAGTCCGTCCAAGTAACCAAACATAAATGGCAGTCCAGAACGACAAGCGTAGGGATCGCACGGTGCTAGAACAGAGATCCTACACAGGATGAAGAAGACGGAGAATAACGAAGAGTGGTTCAACAACAGACGAACGTGGGCTGAATGTTGAAATGGCTATATTTAGAAGTAAAGCTTTGCTAACTAATTCAAGAGCCACGCATTATAATGTTTAAGATAAAATAAACATCTTCAAATCATATCTGAGAGGAATATGAGGAAGAACGTTGACAAAATAAGACATGATCATATTAAATTCTCAATTTATTCAATTCATATGTAAAAATAGACTTATGGTTCATGTCCGTAAAACGAGGTACGAATGAGATAAATCTCAGTGTACCATATACACGTGTTGAGATTTTCATCCGAAATCTTTTAATAAAATCGGAGATCAGTCTGAAATTGGTAGAAAAAGACAAAGACTCAAACCCGTGTACACGACGTTCAATTTGATAGCGAGAATCATAGTCAGATTTATTAGATAATATATAATAATATATATAGATAAATAGAGGCATTAAATTACATACATTTATTCTGTTTTATCTGCTGCTGGGGATTCAAAATCACCCAACTGGCGAACGGGACCAATTGTCAATGGACTAATTTTGACGTACAACGAGAGGCGCGAGTCGGAGAATCTCTGAGACTTAGTGTATGTACAACAAACTACGAAAGCCGAGAGACGTCTCTAAAGAATCTCATGCATAATCCATATCTCAGACATTATCTCGAGTCAATAATCTCATAAAAATGTCATCCACACGTGTTATGACAATCGATCTTCGATTTTCCAGAGCAAACGGATTTTCGATCTGATCAATTTCTTTTCCGTTCTCAACCAGCGACTTTTATGATCTCAACTACGAGCGATGAGGATATTATCTAAGAGAATTTGAATTCGGAGCAAATACACGCAGTGGTGTAGCGGATAGCTCGTGGGATGAAATATTACCATCATAATCAGCTCTAAAATATTTCATATTTGTTATATATATTACGGACCAAACGAAACAGAAGCGACTACACATTTGTATCACCGTTACTTGAGCGGTTCTCCCCCGAAGAAGAGCCTCGAGGCGAGAACTGAAGATGATGACGGCAGAATGACCATAAAAAAGTCCGCCTCTCGTGAGAGGAATTTTAATTAAAATACGTTTGACATCATCATCGCTAATACCGTCCGCAAGGCCGGGTGACGTAAGGCCCGAAACATTTTGCAAATCAAACACGAAATATGTTTATTTGTCGAGAGATTCACTTCACTTCACTTCTCGGTATGCTCGCGAGCGGGACGGGACATTGAGCCATCCGAGCATTATTCATATCTGTTCACACGTTTTAAAATCCCGCTGTTTCAATCGTCCACCGCTAGTCCACTAACATATTGTTAACTGAAAGGTGCAAAATCGCTCGTATCAAATCCGAACTATACGGTGGATGATCGGAAACATCACACAAAAAACCGCTCAAGGCTTTGTTGTTTAAATGGACTAATTCATGCAGACGGAGAAAATACAGTCCAAACAGATTTTTACATAGTATTATACAGTTACTAATAAAATAAATAGATTAAGGGGTGATTAAAAATATATTAAATTGCGTAATAAAACATTTTCTGAATTTATTAAACCTAAAATGTCGTTACTTTCCGAATTACCCGCAAGACACAACCGCCCAGCCAAGATAGAACAAAAATATTCCACCCAGCAGAGTAATTGGGAAGATCGAGCTACCGGAAGTGTACCGTCAAAATTCTGTAAACTGAGTGAGTGTCTCCCGACCTGGTAAAGAAAATATATGAAGCGAGTATTGAAAGAAACAGGAACAAAGAATCTGGTTGGATGAGTTAGATTAGATTTTGGAAATCGGAATTATATCCTCTGCATATCCCTGCGTTGAATGGTAAATTAATGACGTCAGTTATTTAGTATCCGTCCTCTGTGGCCGACCGACGTTCGGTTGCCATTACAGAGTCGACCATCAATAATCTGCGGCACGCTCACAGATTCAACATTCGATAGAACTTCGACTCGAGCGATAACTTTGCGGGGATACAGTGAAGTTTCTCATTTGAGGCCATCGTCCCTGTTGATGTTCACAGGATGGTTATGACTTGGGATTTTCTAGGGTCCTAGAATATAATGTGATGGCTAGTAATCACTAAAACACAATGCAGATTTTCCAGAATGGCCAAGTTTGCACGTCCACGACGACAATTCATTTGGAGATTCATTAATTGATGTGAGATGTTGATGCCATGTACGCAGTCGTGTCTACAAACACAGCCTCAATCCTTTGTTGATCTTAGCAAAGCTTTCTTCACCTTTGAGTTTGTCGCGAATACCGTATTGTTGGCGGCTTTTTTTAGCTATTGCATTCATATTATAATTGGTAATTTACCGATGAAAAAATCATGACCAATAATTTTGGTCAAAAAAATTAACAAAATGTTGACAATAATACAATAATTGCAAATATACTCATTAAAACTGTGACACAAACATGCCAAATTTCCTAGTCGTTTATTTATTTTTTTGTAAGAAATAATACATATGAAAAAATAAAGGTGATTACTAGACGTGGTCTGTTCTAAAGCTATTACCTGTACAGTTTTTAAAAGTTGTAATTGTTTAGAGGTATGTAAGTATAATGTTAAGTAAGTCATAAAAAGTCATGTGGGAAAAGTATAATCTGAAGTTATAAAATATTATTGAAAAAAGTTATAAAAATATTATTGTCTGTAATATACAATAGTCGGAGACAACAAGAAAACAAAGTTATATTTTCGTAAGACTCGCATTATTGATTTGAATACAAATAAAATGTACGAGTTATATTACGTGCCCGAAATAAGAAATAAATTAATTTTAATACTGTAATTTATACAGCGACATAGGCAATAAATCGAACTCCGCCGAAGAAAATAAAAAATTAATAAGTATTGAAAACTTTGAAGAAATATCTCAATTTGATGTAAAAATCAGAATTTATTTGTGTTGTATTATTTGATAATATAGTAACAATCTTTCACAAATATGTGATATTATAATCCGACTCCAATAGCCGTGTCTTCGAATGACGTCTCTGACTGGTCTGTGTAATTACATCCGCCGAAAAAACAGAAATACATATCTAGAACAAAGAGGAAATGTTATATAGTTATGCCGATTAGTCTGGACAATGGCGGCGGTACGAACCGCAATTAGTTAAATACAAGGATGTCAAGAATTTCTCATTACAACTGTTAATATTACAAGTTTTATAAAAATTAAATAACTTGAACTAATAACTATTATTATTATTATTAACGAACACTAACTCAGTACACAGTCATCTCCGCGGTTTGAGGTATTCGCGGTTGATCATTTATTCTAGAAAAAAAATCGAATGAGTATAATTAGTAATTTTATGATTATGTAAATATTCTACGCGCGCATGCGTGTGTGCGTGCGTGTGTGTGTGTGTATGTTATTTATACATATATAATCTGGGAAGCAAAGAAATAACATTATATTATTTATTAAGAAGAACAGATTCTTATTGTGAAGTTGTAATTAT
Organism: Eubasilissa regina; assembly: GCA_022840565.1. Lineage (NCBI taxonomy): Eukaryota > Metazoa > Arthropoda > Insecta > Trichoptera > Phryganeidae > Eubasilissa > Eubasilissa regina. The sequence goes on along the minus strand of JAINEB010000021.1, from coordinate 1,929,957 downwards.
TCAGAACATAAGTCTGTGATATTTTAAACACTAATTAAATGTATTAATTAGAAAGATATACATATAAAACCAATTTTATCGAAAAATATTCTTGTTGCGCTATCGGGATTCGAACCTGGATCTCTTTCCAAACCGGAGAAGATGCATTATCCAACTACGCTATAGCGACAGTACTTTTGACGACAAATTTTTTCCGGTTTGGAGAGAAATCCAGGTTCGAATCTCGGTAGCGCAACAACAATATTTTTCGATAAAATTGATTTTATATGCATATCTTTCTAATTAATACATTTAATTCGTATTTTATTATTTGTTAAAAAAACGTGCTTAGCACTTTGTGTGGGTAGATACTTTATTTTTTTTATTTACATTCTTTATAAACAATTCTTAAAGTATATAAAAAAGGTGAACAATCTTCATAATTTAAGTGATATTCACTGTCTCCTTAACTAGACCGAAGTCTGCACTAAAGGAGACAGGTTCATCCATAGTCTGGACTAGATATATGTTATTTTATAATTAAAAATTTTATGCAGTAAATTCACAAATAAGTTCTTTACCTTCGTACAGTGACGTGAAAGACATATTTTAATTTTTGAACGTAAGTTTTAACGTTTACGGGTATTCAATAAAATATGTAGAACAATGAGGCCACATATCCGGCGCGAACGACAATATGACAGGTTCCGTCGAGTTATTCCGAGCCGCAGTCGACAAAGTGAAGATTACTACGATGGAAGAAGGTACTATAAGATGAATAAAACGCGTAGTCACCGCGGTGACGAGTATAACATTTGTTTTGCGACTTGACAGCTGAACTGACAGAAAAAGAAAATAATAAATATATCCATGAATACACATATCACATGAATTCCAAGATTCGCCTTATTTACCTACTTTGGTACATATGTCTATTTAACCTCAATGATCGCACTGCTTTATTTCTAATAATTATTAATATTTTTTTTGTTTTTTCTTCGTTGACCGATAATATAATAAAGCTCCAATAAACAGAGATCATTTCATAAATTGTACAGGACTCTCTTGTCAATTCACGAATCGAGCCTCTGGATTTATTCCGCGGTCGCTTGACATAACCGGGGCGAGGGATTGCGGTCGCCGCGTGGCTACCAGTCACCGCAGAGAGGATAGAGCGCCACGTATTCCTGCCCTGCCTAGCGACCGCATCTCTTTCACGCCTCGAAGAAAAATATGTAAAAATTTTATTTTAAAACCGACAAATACAATTATTAGGATTTAATAATTAAGTCAAAATATATATTGTTGTATATAAATTTAAAAAAATACATTAATTAACTAAATCAAAGTCGAACTTAAAGAAGTAATCTAAACTTCTTATAATGTTTGCGTTTCTTTTTTCAGTTCTATGAATAAACAGTATTTTATTGAAAATCTGGTCACATCACCGAATACGATAAAGCACGGTGCTGCCCTCCAGTCACAATTTAGGGCCATCACCGCGGCTGACGCGTTGAGAAATGAGGTGAACCGTCAATATATGAAAATTATTCACGTCTCGACACCGTGTGACCGACGACTTTCTCACTCATTGCAACCGCTCTGCGGCTGGCCCGGTTTATTGTTTGCGGTCGGAACACGAGGAGTGGCTGTCGGCCGAGTAAGCTCGGGCCAGAATTACGAGCCAGGCAGCGACAAGGGCCATGACTAACGTAACCATTTATTATTTTACTCAAAACTAGAGATCTATTCCGTGGGCTACGCTAATTTCTGTACGACACTTTTCACTTCTGACGTCCCGCGGAGTACTCTTCTTTGCTTTATAAACGAATGCCTGGTTTGTAAGATAATATTCAAAATGCACTTGGGTTTAGGCATTGTTCAAACGAAGGGTTCACGTATAAGAAATGTTAATTGAATACCAGAACACGCGTCGATAAAAAAACAATTATCAATAGTCAAGAAAGATGCGCAAGCTGTCTACGCGTACTCGCAACCGAGGAGCGATCGAGCTAGCAGGCATCTTTTCGACTTATATATGTGTGAGACGTATTGCCCGTGCCATCATCGCCGCGCTACTAGGCGCTATCGTCAGATTTTTTTTATTTTTCACACATTCTTTTGAAATTGTTACCGTGGCTTGCTCTCTTTCTGAACGCGGGACATTTCGGCGTCCCGAAGCTGTGCTTGGGAACAATGGGTTAGGTTAAGAACAGGATGGTCCCGTTCAAAACGAGACGAATGATCACATCAGCCATGTCACATTCCAAATCCGATCCTGATATTTCCCGATAGTGAAATCATCAAAAAATTCGTTCATCTGTATTGAGGGTGCTATAGAAAATCAATTTGTCGCATTTTGTTGTAAAAAAATAAACCCGAGTTATTTTATGACCTTAAAAAATATTCATATTACTAGATTATAAACAATAGCTTGCTGCTAGGCCCTGCGGGCGACTATTGTGGCGGCTGCGCGGCCAATAATGGACGCTACGCGGTCATCGGTGATCGCTGCGCAGTCAGGGTCTCAGTAGAATCTATATTTCAGTGCGGAATTATATTACTTTAGACTAAATATAGATTCTACGGAAGCCATGGCCGCGCAACAGTCACTATGGCGGCCACAATAGCCGCCCGCGGCAGATGCTCAATTTACTGGCAAATTACACTGCATCCAAGACGTCCAGACAGTCATAGAAATGGATGAGGAAACGCAATATACATATAATAAGGATTACTATTTCTAATATGGAAATTCTTCAAGTAATAAAGTAAAGTATTTAAAATGTAATAGTGGAATGCAATGAATGAATTCAGTGCGCTTCAAATACATAGTTGAAAACATATTGCGACACATAAGTTCAAGGGAAGATGCGGATTCACTAGTTCGTATGCGTTTTGAGTATTATATTAAAAATACTGCGTGTTATTTCTAAATAATTCCGCGCACGTGGACTTTAATACATAATAGTATAATAAATAAATTTAACAACAACAATAATTACAACTTCACAATAAGAATGTGTTCTCCTTAATAAAATAATTTTGTATTTAGTCACTAGACTATGCAGGTGTACGCCCCTGCTATTTTACTTGTAGATTTATTTATAATATTATAAGTGCACTAGATTCTCGTAAAGATTCACTGATTAGGAATAAAATTTAAAAAACAGGTGCTACAAGAGTCAACAGTGGGTTACTATCTGGAATTTTGCAACAAAACCGAGAATCGTACTGATAACTTTGCGAAAGAGACTATATTTCCAATCTTATCTCAGATTATCCACCCATTCGTCAGATGTCCCTACCGTTGCAATAATTGATATCGTTCAAGTCATCAGCTCTAGCGACGGTTGAGGGCTCTTCTCTTTGGTTTTATCGAAAATTAAAAATGTTATGTAAAATATAATACATCAAGATAAGATAATTTCATATAATATATTTCATTTTTCTGCTTTAGTGTTGTGACATATTTTGTATTATAATTCAATTAAAACTTTGTTAAAAGAAAATCTATCAAATAATAACTTTTCTGAATTTTCCAACCACAATGTCGAGATTGTTACGATACCCGGATACTGAATATTCTGCAATGCGCTTTTCGATGATTTAAAGACGGGCTGATTTATATCCCAAATTCTAAATCAAAAGTGAAAATTGTCGGGAACCCTGCTGACTCGAACCTATTAAAAGGGATTTAGTAGGATTTACTCACTAATGAATTGAGCGAGTTTACTTGCGATAAATTGGGATAAGTGGGAGTACAGTAATTTGAGTCAGTGAATGAACACACGGTAGTGTGAATTTGTGCAATATACCGTCATATTAACAAATGACTCAGTGTATGTACGTATGTGCTGATATCCGGCTGTGTTCATAAAGAATTCCTAAAGAATTATTGTATTTTATTTTTAAACTGTAAATAAGAATGACGAGAAACTAATATGTTTTGTAAGCTTAATTTATTTTTCAAAACCAGCACAATTATTCAGTTTAACACGAGAATTTTCATGTTATCGGTTTTGTACATGTATTTTTAATAACAAACAATTTTTAAACAATTCAAGTAAAGTTTATTGCGTCAAACGAAGTACATTATTTTAATTTTTAAGCAAAGTAAAATCGTAAAAAGTACCATCACACCGTTTATTTACGCCGGGGGGATCTCTGCCTGAGAGGATATAGCGCCACTTTCTTCTGTCCTGACACACAATTCTCGTCTCATCCACATTCATACAAGCTCGCCAATTATTTAGGCTTCTAACAGGACCAGTCTTCCGCGGACATCCTCTATTTCTGGTGTCATCAACACTTGCGTCATATATATTTTTACCATTCTCTCCTCGTTCGTCTGTTCCATATGGCCAAACCACCTAAGTGAACCTTTCTTAATCTCATTCTGTCATAAATAGATCATTGAAGTGACACGAACGAGAAATTTAGACCAACCCACAAAATGTACAGGTTCTGGAGAACGTCAGTTTACACGAAATAAGATGTTTGATGTGTAAATCTAAAATAATCAATCTAGGCGAAGTAGGCAAAATTTATTTATTTATTTAATAATGCATTTTCACATAAATATTTTATTATAAACGTAGCCTAACCCCAATTACTATCGAATTACTAATCAATTAAATTCTAAAGTGTTAGGACGGGTTATCTATATTAGTCGAATATAATAAAAACGAATAAAAAATGGAAGATTTCACACACGACTTGAACATTTTCGATAACAGGTCTGCGCAGGTAGTAAAATATTTCCGCAGCTGTGACACCTGCACAGCGCGAATCAGCGACCGTAAAAGGTCGAAAATGAGCGAATCGACATTAGTTTCCGCGCTGGCCCTCATTCCTGTAGAAAGGAGGTCAACAAACAGCGCGCGGTGGCGGTGAGGAATGAAGGTACTCGGCAGAAAGTGCCGTCTACCTGGCGGCCATGGGTGGCCATGGGTGGCCGCGCCTGCCGTGGCCGGAGACCGTCAGACCGAATATCCCAGACCCGTAACACGTAAGATTTGCTCGTGTTGAAATGTTTTTTTTTTCTAAACATTTGATCAAATGTAATGGTCCATTGTGCATAGAAAGAGACACGATGAAATAATTTTTTTTAGTTTTTTAGTTTAGTTTAGTAGTAAAAATTTAGTTGAGATACATCTCCTAGTTGAGTAGAGTAGGCCGCGGTCAATTGTACCAGGGGGCAGTAGTACCGAAGCAAATAACTCGTAAATTACACCCTGTCAGGAGGCGCGTTTGACATGTGCACACTCGTCTCAGTAGCTCACGCGGACGGTTGTATTTGTAAAAGTAACTTTTTTCGATCAGATAGATAGTTAGATATTATGATTTATGAGCTCCGTTTTTATCATTTTATTAATCCACATATTTCTTTCGATATTTGTGTATATTGTACAAAGGCTTTTGAAACGGTTGCGAGTAGAGAACAATTTAAATTCTATATTTTAATTTGAAATTGTTGTTGTTGGGGGGGGGGGGGGCAGTTGTACAATGTAAAAATTTTTTTTTCGTTTTTTGTTGAGATTTAAATATGTTCAAATATTAATATAATGTAAATGTAAAAATAAAACGGAAATTAACAAAAATTGTAAGAATTCTGATTGGGTTAGATAACATTTTGTAATATTATGTTTTATGCAGTGAAATCTCTGAACTACAATTTTAGAAAACAATAAATGAACTATTTATCTTAGCCAAAATTGTGCCTAAATTCTGTGTTTTAATTAATGGTTCAACCGGGGTCGGTTGTACCATTTCCCTCGAAATGTTTATAAGCTTACAGATGTATGAAATTAGAATATAATTATTTTGAAGATAACTAAATTGTCTACTATTGAGAAGATTGGATTCCTATATATTTCTTATAGCAACGATGCAAAAAATTGCAAAACGCATTTTACCCCGATCTACCCTACACGTGATGAGATTTTGATGTGGAGATAAATCCAGAGATCAGCTCGAGATTGTTAGAAACTCGAACCAGTGTACACGACGTACGATCTGACAGCGAAATTTGACACGTACACATAAACGTCACTTAAAACCACCATAGATCTCTGAATGTTAGATGTAGGCAAGTTATTAAATAATAAAATTAAAATAAGGTATTAAATTACATTTATTTTGATCTGCCGCTAAGGAGATTCAAAATCACCCAACTGACAAACTAGCGTGACATTTGACAAGAATACGAAAACCGAGAGTCGTTTCCAAAGCATCTCCTGGGAGCAAACTCAGTATCTCGGAAATTGTCTCGAGTCGAAAATCTCTTCCGTCAAATGTTTGATAAATGCTAAGTGCTGGCCTACTTCTGTCTACATGTACAGCACTCGAGACATCCGATGCAGGCACCACTCATTTTGGTAGCTGTAAAGTAACTTAGAGGAACCTCGGATTTTTCACAGAGTTCATCAGGGTGTGGGTCTCTCACTGGGAGATGTCGCTACCAGCTAACCAGCTGCCGAAGAGTCCTGATTGAGATACTAATCTTCCTTTAAGGAGCAAATTCATTTTTATCAGTATGGCGATTTCTCTTTCCTCTCTGCGAGGAGATTGCATCTCTTTGCCGCACCGTCCCAAAGATGACAACAGATATATATATATATCTGTTTATTGTATACTTATTAAGTCAAATCAATATTACGTATCTTGTTTACCATACTTGAGAATAATTTATTTATGTATTATGTATGAAGGATACAAGGCTAGAACGGCGAACATCCGAGAAAACCGTTTTTAAAATTATTTATTGTTGTTATTATAGTATTCTGCAAGCTTTATGTTTCCCTCTAATTAAACTATGCTAAACTGATAAGAGTAACGAGATATATTAAGATACAATATTATTATACGCTGCTGCCGAGAGCCACTGCGTACACAATGCTATAACTGCTATAATTAGACTGGTTTTATAGAAAAATAATGATAAGAGGTGCACGGGAGTAGGCCATAATAAATAATAGCGAGCAACTGAAAAGTACATATAACTAACTCAATAAAAACTGGGCTATAGCACAAGCAAACTTTAAATTCCTTCAAACTTTGACGTTCAGCGTTCTAGCCTTTTCTACCTTTCATATAGTACGTTTATTTTGGATGCACGTACACCTTATTACACAACATTTATACATACTAAAAATATGTTCAAAAATGTTCCAAGCTGCTTCTGCCTGATCTCAACCATGTCAGAGATATAAACATTTAAAAAAATCATTGCTACGTGATTATTTCGATTAATTGAAATATTTTTGTGATTCCAAATTATACATTGAATAATATTCGTCGAACTGCCAGATTGTTTTTTGTTACATGTTTTAGAGCCTGAAACAAAAATACAGAATAATTGTGGGTCAATTTCGCAAATACTTATTTCTAACTTGAGTACTTAAAGCTTAATATGAATTTGTAAAAATATGATATGTTCCGTAACGGTACAGAATTTGTACATAGGTATACCTCGAACATTTTGGACTCATCATTTAGTCAGGTAGGTATATTGTGGACCAGGTCTGTTACACCTGAATATTTAATGTTGTCAATAATTGTATCTTACTCTTAATTAATCAAGGTTCTTTTGTTTGAATAGTGAATGCCATAAATAGTAATATATACATCCGGATGTTTATAGGAGCACCAGATCCTGCAGGCTGCTCCGATATCATAGTCGCTTCATTTCCCTGGGCGTTATCAGACTTGCCCGGCATCAGAGCCACCCTCCTGACCTCCCTTATCGGTGCCGGGGGGAACGACGGAACCCGAAACGTTCAGAGCGAAGTTGGCCAGTCAGGGTTTAACAGGAAAGGATATGACTAAAGAAAACAATGAAATGCATCATTTCAAAAATGTCTTTGGTTCATTGGAATCCATCTAGGTAAATATTTGTCTTTTAATTAAACATTTCAGATAACGAGCGGGCCCCATCGGCGCCATCTGTCTGCCGTCGAGGTTTGTTTGATCAGGCGATACCGCACCGCACTTATCAGCACTTAAAGAACAATTTGGTGGCAGCAACTAAGCATACCGACGCGGGTAGTGTGTAGCAAGTTTGTGATTTGACATTGAATATACTGATAACGTGCATTGTGTAGCACGATTTATCAACAATTTGTACGGTTGCAACTTCAGAACCTAATGCGATGGCTCCCTTTCATTATTGATTCTTTTAATTTCTATACAAAATCAATACCATTACGGTGAGTTAATTAATTGTCGTACAAGCGGTGTTGCAATAATAATGCAGTTTGGTTAGACGAGAAATAAATGCGTGGAACATCGCAGACTTCATTCAATTTGTATGAAAACTTTACAACAGAATAATCGTTGGACATTTTTTTGGCAGTGTATTAGTTACTGTTAACATTGCATTGCATGAATGGACTTTGCAGCATATTGCGGTAATTTAGATAGAAATCAGTCAATCGATAACCGAACTGCTAAATAAATGTATATTGATTGTAACTCGATGCAATTGATAAGATGATAAGAGTGTCATCACATTTTTGCGAAATAGAAATAGGTGTGGCTTTATCGATATTTTTGCATCAATAGATCGGATCGATATTATCAATAATACATTTATTTAGTTATAATTTAAAATAAGGAATTAGAGGAGCGGTGCCTTTGTTTTAAAAAGTAACGATGTCCAGGCGGAGTGAGGGTGAGATGTTTACGGGTTGCGAGGGTAGGGTGGCAATATTTTCCTCAGGCTCTACTGAACAATATTTGGAAAGGATACCATTAAAAATATATATATATATATATATATATATATATATATATATATATTTATTATACTCATTTATATCGGGGGGAGGGGGGGGGGGGTTTCCTACGTTTTGCGCAGTTCTAGAGAGTATATAAGTATCGATTATGTATAGTACGATGAAGATTTTTTTATGAAATGCCAGAAAACATAAAGAGGAGAAACTAAATAGATTTAAAGTGATAAAAGTTTTAGTAAAAGAAAAGACTTTAATCTTGTTTATATTAGAGCATGTATGTATAGGAGTGGAGTATGCAGTATATTAGAATTAAATAAATAAATAAACAATGCAATATTCGGTTTAGATCGGTCAAAGGGTGTAGAATTAATCATATAATTAATTTATACGTGTATGTCTACAGAAAAAAAATGGTAGCAAATCAAACCTAGACGAGCGATATCTTGTTTAATAGATAGATATAAGGGTGAAATTTCCTTTGCATCAAAGGACTTTACAATATATGTATGTATAACGGGAATGTAGCAAGCAATCTGGTTTAGAGTAGAAAGATTTATTTTAAATTCACGCCGATTTCTACACGCAAACAGCGAGTTTTATTTTATAATATTATGTGTGGTGGGTGCACTCGTGTTATTCGCGCACGGCTATGACAGAATATTTAAATATATAAGCGTGCATCATCCCGTGAGCATATCGCCTCTAGAAAGTTCTCGAATGACCGCGTCGCGTAATTTGCAATGGGAATGCGGCCACCTGGACAAGCGGAGAAGCCTGCGGTCGACGCGTGAGGAGGTGCGGTACTTCGGAGAGAATCGCGAAGATCTCATCATCAGCAGCGGCCGATGATGGATTGAGAAGTGATGTAAAGCATCTCAGATAGTATCATTTGTACAGCTGACCAGGATATGGAATACAACTTGACTTCTTCTCGTGGGCAATGCTTCTTATAATTTTGGAATACGGTGTGTGCATAAAAAATCTTTTGTTCAATTTTAAGGACCGATGCTGTTATTTATGCGCCGGGGGAGTAAGGCTACCGGGAGGGCCTAATATTACTAAGATTCATAAATAAGTCAAGAGAACTAATGATAACTCTCGAGAAAAGATGCATACTCATCGTAAAAGCAGGGGAAGATAGAAAGCAGCAGATGCGTAGGATTATCATGGCTGTGTAACCTCAAAAAGTGCTTCAATGTCCAAAATGTTGGTGATCTTATACATGATAAATAAACATACTGCAACATGGTCGCCAACCTTTGATAGAAGGCAGCACAAGAAGAGGAAGACTTGTTAAAAAATTGTTTGTGCGCTATATTTGTTGTGTGCGCTATGATGCCAAAACGTATTGCTTGCGCACCCCCGCACACATCCGTTTTGGTCCAGTCTTAGCTCGCCTGACCCACTTTTTAAAATTGATTTGGATTAGCGAGACCCTTGTTAAATTAAAAAATATATACCAGTACCATTTCGTGTGTCTTCCAACTCAAGACTGATAAGAATATATCAAAATATGACCTTAGTAAAAATCGTTAGTTTTCGAGATATTGACGCTTTCATGAAACTTTATTTCACAATGAGCGTCTTTGTAGTAAGCCTTTGCAGTAATATAGCAATATATATTTTTTATTTATTTATTTAAGAGTTGTTTACCCTCGTTTCGATTCGTCATAATTACACACATTTTTATTTATTTTATAGCAATATTTAACTTCTTTTTCTAAAGTAAAACATAGCAAATGTTATACCATTTTAAAAACTACACTAAATGAGCAACTTTTTAAAATAACTTGCCAGATTAACGTAGTACTTTTTTTTTACAGTATGAAGAGTACAAGTTGGCTAATAAAAAATAATGAACTCATGAATCTGGATAAAATGTTTTTTTTTTCAAAGCTATAGCACTATTAGTTAGTTATTAGACTGTGACCAATACCAGGGCTATTCAGGATTGCGTAGCAAAAATTAGAATCTTAGAATATGGAATTTTTTAACTGACACTCGAAAAACTGATCTAAGGTGTCAATTTTTACGAAATTCATAAAAGTGCCAACATCTCGAAAACTGGCGATTTTTTTACTAAGGTCGTATTTAGATATTCTTGTCAGTTATGTGTTTGGCCTATCAGGACACCTGTAATATCGGCAACCCTGTTTCTGATAATGTTATCCAAGTACGAAAAATCCTTTACTTAATAGTTTTGTTGTTATTCATGAGTGACTAAGTTTCAGCCTTACAGTAATCATGGAGTTCGGGCATTTAAAATCATCAACTTCTTTTAATCAATTCAATAGCCCTAATCGGCGGAATTTTAACGAAAACATCCGATGCTGCAATTACCCCGTTGGGACCGCTTGTCATCCCTGCGGTAGCCATGGACAAATTTGTGGAACAAGGGCTCGTCTCTAATGCAAAATTAAAAAAAGGGCTTCTGCATATGACATATGGATAACAAGTGCTACGTGGATTTGTTTAATTAAATAGTAAGAATAAAATTGGTAGAACAATAATTATATGTATTTTTATGAAAAAAAACTAAAATGTGTTTTTAGACATTTATATCCACTCGCGTATAAAGAATGAATTCTTGCTTTGTTTTCGACGATTTTTGCTTTTCGGCGATGGTACGCATATTATACATCGATGTTTTCATGGTTTTCGCAATATACCTTTAGAAATGATTATAATTTATCTCAATTTTATAATCCCATTTCTCTCTGTGGTGTATTTTAATAAGTATTATTAAGTAGTCTATATTAATGTTGCGGACCCTTTTGGACCCCTATCTAATGTGGTTCCCGATGTCGCCACTGTTCACCGGACAAAATGATATATCACAAAGTGAACTATGATCAGCAAACAAAGGTATATAGACGATGTTTTAGATTAAACTATCAATAATAACAGACCTGGAGCCTGGAACTCACGAGCCGAGCCGACATAGTCGCGAATACACAGCCGAGCACAATCGGATCTGCCTGTATTTTGGAGCTAATACAGTGGCTTCTAGGTATTATGTTTTAAATCTCTTCGCTTTCTCTGTTGCTCCCGATTGTATTTCTACTTTCTCGGTGATTCGAGAGCCCTTTGGAAAGCGGCCTTCCCGACTATAAATCCAATCCAAATCCAAGTAACACCAATCCGGGCTCGAAGAAGGGATGCGGCGCTCCATCATCTCCCGCCGCCCCTTCCTTCGGGTAATGACACAATACAACACGCCGAGCTGAACGGAATCGTTATCTGCTTCCCGTGCCGCGGTCGCTTATCCGCCTCGGATCGAAATGTTTCCAAATTACGGGTTAGGCTGAGAACGGATCGCGAAGAATGGCCGTCATTAAAAAATATAGAAAGGCCTCGATAAATTAAAACGTGCACGTAAATAATGGGTCATATCATTTGGATTCTGTGCGCCGCCCGGCCTCTGGGAACAGGGTTGCCAAGCTCGAGGTACAGCAATAATGAAAATATTTTTTTAAATATTTTAAACACCGTACGTCCATATTTTTAATGTAAACAAAGTGGTTTTATCAGAGGCTTCGCGTGTAAAATATGTCACGAAAATGCCTAAAAAACACCGGCACTAATGGAATAATATGAAAAAAATTCGAAGCATTTCATAGGAGATTCGCGGGAGGTGATATAATACACATACGAGTCGTTTATTTTCAAACCCTTCAAAACGGATTTTTAACAAAACCTAATTTTTTGAAAATACGGAGTATGAATCAATACTACGGGAAATGTAAACAACATCACAAACATGTCGATTTTGAGAAATTACGAAATTAAAATTTTTATACAGGGATTTGTCACTCACATTATTTTATCTTTTTGGTACAAGCTAGTAGCATAGCGCTAAAAACTATTGGTCAGTTTCATTACTGAGCCGTTTAGAAGTTAAGTACTCAATTATAGAGGGTTTTGTCGCGAAACTTAATCTTGTTTTTTCTATTACTTATATTATTATTTGTGGAAAAGTATGTAAGCCAATCGCAAGTATCACTTTTTCCAAGTAAAACTGCATTCAAATATACATTTTTTTCATTTTTGATTATAGAAGGGTTTGGAAGTAAACGACTCATATGTGTTAAATCTCCTACGAGAAAAAAAATATGTAAGAAAAAAGTATATATGTAGAGGTGGCGTGATTCATGCGTTCGAGACGTGTAACGCGTTTTTTTATTTTGATAAGATTTCTTACTTAGCATAAACCCAAAAGAAATGTACGAGTGAGAAGAGAAAAGAGGTATGAGTCGAGTATTGAAGGAAACAGAGGGCGTCCGTGAAAGAACCTATTATGATCAGTTAGGCCAGATATTGAAGGATAGTCCGTTATAAGCTTCAAAAACCGCATGTATGTTATATGTATAAAATATAATCATTTTTTGTCCAATTATTATTAATTAATAAGTTCTATTTTTATAATATACCGATATGTTAACAAAAATACTACTTTGCTTAATATATGACGACGTAAATACAAATTTATTTAAAATTGGTACAATACAGTATGGATGTATACATACATTGTTTCAGTATACGTATATTAAAAATGCCTTGTAATATAAATTGGCGACTAAGTGTTCGTTTTGATGAACTGTGAGATACATGAAGTGAACTTGTTGACGTGAGAAATTAATTGTATTTTTGACTATAAGAAAACCTGTTGATTTTTGTAATTTATTTTAGTTTTTATACTTCTTAAACCTAGTTATTTGGCAAGTAACAAAACAAAAAATTTGTCGAATAAAATATATATAAACCGGTAAAATCTTTCCGATTGACCGTAAAGCTTCTGACAACCCTAGCTGGGAGGGGCTGTGGACAGTTAGCTTGAACTCTAGGTAGGTCGGAGGTGTACACACGCCGGAATGCGCCGGGTAAAATCCTCCGAACTGCAGAGCCGCAATTTTTTGAAATTGAACGTCAAATTACACAGCACAAAATTAAAGACAAACGTCGCGTCCAAGTCTCGTGAAAAACTCGACGCGCCTCGGGCAAACCTCCGAAGCCTGGAATGTAGTCACACCGCTTGAAACTTATTATAATAGCGCGATACACATCGATGACACGAGAAGGCAGACAGCGCGTGAATTGTAAACAAATGTGGCAGGCTGACCTGTCACTGCCGACTCGTTGCCCAGCTCGTACAAGAAGTAATCCCAATTGTTTTCCGTGGTTGACACTGTGCTCCGAAACCACAACACACAATACACGGGTCACGTGGACCGGCGAGCGATTTTGCGCAAGTTTGTCTTGTTTTCTGGGATAGCACTCGCGATGTGTCGCACCGCCGGCGCTTGTCGCGGTATTAAGTTTTAACTGTAGGCGTTTGAAAGATTACGTCGTTTTGCGTGAATGTTAAACGTCACCCATTGCACGCACGTGCCAGACGGAGTTCGCCGTTGCCTGATCCCGCGCACTGCACACTGCACTGAGCTGTCGAGTCTCCGTCAGCGTACCGCTTACCGCTCGCCCGTTGCCGAGAATTCTAGTTTTGAAACTTTGTTTTTTACTCTCCCGCTAGTGGAATTGTTGAGCAGCTTGCGCGCGCCGCCGCAAGATGGCCGCCGCGCGGACGACGTCTCCCATTGGCTGTATTCGATTCCGGAAATTTTAAAAGTTTAAAAGACAGATTGTCGCTCGTACGTAGGTAGAAAATTGTTTACAAAACAATACCGGTATTACTATATCGCCATTTATTTATTATATTATTAACTGTTATTAGTAATGTTTTCTCTTTCTCGGATTGCAGAATAGTTGAGCGGCAAGTAAGCAGGTAATAAATATATTTTATTGAAATGTGGAAGTTGTATGTGTACGTGTAATAGCATTTCCATAGCATGATTTAAATACACAAATGTAAAAGTCAGGCACCCACCTAATCTAAACACAAAAGAGTTAATTTTGTTAAATTGATTTGCAATGGCGTCATAAAATTCAAATGACAATTAGATACAATTTTAGAATACAAAATTACTGACTTCGAAAAATATTTTTTAAATATCTTCGTCATAATCTGGCTTCTAGTTGAATAGTCAGGACGCCCTGTATGGAAGGCAAAGTTTGTGGGTTCGGATCCAACTGATGCTACTGTCTTCATAGTGCTACAGATTCAGCTTGGTATCCTGATCTTCCGCCTCTGCATGCAAGCTCCGGTTCTCGACGATTGTCCGCCAATACAGCAGCTCTACTCTGTTCCCTTCTTTACGGCGCTCTGCCGGTCTTCCTACTCTTCTACCACCTGGGTCCATTAAAGATTTTTTTGGGATCCGCGCTTCCTGTATCACACACACGCCGTTTGTACTATGCAAACTTATGTGGTGGTGTGATTCCAGGCTATATATTTTTTTATTATTATTATACCGGCGTTTATACGAATCAAAAACCCGAGTAAATTGCTAAAATGTACCGATTTCTTTTATTTATCTTAAAGTAAAACGATTTGGTAGCCGAATGGGTATGCGCGCGGTGTTCGAAGATTCCACACGTGGCGCGCACATTTGGACCTCGCATCACAGGCAGTGCTGAAAACGGTGGTCTCGTTATAATACTTAAAATCACTTTTCTTTTAACCGGTATTCTGTAACAGGTTTTCGAACCTATTCTTTTTCCAGAAGTAACAGTGATTATCGTCCAACTATTATGTTCTAAATTTGACACTTATATTAAACATGTATTCATTCAGTTGCGTTTCGGATTCTCGGATTCGGATTCGGATATATTGTAGTTTACTCAGTATTTACCCCAATAAAATGTCACGAAAAATGTGTTACAATTTGTATAAATATGAGATGTAAATATGACTTGTAAATATTGCAATTATCCTTGACTAATTAACAAACTAATATCTAAAACAGCGAAGGTAATTTTTTTTCCATGAACGCTTCGAAACATATACCCAATCTAAAATAATACAGTCATCGCATTGATTATTCCACGAGTATTGATTACATTTTCAAAATAATACGTTTAGAATTATTTCCAATTTTAATAGCTATAATCATATTTAAAATGGATATCTTACGCATATGATATATAAGTATCATTCCGTCATATCAAATTTGAAATGCAACTGAAACATTATATTCGAATGAATCGCCAATAGGTATACGGATTAATGTGTGACACACAGATCATCAAAATTATATAATACCGTTTTGTTCTGAAGGAACATTTTCAAATAGCAAACAATTAGTAAGTTATCAGTCATAATTATAATCAAACATATCACAATAACGATTTAACTTGAACCATCACTACCGCGCGCACTGGGTAGTGTTTGCACGGGGGTGGAGGAATTCCGAGAACGGATATTGACCATTACACTTTGTTGACTGTGTTATATCAAAATCGTGTAAAAACAGAATTAAGTGTTCTTGTGTGTAGGGTAAGGCATAAGGCAATACTGTACCAACACCGCCTCTAGCAGCAACAAAATTCGCGCAGTGAGCATCTGTCACATTGTCACCGACAATGAGGTAACAAATTCTCTCAATAAATAAATAATCGTTGTTTTCTTATAATTTTCTGTGTACGTTAGGTAGTTTTTATAACAAACTTATTAATGATAAATTTATAATCCTTCTTAAATATTCATTCTGTAGTTTTAATACAAATTAAATGTATTAATTAGAAAGATATACATATGAAATCAATTTATCGAAAAAATATTTTTGTTGCTACCGGGATTCGATCCTGGATCTCTTCATAATTAATACATTTAATTTTTATTAAAAATATCACAGAGCTATGTTCTGAAAAATTACAACTGCACAATAAGAATGTGTTCGCCTTAAAAACATTCTGTAGTATTTATATAGTTATTTACTCGAAACCAAATCGTAATAGTTTTATTAATTGTTTTCTTATGTTTATTAGAAATGAAAATATGCCGTGTCCTATGTTTTGGAATCAATTATTTTTTTCGTAGTTCCATTAATTATATCGATATCTACCATACTCTTCAGCATGGTGAAAAATAGGATGTGCGTCGTTTTATTAAATTGCAATATATGTAGTAGATCGGAAGAGATATTACGTCATCTGTCTCCCACTTCCATCACTGCTTTTGGTATCTTCACGTCTGAGGCAGATGTTCGCCGCCCGTCAGGCCCACGTTAGGCCAAAACAACAAACAAAAAACACGCTTTTGTTTTTGGAAATAATAAAAATCTAAGAATTTTTATTTTTTATTTCAGATCTCGCGGTGGGCAGCCGATACATACAATTGTAAGGTCCACATCAAATCAAATCAATACACGCACGAAATAATTAAAACAATTAAAACTGAGGGTATAGAATACTGTTGCGAGATCTGCTTGGAATGCTGAATTGTTAGAAGTCAAAATGATTAAAAGTTGCATATTGCCGAGATGGCTGAGGGATTATTCTCTTTAAAACTGAAAGATCGAACGTATATTGGTGACAAATTGTCTGTGTCGGGTAACATTAAGATCGTAAGATATTATTGGTGACAGATAAGCTGATGATATTTTATGTTCTTTGATTTGATTCTTTTCGCAGCTGATGATGTTCTACCTCAGAAAAGTGTCGAGACCAGACAAATAATGAAAACGATCAGTGTGAGAATGAAAAAAGCAATAATGAGGAAATTTTTGATGAACATGAAAAGTCAGAGGCAATAAATAAAAATAGCAAAATGGAGTCGGAAACCAACAATATGAAGGCGGTTTATTGGTACAATTTATCTCCCCGTCTATATGCAGCTAATGATTCTAAAAGACCCGAAAGCTTTAGACCTAACACATAATGAGAGCTGACCCCGTCTGGTGGGAAAAGTCTAGAAGAACGGAAGAGACAGGTAGACACAAAAATACACAATAAATAAAATTAAAATTGATTCTCGGTAATCGCTGCGTATCTGGAGCCGGCGCTTAAAGAAGATAAATCCAGCCATTCTGAAGCAACCAGAAGCCTGTGATTCGATGACGTGTTAATGAGATGATTAATCTTTCTTTTCACAAAGATGGTGGAGGCGTCGCAATATGAATCATATATTAAACAGATCTCGTTGTAGTACACTGTTATTTGTCATATAGCGCTGCCGGATAATGTATATGTACAGAACACGGCAGTATAATCAACATGAATTTAAATTTAGTTATACATAATTCAAAATAAGGGATCTGTTTTGGTCGAGGCACGCGTTTTCTACTGGACACAAAAATGCTAAAGATATTCCAATACAATACAAATATTTATTTATTAATATAATTTCAATCTGAAATTAATTACAATACTTTATAATGACGATTAATTTACAGATACGACTATATATATATTTTTAAATCTCATGTACGCCCTACTAGGTGAGCTCAGGGCAGGTGGTAAACATTTAATTGTAAAAATAACACGCACAACCGATATTGTTTTATCGTTTATTTATATAAATAAATAGTGAAGTTGTGTCAAGCGTGTGAAGATAGAGAAGAATGAGTCTAATTTAATTATCAATAAAATATATTGTCAACACGTAGTAAATCATTTTAATAATGTCAACTTCCTCCCCGATTTTGTCAATACACATTACATTTTTAAAATAAAATAAATGAGAAATTTAGTTCAGTTTTACATTAAATATAGACAAAAACTGAACACTAGCAATCCGCCCCGAGTGCACATTTTGGTTTGGAACCCACTTTTTGAATTCTTCAGGACGAAACATTTTGCAAATTCTCTTAATAATATAAATAAAAATATAATTTAAAATGGTGTACCCATTAAGTATAAAAAATCAACATTTAAAATTTGAAACCCCCCGAATAAGGTTTGTTCTGTACGTCGATATAATTATAATACTATTGGAAATACTAAATTAATGTATTAATTATAAATATATACATATAAAATCAATTTTGTCGAAAAATATTGTTTTTGCGTCACCGGGATTCGAACCTGGATCTCTATTTCCAATCCGGGGAAGTACACTACCGATTGTGTTATAACGCCAGTATTTTTCATGACAAATTTTCGAACCTATATGTTACATTTTTCAAATTAACACATCTGTCGTTCCATTATTTGAAAGCCATCTACATTATTTTTACAAAATCTCAAATACCTTTGAGTAAACCGACTGCAGACGCCAGAATTATCAATTCATTTTTATTAAATTTTGGACACATTGATACAACATATATTATTAAGGAAAACACAATATTCTAGATAGCTTTCGATGAGAGCGCCGCTCGCACCAGAGAGTTGGTGCTGAGTGCTAAGCTCCAGCCGCAGCTTTACGACCGCAACTCGATGTCTCAGAAACGGAACAAATCCATATATACGGCTTTCGGTAAACATTGTAGACACGTTGCAATAACGCGCCAATCCGAACACTATTCTGTATGAGTTGTACTGAATTCGGAGACGGTTGTACGTCACTTGGTTGTATTTAGACCAGAGCTCGCATGAAAAGATGCTGGTGAAGAACGTTTTAAACAGAATCCTCTTCACCTCCTTACTGTATCGGTAGAAACACCGTGACAGTATATTTGCACGAACCCTCAACAGTCTCCTCTGCCGTTCTATATCATCATCGTCTTGTCCATCTTCATTGAATATATGGCCAAGTTATTTGATTAAATTTTGAACGCTCAATTTCGTTTCGTCCAGCCACGCGGGAGTTGTGCGCTCTCGCTACCCTGTCGATAAGTAGTAGTAACAGGAATTCCTTAATGGAAAATCCATGTTACACAATCACGCCACACTTTCGTGCGGGAGCTAATTAAACCAGCCCAGCAGTGAGGAAAAGCGATTTCCAAATTGTTCTGAACTGGGACTAGACTTTCATACTTAATATAAATCTTTAAACTGTGTATTTTTTATTGACTTATATATAATAGATGATTTCTTTTACGTACATTGAATACATGTCACATTATTTTTTTTACTATTTTCTAGCTAATCTAAGCGCTTGTGGTATGAAAATGATGAAGCACTAGATTTGATCACTAGGCGAGTGCTTCTTTAGTATAAAAGAATATCTGAAGAATTAAAATTGGTTGCTTAGAACTTAAGGTAGGCGACAGACCAGCAGACTTAACCATAACGGCGACGTCAAAGATCGCACTCCGCAGTGCCTGCGATCGTGAACTTCCGAGTCTCAATAAGCCGGTATTGATGGTTTGGTGGGAGTGGATCGGACTTTCATCCGAAGCCCCGATTTGATCAGTTGCAAAAGGAGTTTGGAGTTGTTCAGGACCTTTCTTAGAGTCTGGGTGTCTAGATGGGAACTGTTAAGAGGCTCTAACTGGGACCCCTAAAGTTTCAGTGTTTTCTAGTGTTTATTTGAGATGAGAACTGCCGACAGTGGTGCTCTGAAGACTGGTAAGATCGTTTTTCTTTTTGTTTCGTCCTTTTCCTTTTCTCGGGGGCGTGTTCCTTCTCCCCGAGGTTTCCTGGCAATTATTATGTTACTTACTTTGTGTTATTTGCTCCTCTTATTTATGTTCATTTCCCAAATATTTATGTACCGTTCCTTTCTATTTATTTGTTTATTTTATTTCATTAACGTCATTTGTAAAGTAAATCATAACAAATAAAAGTCGGGGACTGTGAGGGTTTTTGAAATGGCAGCTGTTCGGCACCGTCTTGTCTTATAAACGATCCTGGGTAAGCGGTGGGTCCACCCTCGCAGGCCTGTAAAGCGGAAGAAGAAGAACTTAAGGTACAGGACTTGAGAAAAAAAAACGCTCCAGTCACTACTACTTGGGGCTAGCACCTTGGACGTACCGATCGATGAAGTTCACATTGATCCATTTTTTTTTTTGCAACAATAGAGTTATGCACCTATGAATATATATCATGGGGGTGGTTTCGATATTTATAGAAAAACATAATCAAGATCTATAACATTATTATACAATACGAAATTTAATAACGAAATAATATTTTATAAAAAATGGAGAGAAAGTAATCAAATTAGAACTTGGGAATAAAACGACCAATAGAATAATATTAGTTATTTATCATTTATACATATTTATATTTGCTGATAGTTTTTGTCAGTTGGTTATACAGTCTAGGAGCAATGTACGATGCACGTCTCTGTCCTAATCATATTTTGGACCGTTTTAGAATAATATGCTCATTAATTTTGCACCTAGTCTGATAGGCGTTGTAGATTGATATTTTTTCCTTTTTGAAAAAAACTTGTCCATTGCGTTCTAAAATTGTGTCAGCTAAAAATGAAATGGTTCTGCTAATTTACGTAAAACATTATTTAAATGTTACAGCGGTTAACTGTAACACAATAACAATAAATAAATGTAACTACTAACTTTAAAAAAAAAACATTTCTGTTTCGGTTAACATTTTGAGAAACTATTCGAATCGTAAAATCAGTGTATCTTGAATCAGAATTGATTTTAATAAATGTATTCAATATACTTTAGTTTGGTGTCGTCATTTAGCGAAAATATGTTTTCTAAATCGTTTCCCGAAATTCGAAATGAGTTTTGAATATCGCCCGCGCGAAAACTATCCGGCGTACCCGCCATTTTGCGAGAAGTTCGACCGGAATAGTCGAGTTCCACTTCGGAGAGGACGGGAACAGCTGATGCAGCCCTCGGGCAACAGGATCGCCCCCCTGCAAGCTCCTGTCCCCCTCGAGCTAGACCCTCCGACAACGCACAAGGTTGGACGGAGATTTGACCTTAAAAGGATGATTAGGTCGTGTTTTTCTTGTAAATTGTTTGAAGACTTCTGCAACGAGACATCGATTCATGGATTCAACCATATTGTGGCGCCGAGGAGGCATTTCTTAGAGAAGTAATATATCTGTTTCATTATTCAAAACTTTTTTTTTTTTATAATATTTATTTCTCCCACTGAGAAATGTCTCAGTGGGAGAGACATATTTACAACAGGCCTGCAATAAATGTAGTTTCAACAGGACGGTGCCACCTTACATACAGCCCGAGCTACGGTTGAAATTACGGGAGAAATTTTTCTCTGCCACATAATGTCAAAAAGTGGTGATATCGAGTGGCCTCCTCGATCACCTGATTTGACGGTTCCCGAATATTTTTTGTAGAGGTACTTGAAAGGAAAGGTCTACGCCAATAAGTCAACAATAATTCCGATGCTGCAGGACAATATTCGAAATGAAATTGCTGAAATAACACGCCAAGTGTGCGAGAATGTTATGAAAAATATGGTTAAAAAAGCACGCATTTGTGCCGCTGCCAAAGGCGACTACTTGCCCAGTGTCATATGTTATACATAATTGTAATAAGCCAAACGATTGATAAATAAAAACCAAATTAGAAAATTGTATTTTATTTTTAAGTTATTCAAATATATTATCGGCCTGGAACATAATATTCACACTGTATTATACAGTTGGCATTAGATTTCAAAAGAAACTTTATTTCTGCCGGTTGCTTTTCGCTAGGTAGTGACCATTAGTGGCAGCTGCGCGGCCGCGACCAGTGGTTCGTGAAGATAGCCTTTCGGGGTAGAGGCCGCTACGCTGCCATGGCTAGTGTTTCTGTAAAACCTACATTTCAATGTTGAAAATGGACTAACAAAAAAATAATAATAGTGGTCTTACCACAGTACAATTTAACTTACCGATCAGCGCAAGCAGGTACGTACCCTAATAGACATTTAAAAAATATTGTATATAATAGAGTATTTTACCGATCCGGCGACGTCCCACCTAGCAATAGATTTTATATCCATGTATTTCCGCTCCAGCTGCGAATATTTAAAAGACTGCTTTTGAATAATGCGGTTCATGTCTCGGCTACGTACAAAATTGTATGGTTACTCGCATTATTGGCATAATATATTGTGTATATAATGAAATCGATTGTCACAGGCTCCTAGTCCGTCGAACTCAATGACAAAAATTAAGTAATACTACAAATTAAATGCGTTTTAAATATTATTCACCACCACATAAGCATTGTTTGATTTCACAAAAACAATCAATTACTAACTCCATAGGCTGGGATGGTTGGCTGCCACCCTGCTGGCTGCGCTGGGCGCCCTGCAGCTGTGCCTGGAGCAGTGGCAGCGCTACGTGGCCAGCCCCACCGTGGTGGCCCTCGAAAAGGACTACAGGTAAGGATGATTGCAGCTGAACCGTCACAGCTTACTACTTATTGAACGACTTTGATTGGGAGAGTGATGATTTGTTTGGCTGAGGATTTGTCTTCCCGCGAAGAATGATCGTAAGTAGTGATCAGTCAGAAGTGGAAATTTAAGACACAACCCTTTACCCATCCTAAGACGGGCGTGCTGCGATATCCCCAATTTTTAAGTTAAAAATGATATAATTGTGCATTTATAATCTTTCTATTCTTTTCACTTATTCATCTTGTACTCCCGATCTTCGCCAAATGCTGAACTTAGGCCTTGCCAAACATTATCTGACTATCGCGTCCTAAGCTTCGACGATCAGATGTTGAATAAACAGGTTGTTGGGCAAATTGGGAATCTAAACTCGAGAGACAAGGAAGCAGTTTAAAGCGAGAAAGGAAAATCCTATATTCAATAACGGATGCAGATCGGCAAAAGAAAACGATAAAAATTGAAAACGTTCAAGTACAACATCAAACATATTTAATGTAATCTAATCATTGCAACTTAGGACATATATATTAATTTAAAGCTTATACAGCCGTCTTAAGACTGGCTACAGGCTAGTATGTAATTATAAGTCAGCAAAATGATTTTATTTTTGGTACGCTATTTGTACATGAAAGTATGAAACTCGAGTCAGGTCACAGACAGTTGATGACTTGTAACGTCAACAGGAGCTGGAACAACTCCTTCCTGGCGATGACGGTGTGCCAGGAGGTGCGCTACTCCAACGCGGTTGTCGCCTACATCGACAGGACATGGGGCGTCCGAGAAGGCGACCAAAATTTCCAGTCAGTATAACTAACCGAAAATATAAGTTATACAATAATCCGGTAGAATAGATGTTTTTATTTATTTTTATTTCATCCATATTAAATAACAATTTATTTTAAATGTAATACAATAAAGAAATCAAATAATTAGATATAGTGTTTGACTTTATATTTGAGTGTATTCACTGATGTCTCTTTATTTTCCATAATGTTTATGTTCAGTACGTGAACAAGACTGTAAATCTGACAGGGGTGGCTCGCCGATTCGCTTTGCTGCTCGGATGCTGATGTCTGCAGCGGCGTGCAGTGGTTCCAAAAATCCAAATCTTCATCCAGTGTCGATAGCCAAGTCGTGGAATTATACAGGGTCGGTCCAAAGTGTACAGCCAGGTCAAAATTCCAACAGAAGCAAGTCCAGGGTAAGCGGGGGTCAGAAATAAAAAGGCTTGTATGATGTAGAGAAGTCCAGCGGTGAAGCACACGAGGCAAGTAAAGTTTTCGCCCGCTGGACCGTTTATTTATATTTAAAATTCTCAACTCGGAGTGTCATACCCCAGCAAATGGCCGGGACCAATCAGGGGGCTCACAATTTCCCCGTGCCACCCCGATACGGTCCCGCGCCGACACCACCTGGCGGCCAAATCAGGAAACTTTGGTCATTTTTTCCGCCGTCCAGTGTGGGTCGGCAGAACTGACTTTCGTTATACATTTTCACACTTAATAATTTTATTCCACATTTCCCAGGCATCGCGAGTACTTTTTATTACAAACATGAACCTGCCTCGCGATGCCTGGCATATTACAATACGGGCGATAGCCCAGGGAATTTATTAACGCACCTCAAAACTAAAAATCCATTTTTTATTAGTACAGTGATTTTTGAGGTGCGTCAAACTATCTCTGGGCGATCGCCCTTACAAAATTCTATAGGTTTCTACATTCATTTTATTACAAATAATTTTTTATAACGAGATATATGGAAAAACTAAAGTAATTTTTCCACGCGGTGCCGGGGCGTGGCCTCGGCCGTAATCCGGCTACCCCCTCCCCTCGGCCGCTCGGCCGCCGCAGTGGCGGCGACTTTCCAGGGTCGGGGTGTGGTGGCCGCGCTATTGCCGTGAAACGGCCAAGTTCGGATCGCGGCATGCTTCTCGTTCAGGCCGGGGTGCCGCGGGCTTCGCGGCCGAGGCCCGGGCCGTCGCACGCTCGGGCCGGAGCGCCGCATTTCTCGCGGTCGCGCGGCTGTGCGGAACAGTTTAATAATTCTTTAATCATTCTCTCACCACACATTGTTCGCGATCGGTACTCTCACGATGCCCGAGAACCGTTGCGATAGAATAGTTATTGATGAGTTTTTTCGAAAACCGCCGTTTATGTAATAGGTTTTCATTGCAGTGTAGAGTTGCATCTTATATTTATTTATTTAATTCTTAATATAGTGCATACATAAGCACTCCTTATATATGCTCTAATATATACAAGATTAACGTATTTTATTTTACTAAAACTTATCTTTTATGTATTTGGTCAGTTTCATTTTAAATCTATTCAATTTCTTTTCCTTTCTTATGTTTTCTGGCATTTCATTAAATAATTTCATCGCACTTTACATCATCAATTTCTGAGATTTGGCCTTCTTCCTGAATGGCAGTCTCAGTCTATCCCTTCCCCTTGTACGATGCTCGTGCTCATGTTGATTTGTGATATTTTCTTATTGATGATTTTGTAAATAAATACCATTGTATTAAAATATACTTTCTGCTTAAAGGTCATCGTATTCAGATCTTTCAGCATTGGACTGATCCAAGTTACTATTTTTTCTGAGAATTATTCTCATAGCTTTATTTTGCAACACTGACAATTGTTGCATTTCTTCTTCGTTAGCCAAAAACAAAATGCCGCTGCAGTAGTTGATGTGAGGAATAATAATTATATGACCTGGGTCTACGGAATGACACGCGATGATATAAGTCTCGGAGATTTAGTTGAGATAAATCTCAGTACCGTATACGTAAGATTAGATTTTGATCTGCAGAGAAACTCGTAGATCACCGCTCGAGAGTTGTAGGATCGATCTATGTACGCGGCGATCGATTTGATAGCGAGGCGCGATACGGACTACCGACAACTATTTATTCTAGAGAGTTCTACAAACAGAAGGCATTTGATTCTGTTTTAACTAATGTAGGGGAGATTAAAATTCATTAAATGGACGAATAGACTGACAAGCACATACTAACTGAACTGAATAGACTGATATACAAGCACATGAAGTGACGTGCGAAACAAGTGGCAGTGCTTGAATCTCGAAGACTTAGAGCCCCGCAGACTAGACTGACAGTTTAGTCTGATCGAGCAGCTTCCTCGCACACCGAGCAAACTGAACTGTTCGATTGGCAGTTGGTGCGCAGACTGGCCGATTGTTTTTGTATGATTCTAGTTAACATTTTATTTTATTTTCATGTGTGATTATGGAATTCTACAAACTTACCTCCGAAAGAAGAAATGTGTTGAACAATATCTATATATATATATATATATATATATATATATATACTGCACGCCACTATATATATATAGTGGCGTGCAGTAGGTATAGATTTAGGTTACGCTATTATTAATAGGTATATGTAATACAATATAAGTACTTTCGTTTAACGAACGTCTTTTAACGATCCTACCATGTATTTATCTATAATTTTAGAGTTCTATTAATAGTGTTTTTAAAGTTGAAGTTTTATCGTGAAATAATACTACTTTCTTATCCATATTAAAAATGTATGGACGTTTTTAAGAATACTTTCTATTAATTTATTGTTTGAAAATGCTTCACCTAATAACTAAAGGAAATAATTATTATTCTTAAAGGTAGGAAATAGTTTTACCAATCCATGCACTAAATTTAAAGAACGATCATGAAATCAACAGGTTTAAAACAATAAGATAGTAAAATTCACTAATTAGTAAAAGAGGAAGTAGACACTTCAATGATTTGCACGCAGTTGTAACTTTTTCTAATATTATTCTGTTAAAAAACAGCATAGGAAACGACTCCATACAAAACGGATCAACCGAAAGGAATTTTCAATTCAGTAAATAGCCATTTATACGACTTGAGTAATCACTAGCTTAAAGACAGAACTCAGTAATGTAAATAGTACGATGCGGTGAATAAAAAAGAGCGCCATGAGTACAGCGGTGAAAGTTCGTGTTTATAGAATTAAGCAATTGAACAAGTCTCTACTGGTACACAGATGGCGCTAATTGCAAAATAATGTTTTTGGTTATGTTAATCCATTTTTTAAATTTATATTTGTTTCCCAGAATTTTTAGTTATGCACAGCTTTTTTGCTTGTATGTACTGCACGCCCCTGTATATATCAGTTTTGACCTGACAGCAGAAAGCATCGCTGATTAATATTAACACCATACTAAACCGACTAAACTGCGGGGATCTTAGTGTGTATAGGGTGGATCGTGAAAGCCGACGGTTGTCTGCAAAGAATCTCACGGGAGCACAATCCCTGTCGGCGTGTCTTCAGATTAGTAGAACTGATCGAGTGCTTCGCCTTGTCCAGGTACTATCTGCAGTTTGTGCAGGTTGTGGCCAACGCCACGATCACGAGCCTCGAGGGATTTGAGAAGTACGCCAACGACCAGACTCTCAAAGATGTCGACTTCTTCCAGATGGCTCTAGAGGTAACCCACCCTTCCAAAACATTATTCAATGACTTTTAACTGATGTTAAGTAATTTGACCTTAAATAATAAAAAAAATATAGACCAAAAATCATGAATGAAAGACACTGCTACTGCAACTGCATTACTACCGTACGTAAA
Organism: Eubasilissa regina; assembly: GCA_022840565.1. Taxonomy (NCBI): domain Eukaryota; kingdom Metazoa; phylum Arthropoda; class Insecta; order Trichoptera; family Phryganeidae; genus Eubasilissa; species Eubasilissa regina. The sequence goes on along the minus strand of JAINEB010000021.1, from coordinate 1,902,519 downwards.
AGGAAAAAATCAACCATCCATTATAAACTAATGTGACCATACGTCCCGTTTTTAGGTAGCTTATTCCGTTGTTCCCAATCACAGCTTCGCGACGCGAAATGTCTCGTTTTCAGAAAGAAAGCAACTCATGGTAACAAGTTCAAAAAGATAGTGCCTAGTAGCGCGGCGTTGACGGCATGCGCAATAGGTTTCACACATTAGTAAGTTGGTCAGCTCGCTCGCATCTCGGTTGCGAGTACGCGTAGACAGCTCGCGCATCTTTCTTAACGTCTGATTATTGTTTTTTTTATCGACGCGTGTTATTATAGTCAATATAAATTTCCGTAAAATGAAGCAATCATTTTTTTAAATGAGGTAGTGGAGCATGTCAGAAATGAGCTTTTGTAGTATGTTAAAAAAAAACAAGATCTCCATGGTCTTTGAATTTTTTCAAAATGTGCAATACTTTCGGAGATATTGGCGTTCAAAGTTAGACTTGTTGAAAAACGCTCGGATTACCGTGTGACGTCACATCGCTCGTACGTGCGAGTGATGTGACGTCACTAAGTCACATTCACCCGCCAGAGCGTATCGAAGCCCGCTCGCCCATATTAAAGCCTAAAATCACTGTTTTTTTTTTTTGTAAAAGTGAATACGGGAGACAAGAAACCAATTTTGATCTTACTTTTTAATGAATAAAAGAGGAATACTTAATATATTTATAACTTATAAACAATGAATATTCAGGGGGCCCTTCCATTTTACATTGGGCCCAATACCTTTCTTCTATTTTGCATTGGGGACCAACATTCCTAGTTTCGCCATTGATCCATAGCCATAGAGAATTTGTGGAAAATAATTTGATCGAACCCATAGAGAAAAATAATGGGGTCCGTGTCCACGGACCCTTGAAACACTAGTTTACACTACTCTAGTTTTCCCCTAATTTTAATTGAAATTATCTTAAATATTAATTAAATATATTAATTAGAAAGATATACATATAAATCAATTCTATCGAAAAATATTGTTGTTGCGCCACGACCTATGTTCTGAATAATTACAACTTCACAGTAAGAATGTGTTCTCCTAATGAAATTATCTGTTTGGAAAATAATGTTTTACAGATATCCCCGCCTTTTCGAGGGCTGATGACCTGGTTCGACAGGAGCATCAACGTCTCCTTTGTGAATGTGATGACAGAACTGGGCGTGTGCCACACCATCAACTCTATCGTCTCGCGGGACCAGCTCATCAGGTATCCGATGATTTAAAGATGGTCATTTTTATTAAATTTAAAACAAATTAATTACCCTGGATTTAAACGTATTTATTTCTTAATTATTTATTATTCTAAAATTAACTAAAAATATAAAACATACCATCTTCAGTTTCAAAAATATTAAATGTCAATTCAAATCGTCATTGAACGAAAAGGAGTTAAAGCAGCGGTTCTCAAAGTGTGCGACTAACTTGTAGGGATGTGTATAGAATAGTTTGATCTTTTACATTAGGATTTTTCTTTAGTTACGACTGGATGTCCTCCGAGACCTGATTCAAAATTGTGCAGTATGAAGCGACTTCGGGGCTAATTGTATCAATATGTATTTTATGACCATGACCTAATTGATCAACTTCGATAATATATTTCTAAAGTTGGAACCGGTACCAGAAATAACCGAACAAATGATTTCATATTCATCTGGATCCTGAGGAGGGGCGGGGAGGAAGATGTGATGGTGGCGATGTCCCCCCCCCCTAATTTCAGACAAATTTATTTTTATCGCTCGAAAATCATAATGTGTTTTATCCCCGTGCGAAAATTTTTATATTAAATCAAAATATTTCTGTCATGGCAACAGGCAGCTAAACCACAAATGCACCAAAAAGGTTTACTTCTCGAATACTCGAATGATTTCGGGAAGTAAAAGCAATAAGAGACAGGTTTATTACAATAATTAAATAAAAATTATCGCCCCCCCCCCCCCCCCCTCTAGAAAAATATCGCGCTCCTTTCGAAAAATTTCTAGATCCGTCGGTGAACTGGAATTGATCAATCAATCAACGTCGCTAAATATCGTTCTATCCGGCACCTCGGGCTTTGTCCTTCTCAACCGGCCGCTCTGATAGGCTTCCCTTGGTCACCGCCTGGACACAGTGCCACACAAATAAGACGATGGTCACTGAGTATAATTAATTGCAGACTTAGTCAGGATATCAACAATCCGCCCTCTCCGGAAGTGGTAACGTGCCAGTACATCACCCACCCCTGCTACATGAGGGTGGAGCTGTATGAGATTTGCAGTACGGTGAGCGAATTTGATCATTATTTCACTCGTACTTTGATTTGGGAGCTAATTATAGTTAATGGGAACATGTCAACTCAGGCAAGACTAGTGTTTCATAATGGAGTCCTGGTACCGACACTGATGTATGGAAGTAGACTGAACACTGGAAATATGATCACTTAGGCGTATATGTGGCAGATCCATTTATGACAGAGTAAAGAATGAAGAAATAAAAAATTAATGTAGAGCTGATCTTAATAGTGAGTAAGATTAAGAAAGAATCACTTAGATGGTTTGGTCATATGGAAAGGATGAACGAGGCGAGAATGGTAAAAAAAATATATGACCCAAATGTTGATGGCACCAGAGGTAGAGGACGTCCGCGGAAGACTTGGCACGACCAGGTGAACCAGATACTGAAGGATGGTCCTGTTAGAAGCCTCAATAATATGAGAAGATGTATGAATGCGGATGAGGTGATAATTATGTGTCAGAACAGAAGAGTGTGGCGCTCTATCCTCTCTGCCTACCCCCGCGGTGATGGTATGTAAGTAAGTGATGGTAAGTCCATCGAAACTGTAACAACATGCTTACAATGTGTGCTTAATACAAAATTTTATTTCTTAGAAAATTCAATAAAACAGACCACCTAGTACTCCCAAGCCGACCCGACATCGAAATCACGAAGTTATCGAATTCAGCTGCTGAGCCTAATCGGATCTGCCAGTTATTTTTCAAATTAAAATAGTGTTTCGAACATTATTTTTTTTCTCTTTTTCTCAGTGATTCAAGATTCCTCTAAAAAGCGGAGCCTCTCGCAGATTGCGCGACTCTATAAATCCACCATTGAACGCATTTTATGTGTCGCCAAAATATATCGCCAAATATATAAATCTTTTATCTAAATAAAACGTTGTACTACTCAGAGTATTATTTTTAATTAAATAACATCATATTCTTCATCCCCTTTATCCTAATCGGGTCGGGGTAGCTTGGACAGCGCTTGTCCTTCATTTTCTCTAGCTGTGCTAACTCTGTAGTATTTCACAAAAGCGATTTAGCCACCATTTATTAATTAATGAACAATTTATTTGTTATTACCGAACCTATTACCTAAATATGAATGGGTGGTTCGGGCCAGTACTACGCCCACTCCCCGTACGATCTGGCCGACCTGAGCACGGGGATGGTGGCCCGCCTCTGCCCCGGCCAGGACGATAACACGGACTGGAAGGTGGTGGAGACGAAGGCCTCGCATGACGTCAAGGCTCTCTCGGTGGAGCAGAGGAAGTGCAGGTTCCACGAGGAGCCCGACGGGGACAGATATCAGGTAATCCAGTTTAAAAATGAATTCGTAAATGCATTTTACCTAGCTTTGCAATCAAACCGACGCGCGTCGTCTAGTAGAGAGAAACTTAATTAATGCAAGTCATTTCATACATAGTTACTTTAAATCGACAACGATACGAAACTATTATGGAATTTTTTATCGAAGTAAAGGGTAACCAGCGGAAAAATTTAAAAAATTAAATTGTAATTGCTCTTAAACCACGTAAGCGGGAGGGGTGTTGTTCGACGCGCGTGATATGCGGATTTGCCAGTCGCAATGAGTCACTAGTCGGGAGTGCACTGCGCGTTCGCGGTTGAGCTAGCTAATGATTTCTGAATGAAAGCATTTAGCCAGATGTGCGAAAAATTCAAGAAATAATCCACATTTAAACTAACTAATTTACTCCTAAATATTTCCAAAATAATTCATAGAGATCTATCTTGAATTTGACTGTACGTAAGAATATTTTGCGGGCACCGGGAACCACTAATCGAAATAAATAAGATTGTCCACCAATTACAGCGATATTTTCGTATTTTAAAATAATATTAAAAAAACGAATACAAACTAGTAAATAATAATGCTTTTCCGATTGGTCTTAGGTCTACAGCAGTAGCATTTGCAGAAGAACGTGCAGAAACAAAATCGCCCTCAAGTTATGTGGCTGTCGACCGTACTTCTACTTCCAAGAAGGTCATTTTTACATATTTACTTTCTATCTAATAAATTTATATTTACAATACTTGCAACGTCACAAACCAATAAAATCAAAGTATAATAATACAGCAAGTAAAAAAAATAATCATACTACACTTCTCTTGAAAGTGTAGAGAAGTGGACTGTATATTAATAAAAATTATTGTTTATAATAACTCACATATAATATAATATAATAAAATAATAGCAATAGCGATATAAAAATATAAGTTTAGGAGGTACATGTTCCTTTTTAAAGTGTTTTTTAATAGTATTTATTAGTTCTTTAATATCATTAATCTTCCTGATGTTTTCGGGTAAGCGGTTAAACATTTTTTTCCCTAGGTGCGTATAGTGGCGTTGGCCAAATGCTGTATTTATTCTTGAGTATGAAAATACAAATTTAAACCTAGTACAATTTTCAGTATGGATTGAATAAATGTATAATTTTTTTATGGATAAAAATATTCAGATTCTTAAACATATGCATATTCATTTTCTAATCCTTTTAACAACTTGACAAGTTAGTCGGCATCTGATGAATCCTATATTGATCTCCTGAATGCAAAACATGATGGCGTTGAATGGAGAATTACGTGTGGTTACGGTGACCATTGCTCGCAGCCGGACGAGCGTGCGACCCGGCGGGACTGGCCTGTCTAGCTCGGGAGAAGGCGGCCCTGCTGAGGCTGGTCGGTTGCTCCTGCCAGCCGCAGTGTGTGGACGCCACCTTCGAGCTCTCATCACTCAAGGAGTCCAGATGGTCGGTAGCGCTTATCCTCTTCCAGGTTCTATGTCCAGGGTTGACGAGATATTAAAAAATGCGGTAGAAAGGTACTGACGTTAATTGTATATCCAAAACAACTAATGTCAGCACCTTTCAATTACACGTTATATTAATACCTATGTTTGTTTCCGTGTCACGATAGCCTTGACGACCGACTGAAATACTGTATATCGGCGATGATAATTTTAATACAAATTAATTAATTAACTAGAACGATATACAGAAAAAATATTTACTTGTTACTGGAATCCGAACCTGTACCTCTTCCTTTCGTGCACCATTTCGTTTATATTAATTTATAACATTTTGTAAATTTGTCTCAGATCAGACTTGTCTCCATAATCTTGACTTCTAGATTATAAGAAAATATATTTCGTGTATGCAAGAATTTTCCATATTAAGACAATTTTGTGGCACGCGGAAAATGAATTTCTTATAATGCTTGTATTGTCTTAATTATAGCATAATTCAGTTTATTAGTTTTAATTTAGTATGAAGGTCACATTTAAGTAATAATTTATAAAAAGTCTAATCTAGTATTAAACTTCTGATATAAATGAATAATAAAAACCCACATTTATTTAATTATTATAAAATATTAATTATTTTTGAAAGGGAAGTCTTAATTAATTTTGTTTATAATTTAGCTGGAGGGGAATTCCAATTGAGAATGGTTCGGTTATAGGTCAGGACCCTTCGGCGCGAGATCATCCATAAAGCTGGGCATCCTTCCCCCGCGGTCCCGCTACCGCAGACAGATCTTGTTCTACTTTGAAGATCTCGTCGGTGAGTTTGCGAAGGGCGACATTCTATTAATCACACCATTATACCCACTCGGGAACAGAAATACGATGGCAAGTCAAAAAGTATCTACATTTTTGTCTCGGTACCCATCTAACTAAGCTCTAACTAAGCTAACTAAACTAAGCTCGTCGTGAATAATTTCATGGGCAGAACAATGAGCGATGTTCAAAGAAGAAGCTGCTTCATCGATGGAAACTCGCCTACTCGGGCTTGCTCAATCTTGTCGTCTGTGGTGGAGGTTGACGGACGTCTTGCTCCCTCTTCACACTCGTCCGGCCACTTAAACTTCTCGATCCGCAAAAAAACACTATCCCCTATTGTGATAAAAGTCTACGATGAATTTCAGCCCCTTTCACACCCTCCGACTAGAGAAATCGAATCACTGCTCGTTGCCTCCTCGGTGAAAATTGCTAGCGGAGCGAAAATGCTCACATTGTAGCAGTCGGAAGGCAAATGACGCGATCGGCATCAAATTTCATACCAACACTAAGTACTCATGCGCAGAATGCAGTATGACAACCTTGAAGGAGTGTTATGGCGAAAGTGTAGATAATTTTTGACTCGCCCTCGTACTTTAACGTCCTTCCTTTAGAAATATGAGCTATTTCCTATATCAAATATCATAGAATCACTACGTCTATCTACTAAGATGTATTATAAACTATTAAAATAAATTAGAGCAAGTAGTTTACAAAGGTTATAATGTATAGAGGAATAAAATTACAATACCCAGTAGGTGCTTAAGACCCGTGTCCACGATCATCTCTCAATGAGACTTTAATCTCTGAGAATCAGTAACCGTACCTACGCAAATACGTACTGGATGCGAGCGAAACACAAACAACGATGATTCATAGATCGCTTCACGCTGAACATTGTGCTGTTTATTATTAGGCACACTAGAATCGAATCTCCGAGAGAAATTTTATCAGTGGATACGGACATTAGGAGATATAAAATATAATATTATTACACCTCAGAAAATATGGCAATATTTCCAGATTTTGCAATAAATGTCTTGAAAATGATTTTTAAAAGGGCTCGGATTTAATGCCATGCCTGAGGACCTTCATCTCTTAGCAAACCTTCGCCACACATTAACACGTTTCAGTTTCCTTCGGCGGGGCGGCCGGTCTCTTCCTGGGCTGCAGCTTCCTCAGCGGAGTGGAGATAGTCTACTTCCTTCTGGAGCGTCTGCTGCTCTTCATCCGGAACCTAGTGTCCGGGCGATTCCGGCAGGTCGTCAGGAGGCCAGACGCGGCGGCCACCGATGCGGACAGCGACGCTCCTGACAATCGGGAAGACGACAGATTCGTCTTTAGAAAATATGTCAACTGAAATATTTAGTTTAGAATACTTAATTTATTAAGCACTGCTTATCCGCATTATTTTAGATAATCTGCAGCTGTTAAAAAATCAATTGAATATTTTATTTTAAGCTCTTGATGTTTTGATATAATTGCATTTTAATTATCCAATTAAATATAATATTTAGTCACACTTTCGATGAAAATTATTAGAACCATGTAATGTTTACCATTCACTGTGGAGTTAATTATATTGATTTATGGTTGTATTCATATTTATTTTTATCTTTTGAATCCCCGAATCACCGAAAAGATAGAAGTGAAAACAGGAGTAGCAGAAAGTGAACAGAAAAAATTAAAAAAATTAATTCCATTATAAATAGCTAAAAACCACTTTATTGATAATTAATTCATAGATAATTTAACGCCGACCGTACCGATACCACTGTAACTTCATTAGGACGGACGCACACTAACTGATCCATAAAATAAAATACATAAATAAATCAATTACCGGGCAATGGCATTGTCTCAGTCGTGTAAATGGAGGGTGTGAGAGAGTAGATTAACAGGGAGACATTGAAACGCAGTACGTTATTTGCTTAATTTAATTGGTTATTAATTCTATTAATTAGATTCAGTGTTGAAGATTTTTAATTACTAACATTTTCTAAATTATCTAACCTAAGTCCTCTATTGTTTTAACGTAGAGTCAGACTATAGCGTATAGTCTGACTCTAAAAGATGGTTAGAAAATTCTGAAAAGTTATTATTTTGAGGTTCTGCATCAATTTTTCAGATAAGTTTTTCCGATATGTTTCTAATGAGAATTTTGAAAATTAATACTTGAAAATAAATATTAATTTAGTTCGTAATACCTACTGATAAAAGTGAGATTATTCAGCAATATTTTTAGTCGTGAGTCTTGCATTTTACGAAATCCATTGTGATATATATAGGCGCCCTCAAGTTGGAATATTTTATATCGATATATCGCGAATTTTTTTTAAATTATGACAGTTTTGCGCTCTCCTGACACTTTCAAACTTTTAATCGGATTAAGCCACCAAACCATAAAGCTCCTCAGAAAAGGAAGGAATCCTGGGCTACAGCCTACATAATTAAAATATCTTAAAATTAAAAACTTCGTGGAGCCTTACACTGCCTTTAAAACATTTTATCATATTGTTTTTTTATTTCTCATAAATTTCGCGGCACCTGGATGTGCGTTGCTAGCATGAAACATAAAAGGATGTTAAATTATCTTAACTTTTAATTAACACGCTAAACAAGATGGAAGATTAAAGATCTGTCTTCTATCTGACAACAGGCGCATCTATGCCTAAAAGCGACTACTGTGGTCTAAAATACCGAGTCGAAGAAGCAAATTGTCAGTATGTAAAACATTAACGTATTGGAATTGATAGACAACAGTTGTAAAAAAAAAGACGAAATCCCACCCTGGAATGCAGCTCTGTGGATGTGAAGACAGAGAGACTGATATTTCGTAACGTTCATATTAGAAATACATATTTTCAAAAATAATAAGCCCTTCAAATAAATTTCTATAAATCATTTTGTTTTAATTTTAATTTTGTTCAGACTAACTACGAATCGTCTTGTTTTTATTGTAATTTTATTAATAATGTACAAATTAATACTAAATTAGTTTACAATGTACCATATTAGATGCATTGTAAAGGCACTGTATTTTATATTTCTCTCACCCATAATTTATATTTTTTAATTAAAAAAGTAATTACCAGTATTTAAAAAAGCTTTATTAATGACAACAAGGCTCTGGGTCCAGGTTGTATCAACCAGCTTTACTCACCACCATCTATTCTTCACACTATTTACTCTTCAACAATTTATCCTGTGTGACACAGACCAGTACACCAACCATATATTCGCTGTGTGATGATTATTTTACAAAATAGAATACGTGAATTACGTACCTACCTAAATTCTAAATGGTGCACTACACAACTTTGCCGCGCTTTGCCTCACGTCAGGTTGATTCAAAACAGAAAAATGATAACATTCCTATTTCTTTCATGATTCAGCAGGCATTTTGTTTGTCATACTCGTAAATAGTAACTTTATTTTTTCAAGGTTATCAGAATTTTTTCTTGGATTTTCTCGAAATACATCTAACTTTTACAGAAAGAATTAAAAACTTGTTAAAACATGTCAACGGACGTTGTTTAAAAATATTTGCGCGACTGTCATCTGCAATGAGTGTTCCAAACGTCAAAAATCAAAATAAAATCCCAATTAAAAATACTTATTCCGAATCTAAAGCGATAAAAAATAATTCACTATTAAAATTAATTTTTATTTTTGATTTTAAAGTACTATTTTGAAGTCAATCGCACCGTTTGAAACGCTTTCTTCGTTTCATTGATAACCATTTTTGAGTTCATGAACCATGAGAATAAGAAAACATGGCCGCTGTGTTTGTGAGTTTCGTTTGCCGCAAACGTGGGATTTTATGCATCCTCGAGCGGCCGTTGCACTATCGATCTGTAACTCACAAATATAGTATTTAAGGCCTTAAATACATCAGAGACAGTTAAATTGATATATTTCATTCGTTAATACACCTGGAAGACCAGGTAAAACGCGACGCGAGTTGAATTTTAGTGAGAAGAGTTTGAGGTTAACTCTGTGATAGGTTTATGACATCGCTACAATGGACTCTCAACCATCTCAAGAGGTGACAGACCTTTTGAAACAATGGGAAGAGCAACATCCATCAGCCAATTATGATCCTATCCCCACGCTGACCAGGTAAATGCGAATAACATGTAGCTGTAAAAATATTTTTGGCCAGTTGTCAAAATTTGATTTGAGTTTACAAATATCGACACTGAAACTCACACAAAACACATTCAAAACATTTTAAGTCTTTAATTTGCATTTAGTTTAATTTATAAATATTTTCAGCGTTTCATTTTGTTTTAGTTGTGTAAATGTACATTTTCCCTTTTTCACTTCCACGTAGGGGGTAATCTAAAATTAAATCTGTCAAAACTATTTCATATAAATTAGCTAAATAGCGAAACGTTTCAATGATTGTGAGGTTTAATTATTTCACTTCAGGGTTGCCTTATTCGTCTAAGATCTGCGTAAAGTAAAATCTGCCCTGATTTACAAGGATATTTATACATAAAGTTTTTCATTTCTCATAAGATTTAGATATGTACCTACTTACATGTAGTAGTCGATTAAGAGCTGAAGCAATTTTTAGACTCACGTCTTTCCTCGGGAGGAATGTAATAAAATATATTTTATTGAATACATAAAATCAAGAATAAGCCAGATTGTCAAACTGTTAAATAAAATTAATATTTTTTAATGATACTCTGATATAACCATGAGTTGGAATGTTTTGATAATTGGTCAGCAAATTGTTTTGTATTTTTTTTTTTTGCCTACTCAAGTACGTTGAAAATGTTTAGAAGTAATTAATTAATTTAACTTCTAAAAATGAAAAATAAAATCTTAATCAGTTTTTTATTTTAGATTTTGTTTTAAACCATGCATTTATAGATATAGCGCATGTTTTATTGGTTTAAATTCAACAAATTGGCACTACTTTCCTTAATATATTTGTAAATGTGTATGAAAATTTCAGTAATATTTTTACCAATGGCAACAAAAAAAGATACCCGGGTGCCTAATTGTGACCGGCGGATTAATTTACATAGTAAGTCACCTCAAAAGTATGTGAACTTTTTGTGGTGTTCCATTACTATGAGAGATCGTGTATTTGTAAAGTACGTTTTTAAGAGACTGCGAGGTTGAGAAAGATATCAAGAGGATTGTGACTAGGAAATATGAATAATTATTTATTTAATTCTTAACATAGTGCATACATAAGCTTTTTTTTTTTACTTTGATAGCATGTCTAACGGAGTACCGGGTTTGAAGTACCCCTTGCTCTTTCATCATCTTGTATTAGCATACATAAGCACTCTACACACTCGCATACATGCTCTATTATAAACAAGATTAAAGTATTTTTTTTTTACTAAAACTTATCTTTTACATATCTGGTCAGTTTCACTTTAAATCTATTCAGTTTCTACTCCTTTCTTATATTTTCTGGCATTTCATTAAAAGTCTTCATTGCATTTGGCCTTCTTTCTGAGTAGCAGTCTCAGTAGATCTCTTCTTGTACGATGCTCGTGCTCATGTTGATTTGCATCAATTTTTTGTATAAATTCTGCCAATATTTTCTTATTGAGGATTTTATAAATAAATACCATTATATTAAAATATACTTTCTGCTTAAAGGTCATCTTATTCAGATCTTTCAGCATTGCACTGATCCGAGTATATCATTCTCAAAGCTTTATTTTGCTACACTGATGATTGTTTCATTTCTTCATTAGCCAAAAACAAAATGCTGCCGCAGTAGTTGATGTGAGGAATAATAACAGATTTGTATATTATTTTACAAGACTCAGTACTAATGTCAGATTTTCTTAGCAAATTTTTTGTCACGTATTTATTATGACTTCTAAAAATTTTATTTCAGTCACTTCCTTCAGACTTTTACCATCTATGATAATTGTTGGTGTAATTGGTATTCTTTTATTTCCATTGTGTATAAATTTAATTTTGTTTACATTTAGTTTTAATTTATTTTTCTTCAGCCATATTGCTATATTGTATATGTTATAGTTTAATTCATTCAGTATATGTATAAATTAATTGAACGCCAGTTATCGCCAATAGGAATTTCGTAATTGTCATCCGAAATAAGATTTAAGAGTGGAGTGTAATGAAGTTCTAGTGCCACCGCTAATATTGTATGCAAGTGAGGTCTGGGATTGGCAAAAGAAAAATGAAATCGAAAATCTATATATGATAAATATCTATTTAGAGTAAAGATTGGACCTATTAGGAGGGAATGTAAGTCTGTTTGTAACATATTGATAGCTTTGGTATGTGGAACGTACGAATGAGAAGAAGATAGAGGTAACAGGAATACAGAATGGCCAACATATACCTGGTACAGAATCAATGGAACATTCACACCATGGTTTGACATTACAAAGGGTGTCAAGCAGGGTTGTGTAATGTCTTCATGACTATTCAATTTGTATATGGCTAATTGTGTGAAAGAACTGGAATACATACATGTAGAAGCGAAAATGGGTGATTTGATTGTACACCGATAATGCAGTACTAATGTCGAATAATGAGTCTAGTGAGTAGAATGTACAATGTATGCAAGGAAAGTGACCTTATTATGAATGTCAACAAGTCGAAAGTGATAGTATTCGAGAAGGAGGAAAGCAAGACAACGTGAAAATACTTGTAGGTAATAAATGTTTAGAACGAGTAGGTGAGTTTGTGTATTTGGGAAGTATGTTTGATAGAAACGGAAAGGCTGAGAAAGATATCGAAAGGAGGGTGACTGCAGGGAATAAAGTGAATGGCGCTTTGAATGGAATTATATCTAACGGGAATTTGTCAACCAAGGCAAGATTAGCGGTGCACAATGGAGTCCTGGTACCGACACTGATGTATGGCAGTGAGGCCTGAAGCTGGCTGAAGAGGAACAAAAGTAGACTGAATGCAGTGGAAATGAGATCACTTAGGTGTATGTGTGGCAAATCTATTTATGACAGAGTAAAGAATGAAGAAATAAGGAAAGAATGTAAAGTTGATGTTAGTATAACTGAAATTTAAAAAAAATAATGAATGAGAACAATTTTTATGAAGGTGACATTAGAAATAAATTTTTAAAAGCGCATGTCAGTTTTGCAAAATGTGGACACCTAAACTGTTTATCAAATAATTAATTTCTTCTGAATAATGAAGGTGTGTGGCGACGTGGCGAGTCCAATATTAAAAACAGACTTACAGACATTTTAATTTGATTAGCGGTCAAACTCTCCTTTTCCATCAAAATTGAGCAAGAAATTAGAATATTAAAAAACTCGTGAAAAATAATGAAAAACTTTTAAATCTTCATACTTTCATAATTTTATTACAAACTATGAATAATAAGGTTTTACGAATTATCAGTGGAAATTAGTATGAAATTTTCGGGGATAACATTTTTGAAAAAAGTGCAAATTATGTGAAGCTATGAAATATGGGTACACGAATTAACCGAGTTTTACTGTATATATTTAAAAACTATCTCCAAGGCACATTTATTTTTAATGTTTGTGTTTGCCTGAATAAGGCGTTGCCTGAATATTGGCGTGTATAATAATAAATAAAAAAATAAAAAAAATACCATTGTAATTTTTGAAAATCGGTGCAGCTCTCCCAGGTTTCTTCACCATGGGTGAGTAATATGAGTAATGCCCGTCATTGTATTAGTGAGCTGCATGTGAGATTTGATCATATTTCTTAGTTTACAATATGTTAGAAACATCCTGCATCAATTATTTATCTACCTGTATCAAAACATTTCACGAGAATTGTAGAACTCTTTAAGATAATTAAATCATAAATCTGTCGCATAATTGTTGTGAAATAAACGTTTAAAATAATTATTTATGATTGTCAAAAAGCACACTGCGGGCGGCTGATAATCTGCATATATTGACAATGCGAAGATTGAGTTAAGAGAGTAGACGAGACTCATAACATGCACTTACACAAGCCAACAGGGTCAAGACAGAGATGTTGATGAGCAATTAATGTTGGAACGGATAGCATCCTGTAGTGAGACCATAAAGTAATAAGAAATGTATAATTTTGATGTCTCTGAAATTGTAATTGTTTACAACTTGTTTGAATGTATGCACTGTACATATTTTATGTTGCACAGCGATTTATATACATAACTGATTGTCACAACCTTCATTGTTCTCAGGTTGGCGGAGATAATAGAAGCGGAAACAGAAAACTTCATGAAAAAGGACCCTGACCCCTTTGACGAGCGCCACCCCTCCCGCACTGACCCGTCCTGTGCGCTCGGTCATGCTCTCAAGGTCATGTTCAAAAAGGACAACTTCATGACCAAGGTATTGGCAATTTCTCATATTGTACATTGTGCCCTCAGATATTAATTTTTTATATCTGGTAAAAATCAGTTTTAAATGTCAGCAATTCTCTTATTCATGCCCCATGATAAACTAATTCTGAAGGGACTGATCGGAGCGTAGCGTGTGTGATGTATATTTAGGTATTCGCAATATAAGGATACTGATGAGTGTTAATTATCGAAACAATGAAATTTATTAGCTTTCAATTTATGATAAATAAAATATTAAATCGGTCTAGTAGAGTTTGAGTTGTAACAAAATCAGGTGATGTCTGCTAGTCACTCTACATTGAAGCTGTATCAGGTGGAGACTAGCACATGCGCTAGTTTACTCTGTGTCGAAAACCAGAGAAAGTGCTTAAAGATGTTTCATATAAAACATGCGTTAATAAATATGGGTACATAAGTTCAAGTTCTTTAGAGTACTACCTTTATCCAGCTATCCTTCTAGTGGATCAGTGTCTTATATGATATTATTTGTATCTACCTAAATAAATTATCTGGTTACATGTCGTCGCTATTGGATCTGTATTTAGATATGTTACTAGAACAGTAAGAACAAATACCAAAGTAGCGAATATGTCGAATGTGTCTTTAATATCTCGAGGCTATGATTACTTAAATGTTTTCTCTATATGTATTCAATAACAGTATACAAATATATATATAATTTAAAATAAAGTGTACATTGAAATCATATGAATTTTTCTGACTGGCAAGTACAGTTTAGTACTCTGGCAAGCAAGTTTTTGACCATCTGTCATCTCGTGTAGTCAATCATCTGTCAAATGTTTATGTTTGTTCACTAATTATTAGGAGTATGCGTGTAAGTTTGGTATGTCAAAGCGGAGTATGTTGATGTAAATGTATCCGACATCAATTGGAAAAATGTGAAGATGATGTATGATGTGAATTTGATTTGTGTGAGGATATTGGATGCCCCAATAATCAGCTAAATACCCTCCCATTTTTGATGTTGAGGAGTATGGTATGTAGTGTGAAATGTGAATTCATGTTGAAATGTGAGGATGTATGTGAATATGTGTGTGAAACAGACGGCAGGTTACAAGAACGTAAACTATTTACGAATTGTACTGAATTTATTAGTTACTTGTATACAGGTAGAAGTACTGCTAGGTGCGCAGATTGTTATTGGTGGCAGTTTCTGGAGCTGTTGCTTTGAAAATGTTATTAGGAAGAGTAATCCCGACCGAGTACAGCTGGCCTCCCGGGAGTAGGTGTTGGTTCCCCGGAATGAAGTTCGAACCCCCAATCACTGGACCACTAGACTTACAAGTTCTTTGAAGACAAATCCTAAATTCTGAAGTTCTGGTTTAACTAAAACGTGACAAAGTATTATTTTTTAAATTTCCAGTTGGTGAACGACTATGTCCGCGATACGTACTATACTCGTTTGAATATCAGCGGACGTGACGTGCGAAAACTGAACATCGCCGCTTGCAGACTCACGCTAGACTTGATGCCGGGATTGGAGATGTCGGTTGTCTTCCAGGTAAATAATCCATCATGCTAAGAGTAACAAAATTTTATGTACGATCTTAAATACGAGCTATACATTGAATAGTTTCTTCTTTTGAGGCTTGTATTAGCTACTCTTGAACACATTCTTAGTGTAAAGAGAGTACATAATTTGAGAGCAATGCACTTGTAAATATTATTTAAATATGTGTATGTACAGTACAACTGCGTTAATTTAAACCCCTTTTATTCAAAATTTTCAAATACTTCCACCCAAATTATCAGTTTCATATTTAATCAACCTCTTGTAACACGAAAACCTTGTTAACATGTAGTACGAAATGATTTTCAGGCCCTCACATCATAAATCAATACATTTTTACGTCACATAATTCGAAAATTGTGAGCAAGTTATAAAAAATTAACAAAGCTTCTGATTTTTTGACCGTATGCGCCTGTGTGAAGCGTTTTTTATGTATTTTGCAATACCTGCCGACACAATGCGCGTCTGACAACTTTGTGTGCAACCTCCTTTATATTATGTCGTGATAAAATTGGGGAATTCCGGGTATGCTTTCTTCAGTTGGCTGCTTTTATATAATAGAGACATAATATTTGTGCTAATTGCTTTTACTTGGGCATGATTAAGATTGTTTTTTGCCTATTCTAAATTATATTTCGATTTTTTTGCTAAAACTATGTTTGTGTTGTTAAAATGTTTTTTTTTTAAATAATTGACTTTTCATTTTACTTCACGTATTTATGAACGATTGTATTTCTAATACATAACTGTTTGTTGTGTTAATTATCTTCATTCTCCTTGAATAACATTCTTGTTAACTTATCTTATTATTGCACATGAAATTTTTCAAGCGATCCTGAGACACCGGCAGAGGTATGCGCTCATTTGATGTGGTGGTAAAATTTGTATTGCGGAAGTGTCAAAAAATGAGACAAGGAAATATAGATAATTTTTTCAAACCGAAAATGCCTGGACAATTAAAAATGTTTAAATTTGTTGTTATTATTCTTAATTTAGTGTTATTAGTATTTTTTTTGATGATTGTTTAATTTCCTAGAATATTTGAAGGTAGGATCTTTATTTATTACGAGAAATAAATCTAATATTCACTCTAATTAGTTTCAGTAGTACAAATGTATAATAAATTAGATCAAGATTTTGTATTAGTTTAATAAATACTGCATTTTCGAGATGATTTCCCCGAAATATGCCAAAATATGTAAGCTTTTCACAAAATTATGGGAGTTTTTCATGACTTTAGCGATTTTTTGTGCGATCGCATCGAAAATTTGTAAAATAAAATTTTTTTGGTCCCTTGAATTTCAAATTAATGCGGTTCTACTGTATATAGCTTATAATAAACAATTTTCCCAAATCACTTAAAGATTGTCGAATATCTTGTCGTTAAATTGATGAAATAAATTATCCACAAATCTCCTCCCTGAGGAACATCTAGAGGATTTTCTCATGTTCAGTTTCTGCAGGATAATGAAGGTCTCATCCATCGCCTGTATGGATGGGCAGAGAACTCTGTAGAACCACTACAAACCTACGCTACAGGACTCCTGGCCGCGGCTATGGAGGTGCAGGACATTGCCGCACAGTTCAGGTATCTCTCGGGTTCTTATTTGTGATGTGTAACATGGAATTGAAAATTTAGACGAATTAATATTTGAAGTTATGGCTGTTGATAATAAATATAACTAATCTAATATACAAACTAGAAATTGTCAATAGATGTATTTAACATTTTTTACTATGCAGGGAACAAAACGCCCGGCTCGTGCCGCTCATGCTCCAGCGCTTGCACAAGCTGCGTCGAAAAACCCAGCAGGAACAGCAACCGGCGCAGCAGGCCACGCGACACTTTGCCCGGTTTGCCGCAGCTCCGCCTCACCCCGCGCACCACACACAAGAGGACGCCACCAGAAAGAGATGTGAGTTGGTTGCGTGTGAAAATCCTACTGTGTCTTATTCTATACCTTGTTCTCTTCTATTCAATGTTGCCCATCCAAGAGGGAATTGTGTTAATAAAATATATGCATTTTCTTTGATGATTAGTTTGTAGTGTAATATGAATTGCAGCTAATATTGATCCATTGTGTTTTCTGCCCGCAGTGAGATCTAGTGATGTCGGCGGAGGGGGGGCAAGCGACGAGGAGCCAGGGGGAACTCCGGTGAAACAAGCCACTCCCAACGACAACAGTTTCACCCCCACCACCGCTCCGAGTGAGTCCCTCACACCTACTCAGCCTGCTATATCTCATATTTTCCGATTCTCAGGACAGTCAAATCTTTCTTGATCGATTCTTTGTAATTGGACAATCTTTTTGGGATTTCTCAGGCATAGCAGACCGTATGTCACTGACATTATCTACGAAATGTCTAAATAGTTGAAATGTGTTATTTTGATTCTGAAGAAGCCTGTCTTCATCTTTTGCTGGACGATGGCCTCCCTTATTGCTTTCCACCATGGCTGTCATTTAGTATCATTTCTCAAGCAAAATTAGTTTGTTATAATGTGTTCCAAGAAAGTATTCTCTCTCACAATTTATTTTTATAATTCTTATTTCATAATAGTATTCTTACTCATAATTCAAATTATCACAAATGATACTGCCAATAAATATTATATTATCTTTATAGAATAGTGTCTTCTTTTATAGAAAAAAAAATACTAATTTAAAAGTGATTTAATTAATTACTCATAATATTTGTCGGTCATCGCGGGAGCAGGTCCGCTAGCCGAAGGCATGATGTCACCCCCTCGAGGGATTCCGCTGCCGGTGACCCCCAAAGTGCCTCCCCCGCCTGATACAGCCAGCAACAGCTCCTGGGCCGAGATGGAGACTTATGTCATAGGTAAGCGCACAAGCCCCGATGCCAGTACCAAGAGTCAATATCTTTAATATATCCTATGTCTATTTCTTCCTTTAACTATGAATTTAGGCAGATTGTTTTCAACATCACTCTCAGTCTCATCAGTTTTCCGCCTCCTTGATTCTTGACTTTCTGTTACCCATTTTTAATTATTCACCAGCAGCAGGTTCTTACCATCCTTCTTGACACTGGGCTCTCTGGCGAGTCTTAGTTTTCCAATTAGTCTTTCCCTTCTTAGATTTCCTTTTGGGATTCGTGATTCATATTGTCTATCTCAATCAGAGCATTTTTATATGCATCGGGCTCATTGTACAGACTCTAATATTTGTTTTTATACACAGATCACCAAATATATAGATATGAACTAACACAAATTCCTTGTCCCAATATTTTCATTTTGGTTTCATTAACGTGATCACTTTGGTACCACTTACGCAATCAAATAGCTCCGCGACTTTTAAAAAAAATATAACTCGATTGGAATAAAAATTTAAACGCTGACAATATAATATGCATATTGTAAAAAAGACATATTGTTTACACAAAGATTTAATCTACCAATACTTTTATTGTTACATAAATGTGTCATTGGATTTATTTTTCCACCAAGAATGTGTGTAGAATGCCCCTCATTCCACAACTAATATTCCAAACCCTCTCCTATATATATGTACACTTCATATCATGTCTATTAATTTACTGGTCTGTGGTTTTTATACCAGATTCTCCACATTTCTTCATCATTCACGAGTTTATAGATATGTCTCAAGCTTTTTCTTTGGAATTTATCCAAGACTATGGATACACTCCAGGTTTCCTTTAAAACACTACTTTACTTATAAATGTTTCCAGACCTTAGAATCCATAGAAGGGAGAAGTTTGTTTTATTTTTTACAACTTTGGATTCAGCATCAATTTGTGTAATTAACCCAATGTATATTTGTCCAGGTAATATACAGATCCACCCACCCACGGACGCCACGAGACAGATGCTTATCCTGCGCTACCTCACTCCCATGGGAGAGTACCAAGAGGTGAGTTTTGTTTATGGTCTATGCTCTAACTATATATTTAAAAAAATAAAGCAATTCTTCCCAAGTTTGGCCGAAATCCATCCATTGATTATCAGATTACCAGTCCTTGTTTAGATTTGATTGATGAAAATTCATCTAAATTTGTGTGATCAAAGATCCTTAGTTGTAAAGTAATGTTATTGACTCATGATATTATTGATAATTGTGATAAAAATTTTGTTGAATCGTAATATAACCGCCGTGTCAATTAATTATACAACCATTAAATGTTTGAAAACTGGCACAGTCGATATCTCACCTTTCCTTTTCAGTTTCTAAGTCACGTGTTTGCCGAGAATGCGCTGGAGTTGATTCTGGCTTATGTGAATCTGCGAGAGTCGCGAGATTCACGGCTCGCTTTCGAGGCGCTCAAGTACCTGGCCGCTCTGCTTTGCCACAAGAAGTTCTCCATCGAGTTTATCAACATGAATGGCCTGCAGGTTTGTACTGTGCGCTTTGCATTGGGGTCAGCGGCTTGCCTATTGAAAGATGATAATATAATATTTCAAATACTAAACAAAGTGACAGAACAAAATGAACTAGGTAAATTAATACATATGATTAGAATGATTTGGTTTCTTTCCTTGTTTGTTTTTTTTCACCATCACCAATTAAAATTAATTCAGTGTACATTGAAATGTGATGATTCAAATTGTTTTTGTGATTGAATGTGCGACGCAAATGTAACGATGATCGGTAACTGACATTTAAATGTTGGAGATTTGGTTTCTAGTGTTCCATTGAGTAGTCACCAAATTAGGAATAATCAGTTATCAATCATCGTCATGACTCGTGTCCATAAATATTTTTTTGAGATTTTCGATTCGAGGCATTCTCTGAGATACAGATTTAGCTCCCGTGAGGTACTTTGGATTATATGCACCATGTCTCAGGGATTCGTCGTTTTGCGCCTTTACGCCTCATGTCAAATGTCAGTCCATTGATGTTCCGTTTATCAATTGAGTGAATTTGAAATAGTTGTATTTCAATCCATCCATCTGCTTGTCTAACTTTCAGAATAAATAGTTGTAGGAGTCTATGGTTCTAGGTGATGTATTGAGTCTCATTGTTAAATCGAAAATCATGTATACAGGTTTGAGTTTTTGTCTCTTTCTACCAATATCAAGCTGTTCTCGGTTTATCTCCATATTAGAATCTCAAGATGTAAACACGACACTGAGATTACCCCATTGTATATCTTTCCGCAGACATGGGTCATTTCGATCCAACTTGATCATAAAATACCAGTTTAACTCGTCGCCGCTGAGCTAACCACATAATTAAAGCGATTAGCTGCGCTTAGAAGGTTAGAGAATTGAAAGTTGTCAATGATTTTACCAGTACATCCCACAAATCGCCACCAAATTATTATCATTCTCCCCAGAGGTTCCTGGAGGTGCCGCGTCCCAGTGTGGCGGCCACCGGCGTGTCTATCTGCATGTACTATCTGGCCTACTGCGAGGAGGCCATGGAACGTGTGTGCCTCCTACCGCGTAAGGTGCTGGCCGACCTGGTGCGCTACGCCCTCTGGTTGCTGGAGTGCTCGCACGACTCGGGCCGCTGCCACGCCACCATGTTCTTTGGCTTTTCCTTTCAGTTCCGCGTCATTCTGGAGGAATTTGATAACCAGGTAGGTTAAGCATAATTATCTCTTTTTCCCGCTATCGTGAAATGTATTCACATCAAGTCCGGTGATGACTTTGGAAATGTGACATGGAAATTCCGCTACAAGGAAAGCAGACTCAAAAAAATTATGGCAATCTACCAGTGGAATTATTATTGAAAATCTAGTAAACTTCTCAATACTACGACTTTGTCAGCCGTATGGTTGCTGTGAAATTTTGTGCACTGAAAATTATTACAGGCATATCATTGGTCGATTAGTATGAACGAATTTCAATTTCCATTATGGAATTTGATTATCCGCACAAACATTACCATTTTAAGAAATAATGCCGACATAATTTTAATGTATTTTTTACATAATGTAATGCAACAATTAAATATATTTTAGTTACATTAAAAAAGAGCCCGTCTAAGGATTGTACAATATAATTTGTGAAATAGACAACATTCTCGGCTGAACCCCTCATTCTTCCATTCATGGCCAAGTTTACCCGGCTTCTAGCAAATAATGTTTTTAAACTAATTGATTTATTTCTGCAGGACGGTCTTCGCAAGCTGTACAACGTGATCTCCACTCTACCCATCCTGTCCATAGAGGATGACGTCCGTCTGTCCGAAGACGAGTCGTGTGCCGCACGCCAGATCGTCCGGCACGTGTGTGTGGCACTCAAACGTTACCTCGAGAGTCACCTGCACCATCGGGCGGCCGCGCTTAAACGGCAGGGGCGGCCCGGGGAGCCTCAGGCGCAGCAGCCTGCCTATAAGGTTTATTGATTCTACCAAATTACTAAAGCAAAAATAAATACATGACGTGTCGGATAAAATCATGTCACAATGGATATTTTCGGTTCTGGTCATGGTGGAAAGTTTTTTGCGACATATATATTAATTACTGGCCCGTAGAGGGGTTAAATTTTGAATTAATGCGATTTTTCTGTAATTATGTCTAGGAGTTGTGAATTAAATAAATTGGCTGCACAGCTGTTATGATAAATGGTCTATGAGTATAGCCACTCGCATACGAATACTAACTAACACTTGGTTATTGTACAGGCGTGCAAGTCCTCACCCGAGGAGATCCAGGAGCAGATAGAGAGGCTGCAGGCAGCCGCTTGGACCCGTTGGGCTCCATGTGACCAGCTGCTCCGGCTCGGGGGTGTCACGCTTCTGTTGCAGATTATCGCCTTTTCATATGAGTGGAACTTCAATGGCAGGTGAGATATTCTCTTGCAAAATTACAAAAATCTCTGCTGATAAAATCTCAGTGACGTGACTATATATAAATATATCGTATATAAGAGAAAAATTATTTTTGGCTACATAAATAATTAATCCAAATGTAATTCATTTAGTCTTGTTTCATTACATAACAGGTCTTGTGGTCTAGTTTCAAAGTATTGGCTGACTGATCCAAGTGTCACGTATTTAATTTAGATAAGTGCAAATAAAAATACTTTTTGAAGAGGAAGCGGTTGTTCTGAAACTGATCAGCATCAAAATATAAAACACTACTATTTAAACACAGAGTTGCAGTTTCATTTTTTTTTTTTTTTTTTTTTTTTTCCATAAAATTGGTCCAGCCTGAGTGTTGTGCTAGATATTTGAAGTCTGAAAAAGAAGACATGTTTGTTGTCTCCAACAGTCAATTTTCCCATCAGCCTGTATTGAAATTTAAAAACCGTACTGTAAAAGAATACACTTGGAAAGATTACTCCAATTGTTGTTTTTTCTTTTTTCTCAGGGCGGAAACGGTGCGCTCAGCGCTAGATGTGATCTCAGCGTGTTGCGTTGCCCCTCGGACGCAGCTCACACTCTGCGAGAAGGTAGACATGCCCGAGGATGGGTTGACCGTGGGCACCAATATCGTGCTGGGCGCGGCCGAAGGGGAAATTGTGGCCGACGCTGAAGTGCAGAAGGCTGCCCTCAAGGTGCTGGTCAACTGCGTGTGCGCGCCGGTGCACAGAGTAAGTGATCGCCGCTCGTCATTATATAGTACAGCTTTATCACAAGAGAAAATGTGATTGATTAGTTTAATTATTTATTTGTGGGATTCTTTGGCTTTTACTGATTACAATAGATTTGTCCATACTCTTGCGCTTGGCGCATCTCGTTAAGACCTAAATTGTTCCTTTCCATCTGGCTTCCCCATTCTGTCAGGTAATGTTCCAAGGGAAGCTGTTGTGCTCCGTAAATGCATGGGGCAGCTTACATAGCCCATGGCACTGCAGGAAATTATGTTCGGATGCTGTCAGCTGTCCTAAAACGGCCTCAAATCATCTGCGTTTTGACGGTTGGCCTTTTTAATATACAAATTTAAACATGTAAATATTGCCGTCTCTTTATAATAAATATGTAATTTCGTTGTGTTTCAGGCGGGCGGTTCATCGGCCAGGTTTTCTTCGACGGGTTCCAATAAAAAGAAAACTAACCTAAAGTCTTACGAAGATGTTATACAGAAAGTCTGGGAGAGTGCCAGGACCAACAATGGGATCATGGTGAGCATCTTTGTTGTTAAATATGTGTTTTCCATTAGTTTGAAAATATGAGTAATAATGTTGTGATGCATGTATCTCCCATTGTCAGGTCCTGCTGCAGCTGATGCTGGTGAAGGCGCCGATCACGGATGCAGACTGTCTCCGTGGGCTGGCGTGCCGAGCCTTGGCTGGCCTGGCACGCTGCCCCACAGTCAGACAGATCATATCCAAACTTCCGCTGTTTACCACGGGGCAAATACAAGGTAAATAAAACACTTAAGTGCGTCTATGAGTTGTATCTGAGCTGATTATCCTATTTAAGTTATCCTAGTTTAAATTTATATTTTATTTACATATCACATATGAAAATACTTATTATTTATTTTGAAATGTCAGTGAGATCTGTACTAGAGCTATACATCCCGTATTCGGAAGGTATTCACCCTGGCAAATTATATTTACATTTTTTTTTTTGTCAATAAATATACTATTTAACAGAAACATGTCATAAACAATTAAACATTGGACAATAGCGTAAAGTATAATTATTAAGGAGAACACATTCTTATTGTGAAGTTGTAATTATTCAGAACATAGATCTGTGATATTTTAAATACTAATTAAATGTATTAATTAGAAAGATATACATATTAAATTAAGTTTATCGAAAAATTTGTGTTTTTCTTAATCAATGTGTGTTTAATAAAAATGAATTGTTAATTCTAACGTCTGCTATTGGTTTACTCAAAGGTATTTGAGATTCCGTAAAAACAAAGTAGATGGGTTTCAAATAATGGAACGATAGATGTATTCATTTGAAAAAGTGCTACATATAGGTTTGAAAATTTGTCGTCAAAAGTACTGTCGTTGTAGCATAGTTAGATAATGCACGTTCCCCGGTTTGGAAATCCAGGTTCGAATCCCGGTAGCGCAGCAACAATATTTTTTGATAAAATTGATTTTATATGTATATCTTTGTAATTAATACATTTAATTAGTATTTCAAAGTATAATTGTCTATAAATTAAATCCGAGAAGAAGTTATAATTCAACTTAAAAGTTAATGAGCTTACTTGAAATCATCCAGTAAGGGCGTTATCTGTCATCTTGTGTTAAATATCTGATGGCATTGAAGGATACTAATTTACTAACAGAAACAATATGTATAAATTTCGTAAAAAGGTATTTGAATTCACACCTGAATTTGGCAAATATCAATCTCAAATATCCTGTCTACCCGGTTCATACAGTCATCTGTATGTCAGTTAAATTTTAATTGTTTTCTTTTAATATGATAATATCAATGCAGGACTGATGAGGGACCCTATCCTGCAGGAGAAGCGCCAGGAGCATGTCATGTTTCAAAAATATGCTCTGGAGCTGATGGAACGGGTTTCCGGGAAAACTAAGCCCTCTGGTGCCGAATTTGAAACATCTTTAGCCAACATACATAGAGTTAGTATCCAAGAAATTATTTCAAGCATCTATTACATTCATGTGGTATAATTTTTAAAGTTTTTCTTTTTTGACAAAATATTTGAACAGATTTGTTTGCGTCAAATTTTTCTTCTTCTTTTGGTAATTCACACAATAGCGGAGAATTGAATTTTTTATTTCTCTGTGCATTTTCCATCCCATTCTCAACATCCATTGTTTTCTGAAGACAAGCTTCACAATTAGCAAACATTTCACTAAGTTCTTTTAGTGTGAATTCCTTCCTGATAGTCTTGATCTGGTCGCTGTATATTATTGCATACCTGCATAATGCATCTCTACAATTCCGTGTGCACTATATGTATGTAATTTTATACATAATCTTCTAGTTTGAAAGATTATTAAAAAATAAATGCTTACCATTTGGCGTAAGATGTGTTAACCACAGATTGATTGTTTAGAACAAGTTTCCACCCATGTGCAACATGATTGTACTGTAATGTGTAAAAATCATGAATAATTTGGCTAAAATTTATCATAAATGGTCGCTTGCTCTAGGCCAATGTGGTGGCACAAACGCACATCACCTTCAACGACCGCCAGCTGTACCAGCTGCTCTACCAGCACCTGGTGGCACGCGGTCTGGCGGGTGCCGCGGAGGCCTTGCGCTGCGAGGCTGCTCTGGCACCGTTACTGCCTGCCCCTGCCCCTCCACCCCCTCCCGTCTACCAGCCTGTTACGCCGCAGAGGGTAAGTATCATTACGTCCTCATTAATCAGGCGTGCTCGTCGATCAAGCGATTAAAACACTCGCCCAGTGATCGGGGTTTCTAGCCTTATTCCAGAAACCAGCAAGTTAATCACGAAACTAGACAAATATCACAATTAAAATTTGCTTGTTATTTCAATTGCAATAGATAATTAATTCAAACCCAGACAAATATGTTTTTAGCCAAACAGACGACGCTATTATCAGGCCGATTCTCAAGATTTCAATATTGAAATGATGGTGATTGTTACCCCTTCTCTCAAAAATAGACAGTACGTAAATTAACGTCCGTGTTATATTTGAATGAGAGAGAGAGAGAGAGAGTGAGGGAGATAAACGTACCATAATCTGTCAAAACATAAACATGGCGACAGGATTGGCCGTGATTCTTCACTACGACGCTGTGGATGAGGAAATTAATAGGTAATTTATGAAATAAATCTTTTTCTGTGAACTTTGAATACTGTATTAGTACTTATTTTATTTAAAAACTGATATTTTAGTCGAAACTCGAGAATAGATAGACTTCGTTCGCGAGATTTTTGTAACCCGCTGGAGATTCCAAATAACCAGTTTTTATAACTTTACCGCCTCGATAAGGAAACAGTTATATATTTATTGGATGCATAACTGTTTCCTTATCAAGGCGGTAAAGATATTTGCAAGATCTCTCACGTCAAACGAAGATAGATGTTTTAAAATAATACTCGCGTTTTTAGGTTATTTTTCGAATTTCGATTGTACCATACAAAATTTTTATAATTACGTTTTAATTATTATTTTGTTACAGATATGTGGAGCCTAGATCTTAAGATTTTGTCTTTTAATGCATTGTATCCCGGGTGCACTAACGACGCAGTAATATGGCACACATCACAAATTAGAAGATTTTTATAAAATTGAAATGAGAGATTGGTAATTTTAATTTCAAATATATTGTGAAAATATACAAATCGCATTACGTTTTTTGGGTATTATGATGATGTATTATTGAATTTTCAGGTAATTCTGGATATCCATCAGAACCCTTGCTCCTGGCTTATCACACCTTCTGAAAATCGAGGAAGGAATACACCAGAATCCAGATACAAATAAAGCCTACATTTAATCAAGAAATGTTGTGGAAAGATGTATATGAGTTTTAAAATCAAGATTTTGGTATATTATGAAGCACAGAATTTTGAACTATAGTCCTACTGTTGCTGGGCGAATCTTCTATGTTCATAATAATTCATGCAGTTCTTCATGTCATTGGAAATCCTCCAACTAATGAACATTCAATAAGCATTCCAATTCAAGAACGGGGTGTCTGGAATGAAGTTATACAGGAACATTTTTCCTTTATTACATTAATAAATTAGCCTGTCTTCTTTGTTGATCCTAATTTACTGTTGTTGACCTTTATACATAACCTCTCAAGTATTATTACATTTTTATCTTGTAAACAAACGTTTGTGAATATATTGAAAGTATTATCCTGTCAGTTTTTTTCCCGATTCTTTCTGACAATTGTAATAGAATCAGGGGATATTCTTTACCTATACGTATTATTAAATTCATTATGTACAACTCATATTTTTATTTAATTTCCCTTATTTTTAGAATGTTGTAAATAAACCGATAGCAGATATCCTTCTCATACTTTTTATTTGGAAAGAAGTGATATATATTTTGAATATTAAAACACAGGTTTAATGTTATGTTTTTATATAAACTTACAAATATTATTTCACATTTAACTGTAGTAATAATAAATCTGTCTGCGTACATTAATAAAACATGGATATAGATATGCATTATAGAAAATAAATAAAAGTGGTAAGTAAATTAAGTCAGGCAAACAGGTCGCCCACATTGGCAGTAATTAACGATTCCTTAATGTAGAATGTACACTTGGGTACAAAGTAAACTGTTGTCCTACCAGGTACAAGGGGAAATCTGCACATCCATTCCCACAATGACAGATATTTCTCTAATAAGTAACGTTCAGTCAGGAACCTCCCGTTCTGCCACTGTGGCGTAGTCCAGTGCAGAGGTCGAGGCGATCTCCGTACCTATACATGACTAGAAGCTCCCTTTTGGTTTATCATCTTAGGAGATAACTAACCGGGGTGCAGTTAAAAAATATAACAATGTGATTATGTGTTCTTTTAATGGTATTGTTAGAGGTTCTATTACTTTCATTTGATCTTTGTACATGTTTAGAAGTGCAGCGGGGCTTGACATTTTCTCAGCATGACATATCATACTGAGAAAACGGTCCGCGCCACACTTCTAAACATAATGCTCGCATCTGCATAGCTCTTTCTGCCAGGGATCTTCTAGTCATGTAAGGCCGTGGTCGTGGGCGTGACCACAAAGGGTCTCAGTGGTTGAACTGGGCTATTTGTCACAGTGAAGATTTGTGAAGACCCTGACTGAATATGACGGTGATGGTGAAATGGACGCCTGGCTTTCTCCTTGTACATTCCCTGGTAGGCTAATGTCCGGAGATATGTTAACTCTAATCTCTTGAAGTTCTGGATTTCCATTGACTCCCAGCATCCTCTCGACTGCTAGGAATCTCTCATCCTGTTCTGAGAAAGGTGATGTGGGTGGTCCCCCCCTTGTCTTCCTGGACTTTACCAAATGATCTTTTGCTCTCTTCTTGACGTTTGAACGCAATTCTATAAAAGACTGAAATGTGCTGTATTAGATCAAATTCAATGATAATCCAGGAATAAAAGCATTAACTGTTTGATCTGAGGGACACGTGTTTGATTCTAAATAAATGTGAATTAAAAAGTGATTACATACTAGTACAGCAAAAATAATCAAATTTTGTATAAAATTTTCAGACACATAATCTTTGTATTATAAGTAAATACAAAATATGTTCATTTAAAATCTTGACTTGGTTTCAGAATCATACAGATCAATTTCATTAAAAAACATTAAATTTGGAAAATTAAACTAACCTTACATTTATATGGAGTACACCCAATCAATGCAATTATTTAACATTTTGGCCTGATTTTCAATCCAGCATCAGGCTTCTATGTATCGACAACATTTCAAGTCCACGGTGAGCCGACATATCCATTTGATAATTCAATAAATAACTTCGTAAATCAAAACAAAGTTTTGTTTCATTTATGTTGACAAGTAATAACCGTAGAAAATATTAGAATTCTTACTTTTCATTTAGGGATGTGCAGAATGAATGATCTCGCAAAAATAATACCGACTTTTATTGTGGTAAATTTTTTTATTAGAATTATTATTTTCATATTTCATGCATTAAAGTCCTTAAAAAGTACATATTTCGGGAGATTCGATTACAATGGAGATGTTCTAAATGGGCGTGCATAAATTTTTCACAGTATTCAATGTTCAAATAAAATTCGTACGATAGACAGATGGTTATTTATAATGAAAGCATAAATGGGAACTATTAAATAATGACTACGTATTAGGAAGTACAAAGGTGAAAACTATTCCTTTATTTAATCACGCATTACCCAAAGACAGTGCATGTGAATCACGTTTGTCTGTTACCCAAAGCTCATAAGCTAAGAAAGTTATTAACTTGAATTTTTGAAGGGAAATTTCTTTGCCAACACCTACATAAGAATTTAGTAAGATTAAAACTCATTAGTACCAGACCCAATAGTTTGCATTAGTGTCACAGATGTCCATATGGACACAAAATTATTGTTGCCGATGTTGGTCTCGTATTGTGTAATTTCTAAGAAAACGTTCATGTTATTTGCATGAGTCATTCGAGTGTAGTATGCAGCTCGATCCAGACGTTCTTTCAAGATTCTGGACAATTTAGTGAAAACAATATTAATTATCAAAGTGGACGCTCATATTACGAACGAAAAAACTGTGATCCGATGTCTGAGTTAAGTATTTTTATTGCTTTGATTGATTCGAAAATCTTTTTTATTTTATAGAATGAATCATAAGTATGTAGAATTAAAATTTGAATTATAATAACTGATGTTTGTGTATTTTAATGATGCAATCAATTACCGTGAACCCAAGCGTGTCCATATGGACAAGCTTGATAGTAAACATAACAAATTAAATAATATGATTTTCAAAAAATAATATTATTTTGGTTTTTTTTTATATTAGAACGAAAAGATTACTGTCAGTAAATGGTATATTGGACGTAATAGAAGAAAAGAATAGTGATGAAGTTACTGAGTATGATATGTATATATATATATATCACCGTCAGATCCTGCCATTTTAACGATGAAAATTTGGACGATGAAGACAAAGGCGGCAAAACAGATAATTTAAATTATAGATAATTATTTGCCGATGATGTAATGATAATGCATGTGTATGCATAAAAATGGACCAAATTGATATTGATGATACCATAGAAGATATCGGATTATAGTTGGTTCAAAAATAAATCTACAACTCAGCTGTTTGAATTATTTTTCTATGATACTATCATAAATTAGCTTATTGAGGAGTCTAATAAATACTTACAATTCTAAAATAAACCAATCTAAACCTTCACTTCAGATCAAATTAGTTGTTTTGTTGGAATTTTAATTTTGACTGGCTATAATGTGGTTCTAAGTAAAATGTTATTTTGGAGTTGTACGTTGGATATAAGAATGAACTCGTCTGTCAAGCAATGCGTCTGTTAATTCTTCCAGTTACTAGTTCTCTGGAATGTAGATATAAAAAAATAGTTTAAAAAGAAATGAAAATCCATGTCACTCAAAGATCAAAATATGTGTGTCTATATGGATACTTGTACCGCTAATGGGTTAAGACTTTTTCATGAAGACAAAAATGCGGCATATACGTTATTACGTTATCTCTTCTGCTATTGGCTGTATTCCTACCCTTAAATCAGTGCGTATCAGATGTTTGTCCCGCATCGGCTCGGAATCTAAAAAAATATGTTGAATAAATAAAGACGCTGGATCGTTAAATACCCTTTTATTGTACTTTTGTAAAGTTCCCTTTGTAAAAACAAATTAGCGAATCAACAAATTAAATCAGTTGCTAACACAAAAAGTTTGAAACATGGTATAAATCAATGAAAATTCTTATTAATCATGCGTTTCAGAGAGACAGTTTACTTATTTTAGTAAGTCATTAATTATTATATATTAATAAGAATATGTATATAAGATATTTAAAAAATTATAATCCGTGTTTATTTTTCTAATAAAACAGAAAAAATAAAATCATGTACTGATGTCGATGCTTGCGAATGCACAACCCTTTTTCATGTTTATTTGGTTATCGACCAATCAGAAGCCGACTATACCATAAATAAAAATATCCAACTATAGACAACAAACATTTGCTATAATCACATAACCAATTGTTAAAATTGAACCTTTGGTTTCACGTCATTCAATCGTAGAAAACGTCAAAATTGACGAAGTATACAATGTTATACAATAGCGATGTAGATCATGGTTATTGTGATTTGAAATTGAGAATAGGCCTGATTGTCATGTGACCTGAGGTTACTGGTCATTTTCAAATGTGACAGTTATTGTTCAATGATTTTTTGCATTTTACTTGAAAACAGCTAAAGTGGACATGTTTGGTTTTGATTCTGGACCTCACAAATTGCTCTCTATTATTATCTTTTTTTAATTATTAGGTTTTTAATCTATTTAGTATTCATTTATTGATAAATAAAAAGATCCTCACTCAACTAAGCATAAAACTAATATAATAATTATTCTTTACAGACTCGCCTCCTGAGTCACACGCGTGCCAGTACGAGTTCTGTGGATGCCTCCCCCTCTCAAAACCAGCCACCGCTTGTCAATGGATGTCTATCCTCTGAGGAAGTTGCATGCGCGGGTACACCCAGTTCGCACTCTATTAAAATACGGTGAGTTTTATTCAATCCATTGATATGTTAGGCATATTTTGACTAAATTTAAGGTATCATCAGTTTTGTTTATAATAAATGTGCCCACATGAGCTACGTATGTTGTTTATGCCATTATATAAATTGTCATTGTCATCATGTCGATGTGTAAATTTATTTTAACTTAATATTGAGTTTATTTATAAATTCAACCTATTCTAACAAGTTCTGATTAGTCTTTCTTAACCTTTTCAATGCCACCTTTATTTATTATGGGAGACACCTGTAGGCCAGCCATTTTTAATAAAAATAATTTAAAAAACCAATAAAATAAATACAATGTGGTAGAAAAGTGTAAAAACTTACCAAAGAATTAGGTTATCCAAATTTATAAGTTTTTTAAATGAAAATCTTATCAGTCTTTTAAGGAAATATACAACAAGGTTACCACAATTTCACTAATTTTTGTTTTTTTCAACTTATTTTTTAATGTTAAGTTATCAAAAGAAATAAGAAAAAACTTGTACACAAAATACAAAGAAACAAAATCAGACATAGAAAGTCAATCAAATATCGCTAACATAAAGATAAAAAGTGAATTTTATAAACTAGATAGATATGTTCACCCACAATACTGGCATATATTGAGTATAATCGGAAATAAATTCAAGCAAAAAATTACGTCAACAAAAATAAAGCAAACTAAATTGGACGAATCACGAAATCTCCTTTAAAAAATACTTCTTAAATGTCAACCCTAGCGACCTCTGGCAGCTGTCAAATTAAGCACATAAACACAAATTACAGATTTTACGAGATTTAAAGGTTTCAGAAATATTGTGAGAGCTTAGGATCATTGTCCATAGATGATGGTACAATTTCGAGCAGGTGACATGTTTAAAATCGTGAATCTTCACATTTATTTTAGATCGAATAGTGCGTGCGCGTGTTTGCGCGTTCATGGCCTCAAACAGGTTAATGGATAAAATTAATAGACAATCGCTGCCTCGCAAATAGCCCATTGGCATTTAAATATTTGTCAAAAACATTTGATATTGCAATAATGACTATCTTATAACCATTCAATAAATAATATATTTATACAATGTATTTGTTATTTGATGGTGAGCTGGTGAGTTAACTCTTATAACTATTATATAGTTTAAAAATGCATCACAAGTGAGGACCAACCGAGCGCAGGTGACAGTATGATTAGTCTTTACCTACATTCTCTTTGAACATGGCCATGTGAATGTTGGTATATATTATATAATTTAAAATTGCTTATCTAATGCACATTTATTGTCGACAGTCGCTGCCAGTCGACTGGCTGCGCTCCCTCCCTCCCCCAGGCCTCCTGCTCGGCCGATCAGCGCACGCCTATCCCTGCCGGTCGCTCGCTGCAGAAGGCGCACTCGGGTGCCGGGGCACTCGTGCCCGCTGGCACCGCTCCCGGATCGAGCGCGCCGCGCGTGTCGCTGGATTCCATCATCACTGAGTACCTGGCCAACCAGCACGCGCTGTGTAAGAACCCTATGGTCACATGTCCGCAATTCAATTTATTTGAGTGAGTATCGTTGTGTTGTTTTGATTATGGCCAATATCCTTATTAACAATAATTATTCTAGATCTAGATTTTCTTGAGTGGCTATGGCTTCCTGTTTGAACTATTAATAAGCAATTGATTTTATAATATTAATCGTGTTCAATTAAAGTTTTTTCTTGTGAATTCACAGTTCATTATTCTTCTCTTATAAACATGTATTGAAATTGATAAAAATGCTGTATTTTTGTGTTATCCATGCGATTTTTCTGTCTATTGATCTCAGTGATAGCCGATCACTTTCCATTATGACTTAATGTAATAAATATAGAGTTCATTTCTTTTTTTATTGAAAAATAAATAATTACACGTGAATTGGCAAAGTACAGTACAGTACAGTAGACTAGAATGTGGTTCAAATAAGATAAAAGTTTTTAATTTTTCACTATATATGTGTTATCCATTAATGTGATATAATAATAAAATTGCACAATTTATATAGCGCCATTTTTGTAAAAACTCACCTCAAGGGTGCTTTATACGTAAACTGTTTATAGTCTTACATTATCTTTGTTTTTAAAATTAAAAATTAACATGCATTGACATGTCCCACCATCAGGCCTCACAAGTGCCCAGATGGTCAGGGTTCCCGCAAGACGTTGCCGGCCAATGCTGCGGCAAGAGTGCCTTTGCGCCAGGCTGGCTTGTGCCCCACGCGCTCACGGCTCGACGCTCGCCTCCTTCACTCCCACTTCTGCCCCGTACGGACGTTCCGCCTTCCTGACGACGATAGTTACTTCACATGCTGTATGTTTCACGTAAGTAACAGTTATAATTGAATGAGAATTTTCTATAACTGTAAAAATGCGTATGATCAAAATTATTATTGTTGTTTTATTCTATTCCAGCCGACACAACAGACACTACTTGCGGGAACGTCAGCCGGGGATGTTAAGCTATTCAACCTCTCGACCGGACAAGAAGAAAGCACGTACCAGTTGCACGATTCGTACATTTATCACATGCAGGTAATTATCTTCAACTATTGACTTAGCCCTAACAACACATCCTACTACAAAGATATATATATATTTAACATTTGTATATAATAATCTGAGAACTCTTCAATTCTTCAGGCTTGTTAAATGTGTTTTTATCTAATTTAATCTAAATACGTCTGAGTTGTTAAAAAAGTAAAACATTCTCATCTCATCTTCCGCTGTTTCAGTACTTAATGACCAATCAAGACCTGAAAGTCTTCTTTACTGTTTATTTCTTGTCTGGATCGATCCGTGCCTTCTCTCCAGAGCTGCCGCGGAGATACATCTTTGTAATTATTCTCCTGGCATTTGCAAGGCTGCGTAACATATGTTTGCAAATGTTTATTAATTATTTCCATCGGACATAGCAGCAGCACATCATCCTCCCGCCATCAATACGACAGTTGTTGCTGAAGTGTAATGTTAATGTTATGATATTCAACTATGTCAAAAAATTAATACACATTTTAGAACTTAGAACACCAACCTCATTTTCGATTTATATTATTGGTACAATTTAGTATAAAAACTTTTCGTAGGGACCACATTCAGTTCTAAAACAAAGATTTGTGACAAATTTTGAATAAGCGGGATTTTACTATATATTTTGGATTCTCTTACATCTTGCATATTTTAGGCAAACAGGGAGGGCTCCTTGCTCCTAGCATCGTCCAGCACTTGGAGAAGACCGCTCTCTGCGCTCTGGAACATGAAGCATTACTCTATACAGTAAGTTCCCCATATGTACTATATTGAGTGATACCATATTTATGTA
Organism: Eubasilissa regina; assembly: GCA_022840565.1. NCBI lineage: Eukaryota > Metazoa > Arthropoda > Insecta > Trichoptera > Phryganeidae > Eubasilissa > Eubasilissa regina. Next base: position 1,867,348 of record JAINEB010000021.1, on the reverse strand, counting down.
TACCAAATTCTGCAGTGCATTTTATAAGATTTGTCATTATTTCAACAATAATTGTCGGCACATTGCGAATTATGTATTTCAACTCACTCTTGTAACCCCTAATTAAAATAATTATAACAATTTTCATTGAATCTCGTAATTTATGAATGAATTGTGTGCAATAGTTCTATTTTCTATCTGGATTTTGTTTATGAAATGTTGCAATTTGTTTAATGTAATAAAGAAACTGAAACCTTTGTATTTAAATACACAACCTATTTTATAGTTTTCTAAAATGGCACGAACATCTTCGTAATTTGTGTAAATCTTTGACCATTTGAAAAATGGAACTTATTTTAAAAACTGACAAAAATCAATGTCAAAAATAATAAGCATCCACGAAGTATGAAGATTGAAAAGTTTTTCATTACTTTTCACATTTTTATTTTTTAATATTCCAATTTCTTGCCCAATTTTGATGGAAAAGGCGACTTCGACCGCTAATCAAATTAAAATGTCTGAAATTTTGTTGCGTCAAGCACTGGTGAATCGTTTGAAGAAGTCTGTTTTTAATATTGAACTCTCCATGTCGCCACACACCTTCATTATTCAGGAGAAATTAATTATTTGGTAAATATTTTGATAGACAGTCGCCATGTTTTTCAGTATGAAAATCACAATGTTGAAAGCGGTGGAGCGCGCAAAAATGCGGAAGTGTAAACTGACAATGTGTTTTTTAATATTTCTAATGTTGCCATAAAAAAAAATTGTTCTCATTATTCAGAATTTTTTTTTTAAATTTCGGTCCCGTGAATTACGAATGAACTAAGTTTCACTGTATATTTTATATAACCCCATCAATGTATAATATGCCTATAACAATAAGATTTTTTCTCATGGGAACGTATTAATCATTTTCCCTTTATTTTTTATGGGAAAAATTTGTTTGGTGTAAGTCCAAAGATCTGGAACAGATTAAGAATGTATACCAAGGTACTATTGTAATTTATTTTTCAAAAAATTGTGTAATGGGTTCTTTTTGCTTCCAAAAATTATTACATCTATTACAATTCTGCCAAACTCCTCAGACTGACGCTGAACGAGGAGGAGTACGTGGAGTTTAGCAAAGTGACAGAGGATCGCATCATCGGAACCAAAAGTGACGTAGCCACGGTATACGACATCGCTACAGGCAAGTCTGTGATCACGCTCCGGCCAGTGCTGAGTAATCAGTACACCAAGAACAGAGCTACCTTCAGCCCGACGGATGAACTGGTTCTCTCGGGTAAGTAGTTGCTGATAATTATTAATTTCCATTTAAAATTAACAATATATCAGCATCGTTAATACAATTGTTTTTCCCTCGACAGACGGTGTACTGTGGGACTTGAATGCCGGCAAGGAGATCCACAAATTTGACAAGCTGAACCAATCTCTTAGCGGAGTCTTCCACCCCAACGGGCTAGAAGTAAATTAAAATATTTATTTCACTTATGACACAATAATCTTTAGGCTTTTACTAATTCTCTTGGAATAATTATTTCATCAGAAAATCAAATTTATGACTTCTAAGCAGGATGCTCGATTTCATTCCATTCCATTCAAAAGGCCGTAATGATGAGGTAATTTAACCTTTTTAAGATGTACAACAGAGATTAAAAAAGATTTATGAAAATATTATAGTACAACATTGCTACGTAGTACGCGCAGACAGACGCTTACATATGATGTATATGTTGAATTAATAAATATGATTAAAATGTATTGAACAAGTGAATATGTGCTTTCATAAATTTTGAAGGATATTTCTGAACGATTCTATTTTTGAAATAAATTTTGTTTTTAATCAAACCATACATATAATATATTAATTTGTGTTCGTATACGGCGATCATAAATCAGTAATGCTCGGTTTCAGATAATTTCCAATACAGAGGTATGGGACCTGAGGACCTTTCACTTACTCAGGACTGTTCCGACTCTGGACAAATCTGAGGTATGCGAAAATTAAGGTTTTAATTTAAAAATAGGTTTATATGTAATAAGTAAAGTAATGATATTTAACTTAACTATTTTTTTAGGTAATTTTCTCACCACTGTGCGGAGTAATATATTCTGTCTGCATGGAGCAAGACACAGATGAGAAGAGTCAATACGAATCTAGCTTCAAGACTTTGGATTCGTACGATTACTCCAGTATAGGTGAGTCATCATTACACCTTCAAATAATAACATTTCTAACTCATTCATTATAACCTAGGAACACAAAGAATTATTTGGAATATGTTTGTAAAATGAATACAGTGAAACTCTATTAATTCGTAACTCACGGGACCGAAATTTAAAAAAAAATCTGAATTATGAATGAGAACAATTTTTTGAAGGCAACATTAGAAAGAAATTTTAAAATAAGCACCGTCAGTTTATGCTTCCGCATTTTTGCATGCGCCGCCGCTGTCAACATCGTGATTTTCATACTGAAAAACATGGCGACTTTGTATTATTTCACCTTTTTATGTGTCGAAATGTTTATCAAATAATTAATTTCTCATAAATAATGAAGATGTGTGGCGGCGACATAGCGAGTCCAATATTAAAAAAGGGCTTCTTCAAACGATTCACCAGTGCTTGATACAATAAAATTACGGACATTTTAATTTGATTAGCAGTCAAACTCGCCTTTTCCATCAAAATTAGGCAAGAAATTGGAATATTTTTTATTCTATTGCGATAAGAAATTGGAATACTTTTCCATCAAAAGTAGCCTGTGAAAAATAATGAAAAACTTTTCAATCTTCATACTTCGTGGATGCTTATTATTTTGTGCATTTTAACTTAAAGAGGTATTCAGGATTGAAATTTTCCCACTGATTTTATCTTTGACATTAATTTTTGTCAGTTTTTAAAATAAGTTCCATTTTTCAAATGGTCAAAGATTTACACAAATTATGAGCCATTTTAGAAAACGAAACACGAAAAAAATATAATTATAAAATAGGTTGTGTATTTAAATACAAGGGTTTCAGTTTCATAAACAAAAAACTGGACATAAAATCAATAGAACTGTTGGACATAATTCATTTATAAATTACGAGATTCAATGAAAATCATTCAAATTATTTTAATTAGGGGTTACTAGGGTGAATAGAAATACATAATTCGCAACGCGCCGACAATTATTGTCAAAATAACAACAAATCTTATAAAATGCACTGTAGAATTTTGTATACATAAATATGGTATCACTCAGTTTGGCTGCGGTCTTGCAAGTTGCGAGCTCTAAGCGCTCCGATCTATTGTGATAAGGAACAGTGCCGTCATTGGTTAAGGGGTGGAGCTAGCTACAGATGTTTATAAAGGGATGGTGAATGCATAGTCGCGGGAGTTTGGATTTAAAAACACGTGAATGTGCGAGTTACGTGAACAAATTATTTACTTTGGGTATAAAAAATGCATACGAACTACGAATAATAAGGTTTTACGAATTATCAGCAGAAATTAGTATGAAATGTTATTTTCGGAGCTAAATTTTTTGAAAAAAGTGTGAATTACGTAAAAATACGTAATAATGGGTACACAAATTAACAGAGATTTACTGTATTAAACACTGCTTAATGCTAAAATATATAAATACAAAATCAATTAAAATTGAATGGGTTGAAGATTATCAGGTTTGACCTTGTTTGAATTTTACTATATTCATTAATTGTATTACTGTCTTGAACAAGCTTTAACTTGATGAAATTTACTACCAAAGAGTTTGATTTAATTTTCACATGATAATAATTTGTTTCTTGGAAATAATCACAGACTGCAGGATGATTATACACAACCAAAGGATTCTCCGTTTTCGGCTAATTCATTTGTCTATTTGAAATCACAGTATTCCTAATAATATTTTGTATTTTAAGACTAATAAAATGGAACATATTAAAGTTTACAACACTTCTAAAATATTGAATACAGTTCAGATAACAAGTGTACATAGCAGGATTTTTTTGGTGCAGAAAGGACCAAATCAAATATTTACCATCAGGGAGTAATAATTGGGAGTCACCGTTAAAACATAAGAAATACAAATTGCTAAATGATTAGCATCCATCCCATTCCATAACCATTCAATTATTGATCGAGCAATATTATTTACTAGTTAAATAAATATTATTCATTGTATCTGTTGCGGTATCAATACTGCAACAGATCACACAATGCTTCCGGTCGTCTCCATTAATGTGTGATTCGATTCTCAGCGACTATTGATGTGAAGCGCAACATCTGCGCCTTGGGTGTGGCAGGTTGGGGTGGCCAGGTCGCCCTAGCTGAGAACTTGGGTGAATTTGACACGGTGCAGGAGAGCGTGCTCAAGCTATACGATGTCGGGCGGCGGCGAGACCAAGATGACGAGGCGGTGAGTCACCTACATTTGTTCTTGTTTTTATAAAGTAATCTCTAAAGTGTCATTGAGTTTCTTCCTTTAATCATTTACCGCTGGAACGGGAAGATAACATTTTTGAATAGTAGCAACCTTAATACAATATGGACAATTTTAATATGACAAGAATATGGATACTTTTAAAATTATATAATGAGTTATGACGGTGAATAATTTTAGATTTTAGGTGGGATAATATATGTATGTACATTAGTGATGGGCTAAACTGTTTATGTGACTGTTACTAATATCATTACAATCAAACAAAAATCTCACTTATCACTAATGTACATACACAATGTTGCAATAGATAGATCAGATGTAGATTTTTATAATTAAATATCTCATTAAAAATATGGTGATGAGATCGAGCCTTTGTTTCACATGCTTCACATAACCATAGTTTTGTTTTAAGAAATTAAATAAAATTATTATGTCTTGCTGTATGTCAAGTACATATATAAAGTTAGAAATATTAAAAATACAGGTAGCAATCCAGGCACTGTTGATCATGATGCGATTTTTAAAAATATATCAACTAATTTGAATCAGTTTTCGGTGAGGGCGAATTGTGTTATCAGGTAGATAAACAAACCAACCAAAATAATATGTGCAAGATTATTAATAATTTGTCTTGTGTGGTGTTTCAGGAGGAAGATGAAGAAGAGGAAGTCGGGAACTCTGATAATGAGGGATCTGACTCTGGTTCCGATAATGAAGGTAATCTTGTAACACAAAACTCTTTATGATAAAAAACTTTAAAATTGTTGATGTTTGTAGCGTTAACTTTGTGGGTTAGACATGATTAAAAATTCTCCATAATTTCTCGAGGCTCAGTAGTGTTGCGTAACATGCGCATTCAATTATTTCTTTCTATTTCTTATACATATTAGATGTAATCGCTGTGTATATTCTTGATTGCTACTGCTGATCTCCCAGGACGAAGCTCGAACCTCTGGTCACTTCAACGCTATGATTACAAATTTATTTGTCATTCTATAAATGTATTCATTGTGGCAGGCAACACAGGGATCAATGTGTAATACTTAATTGTCATCCATAGGTTCGGTGGCATTCGACGGAGACGCTCTCGCCGAGCTCGTCGTGGACGGTGAAGCATCGACAGATGAGGCAGACGACGATGCCAATAATGATGGAAACAACTCAGACGGCAACAACAGCAATGACAGCACGACCAGTTACGATTCTGCCGATGGTGACTCGGACGAAATCGATCGCAATTGGATCCCGCCCATCCTGCGCCAGCGCTCCTTCCGCGCGCTCGTCAACAGTCGGCGAACGGCCAGACGACGCAGCCGACGGAGACAGCAGGCTAACAACGAGGACGAGAACAATGTCAATAATGACAATGAGGCGAATAACGACGACGATGCCAATAATGACGACGATGCCAATAATGACGAAGCCAATAACGACGAAGATAGCGATCACCTCGCCCATTTTGTGTTCCCTGACACAGATTGATGCGAGCTTTTGAAAGTAAAGTGCAATTAAGTTATATTTGAAGACAGAATTTTCATTATTTTATTTTTTGTGTCTCTTTGCAAACAATTTGTTTTCTTTTGTGAGACTGTTCCGAGAGAGGTGTGATGACAGTTATACCAAGGGAAAAAAACTATTCCAATTGAGATTTTTGAAGAGAATTACAAAATCAATCTTAGTATCTTAGGTTCAACACTTTTCCTCCCTATCCTTGGTTTTTTTACACCATATTGGGAAATACTCCTTTCTTTGTTTCTTGGATGGAGACTTCCTGAATACCATTTGGATATTTATTAAACTAATAATTAGCCGCAATAAAAATGCAGTCTAAAGTGAAGGGTTAGACATTAAATTTATTTTTGATTGACTTGTTTATTTGTATCATTGTCGCCGACATCTCACTACTGAAACATTTGTACGTTCAGGACATGCAAACAAAACGGCATCATTTTGATTGGCGGTTTGGGTATATTGGCTGAGGAAAGTCGAGGTCGAGTTTCAAGATTGATTTTGTCTCTGAATTAAGATTACTATTGGAAGCTTAAGTTAGGATGTAAACCAAATAATGCTGACCACACGACGTGGCAATATTTAAAAAATATAATATTTCAATTTGGACCCCCGGGAATCCGATGCCACGTTTTATATCAAGTTTGAATCCCTCGTATATACCTCTTGGAATGATTGGGGACAAAAAGAAATTTCACTGTAAAATGTATTTCTGTAAATACCAATCACTTCTTATAGTCCAAGTAAAGGCGATTTCCGGACATACTATTCATTGTCCAATATACAGATCTGTGATTTCAGGGTAAAAATGCTACTTTGGATTAAATTGTTTGTTATTGAACCAAATCTTAAATGTATGGTGTTTTGTGACAATGTGTTAACCAAAATCTTTAATGAAAAGTTATATTCTTTGTTTGCAAAGTAGTTTAAGGATGTTCTTAGGTTTTCACAGGTGTTCAGAATCTTCTGAGTACAGTTTCCTAGGCTATATATATATATCTGATCTTTCTGGCTGATGTTTCGGAACCCATTGCAGGGTCCATCATCAGGGGTGATGTGACTGTTAAGAGTTCTGTTAGGTATTGCCTCACAGTTCCGTGTCGAAAGCAGGGTGTGTCGTTTTTAGCTGCTGTCATCTTCAGGCTTGCAATACCATGTCGAAAACAGGTGTTGTGTTATGTGTAAGTTCCATCTACTGTCGGATCACTATCTGTGCAGACTCCTATGGTTTTGAAGCATCGGACGAGGTTTTTTAATTTTAGACCGTCATCCCTATTAATGTTCACTTCAAAACCATAGGAGTTGGGACAGATAAATGATCCGACAATAGATGGAACTTACACATAACATAACACCCTGCTTTCAACATGGTAAACAACACTAATAGTTACACGTCACATCAGCCCTGATGATGGACCCTGTCAGAAAGGTCAGATTAACCCAGAAACTGCATGTGAAGCACCCACTCATATTTATTTTACAATAAAGATATAAAATGTTTAGCGTCAACTATTTCAGTTTGAGTTAAGCTGCTTAACACATTGTTGCAGAAAACCATCTAAATGGTTTGGAGGTTGAAAATGTGACAATTATTTAATTATTACTGTATTCAAGCGTACTTTAATTTATTGTGATCTATGTAAAAATTCTAAACAAAACAGAAAGAATAAAAAAAAATATTAAACTGAAATTGAATTATTTTGGATATAATGATATTTTTTTGTTGTGAATCTTAGTTCTGTTGGAAATGACTTAAAGGGCTACACTGAAACCACAGACATCTATAATTAAATATGGTAATCAGAGTCATTTATCAAGATTTTATCATTTGCGGGAGTCTATACTGAATAAAAAATAGCAGAATTACTTGCCGCTTCACTAGGATTGTGTTTTATCAAATTGTTTCCACATGGAGATGGACTGAAGTAATATGTGATTTGGTATAAAAATGTTCATAAGACAATAGAATACTTAATTGAATATAATGTACTGGAGAAAGTGAAATGCACGCTATTTTTATACAGAGTACCCTTCTTTCACTTACGCTCTGTAAACGAGTGTTCAAAGTTCTTTACTTTTTTTGGTAAAGCTAAATATTTATATAATATAGGTTACCGATTTATCATGTTACAATTAACCCTACAAACCATGTGAGGAAGATATCCGGTTAAAATAATTTTAAAACAAAAATCGTGTCTGATATACAATCTGTGAATTGAATGTGTTTGTATTTTTCGATACAATATATTATCAGTGGCATATTTATTTCAGCGAGTGATTCATTTACAGTTTGATATTAGAATTAAGAACTGCTCGAGTTTACAGAATTTAGTGCCAATGTCGGTTTCGTATGAAGCGGTGATCAGTTTTGAATTGTATTGTATACATTCAAAGGCACAATTATTTTTAAGCAAATAAAAATTAACAAATGTGATGTCTCATTACAAATTGAAAGTTACATTTCTCTCTGCAAGTTTATTTTGTATTTTTTTTTTAATCAATTTCAAATTTTAACAAAACCTTAGAAGGGGTCTTGTTAGGATTAGAGGCTGCAAGTTGCGAGTAGATCGCCACATTTATCTGGCTGTGTTCTATGTTGTTTTCCAGTGACTGTTTATAAAATATGTTGAAATCACATTTCAATTTACAAACAATATTCAAAGAACTCATAATGTTGGCTCGATTTGTTGTAATATTTCATTGTTGACGTCTTATGAAAGAGAATACATTTTAAAAGTGGGCTTCAGTCTTCCCGATATATACCACCATTGTCCGTACTTAGATTAAATACTTGATTTTTCTGAGAATAAATAATTGCGGGAGTGAATTTAAAAAGTAATTTAATACATTTTACATGAATTTAAATAATACTGGATCTCGGAGTGGAACGGAGACGTTATTTCACATTGTCTTGACATATTGACCATTGATTTTTCAGCATCAGGATAATTATATTTTATAAAAATAATTGATAGTTATTTTTTAAGACATTCTCTCCCTCATTATTTGAGCTTGTGGTCAAGTCAAGGCGGGATTGCCGGCTGGCCGCAGAAGTCCAATTTAAAAAAAAATTGTTATCAAATCCTTCCGACCGTGTTGAGTGAAGTTTCCCAAAAATGACATGTAAATATATAATATTAAAAATTATACAGAGTTGCGGGTCGCGTGACCGGAGATGTACATTTTTATTGAATAAATTTGAGATATTATGTTCTAATTTTTATTAATTGTTTTATTTTTATCACTGCCTCAAGAAAATCATTTGCAATATGTGTCTTGGATTTATGAATCAAAAATCTAGAGATAGAAGTGCTAGCTTACTTCAACCCGAGACCTGGAGAAATAATATATTTCAGTGTGATGAGGTTGAACTCTTGTCATTTCAATTATTGCATTCAAAATATTTCAAACACTTCCAAGACTTATAACCTTGTTAATTCCAGAACTCTGGTAATTCATAATTTGACATTTTCATAAATCATAAAAATTAACAAGAAATCTTGACATGGCAGACTTGTACCCGCCTATGAAGAACCGTTCTTACACATTCAATGTTTTCTTGGAATATGTGAAAATATGCCTATTTTTAAACCTTTTTTCGTGCGTATTTTTACGAAATTCGAAAAAAAAAATTTTGGCCCCTCAAATTTAAAATTAGCAGGATTTTACTGTATGATTTTTTATAGATATCCATACCTATTAAGCTGGCTTCTGAATAAACATCTAACATTAAGCAGTTAATATACCAAAGGAGGTAAATAGATATAAACAAAAACTATTCTGAGCTCCAAACTTAAGAATTTTTCTTAGCTAGTCTAGTATTACTACTAACAAAATAAAAAAGGTTTAAATATAAAATATTTATTTCCAATACAAAAAAATTTATAACAATTTCATCGGTTTGCGCCCGGACCATTCAATCCCAGATTCAAAGACGTAATTTGCTTTGTGTAAAACTGTATGCGAAATCTGGAGTTTAATGAAGCCTTCTGCAAATCTGAAATGCCGCTTGAAAATCACCAGAAAAAAAAACATTAGTGAGATTGAACTCGCAAGAGTTTGTCTGCTTTGAGCTCAAATTAATGATAATAAAATTACTATAATAATGCGAAGTTTCCTCCAATAGTTGGAAAGGATCGATCAATTTCAACTTCAAAGATATTGTTGAAAGTCAAAAACAATGACAAAAATCTGTAAATTTACATCAACGAGATTAACATTATTCAACCGTATCTCTACGAATCATCACACCGGTCATTTTATCAGAAATCAGAAAACCCATAACAAAATTCAAGGAATGTATCCATATTACTTTTTTATTATGAAATAAGTTTTAACTTAAAATATTCAACAGCATGTTTTTGGTGAGTTTCAAGCCAGCATATCTGACAAACGCTAAATCTTAAGACTATGCATTAGTCTAAATGATATTTGCAAGATAGTCTCTGATGTGGGTGGGTTCCAAGCGTCTGAATCCATTGGCATCGCAAATGCCGATCTGCAAAAAAAAAAAAAATTAACAATTCTAATCTGCTCCAAGGTCTAACGTACGAAGACGATGGACGCAATTTGGCGTGTTCCAGCTAAAGATGGCATATTTGTACAATACTTTTCCTTTTTTTCTTGATTACCATGTGTGCTGGAGCGTACACCAAATATTAAATCTGTCATAAATTTTCCATTTTTGTAAATATTGACACTTACAAGACCTGTGTCCAGAAGTATATTGGAACTTGATTTTGGCACGCACTGTATTCCAGTTGAACCAACTCTAAAAGTTATTTTGATTATTGTACAAATATTGCTGGGTTACCTTTTTTGGAGAATAAAGGTAATCAGTTGTTAGGAAATTATCTGGCAGAAGAGGAATGAAAATGGACTAAATGCAGTGAAAATGAAATCACTTAGGCGTATACGCGGCAGATCCGTTGAAGAAATAAGGAAATAATGTAATGAATAACTAGAAAGATACACAGAAAAAAATATTTTGTGTTAATATTTTTTTGATTTTTTTTCTGAATATCTTTCTACAGGTTGATTTTTTGGTCATGACATTTCAAGAATGTATTGTGCACGAGCGCTATCTAAGCGATAAAGAGACAAAGAATTGATAGTAAATTATAATTAAACCATTTTTAAAACTTTCTGAAAATTATTGGTTAACCAAAATTTATTATCTTCGCCTACTAGTTTCTATTAAGTTATTAAGATGTGATTAATATAATTTAATTTCCTATCCATCAAACAATTAAACAAATTTATGTACTTATTATATTATAATAATAAAAAATACAGTGCCATGAGTAAAAAATTGCATATAGCGATGAAGCTTCTCTTTAAGTTCATAAATGCTTTTAAAATACATCAAATTTATATTTAATAATTAACATTTTAATTTAGTTTATTTTAAATCCCAGTGTTGGCCGGGTTTCAGATTTAGTTATAAATTAAAACTGATTTACACCATTTTATTTGTTAAATAATGCTAATGAGAACTGAACCAAAGATGATGATCAGCGGAAGCAATAAAATGCAAATGAAAAAAACTTGGCAAACTCTACGAGTGTCTTTATTTTTCGGAAACACTCCAGAAAAAAGGCTCTCCATAACATATAGGAGAGTAATGGATATGTTGCTACAAGAGATGGAGACAATCAATGATCACAAGGATGAAGAGTGAGAGGTATATTTCCAACAAGTGGAGGCACACAGTCCGAGAGATTACCCGAGCCTTAAGATAGAGGTAAGTGTAAAAAGATCTTTCTCTGTAGCACGTGAGATGAAGTGCCAACTTAATATTACTTGTCTATACTCAATCAATAAACATATTCACGATTTGAATACGATTACCTGAATATTATCAGCTGTCATTTGTCCCTCGAAGCCTTCCTTCAGTGTCAGAATGGCCGTGTGGACGGCGTCATCCAACTCCAAATCTTCACTGTACCTGCAATACATTGCGAATTCTTTCGTAAAATACATAAAAATAACTTAAAAACCTGTCACCGCTGACTCCTGCTGTCAGTTGAATGTTAAATATAATCTATCTATACAAATAAGTTAAATATACTGATAGATTATAGTACATATTTGAAATATTCCATCAATAGTATAGCATTCAGAAAGAACAATCAACTATTAAGGATATGATTTATTAAGGCGGCAAGACTGGTTCCAACGCTGCAAGTCACAACTGATAAAACATTTCATATTATATTATAGCAATGAAAACTTGATTGTTAAGACATTCTAAAAATAGTTGGCGTTATTTGATACCAGACATGAACATTTGAACCGTATTAATGTAAAAAGTATTTTTGAATAACTTACTAAGCAGTCATTGAAGTTTCTGCTTTTGTTTATAATATATTTCTATCAAACTGGAAGTGTGAACCGGAGCATGTTTGGAACTACACAAAATCATTTAAATTTAGTATTTTTAGATTCACAATTGCATTTAGCATCCCATTCACAAATAAACCTTATTTAATCTGAGATCCTGACGTATCACGGACTGGACTCTAAGGGCCGTTATCACTATTTGAATTTAATAAATTCACATTCTGGTCCTTGGATCAAGGAGAGAGGATCCTACCAATTAGAAATGATTTGAGCTAGTGTTTATGAATTTCTTATATTTTTGTCTTCATTCACTGAATTCCCCACATATGCACCGTCAATACTCTATCACATAAACCCACCTCTTATCTAGGAAGGTCTTCCCGTTGACATGGTTCTTGCCCATGGCTGTGGCCTTCCAAGCGTAGTATGCGCCGGAGGGATCGCACTGGAACAGATAGGGGCGGCCGCTATCCCAGCCGCAGATCAGAAGGGAGACACCGAAGGGCCGCACTCCACTGTAACAATTTCATCAGATGTGTTAATTCCAAAGCAGTCAATGTCAATTTCAGAAAATCGTCACCGTATACTCACAGTACATCAAAGTACAATGAAATTTAGATTTCATATTTTTCCACAATCTGTGACAAAATTTGCTGGTCGCGTTTCAGCTTCATACAATCCAATAATAAAATTTCCTGCACAATACGAAATATCAAATTACCAATGGTACAATTGAAATTTTATATTATTATTCAATCGCATCTTCGATTTCTGTTATGTTCATTAGTAGCAAAGCTAAAACCAAACAGAATACCGTGATACGGCCATGTTTGAAAATATTCTACCACGCCATTTATGCAAACAGTATAAATGATTGATTATATTTGTTGATAAACTTTTATATTAAAATAGAACACTTAAAATTAAAAATAAAATGGTAAATATGATTAACTACAATTTACACTTTTCATCATTTTATAATATTTTAGCTTAGTGTACGACTACAAAGAATGTTAAGTAATTGATTCAAACCAAGAACCTATCCCTAAGTCAAAGGAGTAATCTTTCATCAGTTATATATATCATTTAAGGAAGAGAGGCAAAGAAGGAATCCTATTTTTGAACTTATTCTAGAAAATCACATCAGCTAGTGGGAAAACAATCAATTTTCTGTTAGAAATAATATTTTTAATTCACACCTATCGGGAATCTCAATCTTATGTCTTTTGGTTCAATTAGTTAACACTTTTTCTGTAGATCTCTAAATTACCCAGTTTGTGTGTACTCCTGCATGACGGCCGCGACCTTCTGCACGAGCTGCGTGGTGGGGATGGTGTGTCCGTACATTAGCTTGTACTTTTGCGCCATCTTTCTCGCTCGTTTCACCAGTAGCCGGTAGTCGGGGCCCATGCCCGAGTACACTGCCCCGGCGCACTCGGTGATGGTCTCCACCTTGTTCACTGACTGGGGGCAGTACAGCAGTGACTTGTGCTTGTTTTCTGTCGCTATCACCACGCCATTGCTCGCTGAAATTTGGAAAATGCGAGACAACTTTGAAATGTATAAAGTAAAACCCCACTTAACGCTGTCTCAGTATTACTTGGATATGTCAATTGGACACCAAGAGGCAATTTATTCCTCTTCATAAGACAACGGAAAAAACACATTTGAATTACACTCGTCAGTTTAATAAAATATATTTGAACCCACCTTTAATACCGACCGAGGGGGCCCCAGCGGCCACGGCAGCCAAAGCATATTCTATTTGCACCAATTTTCCAGAAGGACTGGAATAAAAACAAAACAAACAGAAATTAAAATGATGACACAGCAGAACAAGATAAAAAATAAAGAATATTAATGGTCTGTGGTTATACTTATACTAAATAATACAATAGATAAATAATAATACTGTTATATTTTGGATCACACTTCACTTTTTGCCATTTTTATAGTCGAAGATGACAATTTTTGCAAACTGAACAATATTGAGGTTAGCCGGTGGGAATTGACTTTTTCAATATTTAACAAACCCCCAAAGCTCAAAAAATGTTTACATTATGAAGAATTATGATAATTTATCACTCGGTTTTCTAGCACACTGTTAGAACATGCTTTATGTTATGAAATATTAAATGATTTACAAAAGTCAACAGCATTTAAATATCCTAAAAATAATTCATTTTGAAGATTTATCACGATTTAAAAACGCCTTCAATGTTGTGTTTGTAACGTGAGTATTAATTATCAATATTTATATTATTAACGGCATAAATACCTGAAAGTTGTTAACGAAAAACTATAACGTTCGGACGCCATGATTACAAGCAAGATGTCTGAAAAATTTACTGTCATCCAGTTTTTCTATGGTTAATTTTGAAGAGCGACTGGATCACATTCGCGATTCATGATTATACTCGCAATAAAAGTCTTTATTCTAATTACAACTAAGACACTTGACGCAATTTCAATGCCTAGAACTGTAATAAAAGTGAAATTTTATATCAAGGGAAAAGTTATTTCAGTTCTCAGAGGCGGCTTCTATTTAGAACAAAAATTGAGAGTTCTAAAATGAGAGATATCAGAATGAAAGTTTCCTTCGCCACTTTAATGCATAATCGTAAAAAAATTACATCCACAAAGCTTATTATTTCAATTAACATTAATTTGATTAATACTTATCGAGTGTACAATATTTAAATAAATAAAAGCATAAAACTTCTACGTCGGTAAAAATTAAACCAGTATTATGAACATACAACACTTAAAAATGACCACAAACTGAAACTCAATACATACCTCAATTTTTAATAAAATATTTTCCATGTCTAAATGCAAAATCATCAGTAATCCATTACTGGATGAAGACCTCCCCATTTTCTTTGATCCTCCGCCAGTCTTTCCTATGTCACTACCACTGCTCTGATAATTTAGACCAATGATACTCAACCTTTTTTTTCTTCGGGCCACATACATATATTTGTAAAGCTACGCGGGCCGCAACACTATACTGGTATGACAAAAAATATCATGAAACCCACCACCCCCGTTTTTTTGGAAAACCATTTGAGATTTTAAAAATAATAAACCAAAACAGAATAATAATAGTACATATCATTTATCATCATACGGCTCGTTAAAAATTACAATAGTGAAAAAAATAATATAGAATGCCAGATTTTGTAAATCATGTTCCTGATAATAAATGTGTTGAGGGCCGCACAAAAAAGCTTAGCGGGCCGCATGCGGCCCGCGGGCCGCAGGTTGAGTATGTCTGATTTAGACTATCAATTGACTTTGTGTATCCTCTAGTTTTCATGTTTCTGCCAGTCGAGATTTTTGGTTTTATGGATACTGTTCAAGAATATTATTTGTCCATCAATAAATTTGAAATATTGCCTGTCCACTGCCATTTACGTTTTTTAGCATTAAGAATGACTTCCTTTATCTTTGTCTGGCCTTTGTTTCTTCATGAATGATAATTTTTAAGAAAGTTATTTAATTTAAAATAAAAAAAATATTATTCTTCCAGATTATTTTATTCTGGAAATAAAATAAGACAACATTGCGAAATAATTTTTTTTTTTTTTGTATCACAGCCTTTAACATTATTTATTATAATAAATGTAATTAAATATGAACTAAATAAGTTAGAACACATTCGTCCTCAGTAAAATATTAATTTTTTTTTAAAATTAATAATAAAATAAAATATTATTTACAAAATGAAAAAATAACAATATTTACATTTATCGTAACTGAGCCCGCTTCAGTGTTCATTCAGCACCAGTCCAGCTGTCGAAAACAGTCATTCTCATATTAATAAATAAACCAGCAAGTTAGTCCTATTTTCATAGCACAAGTGTTTAGCTTAGTTTTAAAATAGTAAGAATATTGATGTGGCACGTATTTCGTATACAGATCTCTATTTTTTTTTTAAAAAAGCAGGATTTTATTCAGCGACATGAGAAAAATTTGAAAAGTCAGGCCTTTGGTTTTCTTCACGTGACATGGTCCTGGATCTGAGAGGTGATGGACTCATTGAAATTTTGTTGTGCTTTAATTAATGCCTGGATGCGGCACTCCCTCAGGGTTGAGTATATGGTCAATGCACCCTGAATGATATTAGGGCAGGGAAGAAAATGGTAGGAATTTGCAGGATATTTGGGATAGACTGATAGGAATGTGAGGAATGATCAATTTATACAGAACACTACATCAGCTTCCAGCACCAATCAGACTTTTAGACTTGTTCACAAAGAAAAGTTACGGGCTGGTCCACACCAGTCAATACAATCACAATACAATAAACATAAAACAATATTTGGTCGGAGTCAATGATTTGATTCCCTACATAACAGAACACAACCGGATGTACCAAAATACTCTTTGTACTGGTGTATAAATCAAGGGAAGAAAGGCTGAGGTTGGAACTATAATCCACATGAAATTTATTTTAATTACAAAGTGTATTCACCCACATACCATTATGAATGATTTTGATCTTGTTTATATTAGAGCATATATTGTTTATATTATATTAGAACACCCCATATTGAATGCTTTCATCAGAAATATGCACATTTACAGGTTGACTTGTATCAGAGGTGTTGCATGTACATTAACATCATACATAATAACTATTGGTGTCATGAACTAGAGAAGGAAAACAGAGGACAGATCGGAGCGCTAAAAACTAATTGAGTAGGCCAAGGTTCATACCGGGCTGATGCGCTATCCATAATAATAATTTTTAAAAAAACATTTAAATCTAAACAATTTTAAAATGGGGTTATTAATTGAGTTTCAATATTCCACATTATTTAGGCATTATAAATGCCTTGATTATCAGTCCTCGTTTGATCAAAAATACACGAGTATGTGGGTTAGCTACAAACTCACCCTCAATTGCTTTATGGCAGTGAGTGTGAAGTTATCGGATCGGATCAAGTGTCGGAGACTGGTCAGCCAGATATGGGGAAATCCACACAAAGGAGTCGACATCGGATTGCAGATCAACAGTATACTGACCAAATCAAGCAAGTTAGTAGTAAAATGATCAAAACCTAGCGGTAAAATACATTTGAGATGTTCATGACTTATTAAACATTTTGTATACTGTAAGATACATGGAAATGAGAATGTATAAAATGGATTAAAAATAAGAAAAAGAAATAAATGATTTTCATTTTTTTTTATAAATAAATACATTTGACTATGTAATACATTGTCCCTTTTGACACTTGGATTTGAATTGTTTGTCATCATATTGCAATGGCCAACAAGACAATGCAATACAGAATACCTGCACGAATTGCTCAGGAGATACATAGTGATGCAGAAATATAAGAGACAAATAAATAGGTGATGATAACACAGCAACCAAATTATGAATATTTTTTTATCAAAAATTAATAGATTTATTAATTGAATGTGTGGACAACTAACTGTGTGACACCGGTATAATTATGGAATGAAATTAGTCTTTATTCTAGTAGTCATTTTTTACTTTACATTTGATTGTGCAGATGTATACAGGATGATTATTAATTTTTTTAATGATCAAAAAATGATTATATTATTCTAGAACCAAAGAAGGCTGAGATTCCGGATCACAAACAACATCTTGCACATTCAATGTATCGTTAATCTTATTTGTTTCCACATTCCCGTGCTTCTTGGAGTGCGCTCTAAGTGCGTCGGCCTGTACGAATGTGCGTCCGCACGTCGCGCAAGCGTGCCCCCGCGAATGTGCTGACACATGTCGCCGCAGCGAGTGCTCCCGCCCGTACGCCCGGGGGCAGCGCGGGCACGCGAAGCGCCTTTCGCCCGTGTGTCGCGCCATGTGGTTGGACAGCGAACGGCGAGTGAAGAAGGCGCGTCCGCACTCGGCACACACGTGCGTCTTCTCCTGTAGGTGCTTGCTGCGCACATGGGCCCTCAGCTGGCTGCCCAGCCTGTGCGGAACATTATTCTAATGAATAAAACGTGAAAGAAAATAGAATCTCAAGTAAACAAAAATTAAACCATCCGGTGACAGCTAGCGGAACTGAGGACTTTTAATAAAACAATTCTGTGAGTTTGACCAAGGGCAATCCAAGAAGATAGTAAAAGTAAGTAGGATACTCCAGAAAGTAAAGACCATAGCACCATGCAATATAAAGCAAACAATTGCTGCACAGGTCATCCCCTTCCCAATTTCAAATTGTTCATTTCATCTTCCTAACATATTTTCTCAGTGTTATACACCTTAATATATATTTTGTGAATGTTACGCATTTTTAAAATGAACCCTACTTTACAACTGTGTGAATCAACTGTGAAGAACAGATTAGGGTCAGCATTGATGTTTTTGCGGCAATATTATGCAGATGGAAATAATTTTCTCAATCAGATTGTTACTGATGACGAGACCCGGGCGTCTTATTTCACCCATGGGAACAAGCATCAGTCACATGTTACATGGTCAAATGGCACCATCCTAACTCTCGCTAGCTAGTATAACTCAAGTTTTGTCGAGAAGTTGAACTCAACAACACATTAAATTGTTAGATTGATAATTCCCTTACAAGGTGAAATGCGTTTCAAGTCAATTAAACTAGTAGAATAGAAAAACAAGTGTTTTATATGTGATTATGGAGTTCTACAAACTTACCCCGGAAACAGTAAATTTTCACTTTTTTCCTAAGCTTAAATAGTTCTTGGATGGAGAACATTTTGGGGAAGATGACAAATTGCAGTCTGCAGTCAACAATTGAGATCCCTTCTACAATAACACTGAATATCACTTTTTACAAATATTGATAGATAGACGGATCATCAGCCATCTTGGTTACAGTGTTGCAAGTAAGATCACTTAGAAATTGTGTTTAATAGTATTATTATTTATTTTATAAGGTTTTTTAATATACCATTCAATGCCCAAGAAGATATACAACATATATACAGTCATAACTCAGATCTGCCCAAGAATGATATACAGTGTTGTTGCGGCAGAGGAGGAGGGGGTGTTCACCAGTATTGCTTAAATGTACTTGTGAACAGATATAATAAATGCTTAAATTAAAATTTGATGAAGTGGAAAAATAGATTAAGGTACTTAGGTCTTTTAAAAAATAAATAACAAAGTATAAAGTATAAGTATAAAGATTGACAATGTTTGAAGAACAGGACTCGAATATGAAGAGAATAGCTAATGTGAAATGAGGCATTTATGATTCACTATCATGTTATAATGAGATTTTTAATGAAAAAAATAAATTAACTGTGCAGTCTTCCATCAAGTCATATTTTTACAATAATGCTGAAGACGCTTCATCGGAAGTTCAACCATCTACCTCGAGTGCGCAAAGTGACACGTGTGAAAATAACGAACACAGATGAAAATTTGCACGAATAAAAGTAAAAAGTACAATTTTGTTTTCAATTCAAATTAATATAACTATTAATATTCATATATTGTGTTCTCTTAATATATTTTACATTTGTAGCGTATTGTTAGAATAAAACGTACACATTCGATATTTAATACATATCGTAACAACATTCAATGAAAACATACGTAAAAATGACTGCTAACTTATACAATTGGATCATATATGCAAAAAATGCATATTTAGGTGTTTTGACGCATAACAAACAAAAACATATAACAAATGCCCGCCCTCAAGGAACGGAACTCATTCGTAAATCGAGAACTGCCAATATTATCTTAATTTTATAAAACCAAAAAATCTTTACTTTCTGGTTTATCCTCAATGTATTACCTGTAACGGTTAGTACACTGATTACATTTGTACTTTTTGTCCTCTTGTCCATGTTTCTCCACCAAGTGCTTCAGTCGCGCATTGTATGTCACAAATACCTCGTCACAATTCTGGCACTTGTACTCCAGGGTGCCACCACCGTGAGTCACCTTCACGTGAATGCCTAAATACCTCTTGGTCTTAAACTCTTTGTCGCATTTCCCGCATTCGTATCTCAGTTCCGAGTGCGTCTTCTGGTGGAAGAACATGCTCCTCGAAGAGGCGCAAATCTTTCCACATATGTCGCAAATGTGATTCGGGTAATGCTCGGGCATATGGGCGACTAGATCTTTGTAGAAAGTGAATTGAATGTCACATTTTACACAAGTTAAGTTCGATTTGTCAAGGATATATGGAAGAGTGATGGAATCTGATTTTTTCACATTTTGATCGGTTTTTTCTAAGCTGACAGGTGACGGAGAATCATCATTATTTTGAAAATCTGTTTCAAAATCATTGTTTTTATTTTCTGAAACAAAGAAAAACATGAATAATCCGTGTATCGTCATTCTTCCGTTTAATTCAAAATCTTGCATTATCTTCCTGTTACTCCATGTAATAAAGATATCTTCTGACTTCAGTATATTTTATTTAAAAATAAAATAGAGATGCATCCAGGTAATATATGTCACATTATTCCAGTGGTCTTCGGGTTGAGGCTCGAACCCTAAATATCTTGATCACTGAGGCACGTCAAACAACTACAATTTAGTGCAATGCAATGCACTTTGCCTCAAAATAAATGGCATCAAAATCACCCCCGGCCCCTTAGATGAGTATTTTTTTTTTATAAATGGATGTATCATGTTCCGTTTGATAATGTATTTGTTATTTTGTAAGTTTCATTTACCTATTCGGTTAATCTACAAGTCGGTTAACGGAACCCTGGATAATTGACAGTATATTGTGTCAATGGATTTTATTAATTTTACAATTTAAGTTATGTTTTTTAAACAAAAATTAGTTATCACTTGTGTATTACCAACATTGTAGTATATACACACACATAACTCAATTTATACAAATATGAATAATATGAGCTTCGATTCTACATTTTTATTCAATGACATTAAAACTATTCCAAAGAGGCTTTCAGCATCATCGAATCTTAATCACTGAATTAATAATTTTCTTTATAAGACTGCTAAGTGAAGAACCTTAATATAAAAAATAACTCACCAATTTCATTGGTAAGATAATTACTATTGTGTGTTTTATTAAGTAGAAAGTTTCTAGATTGCTCCACCAGTAACCGGTAGCCCAGAATGTCATTGAGCCTGCCGATGCACTCTTCACAAATCATTGGCTGAATATTATCTGTCTGCAAGCACTGGAAACAAATACAGAGATAAGAGTAAATGTTTTATAATTTTGCACTTCGGCTCTAGGGTGACCATGATGTAATATATGTATATTTTTAAAACAAATTGACTATGAGCACTGATTTTCAAAGGTAATTATTTAATCTGTTTCCTAGCACTATTAAAATAATACGTAGGAATGTTAGTGATAATCAGACAAAGAATCAGAATCGCTTGAATTGACGCTTGCCATTGAATCACTTATATTATCAACAATGGCTTATTTTTCCCAGTATTGTGATTCCTTTACGTGTATATGTTGGCAAACGTTACTCCACCTATTGCTCGTAATTAAATAGACTTTCTCGTTAATCAACCTTTCGATAGTCATATCCCTTAATAGTGGCCCAAACTTTTTCTATCTGGATAGTACGGTGGAAAAAATCTTTTTTTCAAGTGAAATGCTTAGGCCAAAATTATATGGGCTAATAGGTGTGTTCAAGGAACACACAATTGATAAATTATTTCAAGATTACGGATACAATGTTTTACGGCTTTGAAAAAGGAATTATAGTCACCGTATTTTTCAATAAACAAATAAGCTTGCGTCCACCTCGAAAGTCAGTTGCATACTGACCCGTGCCTTCAACCAACCACTGCAAGGGTAGCTACTAATACACAATCGTATAAGTGTATTAAAAAGTACCAAGTTATGAAATGGAGACACTAATTAAGTAGAAAGTATGGAACTCTGCACGGTCATCTCCACAGACTATTAGACATTTTGTCGCGATTTGATATCACAATTTTTAACTATTCAAAAAGAAATCCAGCAATGGGCTATGAGCAAAGCTATCGTTCTCTACTCTTGAACAACTGTCTACAGAAATTGTTCTGATGTCCTGAATTGATGGTACTTCTGTATCGCTCCATGCAAGATTCAAACAAATTCTGATTATGAATGTTATGTAGACAATCACATGGAGGCCAATCCACAGTGGTTTATGTTGATCTAAATGGTCAGATTTTGTCATGTTTAAAGATTTTAATGTTTTTACCCATGTTTCGTCTTATAAACTGTAATTTAATTTGTTTACAAATACTAAAGTACTTATAAGCACAAAAAAAGTTAATCAATTAGAAAGATATACAGAAAAATCTATATAAAAAAATATATTTAGCGAAATTGTCAACGTGTTTCCCCAGATAGGAAAAGATCCAGGTTCGTATCCTAATAACGAACAAATATTTTTTCGTAAGATAGATTTTTTCTGTTCATCTTTCTAATTGTTTCATTTAATTTATGTTAAAAATAGCACAAAACTATTAAAATTCCAACTTCACAACAAAAATGTATTTTCATTAAAAAATAAGTACTTGTGATGTTTTTTGGGTTGGTAAAATTTGATTACTTATTTTTATTTATTTATTCATTTACGCCCTTATCGGCTTTTACGAAATTGGTTAGGTATAAAAAAAAACATGAGCAGCTCTACAAGTAGCACGGAATATATATATATATATATAAAAATAGAAATTGATAGAACTTACATCACAGCTTTAAAAAAAAATTTGGAAAATAAGCAAAACTATAAAAATTATGGTTCAAGACAGAAAACCAATACATATAAATTTAGGTTTAACACAGAATGGCTGAGTATCAAAATCAATTGTATTTTTGACTCAGAATAGCATTAAAAACATCACTCTTATATTTAACATTGAATATCGGAATATACCTACAAGACCAAAATCGTTTCCAAGCTTGTGAAGTCTTTGTGTGGGTGAATTCCTATACAAACTTTAATTGTTCAATTGTCTCATTATTTTGACCTAATATTTAGTTTCTCTGTACTATATTTTATATTTCATAGTCATAAATACTCTGTTGAAATGATGTTTTAGAAAAATACTGATCACCTCGATTCATATATAAATAAAGATGTGGGGCTAATGTTCAAAACAAACAAAATGTTATATGTATGTGAGAAATTCTCCATTTATCGATTTGTATGTGATACATTAAAAGTTAAATAAAGTAATACCAACCTCAAAAGAGAAACATTTGGATAATGTGTCCGAGTGCATTTGCGATTTTCCTCCTTCCAAATGATTTACTTCCAACATACTCTTCAAGTTTTCTCTTGAGAGACAACATTGGCAAATATTTAATACTTTCTCGTTGCTTATTCTGTCGCTCAACTTTTGTTCAGAAATTTTTGATTTTCTTTTCTTTCGCAAATGAGTTTTAGTAGACTTCTTGCGTTCTGAATTTTCCATTCTGAAAAATTACGGAGCTTAGTATCGGCGCCGAAATGTCTCGATACAAAGTAATTATTGATTTTAAACCACGAGGCTCTTACAATTGTTTAATTGTATAGATTACAAAATAGTACAAATTTATGCTGCACCCCGTAAAATCATGTACTGCTCTTTTAGTAACCAAAATAGAAAAGCTGTAGTCAAAGGCTTAATGATGAATGGATCGACGTTAAGTAACTGTGACATTTGGAGTTCAACTGAGAATGATGTGTTAACATATTTTTAGAGACATGTCAAGTAGTTGAGGGAAATTATGCAGTATTCTACCAGCAATCGTGGAATACATGGAAAAAAAATTATTTTATTGAAATACTACACGGCACCAGCATAATTAAACTAATTTGAAAAGTTATATCTTACAAATACTGTCCATTCTTTTGTGGTGATTGTAATCAGTGCTACTAGATTTGTGGGGCTCCGTGATGGTTCAACCTTTTCACATCATATATTTATATAATACATATTACGTATATTTTCTTTAATGGTTTAATATAATTAATAATTTGAATAATAAAGGGATTTCAGTCATCCAACTGTATGACGCTGGTGGAGTGTATAAAGTGAACATTATTAAAAGTAGAAAAAAATGTCTCCGAACATGAAGGCTCCTTTAGAGCGTGCAATGTTAAGGTGTTGTGTATCCAAAACCATATCCAAGATACATTATTTGCATTGAACATGTGATATCCTTGCGTCGGCAGGTTTCCAACTGTGTCAATTTGTGATATCTGCTTGCGGTCCTTATTGTATGCGGGATTGAGGTAGCACAAGATAACCCGATGTAGTAACAATATACTTCTTTATACTAAGCTTACAGTTATAAGTACAATGCAAGAGATGCGTTTCAAGCCATGGCCCAGATGCGAGAGAGTGCATGTACAAGAGCCCGGCAATCTTATATCCTTTTCGCTCATGTCAGTCATGCCAACATGTGCGCGTCATGCGTTCGCTACATTCAGATACATTGCGGTAAATAGACAACCAAAACGTCATTAAATACTTCATCGGAAACTTAATAATAAACAATTATGATTTTAAAAGAAAAATAATTGGCTTTGCACTATGTTTACTATAATAATTCATTTAATAAATAGAGATAAAATGATGATAATGATTTAAAAGAGATAAAGTGTTCCGCACAGCCGCGCGACCGCGAGAAATACGGCGCCCCGGCCCGAGCATGCGCCGGTCCGGGCCTCGGCCGCGAAGACCGCGGCACCCCGGCCTGAGCGAGCGGCGGGCCGAGACCCGAACTTGGCCGTTTCACAGCAATGTCGCGGTCACCACACCCCGCCCCTGGAAAATCGCCTCCACTGAGGCAGCCGCGCGGCCGAGGAGGGGGGGGAAGCCGGATTACGGACGAGGCCACGCCCCGGCGCCGCGTGGAAATATTATTTTTGTTTTTTGAATATAACTGCTTATAAAAAATTATTGTAACTGATATGAAACTATAAATTAATAGAGTTTTGTAAGGGCGATCGCCCGGAGATAGTTTGACGCACCTCAAAAATCACTGTACTAATAAAAAATGGATTTTAAGGTTTGAGGTGCGTTAATAAATTCCCTGGGCTATCGCCCGCATTGTAGTATGCCAGGCATCGCGAGGCAGGTTCATATTTGTAATAAAAAGTACTCGCGATGCCTGGGAAATGTAAAATAAAAAGGTAGCGAAATAAAATGTGTGACAAAAGTCAGTTCTACCGACCCACACTGGACGGCGGAAAAAATGAGCAAAGTTTCCGGATTTGGCCGCCAGGTGGTGTCGGCACGGGACCGTATCGGGGTGGCGCGGGGATATTTTGAGCCCCCTGATTGGTCCCTGAGGTTTGCTGGAGCCTTACGCTCCATATGTAATTTGTGAGGTATAAATAAACGGTCCAGCGGCTGAAAAATCACTTGCCTCGTTTGCTTCACCGCTGGACTTCTCTACTACAACAAGACTTTTATTTCTGACCCTGCTCACCCTGGACTTGCTTCTTCTGGAATTCTGACCTGGCTTTCACTTTTGGATCGACCCCGTACTATTCCACGACCTTGGCTATTATACTGGACGGAGATTTTGGATCTATTGGACCCACTTACCGCCGCTGCAGACATCACCATCCGAGCAGCAGAGCGAATCGGCGAACCACCCCTGACAGATTTGCAGTTCTTGTTCGTGTGCAGAACATAAAGTAATTGTTCAAAGTTTAAATTGAGTTGAAACACTTTGTTTTATTCCTTTATATTTTATTATATTTAACGTTAGAACATTAAAGAGATGAGGTATTAACAACTAATACTCTAAAAAATGGCCACAATGTGCCTAGCGCGTTTCATGGTCCTATTCATTTGCATAAAAAGTATGTCGTATTAAGCCAGAGATATGTCAGTAAGAATTGATATGACAATCAGATTGTTTGTTCCATGATGGATTTTACCAATAAGTATAAATATTATTAAGTAAAATTTTAACCAATAAGTATAAATATAAAATGAATTATACAAGTCAAAAACCTTACCATTCAGAAACTAATTAGGAGTTTGTTTTGTCTGAGGACCATTAATATATGATTTTATCAGTCTCTTTTGACACAGTTCAACAATAACCTAACCTTTTTGACTGATTGGTCTTATGTATAGTCACTGACCTAGAAACACTAACCCGCGGGATGTTATGGAAAATAGAATGAAACTTTTTACTTGGCATTCATAATTATGTATTACGGCTGGATATAAATCCAATATGCATGTTTTTATTAAAATTTGACGTCATCTTCCAGGTTCATGAAGATCATTAAGACATGATAAATGATGATGTGAAAACGCTTAAATGAAACTAATACGGAGACCTGGTTACCAAACCATTGCCACAAAGCTAATATCACCTTAATGACAGCACTTTTCTTGCTTGCTAGTACAAATAAACATGTTTACGCTATAATTTATTAATCGCTCAATAACTATGCTTTAAAAACAATGTAAAAGTAAACCTTACGAATTCTAAAAATGCTATAGCAAGTACTGCTAACCTTAAAATAGTGTTTTGACTGACAAACATCTTATACAAGTATTTACTGATGGAGATAGCGAGGCAAGCACTGAAAATAATAAACAAATATTTTTGGAAATGGCTAACTGAATGAAGCCCTATGAAGCGAATGAGATTTTTCACTGCACAAGATGTTATTTTTGTTAAATAGTAGACTGTATTATGTAGTTTACGTTTCTTGAGTTTTGCTATCATTATAAAATTGAAAAATAAATGATCTAATGTTTAAAACCTTTAATACTATATCATGAAAGGTATAATAAACTTTACAAAATACATGTTTTAGATGACATTCTTTGTAAGGCAACTCACCTACTGAAAACTTTTACGGATTATATTTGCACTATATTCAGCTTTCACTACACACTATGATTTCTCCGTATAAAACAGTTGAAAATAAAGTAGTTCGTATTTTGGAAACCGTAAGCGTATTAAAATAATGATTTCTTACACCGAACTCGTTTTTCCAACGAAATAAAGTCAAAGTAAGATATTACTCGATTATTACTTCAATTTAATTGATTATTTTAATCATTCTTGTAAATAAAATACACAGCACTAATCAGTGCAACGTCGGTGCGTAGAAATTCACTTTTGTTTACAATCAAATTTGACATTTGTGATAATAACCTGCTGTCTTTCCATTTCAAGGTTCTAAATTTCCCTGCAAATATATTTTTTTCAGTTTCCAGTTTCCAATAAACCTGAAAATAAACAAAATGCATTAAAATGAAATATTCTAACCTATGATACAACCGGGGCCACGACTTGTGCGCCATTCGGTTCGAGTCGGGGTTCGTCTAGGGGTCATGATTCATACCATGCTCCTGGTCGCTCGTCAGAACGATACCCCGCACTCTGATGGAATATTCGCTCCGCGAATCATCCGTCGGATATCACGCTTTCATTATTATTACCATGGTTATAGATAAGGATACAGGTGAATATGAACACGCAATGATACACAAACTATACTTTTATTCAATACACAAAATGCTTATAACTACCTTAATCTAAGACTATTTCTACCTCGGGTCATCTTGTGAATTTCTCGGATCTTCTGGCCGGCGAAGTGATCTCGTGGTCAGCCGGCGTGGACGGCTACCTGCTGGGTCTACGGGTGCTCCGGCGACAGGCTATCTGACCGCTTGCTCGGGACGGGCGGGGTGGCTGCTCCTGGACGATATGCGGTGAACTGCTTCTGCGTGCTTTTAACTGCGTCTCGGTAACTTCTCTTCTGGACCTCGTTTTGACAACTCTCGGTGTTTTCCAATCTTTTTCTTCAACTCTCTTTTTCCTTCCAACTGATTACGACTGCGTTCACGATTCTTCGACTGACTGGTCTCTTTGACTTTACGACTTTCTGCTCCGGGCCTCGTTTCGGCAACTCTCCCCGTTTACCACTCTCTTTTACGTCTGACTGACTCGGTTTTCCACTCTGTTTGACTTTCGACTGACTGATCTTCGCTTCTTCCTCCGGGCCTCGTTTCGGCAACTCTCCCCGTTTACCACTCTCGCAACTCTTCCCGACTGTCTGTAGCACTCTTCTTCCTCCGGGCCTCGTTTCGGCAACTCTCCCCGTTTACCACCCTCGCAACTCTTCCCGACTTTCTGTAGCACTTCTTCTTCCTCCGGGCCTCGTTTCGGCAACTCTCCCCGTTTACCACCCTCGCAACTCTTCCCGACTGTCTGTAGCACTCTTCTTCCTCCGGGCCTCGTTTCGGCAACTCTCCCCGTTTACCACCCTCGCAACTCTTCCCGACTGTCTGTAGCACTCTCCTTCCCCCGGGCCTCGTTTCGGCAACTCTCCCCGTTTACCACCCTCGCAACTCTTCCCGACTGTCTGTAGCACTCTCCTTCCTCCGGGCCTCGTTTCGGCAACTCTCCCCGTTTACCACCCCCGCAACTCTTCCCGACTGTCTGTAGCACGCTCCCCGGGCCGTGTGTAGGCCATCTATATACCCCAACAATGGGGTGTCTCCCAACTGCCGATCCGCCCTCTTCCCGTCATGGGACGGGCCACCATCCCATTGGTCCATTTGCTTCTTCTGGAGGCCACGCCCGATCCGAACCCGAACTGACTCCTCCTTCGTCTTATCGCTGACTATAATTAATCTTATATCCTAATTATTTACACTTCAGTTAAATCTAGTTATTTATTCATTTCTTACGCTACTTACAAAATTTTATATCTTGTTACATATATCATTTAATTATTCCTAGTCAATTTAGTTCTTATTTATTTCTTATTCTACTTAACGCTAGGCCCACCGTGATCGATTATCATATGCATTATTCATTCGTACTCATCGCTTCAAAATCATGTTCACGTTAATTATTATTTACTATACTCTAGTGATTAAACTAAAGTCTGAATTGGCGGGAATGTTATTTCTTCCAATTTTCGAGCATTGCATCATATTTCGAGCCATGTGGTTCGTCCAACGTGGCATTAAAGGAGCAGATTGCACAAAGAAACTGCGTCTTTTGTTCTAGTCACGTCCCGACCCTGAACGCTCGCTAACAGACACGCAACGGTACATTTCCTATTCTCGCCAGTACAATGGGTCCAGCTTTAATGGCCCTACGACCTTCGGTTATATCCTTCGGCAGGATGCGTCTCCTCGAAACAATGCGCGCCCTTAGAGATCTGCTATTGTTTCTCAGGAAACCTTTATAACCCCGTTATTTTCAGCCCTCGTCATTTTTCGTTCATTGCACAACACGTGGGCTGAAGGTCACTACGGTTGCAACTTGCCTTTTGAACGAACCGCTAGGTTCTTTTTTGTTGAGGGACGTCCGGTCCCGTTTATATGGGTCTGCCGTCGACGACCTGCATGCGTTTGCGAGATGCGATTTCCCGCCTTTATTCTATTTCATTTATTCGGCTAATAAATGTGATAACTTCGCGTCACTTCAGGCTTAGGCATATCAAAACGCCCACCTTCCTTTGACGCGAAGTATCATATTTAATCTTATCCTGGTAACCTAATCTGCAAGGCGCTTCGAAAGACAAACTCGACCCAAAACATCTAACACGAAATATTTTTCCGACACAAATCACTATGCTAAATCCTAACCTGCTCAGTTCGACAAAACCTCCGTAATTACTTTCTCGGCTGAAACGATCCCCGCTATTTCCGAAAATACAACATCGCGATATCTCTAGAACATTACGTCGCCGAATTACTTGCAAAACAAACTATCGTCTTCTGGTTCGGTTCATAGACCGATCAAAACTTAAATTTAACGATTAATTTTTAGGCATATTTCAAATCATCGGAATCTGGGATCACGCCCGATATCTATCAATTCACTTAACACTCTAAACAAAACTATCCCTACATTATCGTTATCCTTTATCCCATCTGTGCTAACAGCCGTCTTTAAAACCTATTTACTAGCACGTATTTTTCATATTAAAATACATAATATTATACAACATTTGAATCTTTGGTCTTCCGTTGCTACAGGTAACGAGACGAAGCTAGCAACGATTATTGATCTTAACGGCACTCTCTACTTTATCTATATTTACGAAATCCTAGTCGCTAAAACTGTTCGCATACATATGCCTCAGGTTTTTTTTTGTTTCTATTCCCGTGATATTAATTCTGATGCAATTCCGACTTGCCTAACTCATCATAATCTATCCCATACGCAACGATACTTAACCCGTCTTCATAATTACACACTACTGTTTACTATACATTTTCTTTACAACTTACAAATTTTCTGTAGTCCGCCCCATCTGACGAATTTTTTTCCTTCTAAAAAAAAATAATCTTATGTTCTATCTTCAAAATATGCTACATTAGCCGATACTATCAAACCCATTCTTTGGACGGGCAAAACTTCGTACCAAACAACGTGACCTCACACGGAAAGGAAAAAAAACGCGCCATTTTTTCCTTATAATCATTGCATTCTTGGTTCACTTCAACCTACTAATTAACGTAACTATCTATATATCTTACTTTCGATGAAACACTGAACCGTACGATCTACCCGGTATTTTACCTTCGCTTTCTCTTTCACGACGGAGAAGAATTTTAGCAATCACAAATCATTTTTAAAATTTTTATTTCCTTATTCCCATCTATATTCTAACCGCTATCCCCGTGGTCAGGTCAATTTTTCAATCAGTTAGGAGTCGCGCCGATATCTCGCTGATATCGACGGATCTTTTTTTTCACCTGCGCGATCTTACACTCATATCGAATTTCGCATTCCACCGGGTTAGTAGATTCTAACGTGCTCCGGCCGCTGTGATCTATCTATACAGTGTGTACACTACTAGCTGCTGTCGCTATCGTATACGCCCGTAAACTGTTTCAATAATCGTCTCGTCTGTGTGCGCTACACACAATCTATCTCTGTTGCTGCCTTCGATTCCACACGCTCGTGTGTCTCCTCGTCTTCTTGGGTCTTCGCTACCCTCTGATGCATACCGTCGTCTCTTCGCTTGTTCCCTGCCGACTCCATTATCGACACCGGGATCCCCTCGTCATCGTACACTGTATAGATTCACTGCGCGCCTCTTCATACAAAAGAAAATTTCCCACTACCGTTTCGATTAAAACCCTAATAAAATTAAAATATTTCCAAAAAAAACTCTGTTTACACTGCGATCATCGCATCTATCAACTAGATAATATCTCAATTTTCACGTGTTCTTCGTCACCCTCCGGCCTCCGTCGGCTTACGCCCTCGTCAGTCCTCTTACGGCGGTCTGAGCATTTTCATTGCTAACCACAACATACGTACCACGTGTACTTCCTTGTAACACGTTCTGTTGTCGGTAGCGAATTTCTTCGTGCGTCCATCATACGGGACGAGGAAATTCTCTGTCTTTCTCGCGATGACGTCACCGATTTTCCCACGCAGGCCAGATATGGTACAGGATTCGTATTCGCTGCAAAGCCTATCCGCAACGGCCACTGCCGCTCTTAGCAATCGCCTCGCCTCCGTGGATAGCTCCAGCGTCAGGGGGAATCCAACCTTCTGCGCCCTCTCTCTGCATGATAGCAGGCATTCGGCCGTCCACTTCGCCACATCTCGCTTCCCGAATTCGCTACGCCCGTGCATATTAAATCTCATGCGTAATGTCGCTCCCTTGCGAACACACATCATGGATATAATTGAAAATGCGTTTCTTACCCCACTCGTCAGAATCTCTGAAATCGCGCCAGCTGTCGACTCATATCGCACCCTGGCCTTATTGCATAACATTACTCCCGTATTTATGCCCCTCACCGTCGTTACGGAAAGCGCGCCATGCGCTTCGTACGTCAAAATAAACATCGCGCGTCCTATCAATTCGCATCGTACTTTGGCCTTGTTGCATAATATCGGTCCCGTAAGCATACTCCTCGCTATTACATCGCACGCCACTCTGCATGTTTCACACATTAATCTCCAAACTACACGTATTAATTCACTCCCGCTGAATATAATCACTGCTATTCCGACCAGCATTGTCTGCATGACCAGTGTGGTCAATCTTGTGGCCCACATTACAGCGCTCGTTGCCTCTGTGGCCATCTCTCTTAACTTGTCCGCCGCTGCTTCACACGCGGCCTCCAGCTCCGCTGTTTGCTCTTCAGTAGGCCCCTTCACTTCTTCGGTGGCCGCTACATGGCCCCCAGTACTCGGCAGGTTAGGCGGCGTACGCCTCTGCTCGAGTCGTCCGCAATTATCTATCTTCACCTCCGGTAGCCCTGGGCGAGACGGCGTCCGTTGTTGTCCACGCCCGGGCGGTGCACGTTTCCCGCCTTCCGTTCAAGGAATTCATTCCTCTCTCGGCAGTCTCTATTGAAGTGCCATCCTGGGCAGTATTGACACTTCGGCAGCGCCTGTCTGGGCGGCTGCCTGCTCATGCTGGCTGGCGCCGATGGTCGATCCTGACTCCAGCGGTTCCTCGTGGCCGGCTCTGGCGCTCGGTACTGTTCCAGCGGTTGGGGTACCAGCGGTTTGGTAGCCCGTTCCGGCTGCTGATCGGGTCTTCCGAACAATGGTTCCCTCGGGAAGTCCATCGCCGAAACCCTCGCCTTCAGGATCTCGTAGGTATACGTTCCGAACATCAAACCAGTCTCCAGGATGCCTCGGTACTTCGGCTTCATCAGCGCTATCAAATCGGGGCAGGCCCCATCTAATGACGCTTCGCCGTGCAGCCTCTCGTGGACGAGCCGCTTCCGCTGCAGGAAGCTCACACCACTCTCGTCACTGCGCTGAACGTCTCCGTATAGGCTCACCAGCAAGGAGGCTCTCGCTGACTCCGTGCCGTACCTTTGGCGTAGCTGCGTGGCAAACTCCTCCCAAGTCCATCGTCCTCCGAAATGTGGCTGCCACCAGCGACGAGCTTCTCCTCTTAGCCGCAGCGCTCCTTTCTCAACTTGCGTAATTGGTGCGCATCCCGTGGCTTGGAAGTGCGCTTCACAGGCCCGAATAAACAATTCGGGATCCTCCTCCGCCAAGCCGCTAAAATGATCCTCCAGGACCTTGGGGATGCACGAGAACCTCGGCGTTGTCTCCATCTCTGCGACACGCTCTTCCCGGCGTTCCGCTTGTCGTGTCACATCTACTCCGTCCGTTAGCGCGCCGTTGGTGGCGCGCGTCGTAACCCTTTGTTTCATAATGATTTATTCTCTCAATTTGCAACTTGCGGTGGTATTCCGTGCCGTGCACACACACAGAATGAACATTAGTGGTACCTACATATTTAACGTTATGAAAACATAATTATCAATTTACCTATTGTTTTCGACCCATCATTCCGACCTATTAGAGGTGAAAATTATTATTACCGCAATTATAACATTACCTAAACTTCAACAGTACTCGTACACTTAACGCAAGTGAAAGAAAAGACAACGGCTAAATTCTACGTCGATTTAAACCTTTTTGAAATTACGCTCAACTTATCCGGCTCCTGAAACATGTTTATCTACTTTCATTTTCATCTGAAATATTTACAATCGCACAAATTCCCCAAATATTTACGAGCGGTGGCCATCTGAGAAGCCTCCGACTTGACGAAGTTCAATGACCCATATTCACTAACATAGTAACCCACTTAGCCTGTCATAAACCTCCGGCGGTAATGACGTACTCATCGTTGACCGCAATTATCAGTACTTAGGGCTGAGGGTTTTTTCCATTGATACCCATCCCCTTTGTTATTCGCCCGGCTTAACGAAAAGGTTTTTATGACGGCTCCTAGATAAGAGAAAGGTCTCTTTCACGAATTGTAATAGCGAGTAGTTAAATATACGTCTCAAATTTCTGTAATATATTTACGTAATGCATTTAACATCCCGTGATGTCTATTATTTCTACTCTATACTGGGCGCCACGTTTTTTTTTCTAAAAAAACGAAAAATTTAAATCTATTACGTTCCCGTGTTCTACCTGTCTCCTCGTATAACCATGGTACCAATCAAATTATCTCAGGGTTCGGATTCGTTTGGATACACTCTCCAAATGTGCTAACATCGTATGCTAGCACGGCCCCTTCACGTTTGGGCGCCATGTGATACAACCGGGGCCACGACTTGTGCGCCATTCGGTTCGAGTCGGGGTTCGTCTAGGGGTCATGATTCATACCATGCTCCTGGTCGCTCGTCAGAACGATACCCCGCACTCTGATGGAATATTCGCTCCGCGAATCATCCGTCGGATATCACGCTTTCATTATTATTACCATGGTTATAGATAAGGATACAGGTGAATATGAACACGCAATGATACACAAACTATACTTTTATTCAATACACAAAATGCTTATAACTACCTTAATCTAAGACTATTTCTACCTCGGGTCATCTTGTGAATTTCTCGGATCTTCTGGCCGGCGAAGTGATCTCGTGGTCAGCCGGCGTGGACGGCTACCTGCTGGGTCTACGGGTGCTCCGGCGACAGGCTATCTGACCGCTTGCTCGGGACGGGCGGGGTGGCTGCTCCTGGACGATATGCGGTGAACTGCTTCTGCGTGCTTTTAACTGCGTCTCGGTAACTTCTCTTCTGGACCTCGTTTTGACAACTCTCGGTGTTTTCCAATCTTTTTCTTCAACTCTCTTTTTCCTTCCAACTGATTACGACTGCGTTCACGATTCTTCGACTGACTGGTCTCTTTGACTTTACGACTTTCTGCTCCGGGCCTCGTTTCGGCAACTCTCCCCGTTTACCACTCTCTTTTACGTCTGACTGACTCGGTTTTCCACTCTGTTTGACTTTCGACTGACTGATCTTCGCTTCTTCCTCCGGGCCTCGTTTCGGCAACTCTCCCCGTTTACCACTCTCGCAACTCTTCCCGACTGTCTGTAGCACTCTTCTTCCTCCGGGCCTCGTTTCGGCAACTCTCCCCGTTTACCACCCTCGCAACTCTTCCCGACTTTCTGTAGCACTTCTTCTTCCTCCGGGCCTCGTTTCGGCAACTCTCCCCGTTTACCACCCTCGCAACTCTTCCCGACTGTCTGTAGCACTCTTCTTCCTCCGGGCCTCGTTTCGGCAACTCTCCCCGTTTACCACCCTCGCAACTCTTCCCGACTGTCTGTAGCACTCTCCTTCCCCCGGGCCTCGTTTCGGCAACTCTCCCCGTTTACCACCCTCGCAACTCTTCCCGACTGTCTGTAGCACTCTCCTTCCTCCGGGCCTCGTTTCGGCAACTCTCCCCGTTTACCACCCCCGCAACTCTTCCCGACTGTCTGTAGCACGCTCCCCGGGCCGTGTGTAGGCCATCTATATACCCCAACAATGGGGTGTCTCCCAACTGCCGATCCGCCCTCTTCCCGTCATGGGACGGGCCACCATCCCATTGGTCCATTTGCTTCTTCTGGAGGCCACGCCCGATCCGAACCCGAACTGACTCCTCCTTCGTCTTATCGCTGACTATAATTAATCTTATATCCTAATTATTTACACTTCAGTTAAATCTAGTTATTTATTCATTTCTTACGCTACTTACAAAATTTTATATCTTGTTACATATATCATTTAATTATTCCTAGTCAATTTAGTTCTTATTTATTTCTTATTCTACTTAACGCTAGGCCCACCGTGATCGATTATCATATGCATTATTCATTCGTACTCATCGCTTCAAAATCATGTTCACGTTAATTATTATTTACTATACTCTAGTGATTAAACTAAAGTCTGAATTGGCGGGAATGTTATTTCTTCCAATTTTCGAGCATTGCATCATATTTCGAGCCATGTGGTTCGTCCAACGTGGCATTAAAGGAGCAGATTGCACAAAGAAACTGCGTCTTTTGTTCTAGTCACGTCCCGACCCTGAACGCTCGCTAACAGACACGCAACGGTACATTTCCTATTCTCGCCAGTACAATGGGTCCAGCTTTAATGGCCCTACGACCTTCGGTTATATCCTTCGGCAGGATGCGTCTCCTCGAAACAATGCGCGCCCTTAGAGATCTGCTATTGTTTCTCAGGAAACCTTTATAACCCCGTTATTTTCAGCCCTCGTCATTTTTCGTTCATTGCACAACACGTGGGCTGAAGGTCACTACGGTTGCAACTTGCCTTTTGAACGAACCGCTAGGTTCTTTTTTGTTGAGGGACGTCCGGTCCCGTTTATATGGGTCTGCCGTCGACGACCTGCATGCGTTTGCGAGATGCGATTTCCCGCCTTTATTCTATTTCATTTATTCGGCTAATAAATGTGATAACTTCGCGTCACTTCAGGCTTAGGCATATCACCTACCTCTAATAATTTTGAAAATATATAATTTTTATTTCAAAAGTGTCTTATTATTCCGTACGGGAGAAAGTCGCGCAACTTATCACAAAATAGAGTAATGCCTCTTGCTCTGAGTTTATTTTTAAATTAATTTGTTTAAATAACATATTCTAAATATAAAAATTTGCTTCTACAACACGCAAACGTTTCTTACCACGGGCGATGGTAAAAAGTTACTATAGTAAAAACTTACCATGGTAAAATTTTATTATTGATCACACAACCGGCCTTAAAATGTAAAATGTTTTCCGGTTTACCAGTGAGGTAGGTATCATGAGTAGAATTGTTTCTAATAAAATATTTTTAAAAACGTTACATGTTTCAGACTCATATATTATACCACTCGCGCACAAAATGTTTTGCTAATTCAACCCCACTCCATCTTGTATACAAATCATTGTGTTTTATTTCGATTTCATCGTCTCAGTTTTATTTCAAGTACGTATGGTATTATTTTATTTTGTGGAATTATTTCTACCTTATCGGAGTTGATGTTACGTCAATGACAATAACACGTGTTTTACAAGAACGCGATTCCATTTTGTTAACCATTTGCCTCTCGTTGGGCCGTCAATTGATGTACATTAGTTTTATTGTCATACGAGAGAGGCAATCTCCGGCAGGCTGAGACTGAGAAATGAGACTGCCCCGGCATACTTGTAGCAGACCTTACGATCGAGTAATTTCGGCGATTACATTTTCAAAGATTCGCATAGATGGGTTGGTCGTATGGAACGATTAAATGAGGAGATAATAGCAATAAGTCTATATAATACAAGATGCATGACTATGGAAGAGGTGAAATCAAATACCGAAACTGATAAGTGTGACGCTCTATCCTTTCTGCTTACCCCCATGGGGCAATGGCGTGATAGTAGGTTATTCAGATAATTTGTTTCTCGGTATCGGAGCTTCTGCACGGTGGTCTTAGACACGTTACTCACACACATTATTCTTGGTTGCTATTATTATGGTCCGACGTTTATTGCCTCATAATCGGGCTAATGAACGCGGTAGCAATTATAGACGTCACTATAACGTGATATATCGCTTAATTTGGGTGGCCTGTGGTCGCTTTCACGGCCAAACCAGATACAAAATGGTAGCTGAATAAAAAAATTGAAAAAACTTATCATAGGATCATTTTTTATTCTATAATTTAAAATAAAGACCATTATCGCGTGACCCAAAATTGTCCGAGGTATATTTTGAACCGTGCCATAGGTTCCAGCCTGCATTATTTTATAACTGCAAAGATGGCAGCGCTGTCAAAAGTCATATGTGCGCTGTGGGCCGATTTTTCGACTGCCGTGGATCGCCGCAATTGTCAACTGTCAACAACTTGACGTGACTTTTGCCTCATGCTTTGAGAATCCGGCCTCAATGCGATAACATCCTTATCGGGAACTCTCGACCACAATTCTTTAACCGGATATCTTCAGAATTCAGAATCCCTCCGCGAGGGGACGACCGTTCACGCGTCGCGGTGCGCAAAGTTTGTTCGCGTTTGTTTGGCTGGCGATTTAAAGAGAGAGCTGGTGTTTCTCAACATAAAAAGACGAGTGATACTTAATTTGTGAAGTTTTAAAGTTATTTTGCACGAGAAGTCACCTTGGAAATGTGTAAGTATACCCGAATCGAGTTTCAAAATTAATAAATGTTATGATTTTTTTCTGAATGCAAATTTGTACTACATCATTATCATACCTGTGTTTACATGTATTACGTTCATTTCTCGCGTTTTTCTTACCAGTATCATTTAAATTCCTTACTTCGAGGCGCATAATGAATGAAATATTTATAGGTTATTAAAATTGTCTTATTTTTTGTTTGGGTTCTAAATCGGCTGGGGTGAGAATACTTATGAATGATTCATTAGAAACTGTAAAAAGTAATAAATGTGTAATATCCGTAAGTTTCAAAACTCTTTCTCAAATGTGTATTTTAATGAGAGTTAGTGTCTTGATTTTTCCAGTATTATTTCTTATCGGAATTGGAGAGTTCCAGAAGTTGTCTCTTTAATATGAATTAGAAGG
Organism: Eubasilissa regina; assembly: GCA_022840565.1. NCBI lineage: Eukaryota > Metazoa > Arthropoda > Insecta > Trichoptera > Phryganeidae > Eubasilissa > Eubasilissa regina. The sequence continues at coordinate 1,828,828 of JAINEB010000021.1, read as the reverse complement.
ATTGTTATATGTTAAGACACGATTAATTTCTATAAATAATGTTTAGTTTTTATAACAATAAACATTAATTTAATGAAAATTTAAATTAGTATGCCAATACCCTATTAATACTGTTAATTATAAACAATTATTGTATTTATTCAAATGAACCTTTATAAAAATATTAAAATTATTACACAAATGTTATAATTTATGAGTAAAATATGGGGCAGTGCTGTTTGAACATTTCTCTTTAATATCTCATCACATATTTCTCTGGGTAAGCGATTACTGCACACAAGACAATTAGTTGCTTTGAGATTGGTTAGGTTATTTAATGTAAAGACAGCAGCAAAGTAATAAGTTGACTATGTGCAGTTGTTGTCATAGAATCATTTCTCTGTAGCAACCAATTATATTCTTATATTCTTGTCACTCCCTATCACTGGTATCCTGATACATAGCCATCCAGTTTTCATTGTTATACAATTTCACAAGCTATTTGTGAATTTTCTTGAAAGTGTCTGACTATATTCATATTACATCATTCAACTCTTTTTTTTAATACACATGTTTTTCATTTTGACTCAAAAAATGATCATATTAAGGTTTCCTTAATGTTAGTGTTGCCAGTAGGACTCTACCAGAAATCATCTTAATTGTTTGCCCCGGCCGAATATCTCATATTCAAAAGGTATTACCCCCAGCAAATAGTCTTTATTAATTTTGTGTCAATAAACAATTAAACAGTGGGCAATATCAGTTTTTACTCAAGTTATATTTTAATTTTGCTAAATCCAAAGATGTTATAATTTATTTGACAAGTGAATAGCGCCATCTATTAGTTGCTGCATGGTAAGTCAAGCTCCCTAGATGAATGATATTTGAAGTTAAGTATCATTAGGCATTGATAGCATTTGGATAGGCTGTAAATAAGGCATGTAGTGTATTTTATTACATAAAAAGTTTATCAGAATGGTACTTGTGACCCTTGCTCGCCTTGTGATGTAAAAAAAATCAAAATAATAAATATAATTTCCAATACTAAATTAATGTATTAATTATAAATATATACATATAAAATCAATTTTGTCGAAAAATATTGTTTTTGCGTCACCGGGATTCGAACCTGGATCTCTATTTCCAATCCGGGGAAGTGTACTACCATTGTGCTATAATGCCAGTATTTTTCTTGACAAATTTTCGAACCTTTATGTTACATTTTTCAAATTAATACACCTGTCGTTCCATTATTTGAAAGCCATCTATATTATTTTTAAAAATTGATTTTATATGTATATATTTATAATTAATACATTAATTTAGTATTTAAAATATCACAGACCTATGTTCTGAATAATTACAACCTCACAATAAGAATGTGTTTTCCTTAATAATATAATTTCCTTTCACACACAAACAAAATCTACTTGATTCTTGCGGCCAAAGATTTAAAAAAAAAATTACTAATGATTTATGAATTTATTTAACATGCATATGTGATACTTTAGAGGTGTAATTAGAAGATAGAACACCGCACTCTTCTGTCTTGGCTCGTTTGTCCACTTTCACACATCTTCTCATATATAGTATCTTCTAATATCTAATTTACCTGGTCGAGTCAGGTTTTTTATGTGGGTTCCATTACTTCTGGTGTCTCCGATGCTTGCATCAAATTTGTTATTCACATTTCTCATCTCGCTGTTTAATTTTACATGTCTAAATCATTTTAAAACTATTTCTTTAGTCAGTTGACTACATTATGATTAGATGTGAATAATAAAAAAAAGCACCCGTGTAGCTTTTGTATTGTTGGATAAGCCAAAATTGATTTCACGGAAATGTGAGTGGGATTTAAAATTTATTATGCCTGCGAAGTATGCGATAAAAAAATCTGTAGCAAAATTTGTACAGGCAAAATAAAGTGAGAATTAAAAGTGCACTTGCAAAAATAAAGTGAGTAATGGTGACATCTCTGTTTATTATTATTGTAAGGATACATTTGATTTTGCTTTTTTTTGACAGATGGCAGTAAATAAAAAAGTATTTATAATATTTTTCTTTAGCCAAGATAATCACACGAGCTTTGTGTATTATCTTTATAGACCTGGATATATTGCATTCATTAAATGAAGGTATCAGGTAGATTTTTATAACAAATTTAGATACACTGGAGCTAAGATAGCGCCACTGTTAGGGGCGGAACATGGAAATAATTTAAATTGTAGTCTGTGCTTTTTCAATGAAATTTAATAAATTTGTAAAATTCATTGACTAGATTGCGTTCAAACTGAAATATGATTAAATGCTGACATTTTTTAAACAAGCAATTTTTAGTCCTCTACTGGATGAAGGTCTCTCCATGATTTTACTGAACTTTGTCATGTCACTCCCACTTATCTGATAATTTTGTCTGTTCATCGAATCTTTGGGTTGTTGATTACCATTCAAAAATTCTTTCCCCATTGATTAATTCTGGGTCTTGGATTATAGCTCAATGCTAGCAGTAACGATAGCACCTTTAGTTGCAGGGGATGCGGCAAATGGCGTGTGAGCGCGATTATTACCAGTGCAAGGTCAGGTGTAATTAGCTAGTTAATTAATAAAACTCCTCGTGTGGCAACGTTAAACCTTTGACAGTATATTGCACGATTTATTATACATTTTTATGTTGAGTCTTTTGTCAGAAATGACGTCAGTTAGAGTTGTTGCAAACGCGTGACCAAAGGTTGAAGGTGAGTATCAACAGTTATAACTTAGTTATAGATAGACGGTATTATCAAGTTTGCATGATTAGCTTCATACAAATCTAATTGACTTATACTAAAATTGTTTTATGAGCATATTGCGAGTTAATGTGGTCGCTTTTTATAAAACAATTTATTATTTCAGGAGTAACTATTACTTTTGTGTTAGAAAAATGATATAAATTAATACTCATATTAAAAACCCTTAAAAAAATGGGTGTGTCGATACTTCATCTTCTGCAATATATCACATTGATAAAGATTAGATGTTACAATTGATGTTGTGTGCGGGTGTGCGTGCGTACCCTATTTAGCATGATGGCACACACAAAATAATATTGCGCGCATATAATTTTTAACAAGACTTGTTCTTCATGCGCTGCCTTCTATCGAAGTTTGGCGACCATGTTGATTTATCCTGTATAAGATCACCGATATTTTGGACATTGAACCACACTCTGAGGTTACGTAGCAAAGATAACATCTTTCTACTTACGTCTCGACTGCCTTCTATCTTACCTCTGATTACACAGTCGGCCCTTAATCTTAAGCAAATTATAGCAAAATTAAAGTGACTAAAAAACAAACTTAATTTTGATTTAAGTCAGAATGATGAAATTGCAGTTAGCCACTTTTCGCTCTTAACCGATGAAGTGAGGCAGTGCGAGCAAAAGTGAATTAACCCACAAATGTTCTATACATGAGTAATAACATAAAATGACAATGAATTTGAAATATTTTAATTGCACTAACTTTAATTTTAAAAATGATCACCGACAAGGTATAATGAGCTTTTGCATTTATTGCTACTCAAAGCAAAACTTCTCGGGGTCGGTCTACTTTTGTTCTCACTGTCTCAAATGTGAATTATTTATATGTATAGTGTTCGGGTATTAATACGACGCGCAACACGTTTCATGGCCAAAGACCGACTAGCGACACTAAGTGGCTCTAATACATGGCAGTAGCGAAATTTTGTGGAACTATGTGTTATAGTTTTAATTTGTATTTATAGAAACATAGTGAATTTCATGTTCAAAATCTAATTTACGTTTTTATTTAGTAGAAAGAGGATTATTAATATTACGAGCTCATAAATATGTAGCTGCAGTTTTCATTTGATCTCTTATCGGCAGATAGAGGATATGACGCACTTAACGAGTGTTTTATAAATAATAACGATTCCGTATCTCCGCTATCTCGCTGACTGTAAATTGTATATGTTAATTAGTATTGAAGAATGCACGCGCGGTCGCTACTATGCCGACAGACACGGAGGACAGAGTGAATAAAGCAGTTAATATGTCAGAAATATTACAACAGCGACAGTTAGTTATTTACGTAACCGGAACTGCTCCAGTAATGTTAGGTATTGCAATCGTATGTTTTATTTTATAATTATAATGAAAACACATTTTATTTATAAAGTTACATTTTTTTTAAATTTTCGATAGACATGGGGTGTACAGCGGACAAATTTCAAGATTAAATTTTAATTGCTCGTAAACCATCAGGGTGAGGTAAGTGGGAGGGCTATTGTTCGACGCGCGTGATTTGCGGGATTGCCAGTCGCAATGAGTCACCGGTCAGGAGCGTACCGCGCGTTCCCGGTTGAGCAAATTTGAAGTGCGGTGATTCATTGGTTCGTGCGCGTCACGCTTTTTGTACTCACTTTAATATTCGACGAGTAAGTGATGGGCCGAGCACGCAACTTATCTGTTGTTGGGTTCAAAAGTTCAGACAAGAAGGGACAGTGCTCAACCAAACTCCAAACGACCGTCAACGTCAGCAGAACGTCAGAACATGTGGCTCAAGTTGGACGTGAAATTATGCGCAATCCGCGTAAATCCATAAGGAAGATTGCAACCTCTACTGGAATAAAATAATCAACAGTGCACGTTATTTTGAAAAACGAAAAAATTTATTTTTTTAACCAGCGAGAGACAGTCACTGCTGACGTGTATTGCCAAATGATCGATTTGTTTTTGGTACCGCAACTGCAGCTGTTTCCCGGGTTCAACAACAGAACACAATATCAGCAAGATGGACGGGGCCACTCCACATACAGAGTTTCAATGGAGAAAAATAAATTAATCAGCAAGTACAGAGACATACCCTGGGCACCTCGGTCACACCGTGCGACTTTTTTTTTGTAGGGATACCTTAAGTCGAGAGTTTACAGGGACAATCCTGGAACAATTCAGGCCCTACAAGAAAATATCCGCCGTGAAGTTGCTGCCATTGAATCGACGCTTTGCTCTCGCGTGTTCGCAAATTTAGGAGTCCAATTGCAAGAATGTCTTGAGAGAAGTGGACGGCATTTAAACGATATTGTTTATGAAACGTTAAATTAGCATCGTTAAACTCCATTTTGTATAAATAAAATATGAGAATAACATTCTAGTTTTTATTTAATTTAATATTAAACTTGAAAATTTTCCGCTGGACACCTTTATACATTTTTTCTGCGTATCTTTCCAAGTGATATATATAAATTTGTTTTAATTAACACTGAACTAGGTACCCGCGTTCTGATAAACCGTAAATTCACAAATTTAATGATTTATTTTTGAATGGAAGTGATTTATCAATTTTTTAAATTTTTTTATTGCTCGAGTTCCGTTCATATGAATATCGGTTTTTTTCAACTAAAAAAGTATAGAGATGCGTACACAGAATAGATATCACATTAATATTCTTACTACTTTCAAACTAAGCTAAACTCTGCTATGCCACGGAAATAGGAATAACTTGAAGGCCTTCTGGAACGAGGCTCGAACCTCCTAGATCTACTACTGGATCACTAGACGAGTATCGTGTATCGCAACCACTAACCGCAAGCATAATAACAATATTGTACATTCATAAATATTAAATTAAATTTAAAAACATATGTCTCGTAAAAGTATCGAAAAGAATCACACGCAAATGCTTATAAAATGTAGTATTCACCCAAATTCTATTTGAAAGACGAGCTAGTAATGATATGAAACTTCTTGTGTAGTTTTGATCGGATATCTTTTCAGTCTGAATCTAGATAACTATATAAAGATAGCAAGTAAGTTATAAAGATAAGATAAAAATATTTGAAACCGATCGTAAACTCAGAGGTGCGTTTTTTAAGTACCGGATTTTTTTTTAAAGAAACACTTTACTTTCTTCGGACGCTACACACCTTGAACTACTTCTCAACATAGTCGCCACCATTATTAAGGCACTCGTCATGATGGGACACCAATATTTGTATACCTTCGTCATAGAACGACGTCGCCTGGGATGGTGACCATGTCTGTACTCCGCTCCATCTTTGAGTTCATCATCGTCATCAAAACGCTTGCCCCCGAGGAACCGCTTCAGGTGAAGGAAATATGGAAGTCACTTGGCGCCAAATCAGGACACATTTGGCGATGAATGTCAGCTGGTTACATGTTTCGTGAATTTACGAAACGAATCGCGGACTATAAATATAATTACATTTTTAATTGACATTTAATATAACAGTTTAAACAAAACCTAAAAAATTAAATTAAATTTACATATAAATATTTCTTCAGTTCAAGTATGATCCTGCAACGAAAAATGTCAACGAAGTTCAACTTGTTACCGAGCCGAAGCATCCGCGATATTGGCGAGTTAACAGCATAATTATTTCTATGTGTACCTACAGAGAACACTTCACGTTGTCTCCTTTGAGTTGGTACTTTATACGAAACCATTCGTATCAACGGTAATATACAATAAATAGTACAAATCCGAGCGTAATATACAATAAATAATAGTGATTAATAATATAATGATTTCTTCATATTGCAACACGTGCTCTTTACAAGCCACTCGGTCAATATTAACAATCGCATCTTTGCAAATTGCCAATAACCTTGTCGAGTTAAACTTTGTTCAGTTATTTGTTTGTAGAGAATGGAGTTTTATTATGCTTTAGGAAAATTTACGACACATTCGGAGATTACATGACGTGGGCCATAATCTTACGTCGTAATGCCCGAGCTTCGAGTGTGCTCCTGGGAGACGGACGTTTCATATTCAAACCGGACAGTAAACAGAGATTCAAGATTCCATTGCTAACGAATTGCAAAATAGTGCAGTATCTAATGAAACAAGGGCGAAGAGGTAGCACTGAACGCCTCTCGCGTTCTCCGTACCTCGTGTCTAAAACCAGAATGGGTAACAATTGCGATTTCTCAAAAATATCTATATTTATCTTCTTTAGTGTGAATTATAAAACTTTTATTTAGCTCAATAAACTTTATATTTATAAACTTTCAAAGTATGTACGCATATTTTAAAGACATTCTGTGTATTTTTAAGGAGAACACATTTTTGTTGCGAAGTTGCAATTTCAGAACATAGTTTTGTTGTATTTTTAACACAAATTAAATTTTAATCAACTAGAAGGATGTACAGAAAAAATCTATCGAAAAATATTTAACTCGCTATCGTGATATTTCCTATCCGGGGAAATGCGTTAACCAATTCCGCTATATCAACCGATTGCATTTACGACGAATTTTTAAACTTATATTATTATTAAAATTTCAATTTTTAAAGTCAATCAATTTATTCCGGTGACAACTAAAAATATTTATATCTTTCTAGTCGATTAATTTAATTTGTATATTATTAAACATCCTGTAAATCTCGTGTGAAAATAAAACACTTGCTTTTTGATTTTACTCGTATAATTTACTTGAGACGCGTTTCATCTTGTAAGGGCATTATCGATCCAACAATTTAACTCGACAACTTGTAAATATATCTATCTGTAGTGAAGGACAACTATACAATTTTATTAACATGTGATGAAAAGAGATGCATTAATTTTTAGAAATATTATTAGTGTTAGGGAATTCTTTTCTTGCGTGTTGTGGAGAGCCTTTCTGAATTTTTAAGTTCTAAATTTATTTTTGATTTTTGGAAAATCTTTTATTTGAATTATCTGCGATTATCTAATCGTATCTTTTCAATAATAAATGTGGATGAAATACTTGAGAATACTATCGCTGTAGCCACCGCCTTGGTTCAGGACCTAAACGTCACCCAAATTGTATAACTGATAGCCGAAGATATGTCTACATTACTAGTTTAAACTGCATTTAAAAAAATATGTTATCATACACTATAATTTTGTATAATTTGTGTTAAAAAAATTTGATTTCTTTTATAATTTTAACTTGTAAATTTTTAAATTGTAAATTTAACTGTAATATCTAGAGCGAGAGAATCCCCTTTCTGTCTGTCGATGGGAGTTTTTCGATTTTTTACAACACCACATATCGAATGCGTCTAGCATGTTCCTCCTTTTCTTACAAATATACAAGTATACAAACATATATATATATATATATATTTTTTTTTTTTGCACATTATTAAAATTTTAATCAATTTTTCCTTGCAAACAAATTGAATGGCTAATGATGTTAGAGATAATAAATTATATTAGAAAAATCATAGCTAAGTAGTCGTATAACAATAAAATATACTCGAGTGCCTGAGCTTAATGATCAAACTTCTATTAAATTTTTTAATGTCACTGAATAAAATTTTTTTTTCTCAGAAAAATGAATTTTTAAATGAAATTTCGAGGATGATTTTCAGTCTACCGATAAAAATAAACAGTATATATTATTAGGTACCGAACCCCAAAAATATTATGAAACGAACAAGTATTAATTATTACGGTCCAGGGTCGAGATTCTTGTACTCGTAAAATTCTTAGAAAGTGTCGCGAAACTTTTTAGAAAATTAGAGTAAATTTTTTTAAATGATTTTTATATTTTGTCAGAATGATGCGTGGTGTGTTACAACATTTAAAAGATTAAAACGCAGACATAAAACTAGGTTGATTACACGATCACACACAACGGTGTGGACAAACTTTAACAAAGCCACAAGTCTTCATCTTCTTTCAAAGCCAGAAAATAAAATGAAGATGCCTTATCGCCTGTATCACATAGATTACTAATACATACTGGCTATCTATTATTAATCTAAAAATGGAAATAATATCATGATATATTATCTTTATACAGACTGTTACATAACTGACGGCAGGGCTGAGGGGAAAATGCACACTGTAATCTCCTTATATCCGTTCGTCCGGGTCGCATGCCAAAATAATAATAAAAAGTCCTGCCGTCATTCCTATCACGTGAAAGTGTGCGGTTATCGCGACATAAATTATTTTGCTATAGCGTTAACATAAAAATACTTTCTTATTATAGAAGGTCTCATGATGCAACATCCAGAAAATTTAAATGTACTTCGATCACGGAGAAAAGTTCGAATAACTTCTAAACCGTTGAATTTCGGATAACCCTATTTGAAACTCAATGGTCGCTAGTGATGTAATATCTCGGCTGAGTTCGTTAGCCAGCCTGATTCTCCATCTTGTAAAAGAAATTCCCCACCTTTCACATTTAGACGAAATCTAACTGATTTTTGCGGCCGGTGCCGGAAGTGATTCTTTCCCACGTAATTAAATTCTTTTTGTCATTAATAAGAAAATCAACATCAAAATTTTAATGAGATTTGTGGTAATTTTATCCACAGCCCTGTTCTGCCCGGCAGTTCTTAGTACTGCGTTATTGATTACTCTGATATTATTATCTTAGCCTTTATACATTTTTATTATCTCGTGCCTACCTATTAATACATCATTTATTGCGATTCGTCATTGCTATCTGCGCGAATAATGATAATTTCTATGATCATTTGATATGCTTTTGTAGGTGTTTTTCAATTGCGTTCTTCGTGGCTTAATATTAAGCGACTAAATAGAATAGGGCCTTAATAGAATCTATTTCAATGATTGAACTTTCCCCAAAGCAAAAAAATATATTCCACCCGTAAGTTAGATGTCCAAACGAACAAAAATGACATCTACATGATGTATAAAAATCGCGGATAGACAATATTAATCCGTTCCATATGACCAAACCAGCTATGTGATTCTCTCTCAGTCTTACTCACTATACTAAGATCAGCTTTACATTATTTCCCTATTTCTCCAATCTTTACTCTGCCATAAATGGATCTGCAGACATATACGTCTAAGTGATCTCATTTCCACTGCATTCAGTCTACTTTTGTTCCTTCTCTGCCAGCTTCAGGCCTCACTTCCATACAGTACCAGTAATCCATTGTGAACCGTTAGTCTCGCTTTGGTTGATAAGTTCCCATTAGCTATAATTCCATTCAAAGCGCCGTTCACTTTGTTCCCTGCAGTCACCCTCCTTTCGATATCTTTCTCAGGCTTTCCGTTTCTATTAAACATACTTCCCAAATACACAAACTAATCTACTTGTTCCAAACATTCATTTCTTATATTTGAAAAAAATATAACATTGCAATGGTGCCTAGGCAATTAATTATAATTCACCTGTCACATTTGATAACGTGCCCTGACCATATTCTCGATTTCAATATTGTTAAGATATTTGATTAACGTTATCTTAAGACCCCTTCAGTGTGAACTTTCTGTTTCGATATTCATGTCAGCCATTGAGGAATGCAAGGTATCAAAAGCGACGGATCAGGACTGAGCGAGCCAATACAAGACCGCTCGAGGATGGTGGGTGATTTTGGCCGGACTCGGTAACCGATATCACTAAGACGGTGACCTCCCGACGGATGGACTCTTTGCACTGAAAGTGTCCCAAGTATTCTCCGGAGAAATTTATTTTCATTGCAAATTACTGTGAATGATGTCGCGTAAAATGGTATCCACAATAACCCTGGTCTGACAGTCAAGTGTAAAGGAGAAACTTATTTAAGACTACTTCAGTGCGGCTTGCTAGCTAAAGAAATCTCTCGAACAAAAGGCGCGAGATGTTAAAGCTGGTGCCGTGACATGCACTGAAGAATGAGCATGCGTGGCGAGAGAGAGTTTGAAGGTGGCACCGATAGCAGCGAAGAGACTACCTTTAGAATCACTCACAGCCAAGAGCCATAGAAAATGCGTTTACATCTTAACCACACCGACCCTGCATATATTACTAGTTTTTTTCTGGTTCGTCCTACTTCGTATGCAGATCATTGTGTTTTATTTTATGGTGAATAAATACCATGTAACATTTTAGACATTTTTTTACGTACACGGAATACATGTCACATCAATATTCTTACTATTTTCAAACTTAGCTAAACGGCTGTACTATGAAAATAGGACTTACTCGCCGGTCTCCTGGAGCGAGGCGCGAACCCCCGACCACTAAATCACTAGACTCGCTAAATTTAATATTAATCATAGGTGTATGCTGGATAAATGGGCTACATTAAAAATATAGTCATTCGTTCACCATAGTGTTGCTACCCACCGCAGCCTGTAGATGTAGATACTACAGTAGGTATGACATGTGCATTGACAATGAAATACAATGTATACAACATATGAAATGTTACAATGTACATTTGAACAGATAACAATAGAAATACATGAAACCATAAAACAATACGCACGAACATAGTTTCATTAGCAAAGAAATTTATAAAGTCAAAAAAATATACCACGCAAATAAATTCGGCTCATTCTGCAACATCAATGAATGAAGTATAAAAGATATATATAGATGAAATATCATGGAAAAAGTATTGCTGACAAATTTAAATCATGTTACCCAAACAAATGTTTATAATGATGCAAAAATACTAATAGGTGTACCAAAAAAGATGAAGTTCACCACGTGTTTTGTGTTATTCTGGTGACTACCACATATCAAGTGATGAATTGCAATTTATAAAACTGAAATTTAATAACACTATTTACGATGGACCAATTTGTATCAAACAAAGAATTTATTCGTAATTTGTAATTAATAATTCGTAATGTTATATCATTTCTCAAAGAAAGAGACAGCAACGAATGCCACTAAAAATAGTTGTGATGTACTGAGAGGTGTTTTGGATGTTCGCAAGTCTCAAAGATGGCTCATAAAATTTCGGACAGGAAATTTTGATTTAAAAAACAGCCCTGGAAGTGGAAGACCTTTTAAAATGGACGACGTCATACTGGCTACCGAAACCTAAAACAATTCAACTTTATCTATTGAAAAAATCGGCAATGTGTGGAGACAAAGACAATGGTTACTGCGCGAACTAAGTGAAGAACACCTAAGCGATCGAATACGCGCGTGTGAACAACTTTTGTAAATGGAATCAGAAACGCCATTTTTGCAACATCCGATAACTGGAGATGAGAAATGGGTGCTACGCTATACTCGAACCGAGGACGCAAAAGGACCTTTCGAAAGGTCAGGTAGCGAAACCTACCGCTAAAAATAATCTTTTGTTTGGTGGGACTGCAAGGGAATTATTCACTTTGAAGCCCTCAAACCTGGACAAACGATAAATGCACAACTGTATTGGGAACTCTGGACTGTTTAGCGGCGGAAATTAAAAAAAAATTATAAGCATTCAAATCTTTTATTAAAAAAAACGATATTATTTTTTTTATGTTCCTTCCTCGGGAGGTCTTAAAATCACGACTCGGTACTTGTAAATAATTCGTTTATTGAAATATTATAAATGCACAATTTTATAAGGTAGCGTGTTTACGGAGATGTATTGAAACGAATAGACTTTGAGTTCTTTCTCGTTCGGATGTCAGATACGATCTGGTCTCTGAAGGCCTGTGTTATGGTTTAAAAAGGTATTTCTCGAAGATAGTTTAAATCCGGGTAAACCAAGTCATAAATTATAATCGTTTCAGTACACATCCATTTACAGAAAGCATAAATAATAAAATAAGACTAAACCCTTAAAATAATAGTTGGAACACATGTCTCTCTGCAAATCGAAAAAGGTTGAGGTTGGCAATAAAATAAGGATGTGGCCTCGAAGGTAGGTAGGTAGGTAAGGTAGATACATAACATTTTTTGGTACCCCTAATATAAGAGACATGCCGACAAGCCATAACCGCTTGGCACGATCTATTATAAGAAAAAATTGTTAAATATAATAAAATAAAATAATTTTCAGAATAATTAATTTTATCTCAACACTCTTATCGATGTCCCTCCTTAATATGACGACCCCATCCGCGAGCCACCTATAATATATTACGCAGTTTCGTGACACATTTTACCCGGAAAAACTCCTAAAAACGTGATCTTTTTTATATTCTCTTATTTTTATCTAGTTTTGTTTTCACCTTTACTAGTACCGCGATCCGAGTATCGAGTATCGATTCCGATACCTCTCAAATGCCAAATCAGTGCACTGCCATCCTAGATACTCCCCCATCGGACTGTGGTGTCAATTTGTCATTCGAGTATATTCTGACTTTTCTATCTTAGAATTTAATGCGTACGATAATATTTAATTTCATAAAAAATTAACCAGGTATTAAATTTATAAGCAGCCAGTGTTAATAAATCTAACTGATATTTTCACATCTTCCTTGATTCTTACGCAGTATAATGGTTAGTATTTCTGCCTGTCACGCGGAAGACTGGAATTTTTGTTTTACTTATTTAACAGATTTTTTGAATATTTTATGAAGAGGTGGTATGAAACATGTCCTTAAGACATGAATCGGATATGTTTAGTAACGATAATCGCTAACTGATTATTCGTAATTCTTCAAGCGATGACTAGCACATCAGTAAGTAAACCTCCAATAGTTAAACCTCAGTTACCGATCGTCGTCACAATCACATAACGGTCTCGACAACCTGGTCAATGAAAACAAGAATCCCTCCAGAAAATAGTCCGCAAATGTTTGAATTTACCAAGGCCGGGAGTTAAATACAAGTAACACAGGCCACAGACACACAGAGTAGTCCGGAAACTGGACTCGGTTGACCCATACAATATATCTAATTTCTCTATTTTCTTCCGCGCCTTTGACCCTTTGTATTATTGGTTTGAAATGCTAACGACCTGCATAGCTGGCGATTGCAGCCGGCCGACTTGTGCGTGACCTTATTTCTATGTCAAGCTGCCTTTTCGTTGTCATTTATTTGTCTATTCTTTCTAATTTTATTTTTATTTGTGGGAAGACTAACACTAGGCACAATAAAAACATCTAATTGAAAATAAAACACTTGTTTTTTGATTCTACTCCATCTGTTGATAATGCCCTTACAAGGCGAAACGCGTCTCAAGTAAATTAAACGAGTGGAATAAAAAAACAAGTGTTTTATTTTCACGTGTGTGATTATGGAGTTCTACAAACTTACCTCGGAAACAGTAAACAATTGCATTTGTGTAAAATTTTACAAAAATCTGACGCAATGTTAAAAAAATGGTAGAACGGGAGATCAGGAAGTAGAAGGGCAAAAACCGGATCAAAATGCAATGTATAAATAAAATGATGTCTACCTCTAGTGTGCACTTAAATAAAACTTTTGCTCCGCGGTCAATGGTGCCATTAACTGCCGTTTGACCAAGTTCAAAGTCTAGCCGCCAGGCTTTTACCGGTAGCATTAATAAAGCGGTTTGTGTCTTGGATAAAAATGCGGAGTGAACGCTTCAAGTATTTTCTGGGTCTTGACGCCAAGCTTTTATCCGCAGCACTAAATAAAGCGGTTTATGTCTTGTATACAGAGTGAATATAACAATTTTTAAAACTCGCAGTCGGTAGGATTTGATCTGCGATACGAGATGTGTCCGTGTTAATGTAAATATAATAAAACGCAATTAGATAATACCAATGCTGATATTATGTACCAGTTAATTAATAATATAATTAAGGATTTATTACTCTATAAAACACTCGTAAGACCCTGTGCTCATTTACGTGTCGGAAACTTGTACTTGGACAAAACACGGTGAAAGGATTCTATATCGACACGATTGAATGAAGAATTCTTCATAGAATTAACGGCCCCGTAAATGACAATTGTGTCTTATGACAAAGATGCGAAACTCGACGACGTGCGTGGAGATCCTAGTTTACTATAATACAGAAGATTAAGAATCTGCGAAGAAAGCTTTGTTCAGGAGCGGGTAAGCGAGGGGGACGAACTGGATGAGAGATCGAAGGAAATGGGGACAACTCTGGCAGGCGGTCAAGATCACCACGGGCTGTAGCCAATGATCCCCTAAACTGCGCGCGCAGCGATCTTGACGACAGCGCGAGCCTATCGTTAGTAGAGATGGTAAACCGTTACGTGACTGATTGTGTCAACGATCGGTAACTGAGATTTAGTGATGATTGGTAATTGAGATTTAGTGATGATTGGTAACTGAGATTTAGTGATGATTGGTAACTAAGATTTAACTGTTTACTTTTTAGTGTACTAGTCATTGCTTGAAGAATTACGTTAATCAATTCTCAATCACAGTCACAATAACGGTTTAAATAACAATTTTACCATTACTAATTGTTTGTATCAAGAAATAAATAAATATGTTTTTAAACAGGCACGTATGAGAGTACAATCTCTCGGAGTGTTAAGATACATCGATAATGTATGTAATATAAGTAAACTTATGTTACGTTACGATCTGTCAAATAAAATTGTGTATAATTATTATTATTATATATTAGTACATATAGTAGATAATTGGTGTCAAAATAACCGCTCGTGAGGATTTTTTACTTTGTTCAGTACTTGTACTCCTGTCGTAGAGGGTTGATTGGTCAAGAATGGTATACCTAAAAATTATATTCCCTGAGCCCGCTTTGTCTGCCATGTCGAAAGAAACATTTCCTACGCAATTGAATACTTTGTCCAATGATGATCAGGACACCCCGAAACCTCTCTCTATTAAAAAGTTTATACGTATAACATTTATTGTAAAAATAAAACAATATTAATTCAATATTTTCAATACAAATTAAATGTATCAACTAGAAAGATGTACAGAAAAAATTAATTAATCGAAAAAATATTGACTTTGTTAAGTTTACTATTCAACCTGATCAGCCATCTTGTTTCAAAATGGCAGCCGTTTGAAAATTTAAAACAATATAGAGTACCATAAAACGGGAAATATTATTTTCTTTCAAACACAGCGAATCGACCCCTCCTACATAGAGTATCGTAAGTAAATAATGTCATTTTTAATCATTCTAGTATTTCGCGTGTATTTGATACTTATTTACGTAGCATATTTAAAATATATAAAATGTGCTATAAAAGTATCGTAAGTAAAAAAAATTATCCATACAATATATATATATTGTATGGATGATAAACAGAATATTACAAAATTACAGCCATTTAAAAGCGTATCAAATATATGCAAAATACTAGAATGAATAATTTTTTTACTTACGATACTTTTGTAGCGCATTTTAAGTAGGTACATACCAGTGGCGTGCAGTAGGTGTAGAATTAGGTTATGCTGTTACCAATAATATTATACAATCATATTTAATACAATATGTGTACTTTCGTTTAACCAACGTCTTTAGACAAAATAAATCCGTCGTTTATACGACCCTGCCATGTATTTATTTATAATTTAGAGTACTATTAATAGTGTTTTCAAAGTTTAAGTTTTAACGTAAAATAATAGCTTCTTACCCATATAAAAAGTGTATGGACGTTTTTAAGAACATTTTCTATGACTGAACATGATTAATTTATTGTTTGAAAATCCTTCACGTAATAAATAAAGGAAATAATTATTTGTATTAAAGGTTAACGTAGGAAATAGTTCTGCCAATTGCATTTTGTTTTTTCCAAATCAAAAACCAATCCATGCACCAAATTTTAAGAACAATCATGTAATCAACACGTTAAAAAGAGTAAGATTGTAAAATTCGCGAATTAGTAAAAGAGGAAGTAGACATTTCAATGATTTGCGCGCAGTTGTAAGCCTTTCTAATGTTATTCTGTTAAAAAACAGCACAGGTGACGACTCCATACAAAACGGATCAACCGAAAGGAATTTTCAATTCAGTAAATAGCAATTTGTATGACTCGTGTAATTCACTAGCTTAAAGACAGAACAGAGTAATGTGAATAGCTCGATGCGGCGAATACAAAAGAGCGCTATGGGCACAGCGGTGAGTTGTTAGAACTACCGGTAGTTTTTAGAACTAAGCAATTAAAGCCTGTACTGATACACAGATGGCGCTAATTTTAAAATAATGTTTTCGTTTATGTTAATCCAATTATTTAATTTATATTTGTTTCCCAGAATTTTTAGTGATTCACAGCTTTTATGCATTGAACGCCCAACATACAGATAATATTTTAAAAGATCCTACTAATTATAAAATCAGTTATCAGCAAGTTTATTTTACAATTATAAATATTAATAACAGTGAAAATTTCTTAGTAATTCTAAATATATTAATTTAATTGTACAACATATTTTACATCTAAAGTTTTGTTGAGGTTTTTTATTTATTTATTTTTTATTCTCACGAGCAGTGCCGGAAGAGATTATGTCCCCAGACAGGTTACCGCCTCGGGGCGATTATAAATAATTACATCGGACAGCCGACTGAAATTGAATATTATGACATAGATAAGAAAATGTTGCGGTCGATTTCTTCGTCGACCTTTACCGTTCTTTTCATTGCACGGACCCGCGCAGGGGTCACCTGACACGTGACTTCGAGGTCACCGCGCAACGGTCAAGGTGTCACGTCACCATCGGCCACCTACACGGCGCTGATAGCTGATGGTGCCGACCTCTCCCGGTGCCCGGTCAGGCTGGGGATGGACGCTCGGCCGCCCGAGACGCCTCACTATTAAATATTCGGTGAGGTCTCGCTGTGGAGCAACTCGTAATTCACAAAATGCTGTCGCTACAGGGTGAATATTATGTTCCAGGCCGATTTTGTTTGGCAGACATTTATCAGTTCGCATTTGGTAGTCGTATAAGGTAATTGATTACAAATTATTATTGATCTTCTAACGCCTCTACAACGTGTTGAAGTCATTAAAACAAATACACAAATAACCCGACTTTTGGAAAAAATCTTGGCGGATTTTGTTAATAAACAAAACGGACATTATTGGACTGAAAATTCTCAATTGATCCACCGATGACCTTTACATCCACGCAGAGTTACCGTATGGTGCACCATGGGGGCCAGCGGAATCATCGAGCCCTATTTATTTCAAGATGCAAGAGACAATGCTGTAAAAACTTCTCGGTGGCCGAATTGGGTCGATTTGGCCTGCAACACGTGCGGTTTTCAACAGCACGGTGCCACCTCACACGCAGCCCGAACTAAGCTTGACATTTTGACGAATGAAATAACATCGGCCTGGAACATAATATTCACCTTGGATTTGCGCTTGTTAACACTGATAATATAATTTCTCTGGGTGATTCTGTCGCGGGTCAGTTTTTGTCGTAGCCGACGTTTTAGACCACATTTCGATGGCTATAATGAAATGTGATACGCCACAACCTAACAATACCGTGTCGTTTTTTTGTGACAGCCGATTTTACAAGAGTACATATGTATATCAAAATCTCATCTTCGGCGGTCCATCGTTACGGGGATAGGATTCAGATCCGTCTTTCAGGGTCTTCCTCCTTTTCTTTTCTCTTTCTCCTTTACTTGATCACGGATCATACGGAAGTTTATTTCTTTATTAATATATTTTTTCTTATCACGACCTACAAACTTCTCGGTAAAAGGTAACAATAGTTTTAAAAAAAAAAGAGATGCGTACACGGTATACATGTCACATCAATATTTTTACTATTTTCAAACTAAGCTAAACGCTTGTACTATGATAATAGGACTAACTTGCCGGTGTCCTGCAATGAGGCGCGAACCCCCGACCACTAGACCACTAGGCCAGATCTATCTAACCGGGAACAAATGGTACTTAACGACCGCGAATTCATGATTGATTTAATATATTTTTAAATACGTTAACTGAAAAAATAAAAACGCACTCTCTGCCACTTGCAAATTTAACAAAATGTTTTTTTTCGACTTTCCCTCCCAGTCTGATTAATTCGGACCAATTTCTAAATTTGTACTGATTGATCAATGTTAATTTAAACAAATAACTTTAATAAAAAAACCGCGCCAAATAAAGATAAGATAAACATTCCAATTGACCTTACTCATTTCAGTTTATCTGCGAAGATCATTATTCACTTACACTCACTCAGTGGGCCGTCAGTTGTCACTCAGTTCAGTCGGTGTGCCGCTGTCGAGTCGGCAGGTCGCGTCGCCCGTCACCGAGGTCGGATTGTCAGAACCGCCGGCTGACCTGTGTGGACCCCTTTGACGCCGTTATAGTGCAACTGTCGCACTTTGTGATAATTATATGCAATAAAATTATTGGACTTTGTGTTTGTTCGCGAGAATTTTTGTGATTTTGTTGGTTAATGAAAAAATGACTGTGATATTTTATTACATTTAATATATCGGTACTGACTGTATTGACGGTTTTCGTGCAAGGAATAATATATTCGAAATACGATGAGAGATTAAATTTGTGTTTTCGAAATACCCGATAGAGCAAAAATATTTTAAGAACTCCAGGCTTCAGTAAGTTTATCTTCTGATTATTTATATATTTTTTCGATGTTTGTACACATTTTTAGAAATACCATATTAACAATTTAAAACATAATTTAGCGAATAAATGTACAGGGTGCACATTTATTATATTTTCTGTCAACACCGCGTTTCCTTTCAATTTAATATTATTCTTCAGATATTATACTTGTATTGCAGAAAATATGTTCAAATATGAGCCGTTTCCTAAAGATCAGACCTAGCTTGAGCGGGATGTCGCCAGAATATCTTATTGTTAATAATTTTGTGAACTAATAATAAAATTTAAAAATTAATTTCGCATACGTACAGCGTTTGCGAGATGCGCTTAGACCAATTATTGAGATACATTCAATTGTGTCGTCTCTTAATTTGGGATATACAGTGGAACCCCGATTTTACATGTATTAACACGATTTTAGTACATAACTAACCCTATTTAAGTTTGTCCTTCCCGTGATTTACGCCTAAAATTGATTGAAACTTGTTCGTCCCGTTCGCTACTCGCCGTAGAG
This sequence comes from Eubasilissa regina, assembly GCA_022840565.1. Taxonomy (NCBI): domain Eukaryota; kingdom Metazoa; phylum Arthropoda; class Insecta; order Trichoptera; family Phryganeidae; genus Eubasilissa; species Eubasilissa regina. The sequence goes on along the minus strand of JAINEB010000021.1, from coordinate 1,809,140 downwards.
CCAAGAGTGTGTTGGCTTTTATTGTTTTTTTACAAGCTGGAATCGGCGAGAAAATTGCGTAGAAGATAATATAGATAACATTGATGGTTGGGAAATAATGTATGAATAGCCCTTGCAGATTTACTTAGACCTTGACTCCTATGTAATAACATCGGACGTAGTGGAAATTGATGAAATGGTGGACTTGACAGAAGAAGAACCTTCCTATAAATAAGAAGTGTCTTCTCGACCCATAAACTCAGTTCCTTCAAAGGACGATGCGATTTTAAATTTATAATATTGAAAGAACTATTTAAAAACGACAAGAAAAACATGCGGCAAAAAACAATTTGATTTTTTCAATAAAAAATAAATAATTTTTTTTTAATACCCCCAATTTACATTTTTTTTTATTGGTCCCTTCAAAAACTTTTAAGTCGGGGTTCCACCGCATGTAAAATTTTAAATTCTTATTTTTTCATACTTTGTTTCGTTACACCTCTTACAAACAGCGATTCTTTTAAATTAAATTAAAATTTAAAGTTTTGCGGCCCACTGAAAAATACCACTTCGCGTACTTATCAATTTTTTCACTTTTAAATTTACATATCATTCGTATTTCACTTTAAAAGATAAACACACTCAATTGTTTGTAATAAATGTTTTTCGCAAATAACATAATACGCATTATGGGCGCTCTATCCTCGGTTCAGTTCATTTTAGAAGTACCTTAAGGCAATCATACTTGATTACGACAGAACAGAGTCTACAGTTTCAATTTTGCGGCACATTTCCCTTCGCGGTTGGGAACCACCGTTTTATTATTTAGCCGTATCGAATTTAATATGATTGATATTGAGATTATTTCCACTGGCGTAACTTATTTGTTCATTTCTCAACTTCCCGGTGTATATAAAGTGATGATATATAGCTTAAAACCTTCACAGAGAAACGTCCAATACAGCCCTTCTTAAATTTTAAGATAATAATTTATATTTGTAGAGATAAGATGTATTGTACATTTTATGATAACTTTTAACTAAAAAAAATATATCAAACTCTTAAACTAGAGTTTTATTTGACTTTAAAAACCCACACAAAAAATTAAATGTAATCGTATGAATTTTTGGTATTTCAATTTTTTTTCGCAATGTGCGAAATATTAAACAAATATTTTGTCAAAAGTTCCTACGAAAATGTATGACTCAAAATTTAAAGTTCACGTCGGTTTAAATTCATACACTTTAATGTCGTCTGTTTATCTAAGGGCGCGTGTACACGGATGAAATTTTGCATACCGGCCTTTACTACCAAATTATCGTTGGTTCAGTCACATGATGAGAGGTAGGAACGGGACGATATGATTTCTGGAATACCAATAATCTTCCTCTCCAATTAGTTCTTTCAGTTTGTTTCTGATGATCGTGTCCTCAGGGTTCTTGCATCATCTTTCTCTGCAGCCTGCAGTTTCCATATCCGTTGCAATAAGATATGCAGTATCTCTGTTGGAGATCACTCTCTTCCTCATCAGTCAGTCAGTCGACACGAGATTATCGCATTCCTTTAATTTTTTAATGAAATTTAAAATATCAAATTTTAATAAATATTATTGTTAAGTTCTGATAGTTTTCGTAAAGTATAATAATTAGATTTTTTTTTAATTTCCTCACAAAATAAACATGGAGTTCTACAAACTAAACACAATAATAGTAAATAAATCTTCCTTCAGGCGATGTGTCAGATCCTGGACAATCTATCGTGGATCCTTAATTGCTCCAAAATTGACATACTCCAAGGGATTCTAAGCATCCGCCTCCAGCACCGCACTTCTCACTCGCTTTCAATGAGTTTCATGAGAAAAGCAAGAGATTAAACGTGCTTTTGTCGCTATGGTTACGGACCTACTTCTCCAAACTGTATCCAGCTTCCCAGCCACCATCGTCGGTCATACGGGACTCGGAATATTCAGGACCTCCTTTCTATGCTACGCACTGTTTATTGGTAGTACTTGAACTCGATCCACGATCAAAACTGTACAATGTACACCGAACGGTAAAATATATATTTTTTAAATGTATTAGTTTTATTTTCACTTTGTACTGTACTACACACACACACAATTTTTTGAGTTGTATGACCGCTAGTTTCGGGATGAGCGGTCCTCGAGGGATGAAATGTAAATTGAACAGTGTGTGTGTAGTACAAAGTGAAAATCAAAATGATATATTTAAAAAAAATGAATATGGTAGCCACGGAGTAACTGCCGAATCAATCAATGATGGTAAAATGAAATATTACGTGTTATACAAAATGGAGATATTATTATATTCAATCTTCTATCGAAGGTTGACGACCATGTTGCAGTATGCTGATTTATCATGTGTGAGGTCACCGACATTTTGGACATTGAACCATTTGCTGCGGCCTCTCTGCTTTCTATTACATATTCCCCCGCATAATGACTGCGAGATCATATTTCTCATTACGTCCTAAGTATGTGGCGTTTGATAATAATTGTTATTATTTCTCTTGACTTACTCATGCGTCTTAATAACTATTCGTCGGTATATTGGATATATTTTTCATGACAGGCTCGATTCAAAAATGGAATTATATTATAGACCGACGCCTTTAAGACCGAGAACTGTCGCACACACGACTCGGAGTAAGTGCATCTAAGGGCCGGTAGTATGTACCGGTAGTAACTTTTTACTATAGTAAAAAAAATTGAGAAAACGTGTTGTTTGATTGTTAGTAAAAAAATATTTACATCCCGTAGTAAACTCATTTTACTTTCCGATATCTGTAAAAACGAGAATCGGCAGTTAAATATGGGGGACCTTTCACAGCTGTTCCAAAAGTCATTGATACTTAGAAAATTGCACTATAGGACAATTAGTCATTCAATATCCCACTATTTCAGTGATGACAGTTTGTTCGATGATGATCTCGCTGTATAATATACATTAGTACATAATACGAAAAAATTTCACCACCAAAGTGACAGATTTCGATCGCCAAGGTGAAAAATCCAGAGATAATGCATAAAATAAAGCATAATTCACTATAGACATCTCCATCTTCGAGTATGCTTTGACAGTAGTAAATTAGATGTATCAACAACCCGTAAAGGACTTTTACTACGGGCGTTAGTAAAAAGTTACTACTGATCACACAACCGGCCCTAAGTCTCGTAATTACGTTTGAAATTGGATTCCAGTGCCGCAACCTATTAAGAAATGTTATAAATCAAGTCGAAAGTGAGAAGGAGGAAAGCGAGACACCACGTTATACTTGGAGGTAATTAATAGCACGAAACCAGCACAGCACTCCCCTCGTGGGATCAGGACCAATGTTACGTCACCGATGGCTATTCATGACCATACCGGTACAAGACTACAGACTACCGGTAGGGCCTGGGTTGACCACATTACTGATGATGATGTATTATGAAGCATAAATAAGTTAAGTTTTGCGTACGGCCTCAGGAAAACGAGGGTGGTTCTGATTCGCCGATCCCAGCTTCTCTCAATTGGCGATGATGATGTCAGAAGAAATAAAACACAGAAGTTCTTTATAGGGACACTGCGGCGACAGAATCGAGACTACGTTCCCGCTCGCGTATTTTATTTACAAACGGGACATTCAATTCTTTCACATTTTTCAATAAAGAATTTTTATATATTTTTCCCACCATGCTAAAACGGGCTCCAACAAGACGTATTTTATCACAAAATGACAGTCATTGTTTGCCGAAATCTATCTCACGTTTTTCTGGCTCCCCGCCGATGACTCTGCGCTTTTATATTATATTTTCAAATAACTGCAATGGCCGCCTCGTGTCCTTACCGCGTCACTCCATCGGCGTCACTTCGGCGACTTCTCAATCCTGTGCGATAATATATTAAGAGAACTAATAATTTTGGAGGAAGCCCGCACACTTCGGACACATTCTCCTCAATGAGAAATTTTACAAGTCATTATACAGGGGAAGATAGAAGGTAGCAGAGGCGTAAGTAGAAAGAGATTATCTTGGCTGCGTAATCTCAGAAAGTAGTTCAGTGCCAAAAAGTTGGTGATCTTTTACAGGATTAATCAACTTCAATAGAAGGCGGCACGTGAAGAAATCATGTTAAAAATTGTGTCCACTATGATGCCAAATCGTGAACGCGCGCACAGCTGCACACCTTAGAGGGAACATTGATCAGGCTATTGCAAATAACAGTTTAGTCCGTACATTAGATCGACCACAACCGACAGGAATCTATTCTGGTACAGGAACAGCAATCGGGTTACCCCGTATCATCATTATGCCCGCCGTGAAAAACATAACAGAAATTAGTCTCTGTGAAGTTCTAATGTCTGATAAACTGTACAGGAAATAATAATTATATGTGGTCAACCCGGGAGATCTTAGTGTACGGCGCATGACCGCATCTCAAGTGGCTCCAACCTTTTAATGGTGATTTCTTTTGACAGAGCAACAATGAGTATGATGTACGTATGAATTATATAATATAAATATTATATAATTAATGTTAAATCCAGTTGTATGCTGAATCAATGCCATACAATCAGCAACGGGCGACATGCATCCAAAGTAATCTGAATCTTTGTTAACAATCATAATCGATGGATATAAATTAAATCAACGTTATAACTCTACTTTAGTTTATTAGCACTACTCAAGTTTCGAAACCCATCGACATTGAAGTATTAAACTCGAGTAGTGCAAATAGACTCAAGTAGAGATGTAACATTATTTTTATTTATATCCATTTATTATGATGAAACTCGACAAAGTTAATGCCGATTATATCAATAATATGTTAACAATCGTGTTTTGATTGCTATTACGTTATAGCTTCATTATTTACGTATTCAAATTTAATAGTGCTGGAATCAAATCTTGCCGCTATTACGATAGAAATATTATTTGATAGACGATGGTTTGTTTTGAAAGATCTACATCGTCGGTATATTTACGAGTTTTTGGATAATAATCATGTCTTACAATATTATTTTCAGAATAAACAGATTGATACGGTTGCCCAAAATTTCTTATACTGGCCCCAAAAATTGTCTTCGTCTGTATGTGAAAATAAAGAATATTTACTGTTTTATATTAACTCGCCATTTCTCTCGATAAATTCCTTCAGTCTATTTACATTATATACATATTTAAACAGCCGCTGTTTTTATACAAGATGGCGGATATTTACAAAGTTGATTTTTCAGAAAAGTTTAACGAAATCTGATATCGACTATAGGAGTTATCGGGTCCACGAGATTCGTTATATTCCATTAGTGAATCTAATTCCGAGCGAAATTGAAATCTCGAAATTTCGAGATTGAATTTTGTTGGTCCCGGGATTAGAAAATGCAGATTAGCTCTTTAATTGTAGATTACGAATACAACGTATGTACGATACTTGTATTTAATTGAAGAAACATTCAACAAAAATAATGCAATATTGACAAATAACAATTTAACAATTTTATTGAATTAATAATATGCCCGACGCAACGGGTGTTTCGTAATTTAGTTTTCGTCTAATTTTGGTACCCCGAAATTAATCCCAAACATTAATTCCATAAATTTCGGGATTGTACGTATTAATCCCGGGATTCACAAATACTGTATACTCTCGGGATCCTGGGATTGGATTCCCTAGTGGTGAGGTGGACAGGTCAGCGAGCACATTTGATTGAACAGATTAGATATAAATCCTTATTGAAATGTCTGCGAACAGAAAACAAAAATTGAGTATTGAACCAAGAGGAAGTGGACAAGGGTATCAGGAGAATGGTTTCCTAGATTAGATGTTACAGAGTTTTGCATTATTTTGAATCAAAGTATTGTTACATGGATCGTCAATGCAAAAACCGTCATTTTGAAACACAATATGTATTTTAATTTTCTATTTATTTTTAGCTGATGGGCGAACATTTTTTTTAGAGTTTGGTGTATATTGTACATACTTTGACCAACTTGTGGAAAATGGTTGGCCATCGCTGCTTTAGACTATGCCGCTGTACCCTTGTACCTGGTGTCCACTGTAGTGACGTTTGACAGTTCGCGGTGAAACATTGAAAGTCGATGGCCTTTGTGAGTCACACGTTTCAAAGTGCACTACGCGTACAGTAGTTAGAGTGATCTCATCATCATTAGCCTTTGTCAATACACTGCTGGATGAAGACCTCCCCCATGACCTTCACACTTTGCAATAATACCCGTCCGCATGCTGCTAATATTACAAATATGGCTATTAAAGAGCTCAGTTGGGAGGTTATTCTACATCCACCCTATTCTCCCGAGCTTGCTCCATCAGATTTTCATATATTCCGCTTTGTATCCAACAATCTCTGAGGAATCACCTTCATAACGACTTCCAATTAGTAAATCCAATTCCGGGATGACCCCAGGATCAGTCCCGGGATTAGAAAATGGTGAATTATTAATTAATGCTACGTTTATATAAATAACGTCAGAAAGAACAAATACAATTTGTGTACAATAAAAATAACAAATTACATAAATATTTGATTATATTATAGAACCCAAAAAAAATAAAGTATAGGTAAAAAAATAATGCATAGTATAAGTAGACATATAAAGTTTGCATTAACCTGCTAATCATCTTTGAGTCTTATTAAGTACTGTATTGGATACACATGTCTAGTATGTATTTTCAGTTTTGAAAGTCTCGATAGTCTTCAATAAACATCAGTACAAAAATATGGAAATTTCTAATTTAAAATTATTATATTATATTATCGCAGAAAAATATTTCGAATTACATTTAAAAAAAAAGTTATTAAGGAAAACACATTCTTATTGTGAAGTTGTAATTATTCAGAAGACAGGTCTATGATAATTTTAATACATTAATATAGTATTTAAAAAAAAATTACTTAACAAAATTCGCGAAACGTAATTGCTTGATATAGCGAAATTGGTTAACCAGTTTCCCCGAATAGGAGAAGGTCCAGGTTCAAATCCCGCAACCAAATATTTTTTCTACAAATAAACTTTTTTCTGTATTTCTTTCTAGTTGATTAATTTAATTTGAATTAAATTCAATATGTTTGATTCAGATGCGAAGAGGATAGTTCGGCGAAAGATTTCACCCGAAGTGTAAAACATGATATGGGGCCGCATGACATTGCGGTTTGGGCCTGCTGCGCATTGTATAAAGTACTATGAGTGCCTGGTGCGCATTGTTTAGGGTACTATGAGTGCCTTCCAATGAAGATCACGTATTTTGAATTGGCCAGCAAACGGGACTGACCTAAACCCCATCGAAAATTGATGGCCAATATTTGAGTGTGCGTTTCAGTATTTACCCTCGATCTAAATTTGGTGCCCGAAATTAACCCAAAATATTAATTACGAAAGTTTCGGGCGGCAGAACGGACGACACAGCGGCGCGCTCCGTATATTATCATAAATGTATTTAAATATATTAGAATTGCAAAAGAAAAATAAAAATGGCGCCAAGTTATTTGATAACAAACATGTTAAGTACCGCGGCAAGATAATTGGAGTTTTAATATATTTTATCGAGATTACACTTTGTTTTGTTGTGAAATACCTATATTAATATTATTAAAACGTAATTACTTAAGATTATTGAAATAAGTACAGTGGAAAATATACAATCGCATAATAATAATAATATATCTTGATTGACAGCAGCTTGAGCTTGAGGTAAAGCCACACCTCTGATTTCATATTGAACTGTGGGTGAAAAATTAGAAAAATATTTTGGACACTACCGTAGATATACATAGATAGAGTTTTCCGTGGCTGGATATGTTGCATTATATGATAAATATAACATTTTATTCCTGCGTGTACTTTTAAATCTGTACTGATCATATTTTGGCATTGACATTTTCAAAGAGTTAACGTGACTGAATCACTTTCGTTTGTGTATTTTAAAGGAATAGATGGTAATATTGCGCTCTGTTACTAATACTTGTAATATCCGTAATTATTATAGATTTTGTCAAATGAGTGTAACGATGTACTGAAGTAGAGTTTCTATCAAATTTAATGGAATCGTATGACTTAATATGTAAATTTGGCGTCTATTTTTCAAAAAGACGTATCTCGTTTTTTGTTAAAATTGAGTTTAAACCATTCATTCACACAGCCATATCTGAATTTTATTTCAGTGAAGTAATATTATATAAAAACATTTTGACGTAACCTCTCTCTTATTTAGATATGGAATAAATAAACCTCACACTATATTTAAATTATAAAATGTATCCATAGAAATCTGTAAGATTTTTTTATCATTTTTCAACTGTCAAATATCGTCTGCTGTAAAATCAACAAATTAGACATATTTTAGATACTAAATTAATGTATTAATTATAAATATGTACATATAAAATCAATTTTGTTGAAAAATATTGTTTTTGCGTCACCGAGATACATTTATAATTAAAATATCACAGACCGTCTGTTCTGAATAATTACAACTGCACAATAATAATGTGTTTTCCTTAATAATTAGAGATAGGCCTCTTTGAAAGTTGGAAGACAAATGATTCCACCAAATGTGGCAACATATTATTTATTATCTGTTTTTTTTTTATTTTCTTCCAAAAGCCATTTCAAGAAGAAAAATTCAACATCTGCGGTTTCTTAAATTATATTTTCAAATGATGTTACTTGCCAGTATTATTTGAACGTTTGTTCATATGTCAGAAATAACTACGGTTTAAGATTACGCGACATTTTATTATTACCAAGACACAAACCTTTCATCTATATTGGATTATTTAAAAGCAGACTAATAATAATAATAACCCAGAATTATAATCTGTCGCCAGGTGTCACGCGTGTCGCGGGAACGGTAAGTTTTAACGTAAAATTTAAATGAATTAAAAAATGTATCTGATTAAAAATGTGATGGGTATTAATTGGTTAATTTAAGTTGCAATGTGGTAGACCACTACCTTTTTTTGATAATAAAAAAAATAATATTTTTTCGTTAGCCGGTTGAAAATAGAGGGTGAATATCATGTTTCAGACCGATTTTTTTGGCAGACATTTGTCAGTTCGCATTTGGTAGTCGTAGAGAGGTGGTACTTGAAAGGAAAGGTCAACGCCAATAAAGCAACAATTCCGATGCTGCAGGACAATATTAGAAATGAAATTACTGAAATAACACGCCAAGTGTGCGAGAATGTTATGAAGAATATGGTTAAAAGAGCACGCACTTGGCCGATGCCATATTCCGTACATAATTGTGATAAACCAAATAATCGATAAATGAAAACCAAATTAAAAAATTCTGTTTCGTTTCCTAGTTATTCAAGAACAACCTGGTTCACCGTTCAATATTCACCCTGCAAATTGGATGTATTCTGAGAGCGTGTGCGAACCTGCGGACGAGGATCTCGAAAGAAGCTTTGCGGGTCTACTAATTAGGAACACGTTTTGTAAAGGATGTAATAAAAAAAACCCGCTTCTTGTATAAGAAATGACCGCCAATGTCATAACTAATTTCGCGATTTGTTTTATCTTTATTTATCGCGTTTTTACTTAAAATTCATTCCGAAGTCATAAATTATACGGCTTATGAGTATTTCGATATGATGAAAATTTAGCAAGGTGCATTCCGAAATTGGAGGTTATCTCCCGACTCGACGTAATTTATTCATAACGCGTGACATAATTATTATTCCACTCGAAATTGTCCGTCAAGCCGAAACGATTCATTCAACTTTCTCGATTCGGCAAATATTGTGTCGCCGCGTTGCTCAATAGCGGATTCTTCGATCCGACACTGCGGCGTGGCGGTGATCACATTCAGTCTGCTTTCGTTTGACCCCAATTTCATTTTAATTCATCGTCACGACTGCTGAATTCAATCCCGAACCAAAGTTGCGCTTTCGGGATTCCGTTTTCGAGTCCAGGCATTAGAAAATGCCTCGTGTTTCATTGCTTACCAAATTTAATGAAAATATGCTACTTTTTTTTTCTCAATATAGAAAATGTTCAATAAATTTAAGTCCATATTTAATATTATAGTGTTACTCAAATATATTATTTGCAAATATGAATTAAACATATTAATTAGAAAGATATACATATAAAATCAACTCTATCGAAAAATATTGTTGCTGCGCCACCGGGATTCTGAATAATTACAACGTCACAATAAGAATGTGTTCTCCTAATAATAAAGTTGTATCAACGTGTCCAAAATTTAATTAAAATGAATTGATAATTCTGGCGTCTGCTATTAGATTACTCAAAGGTATTTGAGATTCCGTAAAAATAAGGTAGATAGCTCTGTCAAATAATAGAACGATTAAATGTATTAATAATAACATATAGGTTCGAAAATTTGTCGCTAAAAATATTGTCGCTGTAGCATAGTTGGATAACGCACCTTCCCCGGTTTGAAAAGAGATCCAGGTTCGAATCCCGGCGGCGCAACAACAATATTTTTCGATAAAATTGATTTTATATGTATATCTTTCTAATCAATACATTTAATTAATATCTAAACTATCACAGACCGTCTGTTCTGAATAATTACAACTTCACAATAAGAATGTGTTCTCCTATATTATTTGCTAGTGAAAAACTTTTTGTATTTTAACCTAACCTAACTCAGGGGCCGATAGACCGCGCCTCTTTTCATAGGCATTTGCGACTCTTCAACTCCAGTTTATATTTTCATCTGCAATGGTACTTGATATACGGAATAGTTAGCCTGAAACATGTGACACACTAAAACAAATAACATTTGCCATTCTCACAATCTTCGGCTCTACCTACTTATGTGAACAAACATTCCCTTCCATGAATCGAATAAAAAATAAGTTAAGAAGTAAATTAACCTACGATAATTTACAATCATGCCTAAAATTAAAAACACGTATGTATAATAATTACTTACGAGACAGCATGCAAGGTCACCGTTCTATCTAGTGAACTTTACAATAATTACTTACGAGACAGCATGTCAGGTCACCGTTCTATCTAGTGAACTTTACAATAATTACTTACGAGACAGCATGCAAGGTCACCATTCTATCTAGTGAACTTTACAATAATTACTTACGAGACAGCATGCGAGGTCACCGTTCTATCTAGTGAACTTTACAATAATTACTTACGAGACAGCATGTCAGGTCACCGTTCTATCTAGTGAACTTTACAATAATTCCTTACGAGACAGCATGCAAGGTCACCATTCTATCTAGTGAACTTTACAATAATTACTTACGAGACAGCATGCGAGGTCACCGTTCTATCTAGTGAACTTTACAATAATTACTTACGAGACAGTATGCGAGGTCACCGTTCTATCTAGTGAACTTTACAAATTCCAAAAAGTGTTTTATTAGTGTATAATATTTACATTTTCTTATTTTATAAGTAGAGCACTGGCTTCTGAAGCTTATAACTCCCATATACTATATACTTCTAAGTAGCTTACGACTGTATTGTGAATTTGAGTTTTAAATATAAATCTTGATTTTATCTCATTTTCTTTCGACATTAACATTTATATAGTTATAGTGAGAATATATGTTGCGGCTCTATGAAAATGTTGAGATTCTGTTTACTTAATATTTGTCTCTTTTTAGACTTCAAGTCTACCGACCCCTGGCCTAACCCAACTAAATGTTTACAAAACGTAATCTTTAATACGATTTGGACAATTGCATGTGTCATTCAGCCAATCAGGCTTGTGCTACGGCAGTAGCGTAATTATACAAAAAGTTCGCGCCCTGCAACCTATTAGCATTGATGTTTTTGCGAGTATAGGTACCTTCCCAGCTTTAATAGTGAATTATTGATGTTAGTAATAGGAGTCCCCCGCTACTGGGGACCAGACCATCGCTTTAAAGTGAAAAGTATTTTTTTAAATTACAAGTGCCTATAAATGTCTAAGAACACGTATATTTTTTTCATGAAAGTGTGAATATTATATGAGACATGAGACTAAGTTTGTTCTTACTATTTATTAACTATTACTATTATTAAACAACGCGGCACAGTAATTCGTAAATCTTATATACAATACTTATTTAGTAAAACTTTTTCTCAATTCTGCATTGGGACCCAATTTTTGTAGTTACGCCTCTGTCCTGTGGTAATTCTACTTCCCACTCTCTAAAATGTTATTCTTTGTATCCATCGAACGTTTCCAGGGACTATCGTAAGGTGATAATGAGTGAACTAACTTTGATATCGTATTCGTGGTAGACAATTATTTTGACTTGATTATTCCGAAGTAAAAAGTATATCACAAAGTTTTGACTTTTCTGTGAAACGTGCGATACGCGTGTAGGGTCCCTTGTTTAGTCTTTTCCTGTACTTGCAAATTTTCAGTTTTTCCCTTTGTCTCGTGTTGCATTCAGGAGTATCGCTTACCGCTCTAGGTTTGATATTATGTTTCAGTGGGTAAATGTATACAATATTGTAGTAGTGGGTAGCCCTTACACCGTTTTAGTGGGAGTATTCCAGGTCATGTAGAAAGTAGGTAGATTTCTGTGCTTTAGTTAATAGTAGTCGCAATTTCTTTATTAGTATTGACACACGGAGCAGAAAGCTTTGACGACTATCTGAATTTGCAGGTGTGTGAGGTGATAACAATGTGAAAGGACCCGGGTCAGAATCGTCAACATCACCATCTGATCAGAGTAGAATCTTCCCTTATTTCTGTCATTTCCATTACGCAGCGCAGTGTGAAGCAGTAAGCGATTGTTTACTACTTATGCAGAATGTAGCGGGTATTATTAATTGATTATAATTAATGTGCATGTATAGCCACATAGCGTAATATTTACCTTATAAGATATATAAATAAATGAGCCAACCTTTCCTTTCCGATGATTAAACTGTAAACTGAGTTGACATTGCCTGTAAATATACTAAATGCAGAGAGTTCATATTTTAGCTATTCCTCCGTAATATATTTATGTATTTGATAAAAATAATTACAATATACAAGTATTTACCATACACAACAATAAAAAATGTTTTCTCGAAGAATCGGACGTGAATTTGTCAATACGTGTATGTTTACGCGTGATGAGGTTTGGACAGTGCAGAATGTCGTCGCCAGACACCGATCGTCACTTATGTGTCTTTATGCTGTCGTTCGTGATGATCAATGTTTTTTTTCATTTTTAATTTATGTAAAATATTAATATTTATATGTACACTGAATTTACAGTACCAGAACGCGCGTTTTTATTTTAGCACCGAAAGGGAAAGGTTAAAATGGTAATGAAATGGTATATGATGACTCATCAAGCGAGTAGAAGCAGAATAGAGGACCGCGATGCTCAGTCATGAGCACGTCGATCAAAAGAGAGAGAATGAACATCTTTTTAAAAGAATCATATTATCTTTTTTTTTACACTGATAACGATAAATTGACATATTTGAATACAATTTGTCATTGTGTGAATAGATGTTGAGGCACGTTGATGCACCCCACGACAATACGGGTAAATACAAAGAAATGCTCATTTTTCAAACGAATGACCTGATCACCTTCAAAGTTTTTTAAAAATAAATACCTGTCAATATGATTTTAAAATGGGTAATTCTGGCCTATTCTCAAAAAAGTCCTTAACCATACACATATTTTATATTTAACCAACGGAGACTTCATTTGAAGGTAATAATGAGCCGGATAGTGCTTAGTAGATTGGTGAATTTTTGCTCGTAATTGGAGATAGATTGACGTGAATAATGTTATATATGCAGCGCCGGCGCTAGACTTTTTCCCGCCCTAGTAACTTGAGTGAAGATGATGTTTTCAATTTTTGTAAAATCATCCCCATAAATTTGCCGCCCCCTAAATCAGCCACACACGTTCGGGCGGTATTTTGTTAGGCTGGTATTTTGAAACTTGACCAAGAGCGGCTTTTTACCAAAATACGTTTTTTACACTAGTATCGACTACAAATTACTGATTTATTGGGAATATTGGATAACAATAAATTATTGGAAATAACTATAATGTAAATTTTTTTTCTTTGATTATTTAAACCTGAATTATTTTTATTGCACACTATTATCGTTTTGCAACTTGGGATTTTGTTTTTCTGCTTTGTTCCGCCTGTGCACTTCTTGATTTTTTCAACTTGATTCTCACTGCATCTTGATTTCTTCAACTTGATTCTCACTGCATCTTGATTTCTTCAACTTGATTCTCACTGCATCTTGATTTCTTCAACTTGATTCTCACTGCATCTTGATTTCTTCAACTTGATTCTCACTGCATGTTGATTTCTTCAACTTGATTCTCACTGCATCTTGATTTCTTCAACTTGATTCTCACTGCATCTTGATTTCTTCAACTTGATTCTCACTGCATCTTGATTTCTTCAACTTGATTCTCACTGCATCTTGATTTCTTCAACTTGATTCTCACTGCATCTTGATTTCTTCAATTTGATTAGATTTTTAAAATTAGCCCCGATCGCGTCCAATTTTCAGTAACTCTTCTGAATGATTATTTTTTATGAATATTTAGATGATGTCATACGATTCCACCACCGTCTAGAGGTCTAGAGGCGTCCAGCGTTGTGAGACGAGGAGACGTGCGCAACTCCTCGGTCGCTCCATCTCAAACCAGTTTCCAACGTAATCAACATATATTTTTCCTTCATTGGGCGTCGCGCGTGCTCCAAGACTGATTTTATTGTACGTCAATAAAAAAGGTTAATATCGAAAAATATGTATTAATTGAAAATACGTTTTTAAATACTGCCCTTCGCAGCTTTCGTCAAAACCTACACCTGACACCGCGAAAATTATTCCTATAATTCTGAAAGTGCCACGTATAAATGTAACCTTTTATTTGAGCATATACTGTATTGTTATCGTCGTGATTGTTATTCGAACACTTAAAAATATACAGTGAAAGATGATCTCTGCGTCCGTGTAATGTTAACACACCGTCATCTGTCAAGTGTCAATATTTATATTGCCACACTGGAAAGATTGATGTAGTGCTTATAGAACAGTATTAGTGACATAATCTGATTGTATAGAAACTGCGATATTTTAAAATGGGAACGATTAAACCACGTATTTTTTCCAATTTATTATTGGAATGTGAATAAGACGACCATTCCGAGCGCGCTGAACAATGTTGTATTAGGTACGCGGCATTTGAACCGCTCCCGATAACCCTTATCCCCCGCCGTACACAGATTCCTATAACCTGAATATTCAAGCGTAATTATTTCGACGGTGCGATATTTTTACACGCTATCGGAAACACGTACATTTCGCATGCCATTATTTTCCAATCTCTTTGACAGTCACGTGACGTGGTATTTAATTTAGTATGTAGTTTTGATTTTAGAATACACTCAATTTTGTTTGATGGTATTGAATTGAAAAAGTAATCATTTATTTATGTACACAGTTAATTTTTCTATATCTATTCTGGTACTTTTTGTGAACTTTTAATTTTCTTCGTTTTTAAAATCAGTCTGTGAATTTTATCGACGTATTACATAATATTCATGTGGTTCGGACCTACCCTACGGCAAGCATTCAAATATGTAGATATTTATTTTCCTTAATAAATACAAATGTATCAGCTACGGGACCGATGTTTAAAAAATCCATTTCGTATGTTTCGATCAGGACCTTTGAACAGATATATTCGTTAATATATTATATCTCGTACTGATTATGTATAATGTTAGAGATGCGTCTGGTCATTCGTCCTTTCCTTTGTTAACCTTACATAGACCTTGAGAGTTCTCCGCCCGATACAAATATGAATTCTATCGAATGCCATCCGTAACTAATTTTCCACAGTTGCACTCTAGGACCCTGAAGAAAATTAGTTACCCGGATATCAGTAACTGTCTGGACCAAATTTTGCATACGTATTCAATCTTTACACGAAACCCACCCCTTAACCATTTCCTCTATCGCTTTGGTGTAAATCTGTTTCAATTTATAACTAAATTTGAAACCCGGGCAACCCCGGGCGTGGATCGCGTTTTTAAATAAATTAAAATGTTAATTATTAAATATAAATTTTATTTTGTAAATTGAGTCAAACTCTGTTTTATTCCACTACACTTTTCATTATGTTATACGATATAGAACGTTTTCGGGAACATCTTCCCATCATCAATATTATAATTCAACTAAAATTAAAACACTTTCAGACAGTAATGTGTGGTGTGTTTGGAATTAATAGAGGTGGTGGTGAGGTGGAGTTAAAATAGATAAGAGAGGTGGTGTAAAGGGCGGTATTTGAATATTTATTATTATTTTTTTTTAACACAATGAAAAGTGTAATGGAATAAAACAGAAATTTGACTCAAATTACAAAATAATCATGGAATTTCACCAAAAACCTTTGAACAGATAAATTTTGTGTATTTTAAGAGCATTTATGAACCTACAGAGAAGCTTCGCGGGGCTACAGGACATTTTTTACTCGTGCCACTGTACAGTCGGTCACTGACGAATCTGTCGCTAGTAAAGGGTTTTTCAATAGGGACGCTCAAACTTTCTTTCAACAGGGACAAGAAACTACGCCATATTTCTTCAATTTTTTTGAGGTTAACACTCGTACTTAGTTGGCAAATCATCATGGAGCAGTACACACCGGAGCAACGCTTGCAAATTATTCAAATCTACTACCAAAATTCGCGTTCGCTCACCGCAACTTTAAGAGCATTACGACCATTTTATCGTCGTCATCACTTGCCTGCCACATCAACAATTCAACGTTTGGTGCAAAAATTTGAAAGCACATTGTCGCTACACAATGTTCCAGCGCTAGTGAGACAAAGAAATGCACGAAGTGAGGAAAATATTGCCGCCGCTAGAGCATCTGTTCTTGATGACCCAAATGAGTCACTAACACGACGTTCTCAACAATTGGGCATTTTTGTGACGTCATTGTGGCGAATTTTGCGAAAAGATCTTGGCCTACATCCATACAAGATCCAGTTGACACAAGAACTAAAGCCGCTTGACCATTTGAAGCGTCGCCAATTCCTCAATTGGGCTGCACAACAATTTGAAAATGATGCTGAATTCCATCGAAAAATCATCTTTAGCGACGAAGCTCATTTTTGGCTCAATGGATATGTAAACAAGCAAAATATGCGTTATTGGGCAGGCACCAATCCACACGTGCTTCACGAAACACAATTGTATCCCGGAAAAATCACTGTTTGGTGTGGATCACATGCCGGAGGTGTCATTGGACCATATTTTTTTGTTGATGATGCTAATCGTCATGTTACTGTGAATGGTAATCGTTATCGCTCCATGATAACTGATTATTTTTGGCCTCAATTGCAAGGTATGGACTTGGTCAATATGTGGTTTCAACAAGACGGCGCTACCAGTCACACGGCACACGCAATAATTGACTTATTGAAAACCAAATTTGGTGAGCGTGTTATTTCGCGAAATGGACCAGTTCAATGGCCGCCTAGATCATGCGATTTAACACCATTGGACTATTTTCTTTGGGGCTATGTTAAATCTTTGGTCTATACCAACAAGCCGGCGACGTTACAAGAGCTAAGAGAAAATATTGAACGCGAAATTGGTGCGATTCGGGCCGAATTATGTGAAAAAGTGGTGGAAAATTGGATTCAACGATTGGACTTCTGCAAACGTGCCCGCGGTGGTCATGCGAGGGAAATTGAATTTCATACATAATTGCCACTAAATGTACTTCAAAACATAATAATTTTTTTTTAGATATATTCATTCGTTTTTGTTTTATTTTAAAAAAAAGTTTGAGCGCCCTTAATGAAAAACCCTTTATAAATATTTAATTATTACAATATAATATTATATAGATTTGGTTAATTGTTAGATGGATAGGGAATGAAGTAATATTAATCACATCTTAATAATGACTGCCGAAACTAGTAGGTGAAGAAAATAAATTTTGGTTAAAAGTGAACAGCATATTTTGTAATTATATTAATATAATGGATAACCACCAAGAAATTTTGGAATGTTTTAAAAATGGTTTAATTATAATTATTATCAATGTGTTCAATTTTCTTTTATTCTGTATATATTAAGGCACATTCTCATTAAAAAACGCGTTACATGTCTCGGACGCACGTGTCACACCACACCTGCATTCAATTCTGCTTAGAATTTGTATACAAATCGTGTTTCGTTTTAGTTTCTTTAATCGTCATTTATTTCAAGTTCAGATGTTCTTTTGTTTTATGGAAATATTTTTTCCTCGTCGGTGGATACTGAATACCCGTAACAATGTTCTTATATATTACAGTCCCAACCACGAATCTCCAACGAAATATAACACACTTTTTTAATGCAGTTTCGTGACGAATTTTATCCGGGAAGCATCTGAAAAAATTGTACGTTAAATTTCGTACCCTAGATACTAATACAATCTGTAACTCCAATTAATAACATTTTGTACCCCAAATGCGAGTGTCAAAGGGACACCGTTCTACGATAGCAGATGCGCGGCCCACCGCGGTCGCGCCGCGCGCACGTTCCGCAAATTACAATTTCAAGTGTCAACAATGACAACACCGGCCGTCTCTAACCTTTGCTCGCGTGAATTCATTACGGACCCTGCCGCCTGACGTCACGGCCCGCGCGGCTTGACCCCGCGCCCGACGTTTGACGCCGCTTCGTTCCGACGGGCATTTTTTTTTTTTTTGGACCCCTTTGAACGACGAAAACGCGCGACATGTTTTCTGATAAGTAAATTGCTCGATTATATTTATAATAATGGCTTTGCGACACAAAAGTTGAAATTTAAAAAATATATATTTATGATTCTTTTATTTAATATCGTGCTTGATTTATAGTGTTGATTAAAAATTGTTTACACTTTTAAATCAATTCAATTTAATAAAACTAATACGCAGTGCTCTTTTGCAAGAAGAAAGATGCCGGAACTCGCATCTTGTTAATCTTTTATTAAAAAAAATATGTATTCAGTTTTTAACATAAATATAATTTATCGTATTTAAGGCAAATGTTTATAGTAAATTCCAAAATCATCCAATTCGACAGGGCGATTGAAGTCCACGTGGACCAAACATCAAATTTTCAAAAATTACTTATAAAACTAGGAAAATCTGTCGAAGAAAGATGCCGGAACGCCGTTCCGGTACATTCTATGTCAAATAAGGCACTGCTAATAGGTATTTGTGTAATGGCTATCGATTTCTTAAATTCACCTCAGTTCTTCTTCTAATAGATCTGTGGATCTGTATTTTCTTGGAACATCACTCAACTCAGGAGGTCAATTGCCAGCTTCATTTTTTGGGTAATCTTCGTTTGATCATCTGCAGTGTTGTCTTCTGCTTCTAACCCACGTCATCATCCTCAACATCGGATGTTTCTCTTATAGCGGTGTTGTTACCTCTCGTAAGATAGAGCAAAGAATTATCATTTCTGACTTTCTCCAATGCAAATTTGGTTTTGATAATATATTTGCTTAACTCAATTCCATAAGTCATGATGGGCCCGACACGCATTTGTTTCTGTATACCTCTCGGACCGGCAAGGTATCATCTGATATTTGCGGAACTAAGATATTAAACTTAAATGTTTGAATATTCATTTTATGATTTCTTCGGCGGAGGGTGGTTCATTGCTCATTTTTACAAATGTCGCTACAATTTTATTACAGTAATAAATTAAACTGACTCCTGATTTCCCAAACGTAACATTATAACTCATACGTGTTCAGTTGTTGATCTGAAAAATATTAAACTACTGCTACTAAAGGATAATTTTGTTTTCTTGTTATCTTCCAAAGTACAATACTCATATTAAATTTGTTGACAGTTAAGTGAAACTTGCAAAGCAATTTCTGCGGCTCATCATCTATTTCTGCCGATTCAACTGCGTAATAAACTTAACCCATTTTATATTCTGATCCCGTAACTGTTATTTGACATTGAGATAATTCACTCCAGAAAGTGTAGACACTGATGTGGTGAAATTGGATCGCCGGCATGGAGAAGAATATTGGCAATATTAAAAGAATGGATGATGTATAATGTAGGAGTGTGCATGTGGGTATGTATATGTTGTATCAGAAAGATTTTACAGGTTTTATTTTGAATTCTGAGAGTGAGTAGTGGATGCCTCAATAATTCATCCACCACTCTCGTGTCCATTTGGTAGTTGCGGAATGTATTGTGTATATGTTGTGTATGTTGCCAGAGCAGGTTATGAAAACGATAAAGAACTTACGGTTGACACTTGATTTATTATTGTCAGGCACGAATGTGGAGAAGTTAAGTTGTATAAATTAGTTACTACGTAAATAGGTTTCGGAGGCGATTTCTGGAGCTGCTGATGGGAAGGTAGCAATGGAAAATGTGTTTTTCGAGAGGCGACCTTTCAGACATTTGCTGGCCACATTAGTATTGCTACATGACGTCAGTACTGGGAGACTTTATGGCTGATGGGAGCTTCGATTTTCGCACCAGTGTTGCGCTGGGTGTGTTCGGTACCGCCGGGCGGTGATGATAAGAATGTAGGCGATATACCTCCACAAAGTGATAAGCCCATGGCAGTATCATGCCATTGAAATTATGCACATCGTTAACATATCAATCGACAATACTGTGTCGAAGTCACATAAACAACCTCCACAGCAAAAAACAACTTGTGGCAGATTTAATCATGATAAATTTTATTTTCATCTAACTGCTGCGAATATTTATTATATAATTAGGTTTGATTTTTCAATAACAATTTATCTTTTATTTTTGACTGATAATATTGTTATCTCTCGTGTACTTTATCTTTTTTCTATACTTGTTGATTTAATTCTGTTATGTAATTTTACATACATATTTACTAATTATAATAATTGCCACAGAATCACATTAATATAATATTAACATAATATATGAATAATTATTTACAGAAAGAAAAACTTGTATGAGTATGTGCGATCTGAACTTTGTTTATACGTAAAATTTATTTTTTGAGAGGCTACCTTAGTAATATATGTTACGAAAACTGCATTAGTAAAAGCACATCAGAAAATTTGATTTTTATTCTCAATTATTTTCACTTTTATTTCAAAAAGATGTTTCCCATCACCCGTAATCAGACTGGCGCTTCTACTGAATACATCATTCCACTAGTCAAAATGACTGTCAATTATATTATACATGTGTAACAGACTTGGTCCATAGTCGAAAATGTTCAAGGAGTATGTACAAATTCTGTACCATTGCGGAAAATGTTATTGTATGAGATTTTTACAAAATCGTGTTAAGCTTCAAGTCTTAGTACTTTGAAATAAATATTTGCGAAATTGACCCGTCTATATCTTGCTTCAGGCCCTAAATCATTTAACAAAAATAGTCCTCTCGAAGCTCGGTGATCTTTTATTTTTCGTATATAGAATGTATAATATAATTTGGAATTAATAAAATATTTCAATTTATTAAAATAATTGCACAACTATGTTTTTTTTAAATGCTCATATCGCCGACATGGTTGAGATTAGGCTTGAAAATTTTTGACTCATATTTTTAATGTGTATCAACCCTTAAAATATTGCAGACTAGGTCTGTTACACCCTGTATAGTAGTAACACACGATCAAATCCCGAAAGGGATAATTATTATTTATTATCATTTGTTAAAATTTAATGCACTTGTGGAGGCCCCGCTCACGCCTCACATTTCTCGTTGTAAAACCAAACATTTTACAGCCATTCTACGCTGCCGAGTACTGACAGAATTCAGACGACAATACATCGCGACGCAACCAGTCCTAGGAGCCAGCTGAAGCGATCGCTTTTCCCCTGGCCATCTTCTCGGACACTGCCTTCAGTGAGCTTCCCAAGTCACAAATTTTAACTTACAATTTAACATTCAAACAGTAAATTTATCTGTGCATCATTCAACAATAATCACAACCGATTGTAAGTCCTGTTTCATTTTATCAACCCGCTCTAGCCGCAACACTAACATCTATGCTCGCACGCACGCTCCGTAACATTAATATACACTGCAATATTCATATACATACGTGAGAATCCGAGGAGGATTAGGTCCTTGGCTCTCACCTTTAACAATCCTTGTGATATGCGTAACTTTAAACATGAGTCGCTCCATTCGAGTGACTTACAATTATACATAATCAATACAATCCCTAAACATTGATTTAATTACCACCCATAACATGATATAAATGGATTTTTTGCTAATCTCAAATATATTAACAAATTTTGAATTGCGTGTACTCACACCTTAACCTAAACCTAACCCAGCCCATATTTTAGAATCTAGTGCCGGAATTATGCTTTAATTTTTTTTGTGCGGAAAAGGATTTAAAGCTTTTTACAGCTGTCGGAGTTGCGAGACTTGGAAGATGGAGACTAATTTTAGGTTTGTTTCAATGTCTCAACTGTCATAAAATCATCAATAAATTAAATATAAATTTATTACATATGTGTTTTTTAAATTTATTTATAATCCCTTTGATGTGCTTTATAATACATACATAATACATGAATTAAATTTGTTGAATTTTTATCACAATATTTATTTAAGCTTTTAAGTGTGCATTTGTTTAAGTGCAAAGTCGCTGCTGGGATTCCCCACGTAGGAAATCTTTTGAATGTATGATTTATAGGTCGTTAATAATTTATGCTCAATAAATAAAACTCTATTGTTCTCCTTGCGTTGGTCCTCGCGTGTAAGTGCGCACGTGTCAAGGACGGATCAAGTGACAACGGTCGCTGAGGCTTAGTCTGGCGGCGGGAAAAATCATAATTTTGAAATTATTTTTGTGTGAATTTTTGAGGTTGAAAAGGTTAGTCAGTAAGGTCATTGCCAGATATTTGTAAATACTGTAAAAACTCTCAACCGACAAATCCCTTCTCCACATCCACTGGGAACATTCCTTGGCTAACAGAGTAGAATGAAGGACGAGGCTCCTACGCCCTTAATAACAGAAACACATTACTGGAAAGGAAAATCCTAAAAAAAATGACATACCAACCCACATGGATAGCGCGGTGTATTAAGTCTGATACCGCCTGTGATGAATGAAATGGCAATGAACAGATTAACATTATTTACAAGACTAATAATTGTAGTCTTCCGAGGGAAATCATCAAAAAGCCGACAGATCACCCTAAACCCAATGGGAATCAAACTTTGCAGAAAGAGATAACAATGGATAAAGAGAAGTAGGGGACACTTGGGGAGGCCTTCATCCATCCCGCATTGGATGGAAAACAGCTGATTATGATAGATGTTGAGATAAATTTAAAAAATATATTTTCATAGAATTGTGTAAAATTAATTAAGTGGCAGAGAAAATGTTTTATTCGTTGCCTCATCGGCTACGCTGCTCTTCTACCGTACATAATCAGAGCATATGCTAATGGAACGGAGTTAAATATCCAACATTGACATATTTTATAGTTTACAGACTGTTTGCGTCAATGTATAAAAAAAATATTTTTTTGTATATTTACATACAACTTTTAACCATTTAGTTATTATTAATAAGTAACCTTAGTCCCCAGTGAATTGTCAACAGAGTGGTCAGAAAAAACTATTAGATTTTTAATTGATGTAGCTTTTTTCATAAAAATACTTTTTATATTTGTGTTTGAATAGAGAAATATTGTTATTCCTTGCTAAGAACTGCTACAGAAATTGGAATACTTGGCAATATTTCTGGGTTTAAAATTAATATATAAAATACCCAAGTCCTGAAAGATAGCTTCGTACATCGAGGAAACATTACAGTGAATGGTCTGAATTTAGAATCGGTCTGCTCGTAGACATGCATAGGCCGAGTCGTCTCCCCAAACAGAAGACTTCAGGAAGAAATAACACTAATAAAATAAGAATAGTTTTTAGCTTAATATGATATAAACTGATTTCTCCCGATTACAGCCCACACTAGAAGCTTTCCGCTTTGTGGCAAGACGCCGCATAGCCGTGCATTTTAAATGGTTATTAGAATTAGTATGTTATTGTTTTTATTGTACTAAATTGTCATTTGTTTGTTGACAGGGTACAGCCGGGATGCGGCTGGTGAGACGGCGTGAGGGCCTGCCCGCCTGGCCGCGAGGCCGCCGGTACGCTCGTCCGCAGTACAGGTTAGTGATGTTAATCATATTGATTCAATTCAGTTCAAAGTGTGGCATTAGTCTAACGGTGTTTGTACACGAATGGGACATTGCTCTGTCACCTCAGAGATGTGGCAGTCAAGATCGGTGTGCAACAGTTGGTCTTTCATTCGATGCCGCAACGTACTGAATTCGATGCCAGTCAACGAATGACATCTTGTCCCGCACTCAACTCTGCACTGTCCTTATGTGAATCTTATCCATATATGTTCCTTAAGAATATATAGTGTTATTGAAAATATCTGAATACTGTATGCAAACATTGCCTAAACGATAAAGGTGAGTACTTTGTAAAGAAATTGCGGATAAACCAGTGGTCTGTTAAATTGCATTCATCGCGAGAATTCAAACAGTATTTGTCAAATCATTGTTATTCCAACTGTGTTTAATTTAAAGCTCTCCGATTGACAAGTACCATATGCAATAGAGTAAAAGTCCAAATAAATTTTTTTGCATTAGAATTTGTCATGTTAAAAAATCACAGGCATGCAAAAATAAATTATGTTTATATTCATATTCTTTTTATTAATAATGTGACATGCTTGTGGTCTAGTGTTTACCATATTGTTTGTAGCCTAGTGATCTAGTGGTAGGGGATCCGAGCCTCGTTCCAGGAGGCCATCGAGTTAGTCCTATTTTCATAGCACCAAGCATTTGGCTCAGTATAAATATTTATTCATACATTTGTAGGTTACAGTTATACGGGTTCTAAACCAGTTTGAACCACAAAATGAAACATACAGATTTTGTTAAGTACCAGTACACGTATCCTCGGTCGAAAACTATAATTTTTATCTAGTTCTCCATTTGAGATATTCGACCATGAAATCAGTAAAAATTTTGCCAAAAAAGGCAGGAAGGGTTCTTAACCCAAAATTTAATTCTTCATAGCTAGGAATCCTACTAGCCATAGTTGTATAACAACAAAAAAAATCCATTTTGTGGTTCCAACCCCAAGTCACTTTAAAGGTCATCAAAACTAGTGATTAGCTTTCGAATTTGGCATATTTAAAGGTCATTTGAGTCATGGTTTATATATAATTTTCTATCATTTCTAAGAATTTTCTATAACCCTATTGTGTCTACTTTATGTTAGTGAAAATATTTATTTTGAGAATAATATATTTTTTTCAAAACCTTCAAAGCCCCGTTTTTGCCTGTCACTGTGAAGAAAATTGAGTCTAGATCCAAGATGGTGGCAGATAAAAATAAAATTATTTTGAGCTTCACATTGATGGAATTACCTATGGTAAAAAAATATCTGAAATGGTGAAGCGACCACACCTAGGTGATTTCACTTGAAATGACTCTTATTTTAAAAAATTAATTAAAATATATTATTAAGAACACATTCTTATTGTGAAATTGTAATTATTCAGAACAGACGGTCTGTGTTATTTTAAATACAAATTAAATGATTTTTAAATGAAATAAATTTATGTATCTCTTTCTAATTAATATATTTAATTTGAATTTAGAATAAAAATATATTATTTATTATCTGTTTACTGATGTTCATCCAACAGTATTTCAAGAAGGGCCGTTTGTTGAGAATGAAATCTCAGATTTTGAATCAAAAGTTTGGTTTATTATATCTCAAAGAAGAACCAGTGCTACTCAACGTCTGCACCTAAACTATTGACAAAGTTTTGCCACCTTAATGGCAGCAAAGAAGCCAGCGAGTGGTGATGAAGTTGCGAATGGCGTTTTTCACAGCTTATTGAGAATTGAATATTTGCATTCCTTGCAGGAAGTTGTCCTGAAAAGAATCCATTTTTCGTCACATGAAACAATATGATGTAGAAATAATTCTTCTTTACGCCAAACAACAAACAAAGGCAAACTCGAAACGATTTCTCTTCTGATGTTTGTTTAATTTACGCAGAACCCACATATCCAGCTTGTCCATAAATAGTTCAATATTATGGGAATCATCATCCACATCGGTCCATGACTGGAAGATGACGATCTCCATGAACTCTCGCCCTCTCAACTATGCTCCTTCACCTTTTTCTGCATCCTGGAGACCTTATGGCTGTCACCAGAGAAGTGGCTGTTACATTTTCCATTCGGTCGGTCCGACGGGTTGGAAATTTTCCTCT
Source organism: Eubasilissa regina (assembly GCA_022840565.1). Classification (NCBI taxonomy): domain Eukaryota; kingdom Metazoa; phylum Arthropoda; class Insecta; order Trichoptera; family Phryganeidae; genus Eubasilissa; species Eubasilissa regina. The sequence continues at coordinate 1,782,895 of JAINEB010000021.1, read as the reverse complement.
TCCTCTCCATCCTTCGACGTGGCCCACCACAACGTGCTTCTCCGAGCTATCTTCCCCTATCGCAAGATACCCAAAAAATGGAAGGATTTGTCTCATTCAACGGTTGAGAGTTATTGGGATAGTAATGTTAAATCCTGTTGCTAATTCACACTTTGAAATATATCCACTTTCACTACAGCTTCCATCTTAGGTCACCACCCATGTGGCTCATTTTCAAGACCAGAACGGAACTTCTCACATCTGAAAAAAAACTTTTTTTTTTGCCTATCCAAGGTTTCACAAAAAATTTTCTGAAAATAAACCAAATTAAAAGTTTCACATCACACTTTTGCAATTAAAAAAAACCCCAAAAACTGTTAAGTGAAATGTCAGAGAAATGGGACATTTCATAATTAATTACCTAATATCATCACAATGACCTAATAATGCATCACAATATACGAGTATTACAATTTAATATGGCATGACATTGTAAGATATTATATGATCATGTACTGTGTTAAATTATGCTTGGATAATTTTTAATAGCTATGCTCACTATTCGACTGTTTAAAAATAATTGTTTATTAACATTAACAATAATAAAATCACTCCCGTTATAATTTTGAAAAAATATATTTAAATACGTATATGAATGTATTGTATCATATTTGAGGAGGTAACTCTGTACTCGGTCATTTTCTTAAAAACAACCTTGTTTTTATTTTAGATGTATACAATGTTTAATTTGTTGGCGCAGGAGCAGTGGCTGTTGTCAGGGAACACGGTTCAGTATGGAGGGGGGCACCAAGGGAGCCCAGAAACACGGGGGTGACGGACCAGATGACTCGCAGCCACGTGAGTATAAGGAATATTTATTTATCTTTTTAATTGTGTGTCAGGACAGAAGAGTGTGGCGCTTTATCCTCTCTGCTATCCTCGTGGAGAAACAGCGTGATGGTAAATAAGATGATGTTCAGTGTTTATATAATAGTAATTAAAACATGAGGTTAGGCCAGTGATCGCAAACTGCGGCTCGTGAGTCACATGCGGCTCCCTAGATACTTGAATGCAACATGTTTATATACATTTTTAAAAATTTTAATTTAAGGGGCAACTTTCATTTTTCCAGTTTGAATTTCGAGATATTTTTGCATTTTGCATACCCTTTCAAGATGAGACTAATAGTTAATTCTTTTACAATATCAAGTAAACATAAAAGTGGATTATTTTTTACGTAAATATTGCTAGAGTGAAAGGTATCAATAAAAAAGGACAAGTATACAATTATTGGTTTTCTTAAATTCCTAGATAATAAGCTATCAGAAAATAGCAATTTTTTCAGCATTCATAATACATATGTGTTGCCATTTGAAATTATCAAGCAAAAATTAAATACTTTGTTATAGTTCTCACCTAAGAATTATTATGTTTATGATAAAAACCATTGTTTGTGTCGACAAACATATGATTATAAAATATTACAATTTTGCCCCGATTTATAAGGAAAAAATTGATGTAAATTCATACTGATAAATAATATTGATAACTTTTGAAGCAGCTGTATTTGTGAAGAGAAAACTATTTATAGTAATATAATATTATATAATATTCACACTCCGGTTGTGATAAAAGAACTGTTTTTTTTTAAAAATATTTATTTATTGTTTTAATAAATTACATATATATTTAATATTAAAATATAAATGAAAATATGACAAAAGTATTATTATTCACTGTTAAATAATTAGTTGTTCATGGAGCATATTATCGTTCTTCAGAATTTTGTTGTTTTTTTTCTTTACACGTATTCAAAACAAAATTTGACCCACACATTACATTATTTAGCAATAAAACCTTAAGTTCTTTCACATATTCAATATTCGTTCCTGTGCATCCCCAAACATCGATTTGTGGGAGTAAATTTGATTAATTTGAGAAAAGGATTGGTGTATGTTGACCACTCTTTGCCGTTCAATTTAGAAAGTTGACATGAGTCCACACATTCAGTGCTCAGTTCGGGAACATCCTGAAAATAATTAATAATATTATTACTATTGTTATTAGTATTTAGTTATCAGTATTTTTATGCCTAAAATATTAAAATACGTGTTTATTAATTTGTATGACTATAACAAATACATTTGTATCAATCAGGAAGGTCTGTCATATATAATTCTTTTGATAAAATTATTTATTTTTGAGGATATGTATTTCCAGTAGAAAATAATTTATCTGCACTACGTAATATATATATATTAAACTATGTAATTTATATTGTTAAATCAAATAGATAATTGTTATAAGAATGGTAAAAATTATCAACTTACGTTGCGATTTTTTTTCCAAGAAGTTTACAGAAACTGACAGCGCGTGCGCGGCTAGTGCGCATGGACTGTCAGTTTCTAAAACGTTACGAATGGTGACATGAAGTTTGACATATGTTTAATATTTAAATGTCAAAATTATAATCTGTTTTTGTATAAAATCAGCTCAAAACAATACAATTTAAAAAAAATAAGGTATCGAGAATAAGTATAATATTAATAATATTATACTTATTATAAAAATTTGTATTAAAATGTGTTTTATAGATAAATTTAATTAAAATCTATCGGAGCGCAGATTTCACGACCACAGTGGCCATGTCGAACGGCGTACTAACATTGTTAGAGATAATTAATAATATCGTATTTCATAAGACTGGAAATATATTATTTAAAAAATGATTATTGTATTTCTGATGTTAAACTTAGTTTTAAATAGTAGTTGAAGCCTCAAGGCATGTGAGTAAATATAATATATTATTTAAAAATGTATGTTTTTACTAAAACAAAGTATTTTAAAAACGTCAAAAATTGATCAAATGTACTGCAAATTGAAAAATATATTTCATTTATGTATTAATTTAGTGTATTAACTCAATTTTGTAGCATGCGGAAAATGCATCTAATGGTTGCGGTCTTTCTTATAATGTCTATGTCATCTTAATTATGGCAGATAATATTAAGTTTATTAGTTTTATATTAATGTAAAGGTGATATAAATGAATGATAAAAACCCACATTTTCGTCAAAAATGCGAAAATTTTAATTATTATTGCAAGTCGAGCCTTAATAGTATTTTAATACAATTTTCAATCAGTCAGTGTGTTATAGTAAAATCCCGATTAGTTTTTTTTATATCAAAAATTATTAGAACGACACTGTATTCGTTCGCCAGAATGCGCTGTCGGGGGTTGTTACGGTACATCTTTACCGCTGAAGTTTCCCATCTATTCTTATCTATTGGAAAAAAACAAATATGATCTTAATTCACAACACAAGCGATCTACTTTGAAGGACTTGGAGAATGAAGACATAGCTAAAACTAGCATTTGCTGTTCTTTCACTATTCGGCTCTACATATTCATACAAACAATCTTTTTCAAGCATGAACCTTATCAATAGTTAATTGAAAAATCGCTTTTATGATGAGAACCTGAAATCATGCCTGAAATTAAAAACAACAAACCTGACTTATCTAAACTTTCCAAGGAAATGCTTCACAAATGAAATTGTTCACATTAAACATGATAATGTTTTAATTTTAATAATAAAAGCATAATTTTTATCAATAAATAAGATTATTATAAAGTATGATATACCATATAGTTTTATTCAGTATATATAATTTTGACCGACTTCTAAAAACAGGATTCTTGTATAAAAATTTGAAATATTCGGCTCTTTGGACTACTGAATTTGCCAACCACTGGTCTAGGCTATTAAAGAAAAGGCATATTTTATTATGATAACTGGTGGTCTGTACTATAATTGAATCTAATTTTAACAAATTTAACAAACAATAATGTATTTTCAGCGATGCCGTGGTTCGGTATGGATATTGGCGGCACCCTCACTAAACTAGTGTACTTTGAGCCCCGAGACTCGTCTAAACGAGAATTAGCCCGCGAGGCCGAGGCCCTACGCAGCATCAGACGCTATCTGACTAAGAATAGCGCCTATGGCAACACAGGCCACAGAGACACCCATCTTCAGGTATTAATGTTGTCATAACGTCTTTCAGTTTTGGCTGTGGTGTTGTAGTTTGGCATTGTTATTTATTTAACCTTTATTTTAATACTTTATCCTTGAAACTGTAAGATTGAGCAATGTTTAATATTCTTATTAGATCTTGTGTTTGTATCTCGCTTTAGACAACCATTAGTACTCACAATAATTGATATTGTATTATCATCACTGCTTATCCCTAATAATATATAACAAAAAGATATAGTGCCAAGGTAAAAAATACTTTTATTTATTCAGATGGACAATGTGCCGATGCGCGGGCGCCGTGGCACGTTGCACTTTATCCGCTTCCCTACAAGCGAGATGGGTGCGTTCCTCTCGCTGGCGCGCTCCAAGGGCATGGGCGCTGTGCTGACCTCCGTTTGCGCCACAGGCGGCGGGGCCTACAAGTTCGAGGGTGACTTTAAGCGGGTTAGTCATATTTTATGATTGTCATTAGTATCATCTTAGTAGTTAAGTTTATTTAAAAAATTAATTAATTGTATTGCACCACAAAATAACTGCCGTGTCAATTAATGATATCAAGTTAAATTCTTATGTGCGAATTTACAATTTTGTCACATTTATCACTTTCTCTTAGGTTGTCAACATGAGACTGAGTAAGCTCGACGAGTTGGACGCTCTGATAGCCGGGATCCTGTACATTGACACCATCAGCAGCACCGAATGCTACTACTATGCGCCGAGTAGCGCTCCTGAGGAGAGCAGTGCGGTGCCAGATACACAAGCCACACCGGTAATATTTTTTGTCCACTCAATTTTTTTGACCATTGTAATAAACAAACAATTTTTATTTTCTTCAGACCATAACAGAATAAGTAGAATTTGAAAAGCTACTTTTTAAGAATAATTTATATAATAAACGTGTTGATGTAGCAATATTTAGTCAGTAAATGGATTGTGGTGCCATCTCTAGTTGAGATTCAGAGCCTTCGTAGTTCTACTAGTGATCAATGATAATTATATAAATGGTTTAAAGGTTTAAATCAACATAACTAGATTTAAAAATATAATTCTACACCAATAAAAATGAGATCTGTGAAGAACATTTTTGAGCTTCGCATACTGTTACATAGCTTTGAAAAATATAAAAAAATGGTGTTCATTACATAATTATTTTTGTCGAAACATGGTTGTCAGTATGTGCTAAAAAAAATATTAATAAATTGTTATTATACTAATTTCTAATACTAATAAAGGGAAGTGAAGAGGCTCCCTCGCTGTATACCCGACATCCGTTTGACTTCTCCCGACCATACCCTTTCATTATCGTGAACATTGGCTCCGGAGTGTCAGTGCTCGCGGTCAGAGGCCCAAAGGACTACAGGAGAATCAGCGGTACCAGGTAGGGATCTAAGAGTTACAGTTTTGATATACATGGAATGTTCATTTGCACTTTTGGAGAAATCAGTTGATTTGAGTATATTTAGCGAGATGTGAAAAGTGAGAATTCTAAGACTATCTGAAAAGTGACAGTTGAACCACCAGACCGTCCAAGAATGAGGTGGGCGGATACAGTAAAGAAAAATGCAGGTAGATTGCAATATTAGGACTAGAAATATTTAGGTTGAGACTGGAGTGCCTGGAGAATGTTTGTTCCATCGGCCTTGTTCTGTAATGTTGGGAATTAATTGAATTTTAAAATAATATTTAAAAAAACTGGTGGATTAGCAATTGAAGTTTTTTAAGAAAATGTATTCTGAGAGAACGTTTTATCCATATGTGTTATCATTTAGTTTAGGCGGTGGTACGTTCCTGGGCCTCTGCTGTCTGCTGACCGGCTGCCGCACCTTCGAAGAGGCCACGGCGCTCGCGGCAGCTGGTGACAACACCCGGGTGGACAAGCTGGTCCGGGACATCTACGGAGGAGATTACGCCCGTTTTGGACTGCCCGGAGACTTGGTTGCCAGCAGGTATGAGACAGTAGTATGTTTATTTTGCTTATCATGTCAGAACGCATCGTCAGTCGCGAGATGGCACGGACAGCGCCATTTATTTTTTAGCGGTACACTTTTTTATTTTAATTTTTCATTCTTGATGTTGAAATAAAATAGTTAATCAGAGTTTCTTGATTATATATTAAATGTAATATGTAAATCATTCAGCATTTTGTAGTTGATAATTCATGCCGTGTATTGTAATAATTTATTAGAGGTCATGTCATGTATTGTGATGACGTCATTGCCTCCAAAATGTCTTAACAAACTAACAATGATACATTACTTCCACTATTCATGATATTTTAATTTTAGATTCTTTGGCTAACAAAAATATTATATGTGTATATACATTAGTTTTATCATACAGACATCACTCTACTGCGTACCATTGGAAACTATTAGTGACATGTTTGTATAACTAATTACAGTAAAACCGCGATATAACGAAGTCCAAGGGCCCAAAAAATAAAAATTCGTATTAACGAATTCCCACATATAACGAAATAAATAAAAAAAAATCCTACTGTATGTTACGCGCCGTCGCGAAAAAATGTTGCTCGGCTTCAAAAAAGAGGAAGAAGGCCATAGGGCACTGAATACCTACATATTTTTAGTAGTTTTGTTATTAACCCTCAGTGTGCGAGAGACTACATTTGCAGCTCCAGAAATTTGGTCCCACGGGACGGCTGACTACATATGCAGCTCGGAAGAATTAATCCTTTTCATCTTCAATTATTAAGTAAAAATATCGCTAAAAGACTGAAGTAAAAAAGTTCATTGGATGGTTTCATCTATTTTCTGTGATTTGACAACTGTAAAACATAATTTTTATAAGAGGATTTAAATTTATCAGCTTTTTTGTAACACGTATCCATTCAGATTTCGTTGGTCTAGTCGGCCGTCACACACACAGTTCCGTGCGCGCTTAGCTGTGTGTAGGTCGCGCCACTTCGCCGTGTCGGTACACGCTTTTGATGTCGGTGTGTGTTTATCTTCGGGTGCCTATTTTGTTATTGCTTTTGCAACAGTGATTTGTACGACTCGCGTTTATTTTATTTTGTTTATAAACATTTAGTTGACAGAGAGCTCTTAACTCATCATTGATTTTTTTTTGGTTTGTGAACTTTGACGTTACCCTTTTTGTCATGATTATTGTTTATTTAAAAATATATATTATCTTACTGTCAACCATGAATGACGAAGAGGTAGAACAGTACATTATAGACATTGATTCTGATTATTCCATGAGTGACGATGAGGATTACATTCCGGACAAAATAGATTTAGAGGACCAAGTTGAATATTTAGAAAATAGTGATTGCGAAATAGATATTTCGGAAGTAATGGATTTTGATCCCGCGGCAGAAATACAATTGGACGATTTCTCGCCTGAATGGCACGATGGTAGTAGCTTCAGTCCAGTATTACATGACTTTAATCAACAATCTGGTTTACGAAATACTCAACTCAATGAAGAGAGTCAGGAACTGGACTATTTCGAACTATTTTTAAGTGGAGATATTATAAACAGTATAGTGATTGAAACTAACCGTTACTATGAGGATGTTAAAGCTAGTAAATCATTTCCTCCACATTCTCGAATGCATAAATGGAAAAACGTGAATGTTGAAGAAATGTATATATTTATTGCATTGACTATGCTCATGGTTAGGAGTAAAAAAAGTAGAATTAGCCAATACTGGACTACAGATAAGCTTATTTCATCTACAATTTTTGGCGAGACGATGCCACGGGATCGTTATTTAGCTATACTCAGTATGCTTCACTTTTCCGAAAATAAAAAACAAGAAAAAGACGATTGTATCCATAAAATAAGAGACTTTGTAAATTCTGTGTGCAACAATTTCAAAAAATACTTTTATCCATCCAAAAATTTGTGTGTTGACGAGTCAATTGTTTTATTTAAAGGTAGATTAAGAATAAAACAATATTTTCCGGCCAAAAGACACAAATTTGGAATTAAGCTGTTTGTTTTATATGATTGTGAAACAGGTTTAGTTTTACAATTTGTTATATACTGTGGGGCTAAAACAGATCTGCCGGTAAATAATATAGATCAAGTGTTATCGAAAGAGCTGGGGGTCTCGGGTAAAGTCGTGGCCTCATTAATGGCAGATTACCTGGGAAAAGGGCACACAATTTATATGGATAATTAGTATTCAAGTCCAGTGTTGTTTCGCTATTTGCATATTCAAAAAGCTAATGCCTGTGGGACGGTTAGAAAGACAAGAAAGAATATGCCAAAATTTGGAGACGTACCAAAAGGTGAAACCGATTCGAAGGCATCAGGATGTTTACTTGCCGTAAAATGGAACGATAAAAGAGAAGTGCACATGTTAACAACTGCACAAGATGCTTCTATAATGGAAACGGGAAAAGTAAATTACAAAACCAAAATTCCTATTTCGAAACCATCATCTGTATTAAGTTATAATAAGCTCATGGGCGCTGTGGATAAGTCGGATATGATGATATCTTTTGTGGAATGTGTGAGAAAAACAATTAAGTGGTACAAAAAGATCGCGTTCCGTACAATTGACGTCATATTAATCAATGCTCACGCGATGTATAAATATAAAACTAAAAAGGACGTGTGTTTGACTGATTTTCAGTTAGAGGTAATCAGGCAAATTTTACAAAAATTCCACCATCCAGAGTCAACGTCGAGAACTAGACAAGGTAGTGACTATCCTTTGAGGCTGAGTGCTCGACATTTTCTCTCAGATATTCCGCAAACACCAAAATCCAAGAGACAATCTGTGTACCGGCGGTGTTTTGTATGTGCGAATACTTTGCGACAACCTAAACGTCGAATTTCAACTCGATATTGGTGTAGTGACTGTGAAGCTGCCTTATGCCCCACTGAATGTTTCAAAGTATACCACACAATCCAACATTTTTAGTCAAAATAAAAATGTCTCGGCAATACAATCGTGCGGTCACCCTAACCAATGAGAACATTCCGGTGCGCTTGTGTTAGTGCTCGTGCCGGGATAGTTTTTGAGTGCATCGATTAGATTTATTTGTTTACAATATGGTTAAGACAAGGATTTCTTTAATGATTGAGAAATATAGTTAAAAGTTGGTTCTCAATATCCATGAAAAAATATTTACGATAAACCTTGCATTTAATATTCTGTGAGTGATTATTTTCACGGAGGCGGCATTTTTGAGGTATTTTTTTTTTCTATATATTTTTTACACATAATTATACATTACAAATTCTGATTTTTATTATTTTATCGTGAAATTGAAACATTTGACCACATTATAAAATTTATTCTGTAGATTTATATATTTTGTGTGCAGCGTAATTAAATTTTGCAAGAAAGTATCGTAATGTTTAAAAATCACGCCGTTCCAGGGGAACAATTCCCGAAAATCTTATCCGCCGTCTGAGGGTTAAAACAGATAATCAAAGGAATTAAATTAAGAACAACAATTTCCGGTGCGTAATGTGCTGAACAATTATCCAAAATCATTAATATTTTACGATCTTGTGCTGCCATTTTTCTCTGCATCGTAATAGCAAAGCTCTTAAATATTTCCCGCGTCATCCACGCATTTTTATTATGGCAATAAGTAACAGCGGGAAAAGTGCTAAAAGTAAGGCCTCTAAAGCATCGTGGTTTTTCATATTTTCCGATGACTATGATCTTTACTTTATCGGATCCGTCCATATTTGTACACAACCCGGCCGTCAGGCGTTCCTTGCTACGTTTTCCTCTATGACATCTCTCTCCTTTAAGAGCTAGTGTCCGATCCGGCATCATGTTATAAAAAACACCAGTTTCATCCATGTTATAAACATTGTTTGCGTCGTATTTCTCCCAAATATGCTGATTGTTTGTTATCCAGCTCGAAACTTCCTCTTCATCAATTTTTTGGGAATCGCCACAAACCACGAGGCAAACAATGTTGTGTCGCTTTTTAAAGCGATCTAACCACCCAGTTGATGCCTTAAAATCAATTCCCATTTGATGAGCCAACGACTTTGCTTTCTCAATAAGCATTAAACCAGAAGTAGATATATTCGCTGATCGGATTTGGGAGAAATACTCTTAACAGTTTTTCTTCCAATTCTTCATATTTGGCAGGCCGTACATGCTTTTGGGAACCGCTCGCCTTACATCTATCAAACGCATCTTCAATCTTCTTCCAATTTTTTAAAATTGTGGAGAGAAACGATTATTTTTTTGTGCAATGGTTAAAGTTTTGCGGGAATTATCACGTACTGAAGCCATTTTAAGGTTTCACAAAATATTAGGAAATGTACTTTAAATAATAAATTACGCTACACTAGTATGTATACGCAGATTTCAGTAAAAACACGAAAACAATAGTTAATAGAAACACAAAATGCCGTACAAAAATAGTCCATAAAATATTTTAACGAATTATTTATATTATTGAAGAGTTCACGAAAACAATTGTCAAACGAAAATGAATTTATGTAAATGCAATAATCGCGTTAAAAGCTGAATAAACTTAACTCTACAGACGTTACACTGAGACTGACATTCCCAATAAGTACATACTGCAACTTTCGGGGGGTTCCTGTTAATTTTTGTATTTTCCAGCTGTTTGGGTCTGGGATTGCAATACATATTAGAAGTGTATGCGTACGTAAAACGTGTCTAAGTGAACGCCGCAAGAATTATGTCAAATGGTTTTATGGGCCTACTATGAACTCAAGAAGAAGTTTGAATTGTTTTACTACCTTGTCGGCAGACCGCCGCGCACCGCCGAAAAGGCCATAAAACCGTTCGCATACGGCAGATGAGGCGGTGCGGCTTTGTAAGTGCGAAATAATATTTTCATCTTTTAACATTTTTTTATTTCATTATAAATTTACGTAAATGTATTGGCATTTTTTCGTACGGGACAAAAATGATTTTGTTATAAATATTAACGGGATTTCGTTATATAAATGCATTTTTGTATGAAAAATTGGTTTTAGGGACTAAATTTCGATTTTTTTTTCGATATACGTCATTTTTCGCTATATCGGGTTTCGTTATATCGCGGTTCTATTGTAATTAGTTATTCTAAAAGGATAGCTTCTTTTTTAAAACTACATATCGATACCTTAATCTGCAAAGCAGCTAATTCCACCCATGGTCAAAAAAACGTGTTTGATGCCATTATTTTCCTCTTTTATTGTTCTATGGCACTAAAAGCAAAAAATTCCCATCAATTTTAAAACATGTGTTTTGAAATAATAAATAAGTACTAGGTGCTGAAAAAAGTTTGATTGATTCTTGCAAAAACCTTCAATACCTTCCCCTGAGCGTTGATGACACCACAAATAGAGGAAATCGTAATAGTTGCACTACATTATCATGAAAAATCAGTTAACTCCAAATATTTCCTATAAGTACGAGATAAATCAAAATATCAATAAAATTTCTCAGCCACCCTATTTTTGCATAAACAATCTACCGAAGTGTGATTTGGAATTTTTGTAATCCGTTTAATTACAAAATTAAACAGTGTTTTGTTACTCCTGAACATTTAAAAAAAATGGAGTTAGCCGCTTTACAGATTAAGGTAGCGATATGTAATTAAATTTATTAGTGCATTAATATTGTAACAATCAGGGCTGTGGAGTTATTTAAAAATCTACCGATTCCGACTTTACCTTACAGTCCGACACTCTTACTCTCATTTCGAGCGATTTTATGCAAGCGGAAGTCAAAGAAAGAAACTATTCACACAGATGCAGCATCGATCAGCTCGGTTGCACGCATTAGATCAAAAGAATGTGATATAATTGGCGAAAGAATGAACGTCCGCATAAATAAATCCTGTATGTAAATGCATCCGGTATTCATGATTTGCTCTTGCCTCAGACTTCTGAAACATGCATTTGTTACTTTATACCCAAGTTTAGAACCTGTACAACGACCTTTTGAAAACTCAAACCGCTTAAAATACTTTAAATCAATTCCACAGCCCTGGTGTGAACGTGTTCTGACAATAATGCTATGCTTGTGTATCGCCGTCACACACACATAACAGCAGAAGTCACAATTAAAAAATGCATAATTCCTTTTTACACATTATTTAAAATTCATAAATGTTTAACAAAACGATTGGGACTTACTTTTCGTTGCAAGATATTCCTCGATTTTGAAAAATAAAATAATGTAACTTTGTGATTGGGGAAAAAATGTGCAAATCTAAAATTAACCCTTCTACTTCAGTGGTGCTACAGTCCATATCGAGACTCCTGAATCTTTCGCATTCATGTGCTTCGAGTCTCGGTAACTGTTTTCCAATTCAAAATCTGGAGCAGCTCTTCTGTATCCTTCTTTACTTTCCTAGTTACCACCACCTGGGTGATCTATAAGGATTATTTTTGAGTTTAATGCTTCCTTCATGACCTACCCATGTGAGTTGCTGCAGTTTTTAAAATTATTTTGTTCTATTTCTAGTTTCGGCCAGATGAATTCTTCAGAAAGGCAGTCCCGCGTGTGCAAGGAAGACTTGGCCAGAGCCACCCTGGTCACCATCACCAACAACATCGGCTCCATTGCCAGACTATGTGCGCTCAATGAGAAAATCGAGAGGGTGAGAGACTTTTGATATTTTTACCACCGTGTACATGAATAATTTTATTTTGTATTGAATTTATTTATGTCATTTTTTAGCACTCAATTAAATAAGCTGTGAATTTTTTATTCAAAATATGTCTCAATTGTACTATTTATCATTTAACACCATGTATCAGTCAGACTAAGATCATAAAGATCTGTTAATAATCTGTACATGAAAAGTAAAATAAAAAGTCAAGATCGTCTCTTTAGATTATTGTTCTTGTATTTTCTCCAGGTGGTGTTCTGCGGCAACTTCCTGCGAGTGAACCCTATTGCCATGCAGCTGCTCGCCTACGCCATGGACTACTGGTCCAAGGGTACACTCAAGGCGCTCTTTCTGGAGCACGAAGGGTGAGCATTATCATATGCAGTGACATTTATTTTACTGGACACCTTCCACAGTAGACGTGGCCAAATTTGTAGACTAGTAATATGAATTATCGATTCAATAAAAGTCATTAATTCATGTTATACCGTATGTCTCGGTCTTGTATTGCTACTAGCACATTGCGTATTCAAACTATTTTCACAAAACTACTTCATTTGCGCTGTATAAGTAGGATGCATTTGATCTTCTTCGTGAAGTAAATAGGTTTGTTAAAAATAGAAATGAATCAAAGACAATAGAGCCAATTTTAACTATATACAGTAAAATCCCGTTTATTTGAAGTTGAGGGGACCGAAAATTAAGAAAAAAGTTCAAATAACGAATTAGGATAATGAATATAAAAATTTGATTCTTTTTTACACACTAACTTTTTTAATAGCAACTCGAAGTAATTATATACACCTATATCCACACATTTAAAATTAACAAACAAGTTGTCAAAATACAATCTAAACAAATCACACTATTATTTTTAAAAAAAACACTGAAATAATGGACTATTTTTTCGCACCTTTTTAATAACGACATAATAGTCGAACTTGTCAACCTGCCATTTCTCCGCTGAAGTTAGCGACAAAAGTTTCCAGCGCTTTTAAAACATTTGTTTTGTTGTGGTCGCAGCGACATTTGACACTCGCCTTTCAACGTTAAAGTTCTTTCTGTCATGTTTAATATTGTCGACAACCTTATTAATGGGGTTGCGTATTTTTCTGTTAATTTTGTTTTGGATAATATTTTTTGTCAATCTCTAATATTAATTTGATTTTTAGCAACTGTCTGCATTTTGTACGAGTTTCGCATTAATGTTATTATCGAGAATATAAAATTATCAGTCAAAATTATAAAAATGTTTTAATTTAAATTTAATGAAATACGGAAAAGCCGAAAGAACGGAAACCACGCATTCGCGAATTTCAAAATGTCTAACATGTAAATATTATAGAAAAACAAATAATGTTCTTTACACATAAAACAACAGCAATAAAATAATTAACAAAATACGAGAAAATCTGAGACTACACATATTCTCTGAAAAATCTGAGACTATACATTCTTTACTTGTACATATTCTCTGAAAAATCTGAGACTACACATTCTTTACTTGTACATATTCTCTGAAAAATCTGAGACTACACATTCTTTACTTGTTCATATTCTCTGAAAAATCGGAGACTACACATTCTTTACTTTGTACATATTCTCTGAAAAATCTGAGACTACACATTCTTTACTTTGTACATATTCTCTGTAAAATCTGAGACTACACATTCTTTACTTACACACATTCTTACTACACATTCTTTAAAATGCCTTGACACTAAACTTAAATAGAAAGAGAAATGTCTGTATTAAAATGAATACAAATTAAATCATTTATAAAAAATGGAAAAGTCTAAAAAACTCAACCGCGTACTAATGTTTGTACAATAAAATATACAAATGCTATATAAAAAATATAATGATGGTAATAATATGGAACAGAAGATCAGCAAGCACTGACATTCGCAGCTAGCAGTTGGGAGAACTAGAGAACTGCATTACCTATAAGAGCGCAAAGATAATATTTGCTATCTTTTTCTAATGTAAAGAAAACGAACAAGAGAAAAAAGCATGGGACCTTAAGTTAGAGCGTTGCAGTAAAAAATAAATATTTCAAATCAAGGATGCACAAGGTATATTTGTTAACTTTTCTAGTATACTGAGAGTAAGTGAGAAAATAAACAATGAAAATTTATTTTATGCGTGGTGAATCGGTATAGGGGCGGAACTACCCCTTTTGATGGTCTTGGACTTTAGACAGGCACATCGTGTAGCGCATGAGTATTATCCAGATTACTGACATCTGACAAAAAAAATCGAATTAGGCGGAAAATAGATTGACACATTAATTCGTCCAAAAATAGCTTTGAATAACGATATTCGATTTATAAGTACAATTTAGTATGAAAACTTTCCAGAGGGACCACATTCTGCTCTTCGACTTGGGGTGAATTTCGAATAAGTGGGGTTTTACTGTCCTTTTTTTAGTTTCTCTTTGTTACTTCTTAAAGATATCTCTTGTTCTGCTTTGTTGTCTCTAAGCAATGTTTTCTAGCACGCTGTGAGATTAAGAAAACATTGTGTCATTTCCATTTAAAATGTGTAGTTAAAATAAAGCTATTTAGTTTGACAATTATTTTTTCCAGATATTTCGGTGCGGTGGGCTGTCTGTTGAAGTTCGACGACCCCGAGCTCTGCGACGACAGCAACCACCTCGGCTCCGAGGACGAGGCGGGACCTTCTGGCAAGCCCAAGGCGGCCCAGCCGGACGGCGAGCGCATCAGCTGATAAGCACCCGAGACTCGACTGAGAACATCCTGTGGAGACTGCACTGGGGGCCTTTTCAATAAGCTACAACAATCCACGCATCCTCACCTCCGAGTTTGATTATTTTTGACAGCCACAATTATTCTGGGAGTTAAATTTTTGGCTAATTTGATTCCATCGTAAGGTTATATTTATTTTCTCTTTCTATCTTTTGCTGTCATTGATGAGGGGTTCTTGTCCTTCATAATTCAAAACTTCTCATGCTATGAGGATACTCTTATAAACAATATTAATAATTTATCAATCACAATGCCGGTAGTCAAGTTTATCTCCAATGTTCGCTTTATTTTAAATTTGAAAATTGTATATTATGAATTTATTTCATGTTGATGGTAACGCCGGTCCTAATGCCGAATATAATAGAATACATTAATGAATAGTAAGTTCTTCATAAATTTAATATGAACAACTAAGTCCCATTGCAACATTCATCATAATCGGTCCATTTGATGATCTTTGACTTCCCATGTAGAAGTTTATGGCACTATGTTTACAGGTAGTCATAGGAGGCATTCTTTGGACATGTCCAGCTCAGCGTAATTGACCAATATTTGATTAACTATATAAAGCTTGCAGTTCATGATTCCAACTGATTCTACACTCCCCTTTCTCAAGTTAGTTCCAAAAAAATTCCAATTACCTTCCGTTGCAACATTAAGCAAAAAATAATAATCTGTGGACTTCATAATGAGAATTGAAAGTATAAAATAAGTTTCCTGAAAATATCTTTCTTATTTGCCCACCATTTAATTGATTAATTTTGGGTAAACTACTTTAAAAAGAAATGCAGCTCAAAGGCTTACTTTAATCACGATTGAAACTCGCTTATTTAAAAAGGTTGAGAACCCTCGACGCATGATGATACAATGAAACCACTAAAAAATGGTGAATTTTTCTTTTGTTTGGTATTTAAATAAAAGCCTTTTATTTTACCAGGAAGTTGCAATTATTAATATATTATTTAACTCAAGAAAGCTTCTACTTTGAGGCGGTGGCAAAGTGCATCACAGATCAACACATATTTGCCCGAGCACAATTTTTTTCCATCGACTCCCTTTATCTCATTGTACATAAAAAAAAAAATTAATTGTTAAGCGTGGCTTGTGTATTGAGAACAAAGCTTAATTGTGCGCAGAGTGATTGTGGACTGGGACATTGACACGTTAATAGTGTATGTTTATTGGCTTACATGTATAATTACGCTAACACTGGTGGCCTGGTTCAACATATCTAAAAAGAGGACAGAGAAGCAAATAAAAATAATGACTGCATTCTATTTGACATACTTATTTCATAATCAATTTCTTTACATTTACAATGAAACACGATCACAGCAACCTTGTACAAATAGGATACATTTTTATAATAGTTTGATAAATTTTGGCACACAATGAAGTAATTGTTCACTCACAAACATAGTACACATATGCAGATTGATTTAATTGTGTTTTACAAGCTAGGTTTTGAATAAATTTTTCTGTCTTTCTCCTACAATAGTCTCTAATAAATATGTCAGTGTCCCGGCAGCTGAACCGTTCTGTATATGTATATATTGTCCCCGGAATGCCAGAGTATCACAAGCGGCAATTTGTCTGGATACGTTCCCTGTTAACTTTTTAATTGTCAACCATATTCTACATAGGAGACAACGTCATTGGCTTGATAATTTAGGGTGTTGACTTCAGACGTACATTAAAAGATGAGAACCTATGTCCAAAGATGATAGTAGAATGATTTCAATTGTATTAAAATGTTAAAAACTATAACACACGTAATCACTTGGAAAGTTTGGCCTGTTAACCTCACTTGCAGAATTTAAAAGTTAAGAAATATATTGCTAGTGATAAAATATTAATCTAGTTTTTTGTCGCTTGCATCTTGGCCTTCTAGGGATGATGTATTAAATATAGTCATATTTTAATTTATACAAATCTAGGATTATTAAGGCAGCGTAAATTAAAAATGTCCCGGAAGTTGTGGATCGGTCATTGTATGTGCGCGTTGAATGCGGTGTTATTTATATTATGTAGAATTATATATAACTATTGTTCATTCTGAACAATTCTGAAGATGAGCTAATTGAATACAACAGCAGATGACATTAATTCTGAACAATGCTTATTATATTATAGTAGTTAAAATACTATTTTTTTGATAATAATATTATATCATTGTATGTGATCTAATTACGGCATGTGTCTCTGTCTGCACAAATTATATTTAGTTTTTCTTGTTTTAATGTATCTTGCATTAGGAAGAACAAAAATAATTTTAAGTGAAAGTTAACCTGCAAATTGTTAACAATATTGCGGCACTCCTTTCTGTGGTTCAGGATAAAATATTAATTAAGGCGAGTTGATTGAAAGTAGGGATGAGCCGAGAGTACATTATAAAAACTTCTCATCACGCACGCACGGGGAAGACTTCAATTTTAAATGCACATTAAAAAAATATATTTATTTGCCGGTTAGTGCACTATTTATATACACACATATATATGTGAATTCAATTAATATTACTACACGTACAGGGTGTGCCTGATTCCTTTTATGTGTACCTAAATTATGAGTTGAAAATTTTCAAACCATATGGAAATAATTTGTTTTTTATTTGAATATTTAACTATTGTGGATAATATTTTGTTTGTCTCAGCGATACACAACTTCACATAAGTGAGTTGTGCAGCAAAAAAACTCCAATAACATGTTAAATAAAAATCCACATTTTGATACTTTTATACATCCCACCCCACATCTAAAACATTTAATTCACGATTTTAGTAAAATATTTATATCTCTGAAATGGTTGACATTTTGACACATAAATTCTTAAAATAAAATTAGAATAAACTCACATATGTTTATAAAAATTCAATAAGCTTGAATTTTTTTTAATATGTCAAATTATTTTTACTTGTCGTGTGTTATTTTTATTTTTATAAATATGTAATGTGAAATAATATATATTTTGATTATACTTACAATTTTTTCTTCTTTTGAATATGATTATAGTGAATTATTTTGAATAAATATGGTATAATCAAACAAATTGATTTGAACAATTTTAAACATTGTAAATAATAAAATTATTATTATATATATTTGTGCGTGTGAACCTTGGAATATAGGTAATAATTTGTTATCAATCAAAATCATAATTTGTTATTAACATTGCATATTATTTAGAACAATAGCATGTTCTAATTAATGTGCAATATTAAAAAGTTGTTATATTAAAAAAATAATAATTTGAAAATACGCAGACTAAGTTTCTCAGCCATGCACTCTTGTAAATGTTTATTTAATTTTAACTCAAAAGTTCTCATTCTGAAACTGAAATGCCGATGTTTTGGATGATAGACCCTGCAATGGAATCCGAAACATCGGCCAGAAAGGTCAGATATACACGGCAGATTAGCCCAGAAAACTATACATACAAAATTCTGAACAGCCATGAAAACCTAAGAACATTTTTATAACATTATGTTGTGCGTTGTATTATTACAAATTATTGTATTTTTATCCATGTACACAATTACATTATCATTTTAATGTCAAATAAATCATTCAATAATATATTTAAAAATAATATTAAGTTTTATTACATTTTAATCAAAATTGCGATGCAGATTTTATTAATCGCATACTTATTATGCACTCTGCTCCTTTTCCTGACTTGATTTGATTCCTGAGCAGTGGACCATGGTTTCAAGTGCGAGAGTTTGTATTTGTAAAGTTTATTGCAAAATATTTTACACTTTCCTTCAATTTAAAATATTTTTATTTGATTGTACAATATGAGTTTGACCGTGGTTCAAAGCGAGAGGTGTCCAGCCTCAGTTTATACAATCGGGAGCAAAATAATTAATTCTGTAATCTAAGCCATTGGGAGGTTGGGTTAACTAGACCAAATAAGATATTACAAATTGGACTGGTTTTTGATTAGTGCATTTCTTTCTGTACTGGTTGCACAGTTTGGCCGCGATTATTATAATACATTATAAATAAGGAAATGTAAATAATTTAAAGATATTTATTATTATTTAATTATTTTTTTAGGTGCTTTGTTTACTACAAATAAAATTGTATTTGTTAATTTTTAAAGACTGGTTTTATTTATTAATATAATGATTTAAAATATAAATATGCAAATAGTAATAGAATACGTATGTCTGCGTGAACATGCACAACCAGATTGGTGCTGGAACTGGATCTTGCATCGTAATAATGCATCCTCACACTCGAGGCTAATTGTGTGTGGGTTTTTCGGCAAAAAAAAACAACATGAATACTACGGATCACCCTCCTTATTCACCCGATTTAGCCCCCTGTGACTTTTTGTTCCCTAAAATAAAAACGATTACCGGAGTGAACTTTTGAGAATGTTGAAAACATAAAGCAATAAGGCATCTAAAGGAACTTACTTCGGAAGTCATGCAATACTGTTTCCAACTATGGAAGAAGTGTCGAGCCAAATGGATTCAAATGGGGGGAGACCAAGTTCCTGTTCCAGAATAATTAATATTAAATTTTTGATGGCTGGCTTAGGTGGTTATGTGCAAAATACTTGTAGGTAATGAATATTTGGAACAAGTAGATGAGTTTGTGTATTTGATAAAAACGGAAAGGCTGAGAAAGATATTGAAAGGAGGGTGACTGCAGGGAATAAAGTGAATGGCGCTTTGAATGGAATTATAGCTAATGGGAACTTGTCAACCGAGGCAAGACTAGTGGTATACAATGGAGTCCTGGTACTGACACTGATGTGTGGAAGTGAGGCCTAGAGCTGACAGAAGAGGAATGAAAGTAGACTGAATGCGCCAGAAATTAGTCTGCTTAAGGGTGTAAGTGGCAGATCTATTATTAACAGAGTAAAGAAAGAAGAAATAAGGAAAGAATGTAAAGTTGATCTTATTATAGTGATTAAGAAAGGATCACTCAGGTGGTTTCATCATATGTAACGGATGAATGAGGAGAGAATGGTAAAAATATATATATGATGCAAGTGTTGATGGCACCAGAAGTAGAGGGCATCCTCGAAAGACTTGGCACGACCAGGTAAATCAGATACTGGTTCTGTTAGAAGCCTCAATAATCTGCGAGCTTGTATGAGAAGATGTCTGAATGTAAATGAGGCGAGAATTGTGTCAGGACAGAAGAGTAGAATTCTATCCTCTTTGCCTTCTTCCGCGGTGAAACGGCGCGATGGTAAGTTAGTTAGGTATAGAAACTTTTGTGTAAAAACATAAAAGATGCATACACCAGGCAGGGGGTTCCATGACCGAGGGCGAGATTTTGCTGCTAATTCACAAGACCTTCGCCAAGTTGTGTTGTGCCAAGACGAAGAAGGCCGACAGGACAGAAGGGAGTGTTCCCTTAAATTATTATATTAACCCAGGATTGTCCCGATTAGTAAACCTCATTTCTGTTTTAATCCATACATTGTCTGATCTACAAGATTTAGAGACCAAATTGATTCCAAAACTAAAATATACCGCAACCCAAAATCACTATATTTATCAAGACATCTAATTTTTTAACAATCTCCCTATCACAATTAGAAAAATTACAGACTACTATTAATTTGTATCTGAAGTGAAAAAATATGAACACAGACTAACTGTAACACAAATTCTCATATGTACTCCTTCTCTATACACGAGTCTTACTCTCATAGAGAAAAAATAAATCTTTTTTTCTATAAAGAAAATATATATATATCCTACTGATTATTTTAAAAATGTCTTATATTTTCTAATATTAAAATAATAACATTGAGAACACATAGCATCTACAAACAAAAAAAAGACTGGTTGTTTGTCGGATCACATTACACATTCGTCTAATGAGTCGATTCGAGACATATCCTGAAAAGACTGCCGAGTTAGTCGTATTTTTATAGCAAAATAGTCAAAAAACCTGTTACATGTCTCAGGCACACGTATCATACTACCCATGGTACTCGTTTTTCTGGTTCGTCCTATCCTACTTCGTGTATAGATAGATCATTGTACATTGTTTTAGCATCTTTTAACAGTCTATATTTTATTTCAAGTACAGGTGGTGTTCTTTTGTTTTGTGGAAATATTTCTTCCTCATTGCCTTCTACAATATACTAAGTACCTGTAACAATATTCTTAAATATTACACCCAGCCACAAACCTTCTAAAAAATGTTACGCACTATTTTAACACAGTTTCGTGACCCATTTTACCCGGGATGCCTCTGAAAAAAAAAATGCGAATCTATAACTCGGCGCCTGTTGGTAGGCAATTTGTATCACACTCGTGTTCTGTAAATAGTGCACCCACAAGTGAAAATGCTTCCGTATGCATTAAATACAAATGTTGAACATAGATTCTTTGGCAAATATTGAAGAAAGTATTAAATGTTGAGGCCTAAGCCTTAAAAATTTCTGCTCCTTGTTTCAACAATAAATATCTTCAGTGTATTCGTAATCATGTAACTAATTAAATATCTTCCGTAATGGTCCAGATGCTTTGTCAATATTGCTGATGATGAACAAACCCTCCAAAATTATCGCCAAGATCAAACTGAAAGACAGAGAAGACGCTCGAGATATTGCAAGATAGCTCTGCTGTTAAGAACATGTTGAAGTGCTGGTGAAGATAATGTTTTTACTTACAATAAATATAATTATTATTCAAATTGCACCCGTGTCATATATTCTCCTACTTTTAGTTTAAATATTTCTCTCTTGTTTTTAAAACCATTAGAATTTTTTTTTACAATATATATATATTCATATATTTTTCTTCTTCATTTTACTCTCAATGAGAACAGTTGTGGTCATGGAACAAGGATGACAGCATGGATAATCTATCGCCAGCTACGAGTATTCCAATCCGTGGTAATGTACCGACATTCTAAACACGTTGGTTAGTCCTGCTGGTGACTTTCCAGAGATCTGATTCCTTCAATCTTTCCGTGGATCACTAATTTTTCAGGTCTGTCCTCGTGTCTGATGACATGGCTAAAATATCTGAGAGTTCGAAGCTGCATAGTCGAGAACAGACGCTGCTCGATATTTAATTCCTCTATAATTGAAAAGTAAGAAATCAGGTGATATGAAAAAATACTGCAGAAAAGATACTCTTATGAATATAGCTTCTATTTTTTTGTTTTCCTGGTTCGGGTGGCCCGTTTGAGAAGCTCAGCTCTCTCTTGGTAAGGTTTCGCACTGCAATATGGTTACAAATACAAGCAGTTTTATAAAGTGCTCAAATTTAGTTATACGTATGTAAGTTAAGTTAACACAAATACGGTTCTATTTTAAAAATGTCCACATAACTTTAATCAGCAGTCTTGGCTTAACTGGTCAAGGCATCAGATCTACCTAACGTACCGGTTGCAAAATTTTATTAGTTATTTATTTTATTTACACTAAATCATTTTTAAATATTATTTGTGTAATCATCTATTATCATATTACGCTACACTTCAGTAGCGATGGTGAAAATTCTGTTTGTTTATTAAAGACACAAACAGCTCAATTTTTTCCAAATACTCTCTTCAAATGCTGCGGATAAAAGCCCAATACAAGGTGTGTAACAATACTTTTTGAAACATAGTTTAAAATACATTTGTACTAAAAAATAAAAGGCACACGATGATGATGATCCAAACTATAGTAGTATCAGTATAATCCGACCAAGCTTAGTTTTTCATTTAGTGAAAATTAAAATAATCATGTTACACCACAAAGGAACTGCCGTGATAATTACTGATACTAATCAATTAACAATGATCCAACATTATCAACTACATAATCAGGAATGACAATCTATGTATTAGTTGTAAGATATTTACATCGTATTTTAATTATCATATAAACCTATAATTTCATTTTTAGATTGTGAATAAACGAATATGTCTGAATAAAATAATATTGTTGTTTATCAATATTTTGCTAAAGTATTGTGCTTTATCTAAGTAATGATAACCTTATTATATTCTGAGGCTAAAAAGTTTCACTTCAATATTATTTGAAATTTGTAGGAACACGGTATGTATTATGATTTTTAATGTGTATTTTAATTTTATTTTATATATGTACAATATATCCACACCCGCGCGGGCTTTTACATAACATGTTCAAACATAAAGTACCGATTTACAAAATAATGAAATCAAAGTAAATTCATTATTGTCTGTATATTTAAATTTACTGAGACCCTTTTATCTTATTACCATTATTGTCTGTGGAGGTCTATCACCTCCATAATCTGCATTACCGCCAACGACCTATAAACGCACCTCACAATTACTTGTGGGTAAAGCAGGGCTCTTGACAATGTGACACGCCACATAAACTATCAACCAGAGTCATCCGGCAGATCAGTTCTTGAATTCTACTGTTGCGGCTGTCTTCTCATCAAGATCTCTAGCAAATGCTCCTCGGTGTAGACTTTTTATTGCATAATATTTTCTAACTATAGTTGTGCTCAAGCAACAATAAACTTCTGTCAACTGTAAGTAGTTTCTCTTGTTCAACCTACTCTGGTCACACCCAATCCGAGATCATATTCAATAGAACACGTGAGCACTTGGTGAAATATGCGGGGACACCAGGTTCTTACACACACTCAATTCATAACATTCAATCATTCATTCTTATATATTCCCAAAAGTCTGTTGCAATTGATTTATCGGGTACTCTCAACTAGAGTTGCTTATTGTTGTTGTATTGAATAGTTTTAGACATTCTCTGGGTCCACAATTCTATTTGTATTTGAGATAACTTTGTCATTTTTTGAACAAGCTGACATCAAAGCTTTTAAAAATAATATTTTAAATTGGTTGTCAAAATTAGTTAGAACAGATACTGAAAGTTAACTGTTGTATATTATGAAATGATTCTTATTACTGCATTATGTGTACTCTTATACTGCATTATAATGTTTAATCTTATATATTTTCACTTAGCTTTACGTTGTATTTGCTTACATTTTATTTATTCTCTCATTTTATATATTTTCACATTTGGTGTGCCTTGTATGTATATACTTTCATTTTATATTTAAATTGTGTTTCACCTAGTATTCAATGAGTTAATTTGGTTTGTGAAATATGATTAGTTTGCCAATTTGCTCTAAAACAGGCTTGCCAAGTTGGGCAATGCATTAAAAATCTGTTTTATTAAATAAATGATATGGGTATGTGGTTGAAATTTGTGAATGTTCACATGTGAGTCAGATCCAAGGTAGGACATGGAGCAATCTGCAGACCGGCAACAAGAATTCGCCAAGGTTAGTGGAGTGTTCATGATGTTCTTCTTTCTTTTGACTCTTGTCTCTCACCGGTTCTAATACACCTACCACGTCTGTCCTGTCTCAAATCTTCCATAAATCTTATTTTTGTTTCTTAAAATTCTTCTATGTTTTTATTATTAATTTCTTAGTAACAAAAACCAGCATATTCAATAATACAAATAGTAAATGATGTAATATGTAAAATCGTCAACATCCTAAATAATAAAAAAATAATAATCTTTTATGAAATGTGGTTTTGGTGAAGAATGATTGGAATCCCCTGATTTGCTAGATAATATATTACATTATTATCTGACACGCCTGTCTTACGAGTCGATATAACTTATCAGTTGGTGTAAATATTTCAGTTGACGCAGTCATTTATTGGATAATAGTGACAGGTACTTTAATTTCATTTCATTAACTAAAAGAGGGATAAATTACCGTAAATGGGGTAATATTGAAATTTATGAGAATAATAAAGGCTCAGAAAAAAAATACAAATAAAATAATTTTAAAAAAGTGTTGTAATTGCTGAACAGAACATAACAAAGCAGGGTAATATCAGTTAATATAAATAGGTCTTGGGTAAAACTTAAGAAATGTTCCTCGATCCCTGGACTGTTATGGCTCGGTAAAAGTAATTTCTTTCTCCACTTTAACCAACGTCATTCGTTGCTCGAACGTTTACCAGTGTTCGTCCACATAATGGTATTTAATTATGTTCATTAGTTGTAATAATGCCAAATACAATTCACATGCTGTCAATGTACAAAGAGAAAACAAATCTTCAGTGTAACTTTGATTCATATTTTATAACATCCAAACTTACCGAAATGCCTCGAAAGTTAAAATACCGTTTGATTACAACATTAATTGAAATTCATACCTGATTATTCATCACTTTTATCAGCTTAAAGATAAGACTAAATACGGACGTTGTCTATTTCTGGTGCCATTAATACTTGTGTCCTGTGTTTACCTTTATTATCATTTTCTCTTCATTTATTCATTCAACCATCTAAGTGACTCTTTTTTACTTTCTCTCCTAATTTGCTTATTCTAAATTCTATTATAAATGGATTTGCCACATATAAGCATGACTAAAATAAATGTTTGTAATTTAATGCCTCTGTTTGTCTAACTTTCAGAATATATAGTTGTAGGTATCTAGGTACACAATCTCAATCCGATCTGAGTTTATCTCTATATCAAAATGTCAACATGGCACTATATCTTGACTTAATCTCTGATATTTATGTTGCCATGTCTCACTTCATGGACAGGGGCCATAATAGTCATCTGTTGCGGTGTACACATTTGACTCCTTTTGAGGATATACATATTTTAACTTGGTGATTAAAATTGGTTGGTAAAACTAATGGCTAAGGTATGATGTTTATTGCAGGGCCATAGTATGAGCCTGGAGGTTACGCAGCCCAGATGCAGCAGGATGACACAGCGCGAGAATATGGTCAAGTTTGAGCAGGACCGAATTAAGGCCCTGCAAGAAGAGCGTTTGCACATACAGAAGAAGACCTTTACAAACTGGATGAACACCTTTTTGAAGAAGGTATATAAATCGAGATTAGGAACTCTTTTTATTTTAGTTGAGCTGAACTATGAATAAAAAGGTAGTATAAGTGAAGTGACACATTATTTTATTTTGGCCGCTAACCACAAATATAGACAGAGCTAAAATGACGACGGCGGCACTGCAATAATATTTGCTGCACTATGGACCCAGGCAGCTAGACGTAAAGCACAACGACAGTATGAACACCATTGCGGTGGCCTGCCGAGTGATAGTCCCATTTGTCAGTGATTTTACGCCTACACCGGTCCAAGTGTTTAGATGCCTCTCTTCAATCCCATAACTACTATTATAAATGTGTTTTTCTTGTTCAATAAATTAGTGTAATTGTTAGTAGTCTTTGACTGAGCCCAACTTGATACCGGATTGTCCCCAAGAAATTGTTTAGTTTGTCTTACATCAATAACTGTAAGTTTTGTCATGCACATCAAATTTATGTGAATTTTGCTTTCGATTAGTTCACTCACATTTCTCATAGTTCACAAGTTTCTCATATCCATGAATCATTGATGTTGTTCTGTCCTATTTCCTAAAATTATCAAGAGTGATTGAAATTGTTAGTGTTAAAGGCTCGGATGGAGGTGGAAGATCTGTTTGTGGACCTGGTGGACGGAAGAAAGCTCCTGAAGCTGCTGGAGATCATTTCAGGGGAGAAATTGGCGAAACCCAACAACGGGCACTCAAGGGTGCACAAGATAGACAATGTCTACAAGAGTCTGAACTTCCTGCGCACTAAGGTCGGTACTCTCTGCTAAATTAACTGGAATACTTTTAAAATTAGTTTTGTCATCTATAATGTCATACGGTGTATTATATTTGACTAGGTACTTGATATTATGAACACATATGAATATAACTCACTAATACTACTCATGTCTTGTTGACTTCCCATTCCTGACTGATGGAATTCTTCTATCGGCTGAAATGTTATTATGTTTCATGTGGTGATAATGGTGTGGAACAGTAATGAGATTGTGTGAATGGTGTTTGATTAATGATTGTAGCTATGATTTAAAGAGATTAATTTGGTGATTGGTCTCTTACCATTAGGAGTAATCATAGATACCAACCATTGTTACAACGGAACACCAATCACAGTCTATCTTATCGAAAGATTTTCATTGCTTCACAGTACTAGTTCGGAGTTTAAATTTCTCCATTACTATGTTACCTCAAACAAATCTTATCCTCTGATCTATTTCCCTTAAAGTCAATGCACTTTTAAATAACTGAAACAAATGGAGATCGTGTGTAGTGGCTCTTTGAGATTCACAAAAAATATTTATAAACATTTTGCCACCTGCATAATCCTTTAATATTGGTTTTAAATTGAATCCAGGTCCGTCTGGAGTCCATTGGAGCTGAAGATATAGTTGATGGAAACCCCCGCCTCATTTTGGGCCTCATCTGGACAATCATGTTACGATTCCAGATTCAGAAAATGGAGATTGATATTGTTGTGAGTTTTTAGAAATGATGATAGCTAAAATTTAATTAGTCTTTTGCCCAGAGAAGCCAATGAATTTTCTTCTTCTGTATGCGGTCTCATGGGACTCAGAAGACTGTGACCAAATAACGTGCCATCAATCTTTTGTGGTCCAATATGCTGGGCATTTGCAGGTCTGTCTTGACACTACTCACCCATCTACGTCTTGATCCTGTTGTATGAGAGGTTTGTGCATGTTACGGGATTCATCTACTCTCGCCATATATCCCTTCCACTGCAACCTCTTCAGCATACCGTTCCGAAGTTTCAAAACTTCCTCGAGTCTCCGGTTAGGTTAGCGCGTATTGGGCCGTAAATCTTACGCAAGACTATATTTTTAAAGACCTGCAACTTGTTTTCTTGCGCTAAAGTGAGAGACCAAACTTCGCACCCGTATAGGCTGTATCAATGTTGTATACAGTTTAATCATAAATTCTGTGACAATAATCTCTGTAAAGCAAAGTAACAAGTGTTTTCTGATTGGTGTTTATACATCTTCTGCCTGCCTATAACCAAGGATTGGTTATAGCAATATCTAATTGAAGCTGCCTCTCAAAAAGTTTTCACATCTGTATATTTAATTGATTATAAAATTATATTTTTAATCAATCGAGATAAGAAAAAATAGGTACATGACATATCAAATTCTTAGTAAACTAAGCATTTGTGTGGTATGAAAATAATACTAACTTCTCAGATTCCTGAGACGTTCGAATCCTCGATCACTAGGTGAATGTCTTAACAAAAACATCATTAGATCAGTTATTATTATATAATACAGTGTAACTGTTCTAATAATTCATTCCTCTCCATCTCATGCCCCACATTAATGAATTATTATTAAACAAATGAATATCGCTCATCACACCCTTCTCCAATCAGGACGAAAGGAATGAATCATCAGATAAGAAATTTGCCAAGACCAGCGGCTACCGGGACTTGAACATCACCAACTTCACAGACTCCCGGAGGACGGGTCTCAGCTTCAATACGCTCACAACTCACTATAACGGACCAGACCAGTTAGACTACAGTAGGCTGCTGGGCGAGCCTAATACATGTAATCTGAATCACGCATTTGTGACTGCTGATGATCAGCAAGGTATTTTAATTTAGTAAATGTAGTTAAAAAAAAAATCTATAAAAATATTTTAAAAGTATTAAATATGAATATGAATCTTGAAAACATTATTTGGAACAAGTACATATGAGGGAATAATTTTCAAATTTGGTCAAATGATTTGATTTTAAGATAAACTTACTATATATAAGGATTCAGTAAGATGGTTAGCCTTTGTGGTGATATGATTGAAATGGATTTGGCGCTGTTTGAAAATAAACCCATTTGGATTTATCCACTATTGAAAATTAGTCCTATATTTAGGTTTTTAAACAATTTGACATTGAATTTGGTTTTAATTAGATTTTGAATTAATTAATTGAATTAGATTTTAAAATCACATAATGTCAAGCACTCTCAAGAGTGACAGAATTATAAAAAAAAAAAAAACAAATTTGGAGTTGATTCCTTTTGAAAATTACTTCTTGATATTTGATATGTTCCATGGATTAGTTCCACAATGTATATTATAACATGAAATAAATAAATAACCTTTTGAAATTCTAATTAATTTGTCTGTTTTTTCAAGATGTGGACGTCACGGCAAGACCGGGTGAGAATTCCAGCTCTTATCACACCCTTGCCTGCGTTGAAAGAGAGATGAAGATTGACAAATTAGGTCATAGTATTATTAGTTACACTATTATAATATTTACATTAATAATTGTAGTTTTATTTTTTTATACTTGAATGTAAACTTGTTATTGTTTTTCTTTTTTTAACTACACTAGTAACGGTACTACGTACCGTATACATATATACAAATAAATAAATGAATAAAAATATGTACTTTTTGTATTCATTTTTAACTAGAAGAATAATATTTAGCGACTAGAAGAATCGGAATTCTCTCACAAATCGTACTCCGCGTTTATCGCTCGATCGTCCAACAAAACAACCGAGTATAATGGTCATATGTTTCAGTATCAATAATTTCCATGTTTGTGGTCTGATTTAGATAAAACAATTTATTTTTGTCTCGTTTAACTAGATCTGAAAAAACATTTTAGAAATAAATACCTTTTTTTTTCTTTTCATCATCACTAACGTGTTAAAGACGACATTGGGCATTGTGCCTCCGCACCAATTATTATTTTTTTCTTTCTTTATATTTTCAGATATTTTTTACTTCTCCATGAGAGTATATTCATGTATAGAGAAGGAGTATAGTATAGATGAAAATAACAAATTTAATGTGAGCAGATGTTCACATGCATCTTATAATCATTTTTATGTATCTGCTAGGTGTGTGTCTATGCTCACATAAATTTATCACGAGAAACAGTTCCTCGGGGTCAATTTTTTGTTTTAGCTGGACTCCTGTAACATCCCTGAGCCTATTTGACTTATTATAGTAATGACACGTTGTTGTTCCAGAATTCGTAACTTGAACCAATAATGGTTGAACTTGTGGATTTGTCAGTGGTTCACGTAGCCAATAAAAACTACGACATATGTACATACACAGATAAAATGTCATTGCCGAGATGAAATGCTGTTAATAGAAAGACAAATAAACTTATTTGATATAGCAAAAATTGATACAACACACTGTTATCAAGAAAATTTTAAGAATTTCAAAGTTATCAGTCTGAAGGGCAACAAAAATCTACAAAGTATTGACATTTATGTTTAACATCGCATTTCTTTGGTCTCTCTTAATGATATTCCATTCCTCTATCCTTCACACTTGACTATATTTATTTCAGTAGTCCCATTCTTTTCTGATATATCACTGCATACCAAATTAATCAATAAACATTCCTCAATGATGGTTTAGCTATATGTATAGCAAAGTATAAAACCAAAATAAAAAAAATCAGAAAGTTACACAGAAATAATTGCTCGCTGCCTTTCTACAATGGTTAGGTATTATTGTCATATAATATATATTAATCTTGCAAGTTCTGTCCCAAGGACCAGAAGTAGACCAACAGCCGATGAAAAAGAGTATTAAAGTACATGTCTGTGGAGAAAAAAACTATGTAATCACTCGGCTATCCATATTAAAGAAAAATCACTCTCGTACTCTCAGTGCGAATATACTCATAGACAGAAACAGAAACTAAAAATCCTAAAATCGCACTAAAGTTAAACTATTCCCATGTTCTCAGTGCAGTTTGGGAATCTACAAACAAAATTTAGATCATTATCTATTTAGTCACACTGAAGAAAAAACGTTATTCTATTCTGCATGTAGTTACAAATATACTGTTAAAGAAAATTAAAAAATCTATTACCGTTATTACATTGGAAATATGCTATTCTCATTGCAGCTATTAAGTGTCATAAAAAAAAGTTTAAAACATCACATGCAAGAAACTGATGTAGTCATTGACATGTTTACATTGTAATTATACATGCAAGCTGAAATATTACCTTAAAACTCATATGCTCACCCACACCAGAGAAAAACTGTTTGCTTGTATGCAGTGTAGTCATAGTTGTACTAGAAAATTCTATTCAAAAATCATCTGTTCGTACGTACTGGAGAGAAACCGTTTTTTTGTTCTCAATGCAGTTTTGCAAGTACTCAGTGTGTAATAATCATATATGCTTGTTCATATTGGGGTAAAAACATTTTCATGTTCAAAATGCAGTTTCACTTGCACTTGAAAATATCGCCTGAACAATGATATATTTCTGCATACTTGAGAGAAGTCATTATCATATTCTGAATGTACTTACATATTACACATATAATCAAGAACTGCCTTAAAATGCTATTTGACACATCAATGAAAATTCATGATCATACTGGGAATCAAATTGATTAATCTTTCTTCTGAATTGTTAATGACACCCACGGTGGACCGTGTAATATAAGTCGTAATTCAAATATATACTTACAAGAAAACACGCTTAAGATAACTCTTCAGTATACTCCTCTAGACGATCAAAGATATTGATTGTATAAGTTTGCAGTCTTATTTGCATACATATTGATCTGGCTATATTGCATATGCATATGAAATATAGCCAGATCAAATGGATGGAGGGGTAAAACATTTTGTTTTCAATGCAGTATTATAAGGCAGAACTGTCTATGTACATTTTCAATCACGGGATCAGCCACTGCAGGTACTGATCATGAATCTAGTAATAGGTTACAAACTGCTGGATAACAAGAAGGTGGTTTGAATACAACATAAACCTGTTACAAACACTTTCTATTTGTGCCACAATTAATGAAAATGACACAAATTTCCTACAATTTAAAAAATGTTATGTATTCAATAAATGGAGCTGGTAGAAAAGGAATGAAAGTAGACTGAATGCAGTGGAAATTAGATCACTTAGGCATATATGTAGCAGATCCATTTATTGCAAAGTAAAGAATGAAGAAATAAGGAAAGAATGTAAAAGCTGATCTTAGTACATATAGTGAGTAAGGTTAAGAAAGGATCACTTAGGTGGTTTGGTCATAAGGAATGGATGAATGAAGAGAGAATGGTAAAAAAGATGTAGTTGTTGACGGCACCAGAAAAAGAAGACTGTTGCAGAAGACTTGGCACAGCCAGGTAAACCAGATACTGGAGGATGGTCTTGTTAGAAGCCTCAATAAATGGCAAGCTTGTATGAGATGTATGAATGTGGATGAGGCGAGTATTGTGTGTCAGGACACAAGAGTGTGCTATTCTGCCTCCCCCGTGGGAAAATGGCGTAATGGTAAGTTTGTTAGTCAATTCAATAAATTTGTGATAGTAATCGTTTCAAAGTGTATTTCTGTGATGTTAACTGATATATGATATAATAATTATGAATATAGCATTATTATATAAAATAATGGAGATACAATGTCAAATAGGAAAATTTGTTACATTTTTACTAGTACCGCGATCCGGGATAAAGGCACCTTCGAACCATTTTGAAATAAAAATAGATTTTTGAGGTGCTGAATGTCAATTCCGATATTTTGCTTGTATTCCTCAGCAGTGTAAATGTAAACATCCTCGCTTGTCACACAAGATACCTGGGTTTGGTCCTCTGTCAATGAATTTTTATTATTTTTTTTAAACAATAATATATTTTGATGGCTGAAGGTATTATGAGAGTGACTATAAATGTGTAATTGTAATTTTTTTTACCAAACATAGCTTAGAGACACCTGTATAAAAAATTCAAGAGGTATTAAAAACAATTTGTTTTTTAACAAATTTTTATTGCAAAATATTGTCCAGGTAATTTTGAATTATTACTCAATATTCAAACAATAATTCTTTCAAAACTAAAATATCATTTGTATTTGAAAAATAAATACACATAAAATATACCAAGTACGCTTCTTATATACAAATATGTACAGTAATAAATAATATCTAACAGTATAGCGTATTAATCTTATAAATAAATGTTCAGTCTGCCTCTCGAGTCAGATGTTCACCTGGTAGGGCGGACATGGGGTTTATCAAGATTTGGTTGTATAATTTATATATCAACATGTATTATAAAATATACTATGCTTTATATTACACTTATATATTTTTCCGAGACCCACTATAAATATATACACTTATAATCATAGACCAGTAAATGAATAAACATGAAATAAAGTGTACATAAAGGAGAGAGGTTTGGAACGTTAGTTGCGGGACAATGGGCATTCTACAAACATTCTTTGTGGAAACATAAATCAGATAGTTTATGACACATTTATGCAACAGTAAAAGTATTTATTTTTAGAAAATTAAATCTTTGTGTAAACAAGATGTATTTTTTTGCATGAATGCATATTATATTGTCAGCGTTTTCGATCTAATCGAGTCATATACTTAAAAAAGTCACGGAACTATTTGATTACATAAGTGGTACCAACGTGGGTGACACCAAAATGCTAATATTGAAACAAGGAATTTGCATTAGTTCATGTCTTTATATTTGGTAGTCTGTGCGTACAATAATGTTATATTTAAGGTTTTAAAATAATGCTACTTATAATAATATATATACACATTTATAATATTAAAAGTGTAATCTTACTTTTTACATTAGTTTTACGTCTAGTGCTGGTGGGTGTATTCTGTCGATGTATGTTTATAACATCACTAAAATAATGCAGTACCAAAACATTTGTACTTCACCTCAACACGATGCGTCTAGTTAATCTTCGTATAATATTAATATTTAACATTAGATAAAGATTTATGCACACGGAAACAAATAACTTTGCAAGTATATTTTCATAGTTAAAAAAAAATTATGATTTTGAAAATAAAAGTGTACTTTATTGATTTTATTCTTTACTTAATGGCCATCTCATTTAACCTATAATACTTTTAACCCTTATTGTACACCTACCACTGCTACGTCCTCTCTATGAGAACCACCAAATGTGTGTATCCCGTTGTTATCAGCAAGGAAGACACTTATAAGTTTTTGAACTGTGTTGATGACATCAGGGAGCACCCAACCTCCTTCTTTAATTTAAAGTGTGCGTTGCCTGTATCCAGTCAATAAGTGTCGCTGTGTCGAATGATAGAAACGAAATTATAAAACTTTATATCTGTCGTTTAACGCTTTTTGTATATTTTTTTACAAACACTCAGCGTTGAGAGCCCGTCGCAGTTTCTTTTGATTTATATATATTTGTCCGTACTACAGGGATACATTAGCAGCTTGTAAATACAGCGGTTTGAGTCTTGGCTAAATATAAATAGTGAAAATGAACTATTTCAATACTTGCAAATGTTTATATTCATGATACGCAAAAAAAATTGTCTTCAAATTATTTTGTTTCAAATAATCTAGTTTTTTGAGTTATAGGTAGAATTTTGTATGTATTAATGAGCTTTTATTGTAAAAGCTTCAACAATCGACGAAGATGCATTTAAAGATATATGAAAGTGAATGAGAAGAATGAGTCTATCTATAGTTAGTAAGTAAATGATGAATTTGATAAATAAATACCCAAACCAACATTATTTTATAACTGAGGAAAACTCCTTAGTTTTCGGGTGCCCTGGTGGGCATGATCAAAAATACCGCACATAGAGGGCAAAACTGTCTGCCATTGTTGGACGGGATGAAATTGGGCATTCAAAAAAGGTCCAATACCTTAGCTATATCTTCAGTGAGGACGGACAAGACGATTACAATATCAAACGGCAAAGGAGACAGTTAAGCGCTTGCGCAAATATACTGTTAAGGAGTATCTACCGATGCAGTAAGGAGGTGAAACGGATTCTGTTTAAATCATTCTTCACCAGCATGTATACCTGCGAGCTCTATTCGAAATATAAGCAAGTGATGCACAACAGTCTATGAATTCAGTACAACAACTCACATAGAATACTATTCGGGTTGGCGCGTTATTGTAGCGAATCTATTGCCAAAGGCTGTGTGGATGTATTCGTTCCGCTTCTGAGACATTGAGTTGGTGGCGTAAAGCTGTGGTTGGAGTTCAGAACACTCTATCAGATAATGGCTTCAACTTCAGAGTAGCTACAGATGCAATAATAGCCGTGGCTGAAATTTAATATTTATATATGTGTGAACTTCATCTTTTTTACTTTTCTTTACATAACATTTATTTACATGTTTTCAAAATTATTTTGTTACTTGAATATATTATTTTTATGGCGAATCAGGTCTTGCATAAACAACCCGATCATGCTGGAATAAACAAATTATTATTGTTATTAATTTGTTTTAGCATTCAAGTAAAGCTTTACTACAATTTGCTGATTTACATATAGTATGTTTTTTTTAAATGTGGCTATAAGATTCCACGGCTCCTTTGTAGATGGCAATTTCCATATTGAAGAGGGTCGTAAAGTAACCAATGCACTTGACAGTCGTGTCGAATAGTTCAGAAATGAATTGATTTATTGCTGACTCATTTTTAGTGATTGGGAAGTAATTTGATGGAAATTAGGATCGTATCCCGTCCACGGCGAGCTGGAAAAAAAACAAAAACTGAAAAATTTACACCACGACATCCTTGTATAGAATATGCTTTTTCCGGTTCACTTTGCCCCACCTAGTATACAGATAATTGTATTTTGTTTTGATTTCTTTAAACACTGACAGAATTTTATTTAAAAATCAGGAGGTGTTTTTATGTGGAAAATAAAAATGATATTTTATTTTATGATAGTGTAATGTAATACAAAATACCCATAAATATATAATAATTTATAATGTACAGAAGAAAAATGTGGTCGCTCAAGAGGATGTGTGAAAATCTATATAGGATAGAGCGAATGTATATCTGTTGATAGAATAGTCTGTAAAATTATAAAACAGTTACTGAGATGGTTTGAAGCTTCAACAATCAACGAGCGTGCAAGAGAGGTATGCTAAGACAGTAAAATGAGGCATTTGATCCTCTCTTCCTACTCCTGCGGAGATATGATATGATGGTAGTAAATGTGTATTTGATAAACAAATACCCAAACGAACATCGATATAGAGCTGAGGAAAATTCCATAGGGTTTGTTTACCTCTGCATAGAATTAAAACTAATCTATGGATTCTAAATGCGGTAAAATGGATAATAAGTAGAGTTTCGAAATTCTCTTACATAAGATACCTTTGGTGTGAACTACCAATGGCCCCATTTATCTAAAAGAGTTGAATTTAAATTGTTCTGGTTGATGTACAAGACGACACATAACACGACGTCTCTGTATCTTCAAGAGCTCTGCATCCCAGATAACTTGAATGGTAAGACACCAAACTCTCAGGTCAACCGCAGGAAGGGTTATAGAACCAGTCATTGCTAGAAGTCTAAGATTAGCGAATGGGCATTTGCGGTGGGAGGCATGAAACTCTTTGCCCTCCATTATAAGGAACAGTGCATCAGAGACTTTATTTAAAAATATACTAAAAATGAACATTTTCAAAAAATCATATAAGTTCAAATAATTTTGAATTTTAAATACAAAAATTATGTAGGATTAAACAGTTTATGTGTAAAGCGGCCTGGGCCATAATTTTTCACGAAAACGGCGATATAAAAATTATCCAAGGTTATTATTTTTCATTAGTGTTCTCTTCAACCAATTTTTATGAAAGAGGCATTCAATAGTTAACACAAAGCTGCAGAAATGATGCATTTTGTTCTATTTGTTTGGTCTTAATATTTACTCAAAGTACACCACTACAACTCATTTACCATCGTGTTGGTTCTCTGCAGGGGCAGCGAGAGAGGATAGAGCGCCACACTCTTCTGTCCTGACACAATTCTCGTCTCATCCACATTCATACATTTTCTCACGCGAGCTCTTCTATTACTGAGGCTTCTAACAGGACCATCCTCCAGTATACGATTTACCTGGTCGTGCAAAGTCTTCCGAGGACATCCTCTACTTCTGGTACCATCAACACTTGCATCATATATATTTTTTACCATTCTCTCCTCATTCATCCGTTCTATAGGACCAAACCAAATAAGTGATATTTTCTTAATATTACTCACAATGCTATGATCAGCTTTACAAACTCTCCTTATTTCTTTATTTTTTACTCTGTCATAAATGGATCTGCCACACATGCAACTATTAAGTTAATCAAGTGCATCACAGACACTATCTATCTTGCAAAGAATTAACATTTTTTAAATGATCAAGTAAAACATTACCTTCAACCGTTGAATCCATTTTCAGTCCTCAGCATTGATATTATAATTATCTGCATTAAAGCTCTCAGCACTGGCGAGCAGTATGGCTTCTACGACTTATCCTGCCCATAAAGAGTGTGAACAAGATCATAAGCATACTCTGATGTAAAACTCTCGATATTAAGTGGCTAATTTGCACACAATTACCTTGAGAAGGCCATCTCTTATTCCATACTCGCCAAGCACTTTCCACAGGAAGACACGCGATGCCAAGTCATACGCTTTTACTAGATCTACGAAACCTGTATAAATATTTTTTCATATTTCCAGCTTTTCTGAATAACAATAAATCTGTTGTGCTTCTTCTGTCTCTAAAAGCACTCATCCAAAAAAAATAATATGTCACCAATAAAATAAAAACTGAATGTTATGAAAATTTAAAGAAAAATAATCTAATAGTTCTCCATCGTGTGATAAATTTCGTAACACGGTACCACGCAAAGTCCAACATCACATTTCTTGCAATAGTACCGTGATTCCTTCCTGACCTTGTTCTTGGAACATACGACACATCTCCGCAGCCGGGAATGCCCATTTTTAGAATGAATTCCCAGATAATGACCACCTGTAACAATACGATCCGAGGATATTTTCACAATTCTGGGAGGATCTCTTCGCTTTTTCACATTATGAACCTCGAACAGTTGACTGATAACCCTCAGCTGGAATTTTCCATAGGAGACGTTTGTCTTTGTGTTACTTTTATATATGGCATATGCATTAAATAATGATACATCTATAAGTTGGAAAAATAGCTTTTTGTACCATTTGATACATTTTTTAAAGCATTTTACATTGGACAGCACATTCCGGTCAACGGCTCCCAAATGCTTGTTGTAGTCCACCAAGCATGCCGGTTTCAGGACGGGTACCTCAGCGCTGTAGTGGCACTTACCAGCGGTATTGAATTCGGGAGTGTGGATTGTTGACAGCAGAGTGATGCATTTTTTATCCTTCCACATTTGTGCCATGGTGGTGTCCGTGTGAAACGATATTGCATCTCCTGTGTTCAATTTTTGATTGAATTTTGGCATGCCTTTTCTATTTTTATTTACTGTCCCGCAAGCGTTTGTTTTTAATTCATGAAGGCATTTGAACAGTGCAGGACTTGTATACCGTTTGTCGACATAAAGCGTATGACCATTGCCCAAGTAGGGGGAGAGAAGAGTCATGACTACATTGCCTGATTTGCCAAAATTGTCAAATTGACTTATTTCCGTGGTCGCTCCAGTGTAGAAAATGAGATCCAGGACATAGCCGCTTTGACAGTCACACAGCACAAAAGTTTTTATTCCAAAATCTTGGGCCTTTGATGAGACACACTCCTTGAATAGCAAACTTCCTTTGAAGACCAGAAGACTTTCACCGATACATAGACTTTGTCCGGGAGTGAGAGACCTCTTGAAAGTGTTTCGCATCTCAACCAGAATTGGTCTTATTTTATAAAGCCGATCATCAGGCACCTGGTTCTTGTGATCACAAAAACTCAGCATTCGAAGTAGAATTTGGAATCTATTTCGGGGCATTGTAGCGGAGTAAATTGGAGAAAATAGGATAGGTAAGGTGGACCAGTGGTCAATGATTACATTCCGCGAGTTCCTAGACATCAGTAAGCAAAGCGCCAAGAAAATATACATTTCATTTACATTTGTGTCCACCCACCTTTTAAGACGATCGCTTAACGCTGCGTTATTATTTTCTGTGGTAAACTTGTAGTGCCGATTGGTTTCCCTCACGAGAATGTCCATTATTTTCGAATTGACAAATATTTTGAAATAATCCAACTCACTAGCATCTTTAGCAATTTCTGGAATAATTCTGGCGACTCCTGTGAATGGATGTATATCAGGGTTGAAACGAGTATCATTTTTCCAATCAAATACAGGTATTTCTGTATCATCAGGTGTCGCACCGCTTGTAGATGAGGATTCATCCTCATCTTTGATATCCATACCATCTTCTTCATTATCTATATTGACTTCTTGCATTTCTTCAAAATCAAGGTCCATTTCGACAAATTCATCTTCGCTCGAACTGTCATTATCTGACACCACTGTATGTCTAAAATAATTCCGAATATTCTCGGTAGTAAGAAAATCATCACCGTTCGACGACATAATTTAAAAAAACAATAGTTACGGAGAATAAAATGTAATAAACACGAGACACACTAGTGTTACGTAAAAAAGTATTAAAATATGTAATACTAAATAAAAGTTACCACCGGATACCAACAATTACATGATAAAACAACTGAAAATTGCAAACAACAAACAACAACGTACTGAACGTACCGCCCCCGCATTGACCTACAACCATAGATAATGGATATATGTATCTTATCTATGATATATACATACTTAACATACTCTCTAATGTATAGCGCATGTCTTTAATCTATATCTATGATACACAGTGCAGTGTTCGAAAGGATTGACATGGGATAGTATAATAAAGATATATTATTGCAATGACGCAGTATAATACCACTATGATATGCCTGAACAGTAATCTGTGTCGCGAGCCGATTTTGATTCGGACCGACCTATCATATTTGTCATCTGCGGATGCTTTGTTTTCTTGGAAGTGCATTTCGCAAGAACCACGTCACACGAGGACCTTTTTTTCTGTCATTGGAAAGCTGTCCTTTGTTTCCTAGGCCATTCATCGGGAATATTTATCTCTTCCGCAATTGCGAGGGATGACCACACGTGTGACGCAATATGTTAGGGAGTCAATCGGTTGTCTTTTGTCCGAGGAGAAATCGTTCCGAGAAATATCGCGCTCGGGAGCAGCCTAGTAACAATGTACCGTCCGTAAATTAGGGGTCGACAATAAGACAATGACCGCTCAGAAAAGGGAACCATTAAGAAGCGGGTGCGTTTTTCTGCCCGAGGATAATTGACTCCGGGGTGATAAAGCATCTTTTGTTGCATGCGGGCCAGCACCCATGTGCGGAAGGGCCACCGTGAGCGACGACTGACTATCGCGTCTTTTCTCC
This sequence comes from Eubasilissa regina, assembly GCA_022840565.1. Lineage (NCBI taxonomy): Eukaryota > Metazoa > Arthropoda > Insecta > Trichoptera > Phryganeidae > Eubasilissa > Eubasilissa regina. The sequence goes on along the minus strand of JAINEB010000021.1, from coordinate 1,742,436 downwards.
GTAAGGGTAGGCGGAGAAAATAGGACGCGTACGAATAAGTTTGTGTACGCGGATTCACATCTTCCATATTCGTGCTTCTCACGTGGTGCGTAGATTGGACTATTTAGTCATCAATTATTCAAGTCTCAGATCGACCGCGATTCGATCTAATCAAAGTGTGCCGGTGTAGTAGCACTTCCGCAGTATCCAGTCGCCATTCGTTCGTGAATCTACTAGCAATAATCAAGTCGACTAATACAAATAAGAATGAAGGCAGGCAGAGAGATTGCAATGTAAATAAATATAATAATAATTGTTCCGCACAGGAACAAGACTGTATAATATCGCTGAGGTGCTGGTTCAATTGCCGCCGCTCTATTTCTCGAACGCCGATATTCTGCCGTTCGCAGTAGTCCAAGGGGGTCCAAAATCGTGTCCAGTGTAGTCGCAGAGTCGTAGTGTTCTTCCAGGATCAGTCCGAGTGTACAGCCAAGTCGAAATCCAAGGGGAAGAAAGTCAAGGTGGAGATGAGTAAAAGAAGTTCTAGTAGTGATGTCCAGCGGTGCAAGAGGCGAGAGAGAGAGTGAGTGTTTTGCAACCGCTGGACTTTTTATTTATACCATAAATTCATCCCTGTGAGCTTATGGCTCCATCGGGATGCTGGGACCAATCAGGAGGCGCAAGCATCCCCCGCGCCACCCCGATTCGGTCCCGCGCCGACACCACCTGGCGGCCAAATTCGGCAACATTTGCTATTTTTCTCGCCGTCCAGTATGGGCCGGCAGAACTCGAATTTATCTTACCTTTTTCTCTATTTCATATTTATTTGACATTTCCCAGGCATCGCGAGTACTTTTTATTACATTCCTGGCATTGCCTGGCAGATTCTACAGCGGGCGATGGCCCGGGAAATTTATTAATGCACCTCAAACATTAAAAATCCATTTTTATTATCACAGCGATTTTTAAGGTGCATTAAACTATCTCCGGGCGATCGCCCTCTCAATTCTTTATTTAATTCCATAATCGTTTTATCTTTAACAATTTTCTACACAAAGATATTAGCAAATAACAAATAGCTTATTTTCTAACGGCGCCGGGGCGTGGCCTCGTCCGCGGCCCGGCTCCCCCCTCTCCCCGGCGGCCCAAAAAATAAATAACTGAATTCATGTATTATCTTTGTTTTAAATAATTAAACTGTGTTCCTTCTCACAACCATAATTGCCACATAAAAAAGGAAATTCTTATAACTACTAATGTCTAATTTTATCTAAAACGTGGACGCACTGATTCTATTCCTATTACGGTCCTAATGTCATCATACTCACTGTTTGGTCTCGTCACTATACTGGCCAACCGCGACCACGCAGAGCCCGCTGCGGGCTTGTGCTCTGTAGCTATGCCCGCGTCGCGCGCCTTCGTCATGTGATTTCCATGGCCGCATCCGAGTCATCAGGCGCTGGTCGGGTTCCATTCTCTTGGGTGCGCGGTGGGGAATATCCGCCGTTTACCTCGCGTCCAAGGAAAGATCTCCGGATGCCTTCCAGGAGGCACGTCACAGCTTCCCGTCTTGGCTTGATGGTGGTTCACCAGGTTCACCTTTCGGAAGCAATGGCAGTCGGCTAAGAGCTGCCCGGAGTCCAGCAATATTGATACCTGTATTTTTAAAAAATTTTTGACATAGGTTATTTTCGTATGACAAATGAAAGTCTAGCGTGTAGTATTAGTATAATAGCATATCTTTTATCAATGCTTGTAGTTCGCACGGCCACTCAGGATATCGTTATGTTGGTCACTAGCGTAGTGAACTAGTGTGAACTGCGCTCCAGGTGAGGCCATCTTGGTTCTGTGCGCTCAACTTCGCATGTTTTGTTTTAGCTTATTTTAACGTCGTTATAATTCGTATAAATGTCGAAACGTAGAATCGAAGTTTTGGACCCTTTCATCAAAAAAAGAAGGTTTGTAGTTCCCCCATATTCAATTTTTCACATCTCTTCTGACGTTTCTGAACGGCCGTGTTTTTTTGGTGACAGCGTGTTTTTTTTTTTAAATTTTCGCATCACAATTATTCTAAAAATTAATTACATATAATAAATGTAATATCTGTTTTTCTGATCGTAACAAAGTGTTTATTTAGTTATATCGTTAATATATATGTGTTGAAAATAACTAGCTATTTGAATTTTGACGTTCAGGTCGGCTAATTAGTTTAAATCTCGCTAGTTTTTCTTCAGGCCAATATTACCGTGTTTATTATCATCAATATATCGTCCTATACGTTCAACATCTATTAGATAACTCAATATATTACTGTTTGAAGCGAGAATTTGAAAAAGCAGTCAAGTAACGTTTATTTTGATGCGGCTATTAGTCGCGACTGCAGACGCCGTTTTCGTCACCAGTGTACTTCTTATATTATACGATGTATCGTACTTAGCCTACGAGTAGTGCTTACCCTTATGTGGCGCAGCGCTAGTCAAGTATTTAAAAAAGCTTAGTGCTCACGGGTCTTAAAAAGTTTCCTCTTTCTGAATAACCTAAACGAGTCCGATCCTTCTTCTTTATCTAACGATGACAAAAGGTGAACGCAAACCGTGATTTGTAATAACAAAAAAAAAATTCTGTTCACAAGAATTTGTAAAATAATTTTCCATTTGTATTGAAATGTGTATTTAGTTCAGATTACTGAGGAAAGTATTGATATGCCTTGTATCTACCGCACTAATTTCATCTTGGGAATGCTTGGCTGCAGTAGCTGGGAGAAATGGGTATAAATGTATATTTTTGATTGTGTTCTTTATTATTTCATTGTTTTGGTGGCTATATCGCTTTAGCGAATAGACCACACAGGCAGGCATGAGGATTAGCACAGCTAAAATTGATATTAAGGCGGACAGCAATGCACAATCCAGTCTTGTGGCACTAGACTGAAACAGGTTGACATCTTCAAGTATCTGGGCGTACTGTTTTCAAATGACGCGCAACAGGTCAAAGAAATTGATAAAAATATGGGCTCAGCTAGCAGCATTCTACAGAGCTCAACATTATGGGCCGGCTGTGTGCTCAATAATATTCCAGGTGCGGGTGTGCGTGCATACAATTTTGTTAAGACTTTTCTTTAGTTGTTGCCCCCTTTGGAAGGTTGGTGACCATGTTGCAGTGTGTTGATTTATTCTGTATAAAATCAACATTTTAGTGATTAAAATTGTCTCATTTAATATACATTAGCACATAATCCAAAAAAAAAATTGCCAGCAATGTGATACATTTCAAACACAATGGCAAATAAAGCCATAGATAAAGCATAAAATAAACCTTTTTTTTTCTTTCTATTATTTGATAATAGTAAATTTGATGTACCAACAACATGCAAACATTTTTTACCACGGGCGATGGTAAAAAGTTACTATAGTAAAAACTTACCATGGTAAAAATTTATTACTGATCACACAACTGGCCTTAAGACGAAACTGGCGATTTTCAAGTCAGTTTACACCCCCACCCTGACCTACAGCCATCAACTTTGTATACTGACGAAAAGGAATCGGTCAAGAATCTGGGCTGCAGAGATGAGATACCTGAGAAGAGTAGCGGGAGTGACACTAAGAGATCAAATCGGGAACAATATCATGCGAAAGGATTTTGAATGAACCCGGTGCTGCTCCAAATAGAAAAATCTCAGCTAAGTTGGCTTGGACATATCCTCTGCATGAGAAATGGAAGACTACCTCAACAGATTTTCTCATCAGTGTTTTGAAGAAAAAAACATTTTTTTTTATTTAGCATAATTTTAAGTAACACTGTTCCAATATCTTGTTTGTTTTCAAATTGTTTATCATATCTACGTTTGGATTCAGTTCTGTTAAAATGCATATTTTCTGTATGAATTACAGATAAAATTGTAAAACATATACAAGGATTGTTGGTGTACATTTAACAACCTTGAATTCAGGAAAACCCTTTGATGATTAGAATAACTGATTTAAAATTGTAAATCATTTCTCATTTATTACAGTTTACTTCTCATTTATTACTTATACAGTTAAGATGTGTTGTATAAGAAAATGATTTTTTGTATTTTGTGCATGTAAAATCAAATTAGTAATATTAATTATTGCTTATTATTTAGTTATTTTTGAACACCCTTAACTGTCAGAGAATTTGTTGCGCAGAAAAATAAAAGAACAGATATCTTTAGAATTTAAAATATCCAAATTTTAGTTGGTTTAGAAACTGGGAAAGATTCAACATCCAAAGGGAAATATTTTGACTTGAATAAAGTTACCATGAGAACCATTAAGGAAAATAATGAAGCTATTTGAAAATCTGTTCTTGTTGGAAAGTAAAGTAAAGAGGAAAACATTTATCAGAATTTTTATTAAATTATTTTCAAATTAAATAACTTGTTTGTGAGGTTTTCACAACTGGAAGCATTCTTCTATTTTTTCATACAAACTGTTTTAATTTACATGTATTTTTCGGGAACCAATCTAGTATGTAAATGGAGAATTGTGTATTTTAATTCTCAATCTGTGAGTGTTGTGGTTTTTAACCCTCAGACGGCGGATAAGATTTTCGGGAATTGTTCCCCTGAAACGGCGTGATTTTTAAACATTACGATACTTTCATGCAAAATTTAATTACGCTGCACACAAAATATATAAATCTACAGAATAAATTTTATAATGTGGTCAAATGTTTCAATTTCACGATAAAATAATAAAAATCAGAATTTGTAATGTATAATTATGTGTAAAAAATATATAGAAAAAAAAAAATACCTCAAAAATGCCGCATCCGTGAAAATAATCACTCACAAAATACTAAATGTTAGGTTTATCGTAAATATTTTTTCGTGTATATTAAGAACCAACTTTTAACTATATTTCTCAATCATTAAAGAAATCCTTGTCTTAACCATATTGTAAACAAATAAATCTAATCGATGCACTCAAAAACTATCTCGGCACGAGCACTAACACAAGCGCACCGGTATGTTCTCATTGGTTAGGGTGACCACACGAATGTATTGCCGAGATATTTTTGACTAAAAATGTTGGATTGTGTGGTATGCTTTGAAACATTTAGTGGGGCATAAGGCAACTTCACAGTCACTACACCAATATCGAGTTGAAATTCGTCGTTTAGGTTTTCGCAAAGTATTCGCACATACAAAACACCGCCGGTACACAGATTGTCTCTTGGAATTTGGTGTTTGCGGAATATCTGAGAGAAAATGTCGAGCACTCAGTCTCAAAGGATAGTCACTACCTTGTCTAGCTCTCGACGTTGACTCTGGATGGTGGAATTTTTGTAAAATTTGCCTGATTACCTCTAAGTGAAAATCAGTCAAACACACGTCCTTTTTAGTTTTATATTTATACATCGCGTGAGCATTGATTAATATGATGTCAATTGTACGGAACGCGATCTTTTTGTACCACTTAATTGTTTTTCTCACACATTCCACAAAAGATATCATCATATCCGACTTATCCACAGCGCCCATGAGCTTATTATAACTTAATATAGATGATGGTTTCGAAATAGGAATTTTGGTTTTATAATTCACTTTTCCTGTTTCCATTATAGAAGCATCTTGTGCAGTTGTTAACATGTGCACTTCTCTTTTATCATTCCATTTTACGGCAAGTAAACATCCTGATGCCTTCGAATCGGTTTCACCTTTTGGTACGTCTCCAAATTTTGGCATATTCTTTCTTGTCTTTCTAACCGTCCCACAGGCATTAGTTTTTTGAGTATGCAAATAGCGAAACAACACTGGACTTGAATACCAATTATCCATATAAATTGTGTGCCCTTTTCCCAGGTAATCTGCCATTAATGAGGCCACGACTTTACCCGAGACCCTCAGCTCTTTCGACAACACTTGATCTATATTACTTACCGGCAGTTCTGTTTTAGCCCCACAGTATATAACAAATTGTAAAACTAAACCTGTTTCACAATCATATAAAACAAACAGCTTAATTCCAAATTTGTGTCTTTTGGCCGGAAGATATTGCTTAATTCTTAATCTACCTTTAAATAAAACAATTGACTCGTCAACACACAAATTTTTGGATGGATAAAAGTATTTTTTGAAATTGTTGCACACAGAATTTACAAAGTCTCTTATTTTATGGATACAATCGTCTTTTTCTTGTTTTTTATTATCGGAAAAGTGAAGCATACTGAGTATAGCTAAATAACGATCCCGTGGCATCGTCTCGCCAAAAATTGTAGATGAAATAAGCTTATCTGTAGTCCAGTATTGGCTAATTCTACTTTTTTTACTCCTAACCATGAGCATAGTCAATGCAATAAATATATACATTTCTTCAACATTCACGTTTTTCCATTTATGCATTCGAGAATGTGGAGGGAATGTTTTACTAGCTTTAACATCCTCATAGTAACGGTTAGTTTCAATCACTATACTGTTTACGATATCTCCACTTAAAAATAGTTCGAAATAGTCCAGTTCCTGACTCTCTTCATTGAGTTGAGTATTTCGTAAACCAGATTGTTGATTAAAGTCATGTAATACTGGACTGAAGCTACTACCATCGTGCCATTCAGGCGAGAAATCGTCCAATTGTATTTCTGCCGCGGGATCCAAATCCATTACTTCCGAAATATCTATTTCACAATCACTATTTTCTAAATATTCAACTTGGTCCTCTAAATCTATTTTGTCCGGAATGTAATCCTCATCGTCACTCATGGAATAATCAGAATCAATGTCTATAATGTACTGTTCTACCTCTTCGTCATTCATGGTTGACAGTAAGATAATATATATTTTTAAATAAACAATAATTATGACAAAAAGGGTAACGTCAAAGTTCACAAACCAAAAAAAAATCAATGATGAGTTAAGAGCTCTCTGTCAACTGAATGTTTATAAACAAAATAAAACAAACGCGAGTCATATAAATCACGGTTTCAAAAGTAATAACAAAATAGGCACCCGAAGATAAACACACACCGACATCAAAAGCGTGTACCGACACGGCGAAGTGGCGCGACCTACACACAGCTAAGCGCGCACGGAACTGTGTGTGTGACGGCCGACTAGAGCAACGAAATCTGAATGGATACGTGTTACAAAAAAGCTGATAAATTTAAATCCTCTTATAAAAATGCTGTTTTACAGTTGTCAAATCACAGAAAATAGATGAAACCATCCAATGAACTTTTTTACTTCAGTCTTTTAGCGATATTTTTACTTAATAATTGAAGATGAAAAGGATTAATTCTTCCGAGCTGCATATGCAGTCAGCCGTCCCGTGGGACCGAATATCTGGAGCTGCAAATGTAGTCTCCCGCACACTGAGGGTTAAAACACGTAAATCTCTAAAATGTTTCAAGACATAAGTTTGACATTTATGAGTACTACATAAATACACATATTTGTTTAGTCACTTTTTTATTATATACTTTCTGAGATTGCTCTAATATGAATATTTATGAACATATATTAATTATTTGTTTTACAGTAAAGATTCACATTGTATATTGGTATTTTTCCATAAGCATTAACTATTAATCAGGTTATTGCCATTTTTTACTTTGATTTAGTATGTAATGTTGTTTACTGTTATAGTTAGTGAATAATCGTGAAACTTGTTATCGTTATCTGTTCTAGAGAGGAGAAGGGTATGCTGGCGTCCGGGCAGCCCAGCGGAGCGGCGCACGCCAGCGCCGTGCCCGCCACCGGACTCAACTCCTTCACCGGACTTCCCTACACTGGGCGCTATCATGAACTCTACAGGAAACGCATTGGTGAGCTCTCTTTTGATATTTTGAAATTGTATTCTTTATATTTGCTTACTGCTTACTGCTTATCCAATGTGTTTTTATTTATGTATTGGTTCATCAATTTGCAATGAAGGAAATTTATAATTAAACAAAAAATTCTGAAGGATGATAATATCATAATCGCTTAGAGTTGCACAGAAGCCTGTACGGAGGATGTATGTATGATGAAGTAATCGGACAAGGTATTGCATATGTAAAAGACATTTACAAGTAAAGCACACAGCTTATTCGGAAAAGTTACAATTTGATAAGCAACTTGAAACACAAGCTAGATTAAACACGGTGTTACAAAGCTGAGCTCTGCTATGACGGCGATGTCCGCATGGGCTGTGCTCTAGGTGGCGTTAGTGGGTACGCCGTCATATGGTGAATGTTAGAAACCCGAAGATGATGCCATGAATCCATGTGACCACACTTGGTGTATTCCATAATGCGGAAGAAGTGAAAGATATGTTAAGATAAGCACATTGTGAACATTTTATTGTCTGTTTACCTGTGTAAAAGAGTTTGTGTGTAATGGCTGTAATTAAATCTGTATCTTACGAGGTTTACAAGTTATCTTAAAATATTATATTCTAAATTATTTTCTATGTAAATAAATAAATAACGCTAATTTTAAAATTGTTTCCAGCGCTTCCTGTGTTTGAGTACAGAGCAGAGTTCATGAAAAAGCTGGCGGAAAACCAAGTCATCGTGCTGGTCGGTGAGACTGGCTCAGGAAAGACTACACAGATACCGCAATGGTATGTTTTACTTTCTCCATGTAATAAGTACAGATAGTAAAAAAATTAACATTTTGTTAGTTACTCTAGAAGTACTTTTTCCTTAAATTTATTCACAAAAGTCAAATTCATAAATAATTTTTTTAAATATACCAGATTTTCTATACACAGTATAGCCCTATTTATTCGAAGAACGTTTATTCGAAATTCGCCGCAAGTCGAAGTTTTAGACCAGAATGTGGTCCCTCTGGAAAGTTTTCATACTAAATTGTGCTTATAAATCCAATATCATTATTCAAAGCTATTTTTGAACCCTATCAGATGAATTTGTCGATCTATTTTTCGCCTAATTCGATTTTTTTGTCAGATGTCAGCAATCTGGAAAATACACATGCTCTGCGCAATGTGCCTGTCCGAAGTCCAAGACCATCGAAAGGGGTAGTTCCGCCCCTATACCGATTCACCACGCATAAAATAAATTTTGATTGTTTATTTTCTCACTTACTCTCAGTAACTAGAAAAGTTAACAAATATACCTTGTGCATCCTTGATTTGAAATATTTATTTTTTACTGCAACGCTCTAACTTAAGGTCCCATGCTTTTTTCTCTTGTTCGTTTTCTTTACATTAGAAAAAGATAGCAAATATTATCTTTGCGCTCTTATAGGTAATGCAGTTCTCTAGTTCTCCCAACTGCTAGCTTCAGTGCTTGCTGATCTTCTGTTCCATATTATTACCATCATTATAATTTTTATATAGCATTTGTATATTTTATTGTACAAACATTAGTACGCGGTTGAGTTTCTTAGACTTTTCTATGTTTTATAAATGATTTAATTTGTATTAATTTTAATACAGACATTTCTCTTCCTATTTAAGTTTAGTGTCAAGGCATTTTAAAGAATGTGTAGTAAGAATGTGTGTAAGTAAAGAATGTGTAGTCTCAGATTTTTCAGAGAATATGTACAAAGTAAAGAATGTGTAGTCTCAGATTTTTCAGAGAATATGTACAAGTAAAGAATGTGTAGTCTCAAATTTTTCAGAGAATATGTACAAGTAAAGAATGTGTAGTCTCAGATTTTTCAAAGAATATGTACAAGTAAAGAATGTATAGTCTCAGATTTTTCAGAGAATATGTACAAGTAAAGAATGTGTAGTCTCAGATTTTCTCGTATTTTGTTAATTATTTTATTGCTGTTGTTTTATATGTAAAGAACATTATTTGTTTTTCCATAATATTTACATGTTAGACATTTTGAAATTCGCGAATGCGTGGTTTCCGTTCTTTCGGCTTTTCCGTATTTCATTAAATTTAAATTAAAACATTTTTATAATTTTGACTGACAATTTTATATTCTCGATAATAGCATTAATGCGAAACAAAATGCCGACAGTTGCTAAAAATCGAATTAATACATGAGATTGACAAAAAATATTATCCAAAACAAAATTAACAGAAAAATACGCAACCCCATTAATAAGGTTGTCGACAATATTAAACATGATGACAGAAAGAACTTTAACGTTGAAAGGCGAGTGTCAAATGTCGCCGCGACCACAACAAAACAAATGTTTTAAAAGCGCTGGAAACTTTTGTCGCTAACTTCAGCGGAGAAATGGCAGGTTGACAAGTTCGACTATTATGTCGTTATTAAAAAGGCGCGAAAAAATAGTCCATTATAATAGTGTTTTTATTAAAAATAATATTGTGATTTGTTTAGATTGTATTTTGACAACTTGTTTGTTAATTTTAAATGTATGGATATAGGTGTATATAATTACTTCGAGTTGCTATGAAAAAAGTTAGTGTAAAAAAGAATCAATTTTTTTAAATTTTTATATTCAGTATCCTAAATCCATATTCAAACTTTTTTTGTGATTTTCGGTCCCCTCATCTTCGAATAAACGGGATTTTACTGTATGTTAATATCGATTCATCTTAAATTGCAGGTGTGTCGAGTACTCACGCTCCACGGGCAAGAAGGGGGTTGCCTGTACGCAGCCTCGGCGAGTAGCCGCCATGTCCGTGGCCCAGCGCGTGTCGGAAGAGATGGACGTACCGCTCGGGCAGGAAGTGGGGTACAGCATTCGGTTCGAAGACTGCTCGGGGCCCAAAACATTACTCAAGTGAGTGCGGTATATGTTGTAACAGAGATATTTTAATTTCCATCGGTAATGCGGTCAACCGTCAACCCAACCCGGGAAATCTTTAACACTCATTAACTAGATAAATGAAGTGATATACTAGCAGAAAGCAATCAATCCACTTCACCAATTGCTTTTACTACGTAGTGACCACCTAGCGGGCCAACAGTGGCATTTTCAATGTTGATAATGTGACACACTTGCTCACTGCTAACTCCGATGACTCCTGTTGACAAATTATTGAGTTCTCGCTAAATAAAGCGGTTTGTGTCTCGGCTGTGAGTGAGCGTTCAGCTTGTAAAATATAATAAATAAATATACAAATATAATTTGTTACTGGTAAGATCTGAACTTGTGCTCTCAGAATCTGATCTTTAGCTCACTCTGTTACAATTAGTTCTCAGAGATGTTGATATTATCGTCTTAACTAAAATGTACACCGACATATGACAGTGGTGGAGGTCTCTTCACAACTGATTAATACGTCGCTGGGTGACGTATTAACCTGATGTAGTTACTGTTTGGATTCTCCGGAATGTTCTAAGTTCAGACTGTTTTGATTGAATGAAATTTTAAAATTATATTTAAATCAGATCTAGACACACAAATAAACATTTCACCCCCCGCAGATACATGACGGACGGTATGTTGCTCCGCGAGGGCATGTCCGACCCCATTCTGGAGCAGTACCAGGTGGTGTTGCTGGATGAGGCTCACGAGCGCACGCTGGCCACGGATATTCTCATGGGCGTGCTGAAGGAGGTGGTGCGCCAGCGTCGGGACCTCAAGTTGGTCATCATGTCCGCCACGTTGGACGCTGGCAAATTTCAGCACTACTTTGATAATGCTCCGCTTATGAATGTGCCTGGTGAGTTTAATTTTGGAATCAACTTTTATGAAGCAAAGTAAAGTACAAAGTGTATTTTTACAGCAAATAATTGTTACAAGCATATGCGTTGGTGGATAAATGCTCAAGACAATTTTAGAAGAATATATAGTAGAAATTGATGGAACACGAACCATAATTTCATGTGAAAAGAAATTTAAAAAAAGTCTAATGTTTTTGATGTCGTAATAATTGTAACGAGTTCCTATATATTTTTTTTACTAAAGGGTTTTTCATTAAGGGCGCTCAAACTTTTTTTTAAAATAAAACAAAAACGAATGAATATATCTAAAAAAAATTTATTATGTTTTGAAGTACATTTAGTGGCAATTATGTATGAAATTCAATTTCCCTCGCATGACCACCGCGGGCACGTTTGCAGAAGTCCAATCGTTGAATCCAATTTTCCACCACTTTTTCACATAATTCGGCCCGAATCGCACCAATTTCGCGTTCAATATTTTCTCTTAGCTCTTGTAACGTCGCCGGCTTGTTGGTATAGACCAAAGATTTAACATAGCCCCAAAGAAAATAGTCCAATGGTGTTAAATCGCATGATCTAGGCGGCCATTGAACTGGTCCATTTCGCGAAATAACACGCTCACCAAATTTGGTTTTCAATAAGTCAATTATTGCGTGTGCCGTGTGACTGGTAGCGCCGTCTTGTTGAAACCACATATTGGCCAAGTCCATACCTTGCAATTGAGGCCAAAAATAATCAGTTATCATGGAGCGATAACGATTACCATTCACAGTAACATGACGATTAGCATCATCAACAAAAAAATATGGTCCAATGACACCTCCGGCATGTGATCCACACCAAACAGTGATTTTTCCGGGATACAATTGTGTTTCGTGAAGCACGTGTGGATTGGTGCCTGCCCAATAACGCATATTTTGCTTGTTTACATATCCATTGAGCCAAAAATGAGCTTCGTCGCTAAAGATGATTTTTCGATGGAATTCAGCATCATTTTCAAATTGTTGTGCAGCCTAATTGAGGAATTGGCGACGCTTCAAATGGTCAAGCGGCTTTAGTTCTTGTGTCAACTGGATCTTGTATGGATGTAGGCCAAGATCTTTTCGCAAAATTCGCCACAATGACGTCACAAAAATGCCCAATTGTTGAGAACGTCGTGTTAGTGACTCATTTGGGTCATCAAGAACAGATGCTCTAGCGGCGGCAATATTTTCCTCACTTCGTGCATTTCTTTGTCTCACTGGCACTGGAACATTGTGTAGCGACAATGTGCTTTCAAATTTTTGCACCAAACGTTGAATTGTTGATGTGGCAGGCAAGTGATGACGACGATAAAATGGTCGTAATGCTCTTAAAGTTGCGGTGAGCGAACGCGAATTTTGGTAGTAGATTTGAATAATTTGCAAGCGTTGCTCCGGTGTGTACTGCTCCATGATGATTTGCCAACTAAGTACGAGTGTTAACCTCAAAAAAAATTGAAGAAATATGGCGTAGTTTCTTGTCCCTGTTGAAAGAAAGTTTGAGCGTCCGTATTGAAAAACCCATTACATGTCACCTTGTCAGTACAAAAGAGTAACGACTTAAAATGGAGGTTCTTGAGATAATCGCTGTCAAAGTTTTGTCAACTTCTTAATTACCTATATTTTATAAGTATTATAATTAGGATACTATTCTAATAGGACATCCGGCTAAATTCATTGCTTACAGTAATATTTTAAATTGTTAGAATGTTGGACTGCATTTTCCAGAGGCCACAGATTTGAATAAATTAAAAATTGTTACACTTTTATACTGACAAGGTGATATACAACGCTAGGATCAGACTTATGAAGTAAAAAATGATTATTTATTAATTTTGGGTGAAAAAAATTGGGAAACTTTTTTTTCAATATGTTATTTTTCGATTGTGAGACACACTCTTATTATTAAAAGTATGGGACGTGCAAGGGGCATTTGTGGGTGGAAGAGGATGCATGGATCAGATCTTTTCTCTGCGAGTGATGACGGAAAAGTTTTTGGCGAAAAACCTAAAACTTTTTTGTGCCTTCGTAGATCTACAGAAAGCATATGATAGAGTTATAAGAGAAAAGTTATGGAAAGTACTCTCTGATTACAGGGTGAATAGTAAACTTACACGCGCAATCGCATCCCTATGCGAAGGAAGTTCTGCGTGTGTAAGAATCAATGGAGCACTCACACCATGGTTTGACATTACAAAGGGTGTCAAGCAGGGTTGTGTAATGTCTCCATGGCTGTTCAACTTGTATATGGATAAATGTGTGAAAGAACTAAAATGTATGAATGTAGGAGCAAAAATGGGCGATTTGATTGTATGCTGTTTATTGTACGCTGATGATGCAGTACTTATGGCGAATAATGAACAAGAACTACAGAATCTGGTGATTAGAATGTACGATGTATGCAAGGAAAGCGACCTCATGATGAATGTTAACAAGTCGAAAGTGATGGTATTCGAGAAGGAGGAAAGCAAGACACCATGCAAAATACTTGTAGGTAATGAATGTTTGGAACAAGTAGATGAGTTTGTATATTTGGGAAGTATGTTTGATAGAAACGGAAAGGCTGAGAATGATATCGAAAGGAGGGTGACTGCAGGAAATAAAGTAAACGGCGCTTTGAATGGAATTATATCTAACGGGAATTTGTCAATCGAGGCAAGACTAGCGGTGCACAATGGAATCCTGGTACCGACACTGATGTATGGAAGTGAGGCCTGGAGCTGGCAGAAAAGGAACGAAAGTAGACTGAATGCAGTGGAAATGAGATCACTTAGACGTATTTGTGGCAAATCTATTTATGACAGAGTAAAGAATGAAGAAATAAGGAAAGAATGTAAAGCTGATGTTAGTATTGTGAGTAAGATTAAGAAAGGATCACTTAGGTGGTTTGGTCATATGGAAAGGATGAATGAGGAGAGAATGGTAAGAAAGATATATGACGCAAGTGTTGATGGAACCAGAAATAGAGGACGTCTTCGGAAGACTTGGCACGACCAGATAAATCAGATAATGGAGGATGGTTCTGTTAGAAGCTTCAACAATCGGCGAGCTTGTATGACAAGATGTATGAATGTGGATGAGGCGAGAATTGTGTGTCAGGACAGAAGAGTGTGGCGCTCTATCCTCTCTGCCTACCCCCACGGAGAAACGGCGTGATGGTAAGTAAGTAAGTAATAAAAAATGAAAACACCATGTAAACTTAATTATAACAGACAGTCATTTTAAAAATAGGCATATTATTTATGTATTGTCACCATCGGAGTCTGTAATTTTAGTAATCAGTGATGTTTCATCATGACTGCGGAATTTTACAGCGATTGTAAGACGCACCTTGAATTCAGGGACACCAAAATAAGAATCATAAACAAAAATAAAAACATGCATCTTATAATCGAGGAAATACAGTATTGTTTATTGACATGTGTTGGCCTAGTCAAAGTCATAAACAGAAAACAGTTTGGTGATAGAAAGTAATCCCATTAGTTTAAAATGGTAAGGGTGTTGTGTGGCAAGCGGTGGCTTTGTAACTGTTGTTTGTTACGGATGTCTGTTTAATTATTGTTCTTCTGAAATCCAAAGTCTTTTTATGTTAAAAATATCATTAAAAAAATAAATTGCGAAATCATACAGCATTTTATTGAGAACAGAATATTTTTTCTTGTTAATCGATTATGTGATGTACATTTTATGAGCGCTTTCAATAATAATTCAAATTTTCACATTTTTTTTTTATAAAAGTGTTTTTAGTATTCATTAATTTATATCAGAAGTTATACGCTAGATTGGACTTTTTTTTAAGGACCTTTACACTAATTTAAAATTAATTAATTTATAATAATTTTGAAATGTTATAAATGTTGACTTACTCCACTTTCAGGCCGCACTCACACTGTAGAAATTTTCTACACTCCCGAGCCGGAGAGGGACTACCTAGACGCCGCCATCAAGACCGTCATCCAGATACACATGTGCGAGGAGGTGCAGGGAGACATACTTCTCTTTCTGACCGGTACGTAGAAATTACGTAGAATTTATGTATGTTTGAACATTTGAATTTGAGTAACTTTAATATTATTAATTGAGTATAACTATGTGCGTGTGTAAGCATAAAGTTTAGTTTAACTAAAAAAATTAAAAATAATTGAATAAATTTAATCAGCACCGAGGCAAACAGTCTTAAATGTTCAAATTTATAGAACCAAAATGTTAATCTGTCGTGTCATCCCCAGGTCAAGAGGAGATCGAGGAGGCGTGCAAGCGGGTCAAGTCAGAGATGGACAAGTTGGGGCCTGAGGTGGGCGAGCTCAAGTGCATCCCTCTGTACTCCACCCTGCCCCCGAACCTGCAGCAGAGGATCTTTGAGCAAGCGCCTCCTAACAAGGCCAACGGAGCCATCGGACGAAAGGTGACTGTTCTTGGATTTAGAGGGAGATTATGTGTAAAATAAATTTTAAAATACAGTAAAATCCCGTTTATTCGAAATTAGAGCAGAATGTGGTCATTTTAGAGCAGAATGTGGTCCCTCTGGAAAGTTTTCATACTAAATTGTGCTTATAAATCCAATATCGTTATTCAAAGCTATTTTTGAACCCTATTACATGAATTTGTTAATCTGTTTTTTGCCTAATTCGATTTTTTTGTCAGATGTCAGCAATCTGGAAAATACACATGCGCTACGCGATGTGCCTATCCAAAGTCCGAATATTATCCAAAACAAAATTAACAGAAAAATACGCAACCCCATTAATGAGGTTGTCGACAATATTAAACATGATGACAGAAAGAACTTTAACGTTGAAAGGCGAGTGTTAAATGTCACCGCGACCACAACAAAACAAATGTTTTAAAAGCGCTGGAAACTTTTGTCGCTAACTTCAGCGGAGAAATGGCGGGTTGACAAGTTCGACTATTATGTCGTTATTAAAAAGGCGCGAAAAAATAGTCCATTATAATAGTGTTTTTTTTTTTAAATAATATTGTGATTTGTTTAGAATGTATTCTGACAACTTATTTGTTAATTTTGAATGTGTGGATATAGGTGTATATAATTACTTCGAGTCGCTATGAAAAAAGTTAATGTGTAAAAAAGAATCAAATTTTTATATTCATTATCCTAATTCGTTATTTGAACTTTTTTCTTGATTTTCGGTCCCCTCAACTTGGAATAAACGGGATTTTACTGTACATTGTGCGCTTTTCTAATGAATTGAAAAAATATTTTATATTGAATTATAGGCTCGATTTTTGCATTTTCATTGACTCCACAATGAAATGACGCATGCTACATAGTAATTTATACAGCAGCTTTTGCTGTATCTGTAAATATATTTTTTAGAGGCTTCCCGGATATAATATATTACGAAACTACGTCAATAAAAGCGTATTTAATTATTAGTATCAAGTGTGGAGTATTTTACAGAATAATATGCAATTAATAAAATAAATGAAAATCATATATATTTTCTCCTAAACAAAAGAACACCATCTAAACTTTAAATAAATTTCTGACGATGTTTGCAGAGACCAAAATAAAATACAATTATTTGTATACGAGGTGAGGTAGAGCCAATCCGAAAAACATACTCTATGCAGGGATGGTATGATATATGTGACTGAGACATGCAACATGTTTAGTTGTTGTAATAACCAAATAGCACTGTTACCTGACTGCTGTGGCATCTGTGTGCATAATAATTAGAATATTGTCCCAAAATTGTTTTAGATAATGAAATCAAACCAAAAAAAATCTTAGGGAATAGCTGTTGTATATTGCAGCAGAGATATACAATACAGTAAAACCGCGATATAACGAAACCCTATATAGCGAAAAATGACGTATATCGAAAAAAAAAATCGAAATTTAGTCCCTGAAACCAATTTTTCATACAAAAATGCATTTATATAACGAAATCCCGTTAATATTTATAACAAAATCATTTTTGTCCCGTACGAAAAAATGCCAATACATTTACGTAAATTTATAACGAAATAAAAAAATGTTAAAAGATGAAAATATTATTTCGCACTTATAAAGCTGCGCCGCTGCATCTGCCGTATGCGAACGATTTTATGGCCTTTTCGGCGGTGCGCGGCGGTCGGCCGACAAGGTAGTAAAACAATTCAAACTTCTTCTTGGGTTCATAGTAGGCCCATAAAACCATTTGACATAATTTTTGCGGCGTTCACTTAGTCAATAATATAAATAATTTGTTAAAATATTTTATGGACTATTTTTGTACGGCATTTTGTATTTCTATTAACTATTGTTTTCGTGTATTTTAAGTGAACAATGTTAACGATAATTTTTAAGTGAACAATTTTAACGATTATAAATATATTTTGAAGTGGTTGCCGCCGTTACCGGTAAGTACCTTCGTAATTTATATACGACTCATTTTATAAAAATGCCGCGATTCAACTGTAAAATTGTTATTTTTGAATTATTTTGTATGTTTCATGCCCAAAACTATGTTTGAAGCGGCTCTACATTTAAACACAATTAAAATATTGTTTTGTGTTTGCAGTATTCTGGAATTTACAAAAATATCTTCCAATTGGTGTAGAATAGGTTCTGTTCTTAATTTAATTCCTTTGATTATCCATTTGCTTATCTGTTTTAATAACAAAACTACTAAAAATATGTAGGTATTCAGTTCCCTATGGCCTTCTTTCTCCTTTGTTTGCAGAATTTGCGATCTTTTTTGAAGCCGCGCAACATTTTTTTGCGACGGCGCGTAACATGTAGTAGGATTTAAAAAAAAATTATTTCGTTATGTGTGGGAATTCGTTATTACGAATTTTTATTTTTTGGTCCCTTGGATTTCGTTATATCGCGGTTTTACTGTAGTCAGTTATGTAAGAATTAAAAAGTGTCTGAAATAATTTCAGGTTTGTTTATATCTTGTGTGGGTATTCTCCTGCAGAAGGGATTGTTTGCTGAAGTATTAACCCAAGATAACTTGTCCATTTTCCAGGTTGTGGTGTCCACAAATATAGCAGAGACGTCACTAACAATAGACGGTGTGGTGTTCGTCATAGACCCAGGATTCGCTAAACAGAAAGTCTACAATCCTAGAATAAGGTATGAGAATTTAAAAATGAAATTTGAGGTAAACTTTGTATATTAAATAATCTTTCAAGACAACACTAACAGTTAATATTATATAATATCGACTATTATTCCTGGATGCCGGTGTATGGTTCTACTTCCCACAAGTCATTAAATTACAAAATTTTATTAGTCAAAAGATGAAAGCAATTCAAATTAATCTTGTTTAGTTTTATAGTAATTCATAATTTATATCAGAAATTATAAATAGTCATTTTATAAAATTGAATCTTGACTGTTCCCTCTTCCAGAGTGGAATCTCTCCTGGTGTCCCCCATCAGCAAGGCCTCGGCGCAGCAGCGGGCCGGGCGGGCGGGCCGAACCCGTCCCGGCAAGTGCTTCCGCCTATACACGGAGAAGGCCTACCGCAATGAGATGCAGGACAACACGTACCCTGAGATCCTGCGCTCCAACCTGGGTTCGGTGGTTCTACAGCTCAAAAAGCTGGGTAAGTCATGGTGTACCTATATAGACGTAAAATTTAAAGCCTTCATTTTCATTCAAAAATTGACTGAGGGATGTAGATCTTTATGTTTGTGTAATTTCTATTTGAAGAGTTTGAATTCAAGTTTTGTGTAGATTTGATAATTTACACTTTTCATAGAAGTGTTTTTATTTCATTTAGTTTTCTGTGGCCGGCTGCGCATAACAGCGTTCAATTGACAAATTGGTCAATGTTACATAATACCAATCAAAACATGATTGTTAAGATGCCGTGAATTGTTAATAGTATTTATTAAGAATAGACATAAATGGTGGAATAAAGCCAGGCAGTGAAGTATGGGACAACGTGAGGTGCTGCATCCATTCTCTTCTTTGGTAAATTTGTGGCACAGGGTGGAAGTCAGCTAATTGTGATGAATTTACCAAAATTACATTTGTTTTATTCTGACGCAGGCATAGACGACCTCGTGCACTTCGACTTTATGGATCCGCCTGCTCCGGAGACGCTGATGCGAGCCCTAGAGCTACTCAACTACCTGGCAGCACTCGGTGAGTTTTATTACTGTGTACAAAGAGAATGCTAAACATGTATAATAAATAATGTATTACATTGATGATTTGATGATTATAATTAGTGACATTAGTAGCTGTGTGGACGACGTTACAATAAATTGTCATCAGCATCTGAAAAAGATGAATCTAATAGCACATTTTACCCTTTAAGATCTCTCCGTGTTTCTTAAGAGTTGTTTGAATTAAGTCTTGACAAGCCAACCTTTCAGTTTGATGGGATTTCATTGTAATTTCCTGAAGTGTGCGCTTGCAGACAACCATATCTTGAAATATCATCCTGTGTCAATAATTATTTTAATGCCGACTACAAAATTTGAATACCTATTTCTCTGGATAGTTGTGGCAATTTTTATAGCCAAATTTTGAAGTTTGTGAATGGGGGACCGTAACACAAATTTTGCAATGTAAGTAATTATAGGACTTGTGTTTTGTGACAGACGACGACGGTAACTTGACAGACCTGGGAGCGGTCATGGCGGAATTCCCGCTGGACCCCCAGCTGGCCAAGATGCTCATCGCCTCCTGCAACCACAACTGCTCCAATGAAATTCTCTCCATCACCGCAATGTTGTCAGGTATATATTTGGACTGATTAACAAATTTTAATATTTGATAATTTTTTTGCCTTGACACCAGCGTTTGAACATTTCCGGAGTCTTAGGGGTCCTCGTAACGGAATCACATAATAGTTGACACTTGTCCAAATTAACTTAATTGTGTTGTATAATAATCTATGTTATCCGTTTCCAGTCCCGCAATGCTTCGTGAGGCCCAACGAGGCTAGGAAGGCGGCCGATGATGCCAAAATGCGATTTGCCCACATTGACGGAGACCACCTCACTCTGCTCAACGTGTACCACGCCTTCAAACAAAGTAAGTTACCGGGCGTAGGTACAATATTATACCAATTACCAAACTGTGTTTATTATTCATTCTCTATATATATAATTGTACTACAGTGGAACCTCTCATAACAAGCATAATTTGTTCCAGAATCTTACTCGTAATGAATGTGAAACACTCGTTAAGCGAAATAATTTTTCCCATATAAATTAATGTAAAATAAGATAATGCATTCCATGCCGAAAAAATACTCAATTTTTTTATTTGTAATATTTATTCAAAGAAAATTACTTATTATTATTTATGAATTTATGACAATAACTAATTCTTTTTTTTTACTAGAAAGCTATCTAGAGACATTTGTTTTTGCTGACGCTTCAAAATTTGGTGAAAATGTGACAGCATTATCATTGAATAAATTTGTAAAATTGTTACTTTGCTACCTCTTCCACAGACAAACTCTTTTCTGCAACTTCTTGCTATGAAACACAATTCAATTCCATAAGCTCTTCGGTGATCAGCTTTTGGCTGTGCTCTTCTACAAGCTCATCGATATCATTATTATTCACTTCCAGTCCCTTGATATTGGCCAAAGATACAATCTACAGACTCCACAGGTGCTGTCTCAACCGTTCAAAGTCACATTCTCTGTTCTCTGTTCAACACAATGTTCTCTGGCCAAAGTTTCTTCCAAGCAGAAATGAGGGTCCTCTCGGTAATCCCTTCCCGCGCCTTGTCAATCATTTTGAGGCAAGCAACAATGTGGAAGTGATCTTTTCAAAACTCTAAGGGTGAGATTGGTCCCTTCAGTCATCTCAAAACAACGCTCGAAGAGTGTTTTAGTGTAGAGTTTCTTAAAGTTAGAAATAACCTGCTGGTCCATAGGCTGGAGTAACAGAGTGTTGTTGGGAGGCAGAAGCGCGTCACTCATGCCAAATGTCACTTGTTAAAGGAGCCTTTTTTTAAATTTGTTTTGCTCGTTATGAGAGGTTCCACTGTATAATATTTTTCATGGTTATGTTACTAGTCAGCGAAGAGAGATTACTTATAAATTAAATAAAAAAATTATATGATGAGCAGACTCGGTAAACCGCCTAGGTAAACCAGATGCTGGAATATGGTCCTGTCAGAAGCCTCAATAATCAAATGTGGAGGAGGCATGAATTGTGTCAGGACAGAAGAGTGGCGTTCTGTCCTCTGGCTAGGTGCCGTGATAGTAATTTAGTTAAATAAGTACATTACAATCTCTTTGTTCTAGACATGGAGGAGACAAGCTGGTGCTACGACAACTTTGTAAACTACCGCTCACTCAAGTCAGGAGACAATGTGCGGCAGCAGCTGGCGCGGATCATGGACCGCTTCAAGCTCAAGAGGACCAGCACCGAGTTCACCAGCAAGAACTACTACATCAACATCAGGAAGGCGCTCGTGGATGGTTTCTTCATGCAGGTCAGAGCCATTATAAATTTAATCATTGTTTAACTAGCAGGAAAACAATTGCCTATTGCTGACTGCTGTGGCAGGGTTTCCGTAGAATCTATATTTCAATGTAGAAATCCCTTGTATTGTTTTAACATGTTGTATACTTTGTCTTTATTTCCAATAAAAAAAACGAAATATTAGTAAAATGGTACACCTAGAGCTAATTTTAATTTTTTGACAAATATTACACAATGCGGAAAGATTTTAAATGAATATTAATATCCATTATAGTTTTTTGCTAATCTGTACTGTACTGCCATCTAGCGAATTTAAAAAGAAAATGGATGATGCTAACGTAGGACGCAATAAATATCAAGCGCAATATTACAAGATAATAATATATTGGAATGGAATTGAAAAACCTAAATATTGTCTGGTGGGAGTTATGATATTCCCTTTTGTTGTATGCGTGTGCTGAGCCATGTAGACTAGAAGTGAATTAATATTAACTATTTACTACTTCTGAAACCTGATTCTGCTATGTCACTACTACTTCTCCGATTATTTTGTCTATCAATCTAGACTTTGGGCATTCTCTAATTGTTTTTTATCTCGTGGATATCATACAAGAATATTTTTTGTCCATTGGTTAGCTTAGATTATAGATTTTTCTATCATGTAAGGACGGGAAGAATGTCATTAAGTCCTAATTTTTTATACTGTGGAATATATGTACATATTAAGAATTATGATAATAATGACTTAATGAATCATTTCTTCTGGTGGTGACATCAGGTGGCGCATCTGGAGCGCACTGGCCACTACCTCACCGTCAAGGACAACCAGGTGGTGCAGCTGCACCCTTCCACCTGCCTGGACCACAAGCCAGACTGGGTCATCTACAACGAGTTTGTGCTCACCACCAAGAACTACATCAGGACAGTGACAGATATCAACCGTAAGTAGCTTGTGTCCAACTGAGTCTTTATCATGTTGGGATATAATATTGACATTGGAAATTATTAAATAATAGTATGTTGCAAGTGCATATAGATGCTAAAAAAAAAAAAATTGTTACAATGGTGTGAATATTATAAGAGACAAGAGACAAATTTTTACTGTTTAATGGCTAAAACTACAGTTATTTTAATTTTCACAACTAAACTTTGTACTGCACGCACCGTGTTATCACCCGATATTGAGAGGGACTGCATCTCTCGAAACTGGTAGTGACAATAACCTAACGTGTGTGTAGTACATAGTTTAGTTGTGAAAATTAAAATAATCATGTTACACCACAAAGTAACCGCCATGGTCAATGAATGATATAAAACTACATGGTATTTAATATGTTTTATATCCTATATACAATACATATATAGGAGCCCAATTTTAGTTAAATCACCGGTCAATATTGTACAATACAAACAATAAAGATAATCTATTTTTTGCTTCAGCACAATGGCTGCTGCAGATAGCGCCGCAGTACTACGACATGAACAACTTCCCTCAGTGCGAGGCGCGGCGGCAGTTGGAGATCCTGCAGGAGAAGCTGGACTCCAAGCACTACCAGGAGGGGTTCTAACTCGACTCGGGCAGTGTTTTGCGTGACAGACTTATTCAGAGACATGTCGTGGAATGAAATTCTACTTGTGGCGTTAACGTAGCGATATTCTTTTGTTTGATTTTTTATCTGCGTCGTCTACCCTCGAGTTGCGAATTAAAATGATTTCAAGACTCTTGTTAAAATGGCTTCCTAACCAGCGTCCCGGTTGTGTTTCAGATTTGCATCTTGTTAAGTGGCCGAATATGATGGCAATTCACGTTGCTTTCGGAACACACTTCTAGTTCTGGACACATTCACACGTACACATAGTGGATCATCACCTTTCGTCCCCAGTTACGTGTTACTATGTACTAAATTAATTAACTAAATTAATGTATATTAAGTAAGGAAATATAATGTTAGTGATATACATAGTAAATGTAAGTGGGTAGACGGCATAAACAAATTATATCATTTATGGCGTGTTACAGATTGCCAATTTTAATTTGTTTTTGATCTCACTACGCCTGCGCCGTATCTTCAGCAACATTCAATATTGGAGCACTAAATTTTATTGTACTGCGGGGAGAAATCATTCAGCATTCTCATAACATTCAATTATTTATTAAGGCGAAAAAAATCTCCCAATGATTGATGTTATAGCATGTTGGGTCGAGGATGAACATTTTGCCAGTCTTTTTGGATGATATCTCGATGTATATATTTTACCAGAGACAATTACTATGTGCGACTGGTTTCTGTGACTTCCCGAGTTATTGTTAAATTGTATCTACTAATAAAGAGGAATATGAAAATATTAGACCATGATACTATTTTTGGACATGTGTTTGCTTTGTTGTTGTTCGAGTTAATCATTTTGGAGAGATTGCTGTTGTCACAGTTTTAGGTGACGAAAACAGAATTTTCTTGGATTTTAATCTCACGATGTACTCGGTCCCGGAATCTGAGACCATTGATGGATTAACAAAATTAATCTTTTAAAAATATAATCTTTGTAAATTGACCGTCCCCATTTTATTTTGGCATGTGAACGCTGATTTATCTCAGCTTGTAATTTTTTTACATTCTTTGAAATTAAACATTTCCGACGTATGTTGTATTTTAACAACGCTTACATTGTATCTGAAATAGCAAGATTTTTTTTCTCAAGGAAATAAAAAAATGGGTTTGTCGGTTAATCATTTTAAGTTTTGTGTATCCGCTGTCAACTATTGTCGTGTATTTGTTGTAAATATACTTAAATCCTTGGAAGTTTTGCAGTTACTTTATTGATCCGAGAATATACTACTACGGTAACAATATAAAATTTGCCTCCGTTTCGATTTAACTTCAATATGAAATAGTATAATAATATTTTTTATTTATAAAACAGAATTGTCGTGAAGTCCTTCGTTTTCATTCTCATTGTTGATGAAGTAACGGATATTTTTGTAATGTCTGCCTTTATACTGTGTGTAAATTACATTCCACCATACATCATCATCGACTGTAATCATCGCCAGCGACTGTAAAGTTTTTCACTCGGTCACATGCGCCACAGCTTTGACAAATATTGATGTTCCCATCGTCCTGTGTGTTGAAACAGTCATCACTTTTGACATTACTCGGAGACGTGTAGCTTGAAGCTTGTAAATCGGAAAAGTCCGTTTGATGAATTTTAGTTGAAAATTCGCCGTGAGTTCAGACGATCAGAGTGATAACGACATTTTATATAATATAGTGATTAATAGTTATTAATAATAAATTAATAATTATAATTATAAGAATTTGGTTAAGAAAATTGTGTTATTATTTTCCTACATTTCTGCTGCATCTCCGTTGCTGAAGACTTAGAAGACATTTGCAATCATTTTTGTGTGTTTTTTGTATTATTTGTAGGCTTGTGTATTTTATATTCATTCCAGTTTCGACAAGACAATATATTTATTCATGGGATAGCTGGCACAATTCAAGTGTTGAAAATCACATTACTGTCAGTACTCGTTTAATACGAATTGGTCAATAAGCAAACTCAATGTTTTCACTTCTTTTCTGATCCTATCGCTATGACACCGTAGAATGCGCTAGGTCTAAATCATACGTCATTGCATTCACTTCATTGTCAACATAATTTCAATTTTCATCTCGAGATTTATACCCTTTGTTCTTTGCTGCTTCCTTCATGTAAAATGGTGCTCTTTTGGTCAACATCCTGTGGTGTGGACATCGGCACAATTTTATTTTATTGAAATACTTATGTAGTTTTATAATTTGTGCATGGAGTCTGGTCGATTAACACATTGAATATCAGCAGCGCAGGTATGACGCACATCTTATAACATTAAAATGTAGACTGCTAATTGCGAGTAAGAACAGTTATAAGTATAAATTACTTTATCTATGGTATAAAATAAATCTGGCGACACAAAAGTGCGCGTTAACTGTCAATTTTGAATGGAGGAAAAATGACGATTTTTTTACACTCGACTTCAGAAGTGATTCGTGATGTTCCTGAGTTGAATAATATTTCTATGGGTCACCGTATGATATCACTAGTGGAAACAATAATTTGGCTTAAAATCCGATACGCATTACCCATGATATCAAGCGTTATTTAATGACTGCACGCTGTCACGTGGGTGTCGGCCATAGAATAAGTATAGCCATTGTGACGTTCTGACGTTTACCGCTCTGTCGCGGGCGTTCTTTCGGTTGAATCTGCTTCCATCTATATAATGACTTAAACAAATGGGTCTATAATTTCCACAATTTTCCATCCTAGTGCGTTAACTTTTTCTCTTGTCTTTTTACTGTATGAGGACGGGCATTAGATCATGTTGTGCTTCGACGTACTAAAGCGGCCTTTTTGATGATGAATTATTGATGCAATCGATCCAGCATCTAGTTGTTCATAGTACTCTGCCGTTATCGTTTCTCACCTGGTTTGAGTAATTCTAAAACAATTATTCCGAGAATGCCTTATCAAATAGACGATAAGACCTTTTTTAAAGTAAGACCGGCTTTCGGCTTCGTAATCTCTATTTGCGTTTGCCTGCCATTGCATTTAAAACAATTGTTTTCATGCAGTACCCATTTCTCGTCTGTGAAATGTGAATTTGTTTCCTGGTCGTCAAAATAACATATGTTTGATACCCCCGGAAGGGGACACACATGAGAGAGAGTGGAGAGATGCGTATCAGCTCCTGATCGCTCATCAGAACGATACCCCGCACTCCAAAGGAAGTTCGCTTCGCGACTCATCCGTCAGGTATCACGCTTTCATCAGTACCATGGTTATAGGAAGAGTGAGGCAGATGAATATGAACACACGATGATGCGCAAACTATACATTTATTGAATACACAAATACTTATAAGACAGGCTATCAGAGTGGTTGCTCTGAACGGGCGGGGTGGCTGCTTCTGGATAAAATGCGGTGAACTGCTTGTGTGCTTTCGACTGCGTTTCGACAACTTCTCTCTGTGTAACTTCGTCTCCCGGACCTCGTCTCCGACTCACTCTTCTGGACCTCGTTTTGACAACTCTCGGTTACAACTTTTTCTCTACGACTTCGCATCTCCCGGACCTCGTGTCCGACTCACTCCTCCGGGCCTCGTTTCGGAAACTCTCCCTGTTTTCCACTCTTTTTCCAACTGAGCTCTCGGGCCATGTGTAGGCCATTTTTATATCTCAACAGTGGGATGTTTCCCATCTGCCGATCTGCCCTCTTCCCGTCATGGGACGGGCCATCATCCCATTGAGCCATTCGCTTCTTCTGGAGGCCACGCCCGATCCAAACCCGAACTGACTCCTTCGTCTTATCGCGGACTATAATTAATCTTATATTCCAATTATTTACACTTTAGTCAATTTAGTTATTTATTTATTTCTTACGCTACTTTACAGAATCTTATATCTAGTTACATATATCATTTAATTATTCTTATTCTACTTAACACCTAGGCCCGCCGTGATCGATTATCATATTCATTAAGCAATTACTAGATTCGTACTCGTCGCTTCAAAATCATATTCACGGGTTAAAACATATTATTTATTATATTCTAGTGATTAAACTAAAGACTGAATTGGCGGGAATGTTATTTCTTGCAATTTTCATTTACATTTCGAGCCATGTGGTTCGTCCAACGTTGTATTAAAAGAGCAGATTGCACAAAGAAACGGCGTCTTTTGTTCTCGTCACGTTTCGACCCTGGGCGCTAGCTAATGGGCACGTAACGGTGCATTCCCCATTCTCGCTAGTACAACGGGTCCAGCTTTAATGGCCCTACGACCTTCGGTTCTATTTGTCGGCAGGATGCGTCTCCTCGAAACAATGCGCGCCCTTACAGATCTGCTATCGCTTCTCAGGAAATCTTCATAATCCCGTTATTTTCAGCCCCCGTCGTTTATCGTTCATTGCACAACACGTGGGCTGGAGGTCACTACGGTCGCAACCCGCCTTTTGAACGAACCGCTAGGTTTTTTTTGTTGAGAGACGTCCGGTCCTGTTTATATGGGTCTGCCGTCAGCGACCTGCATGCATTTGTGAGACGTGATTTCCAGCCTTTATTTTATTTCATTTATTCGGCTAATAAATGTGATAACTTCGCGTCACTTCGGGCGTAGGCATATCACGTTCATACGCTTGCCACTTTGTTCTCTTCGCATAATTCACGAGTGTAATAATATCCTGTATTTCCAAATTTTTCCGATTTTTTAATGTATCTTTGAACGCTGGACCGTGGGAATCCAGTCTTGTTAGCTAATTCCTGGATTTCGCTTGAATTTCCTGGCTCAATTTTAGTAATTGGAGCATGTCAGAAATGAGCTTTGGGCTTGTTGAAAAACGCTCGGATTACCGCGTGACGTCACATCTTTCGTACGCACGAGAGATGTGACGTCTTGCATCAACACTCGCCTGCCAGAGGGTCGATTGCCAACTTGTCGACTCGGAAAATGTGACGTCATACGATAAAACGGTATAAACCGATCGTTTTTAAAACACGTAACTTTGAACATTTGTAACTCTGCCATATTTCTAGATATCGAAAAAATTCTTTCAGTTTTATAAACGAGATTTTTCTTTGAATATTTAAAAAAATGACTCCACTACATCATTACGTAAAAAATTTTTTTTGGAAATAATATATATTATATTTTATTATTACTTTTTAGTTTTAAAAGTGAAATATGTTCGGAGAGATTGAAAAAAACACTCCCAATAATATGCATAATCGAGTTCCCAGTAATATGCATGACAATAAGATGCATAATCGAGCTGGCAAGCAATTCGCAACTGACTTAGGTAAACTTCCTTTTTTCGGGTACCCTCTACGTATTAGAATATAATAGGTTGATGTATTAGAATTATCATTATATTTATTAATCGCAATAAATATATAAAGTAATTAACAAAGTGTTAAAGAATGATCACCTTAAGAAATAAACTTCATTTAGAAAGAACAATTGTATTTGAGTGTGTAATAGCCCATTTCAAAAACATGTAAGTAGTACTTAAAAAAAAAATTCATGGTACCGGATTTTTTTTTTTGCGATTTGTATATGTAGCGACCGGAATTCAAATCCACCGCCATCTCAGTCGGCATCGACGCTAGCGACAGTGCTGCCGGCTGCTGCTACAAGCCTGGCTCAGAATTCACCGCTAGGCAGTCTCTCCAGTTTCAGCGTTTCACAACGGCGGTCTTGCCGGCTCGCGAGAGCCGAGCGAGACCGCTGACCCGCTTCACATCATTTCATTTCGTAATACACACGCACCTTCTACATTTTCATTCATTCTTCAATTCCATTTGTCTCCATTGTTTCTATCTTCTATCACAATAAACCGCCTCACGCCAAATCATTTATCTTTCATTTAACCACCGTCCTAACCCCCAAATATATAAAGCTGTTTTTTTAGAGGTATAAAACTTTAAAATAAAATAAAAATCGTGGTAACGGCCACGGTATTGGCTTTATTGGAAAGATAATTTGATGGCATTAGTGTTTAAATATGATTTAGTGCATGTGGGCGACGGGGCTGGCTCGAATAAAGTACAATATGTAAGTACAATTTTCGAACACTTTTTGGAGCAGCTGGGACCGTATACCGGCAATAACGCGACGAATGTTGGCTTCCAAGTCGTCTAACGTCTTTGGTTTATCGTCGTAGAGTAGCGACTTTACATATTCCTACAGAAAATAATCCAAAGGTGTTAAATCACACGATCTTGGAGGCCAATTCACAGGTCCATTAAGCGCTCATCGAATATTTCCTTCAATAAACAGATTGTGGCGCGCGCTGTGTAGCATGTTGCGTCGTCTTGTTGAAACCGCACCTCTTCCACATTAATGCCATTCAATTGGAGAACGTAAAAGTGAGTAATCATGGATCTATAGCGCTCTCTATTAACTAACGTACTGGCCGGCGTCATTTTTGAAGAAATATGGACCGACGATTCCACCAGCCCGCAGAGCAAGTACAAGTAGAATGAGAGCGAACCCACCGCTTACCCAGGACCGATGCGATAAGCTCGAGGCTCCTATCTCGGTCCTACTCATTCGCTGCACGGTTGGTATTTTTTAATGCTACTAGGTAGCTATTCGATAGCGCCCCGCATATATGACAGGGTGATACCGCACAGCTGCCAAAACAAAATTTGCCCTCACGTACACCATACCTTTTTGTGGATGTACCGGCGTAATGTAATGGTTATTGTATTTTCTTCACTCCAAATGCGGCAATTTTGTTTGTTGACGGTAGCCATTCAACCAAAAAAAGAACCTTATCGCTGAAAAAAAATTGTGTTGAAAATGAGGATCAAGAGCAATCTCGTTTTCGGCCCATTCACCGAATGTACGACGCGCACGATGGTCTAATGGCTTCGATTCTTGCACCAGCTGGATCTTGTAAACCAACATCTTTCACAAATTGGATGGACACAGCTCCAATTGGTGTGCACGATGGCGAATCGACTCATTTGAGTCCTCATCAACGCTTCGCTCCACAGCGGCAACAGCTTCTTCGGTGTCCACTGTACGACGTTTCTGCGGATGCGTATTATCAATGAGAGTACGCGTGGTGCGAAAACGATCCATGGTTATTCGAATTACTTGCTCGGATGGACGTTTATGTCGACCGTAAAATAGACGTAGCGCGTGTAAGTTTCGCGAACTGAACCACGATATTCGAAATAAATTCGCACAATTTGCAAGCATTATTCTGGCGTAAGTCTATTAATGATGAAATGGCAAACAAAACTGAGCACAAATCAGCTGTCAAATTGGCTTTCGCTGAAAAAAGTGTTGTCAATTTGAATAACAAACATCTAAAAAAAACAACCTTTTTTATTGTTTTCCGTCACCGTGCATATGTAATAGTAATACGGTTAAGTATATTTATGTACAGAGAAAAAATGGTTTATTCGAACATAATGCTTTTAGGAATATTTATTTTTAATATATGGCCTTTATAGTGCAAGTACGTACATAGTTATATATTTATAAGAATGGAAAACCAACAAATGCACTCGACTAAGACAACTATAGTACATTAAAAAAGTTATCAGATATAAATATTAATTTTACTAATTTACAAAATTCGAACATTCCGTACATATTTTTTGTGAGTACCGTGTTATTAACTAATTTCAAACGACAACCCCGCGCCCTGCCCTGACCAATTAAAACGCAGAGCGACACCAATATTCTGTTACAATGTGCATATTACGTATGGTATTACTCACACTGATACAATTGTTCTTTCTAAATGGAGAAAGGTGTAGGTATTCGCATTATTATCGCAATAAATATCTAAAATAATTAATTCCGTACTGTAGAATGATCATCTTAATTAATAAATAATTAAAGAAATAAACCTTATTATCGCAATAAACAGATAACTCAGTAACTAAACACCGTACTCTAGATCTGCCAACGCCTCGCGCTCGCAGTAAGTGGTGACACATCGTTACTGTTGATGTAATATAATTATCGGGCCGGAGTTCCCCGGCGACCGTCATCGCTCAACTGTTCGGAGAAACCCCCGGCGGCCGGCGGACGAGATCAGCTCGGCCCTTTATCGCGAGTATCGTGTCTCGTCTCGTGCGGTGAAGTTGCGGTCTCGGCCGCAGTTTCTGCTGATAATTTGTAAGTATATTGTAACTGTATTGTATCAGTGTAGTAAATAGTTAAATCATCAAGCCTAATTTTATCCTGCTATTTATTTCTGATTTGACGCCATTGTTTTTTGTTTTACTATATTAAATTAATTAGTTTATTTTTAAGGTTAAAATATATAATTTCCTCATGTCCGTCCGCCCGTCAATATAAAATAAACAATCGCTGTCCGTGTCAACAAAACAAACATATATTGACAACTGTTCACTATATTTTATTTTCAAAAAATTTAAGTGTCATATTTTTTGATGTATAGGATTTTTGAAAAAATATATAAACGGTGTCTACGCGTGTTTTAAATAAATCGAGCGTTTGCACTAGTGATGAGCGTAAAATAACTGACTGCGATTCAATCACAGTTATATTTTTATCTCAATCATTAACGGTGATTAAATAACGACAATATTCGTATTTTCGTAAAGGAGACTGATTATCGACAGGCCTTTTAATATTTTTATAGGTTACAATGTAAAATTCAGTGAAGGCGAAGCCATTTTTACGACAAATTGCGGGAAAACATTAAAAAAACACATTAAAACAGTGAGAGAGTGGTGTTACAATTAAAAAGAAATAATATTTATAAGGAAACACATTATTATTCTGAAATTGCAGTTTTCCAGAACATACTTTTATTTATTTACTTATTATCATCACACCATTCTTCCGCAGCGTATGCAGAGAGGATAGAGCGCTATATTCTTCTAACCTGACACACAATTCTCGCCTCATCCATATTCATACATCTTTTCATACAAGAAACACAGTTCTGCGGTATTTTTAAAACAAATTAAATGAATCTACTAAAAAGTTATACAGAAAAAAACATGTTTATCGAAACTATATTTTAGTTGCTATCTCTGTAGCAACTAAAATATTTTTCAATAAATAGATTTTTTTTTATATATCTTTCAAGTTGACTCATTTAATTTGTATTATCTTAAATATAATTCGTACAATATAAAGCGCGTAGATTACAAGGTGAAGGATTCATAATTTGCCAATGTTGGTACCACTGTAAAATTTATTTGTAATTCGGTCAGCATTCAACAATATGCTAAAGAATAGAAATTCAATCTTTCTAAATTAAAATCACTAATCATTATAATCCAATACCAATAACGCAAATGATTTAGAAGTAGCAGCTTATATCAATATATTAGTTTGTAATTAACACATACACTTGACATTTATTTATTTATTTGTAGCATAAATTGTACATATGAAAAATAAAGGTAATTGCTTTACTAAACATAGTCTGTTCTAAAGCAATTACCTGTACAGTTTTTAAAAGTTGTAAATATTAAGAGGTAAGTAAGTACGTGTAATGAGTGAGTTATTAAAAGTTATGGGAAAAAAGTGATGAAAATATTATTTTCACTAATATACAAGAATGTGCGGGTAGTTAGGTTAGGTTAGCACAAATGACGAATGTTTCATTTTGCTTTCATGTACACGAGGTAGAGTGTAATTAACACATAAATTTAAATACTCCTTGCTCGATTATTTTACTTAATTTATAAAAAATTATTGTTAGATAGTTATCTAGTTGTGAATGATATATAATTAATGTTGTTTATGTCATTTCAGTTGAGGAATGAAGTTGGCTGTAAGCATTAAAATCAATCCCGAAATCAAATTAAAGATTTTCTAATAAACCATATATCGCCGCCCTCGTGATGGCATCAGAGAAAGAAAAGTCAGCCATTAATAAAGGGGAAGATACAAAGAAACAGTTATTAGAGATGAAGGAAACTATAAAAACTATGAAAATTGAGAGAAATTTCCTAAAAACTCAACTGTAAGTTAATATTGTTTAGTTCTAGAATGGTTAATCACCAAACAGTTATTGTCCTATTGTCTATACCTTCCAATAATATTTCACTAGTCGAGTCAATCTCACAATACCGAATAATGTATCGGGAGGAACCTATCCCACTATCTCAAATTTGAATTCTTCTTCCTATCATTTATCTATTTACGCATTACTATTAAGAATTTTTAAAAAACAATAGTAAACTTACATAATTGCTTCTTGAAACTATCAAGTTCATGTTAAATATATCGTTTCTGTTTCGCGGTGTTGCATATTCTATCTCAGAGTTTTTCCTAAAATTAACCCTATAAATTATACTGAAAAGGCATGTGATCATCCAATTACCCACAATTATTTTAGTGATTTGCTCCATCAGGCTTCTCTTGTACATAAAAAGAGGATACAATTTAAATTCACAAAAATTACGAGGCGAGGAGCAAAATCAATGAGCAAGTCAATTAAAAACTGTATAAGACAAAAATATAGAACATACATTGCCCCTAAGTTATATAATCAACTTCACAAATAAAATATAAATATAAATATAACATTAGCCTTACTACGCTTAGAGAGTTATTTTTATAAATCACTAAAATTTCAATTTTAACCAATCATTCTACCTACAAACACATCTTGCTCTTCTTTTACCACAATAATAGTTTCAACCTCCCCACCATTTCTCCCACCTTTTTTTAAAATCTTCCTAAACTGTTATATTATGTGCCTGAACATTTATGTGGATTTTTATAATTTGTATCATATGTTATATTAGTTCTATTATGTTTGTTTCATTGTTAATTCCTTAATTATGTTTATTTACATTGTTAATTCCTTAATTAATTACCGATTGCTTGTTACTAGATTAATATTAAGAACATAATTTATAATCAAAAAACAAGAAGTACAATCTGACACAAATAATTAACACAAATATCCAATTAGACAAATTTTTATTAAAGTAATTTAAATACATAATGTACCGTTCCGGAGATAACACAATGCGTGTGCCTTCCACAACCGAGACAGAGGACCGTCGTTGTCGTCGTCAAATGTTGTGATGGGCTTCCTTTTGATCTTAGCTTAGTTGAAATAATCATTAAATATGATGTCATCAGCTAGTCACAGAGAGGTTCACCCCGGCCACTCAAACATGCATTGGATGCATTGAAGAATCATAATTTTATTTTATTTTTCAGAGCGTATTTGAAAAATGAATTTGATTTGTTTAAAATACACGAGAAGGCGAAATTAAAAACATTGGTGAGCATTTATCTATACATATTCAATGTCCCTATACATGACAGGCAATTTTAAATTTATAAATATGATCGTGGATTCCTTTGTTGTAGAATGCAGATATGTCAGAAGCCACATTCCGGTTTACAGTACCCAGCATTAGCAGCGCTGTCACAAATATGGTTTTCTCCCCCAATATTTATCTGCGTGGTCTGCCGTGGAAGTTGGGAATAACGCAATACAGGTCGGATGGCAATAGTCAGAAGTGGTTGGCTGTATACCTCTTCTGTAACGCTGACAGCAAGTCAGAAAGCTGGTCTTGCAGGACCAAGATAGAGCTGAGACTGATCTCACATCAGCTCGAAGGAAAACCGTTGTGCAGGGGTCAATCTGATTATTACAAAGTATTATCACGGTGAGTTAAACAAGTGAGTTTTGTGGTGTGCTATTACTGATAGAGGTTGGTTGACATGGACCTGAGGAGGTGAGAGAAGGTGTTGCGCTGACTATGACGTGGAGGCCGTAAACGGACAGCATGTGACCATTGTTTTGCTACTTGTCTTCGGGAGTAGAAGCAGTCTTCCAACCAATCGAATCATCAGTTCGCAGGATGTTCTTTGAGTTGTAGGACCTAAATTATAATTTGTATGGGGAAGACGGATGATTGGAACTGGAATTGAAGGATGAAGGTAAAGGTGGCTAATGGATCAGATTACAGGATGAAGGAAATTGGAGATCTCAACTCATCTATCAGGCCTCGCAGTGAACGCACCGCTGGGACCGTCCTATTGCACTTGAATAAGTTTCATCTGTCACTAGGTGCTGGTCACTTCACTAGACGCTATACAAACGAGCCGTAAGTAGGTTAGAAACGTCTTTTCACACAGAAGGCCGCTAGTAAACATTAAAACTCAGCTCGATGCGGGGAATGGAAAAATTGTAATAATAATTTAATTTATAGATTTGTCAAACCAGTGTAAAGGTGCTTTGGTTTTGTGCCGTCTTATGTCTCATTAACAGTTGAGTTGAACCGGCAAAATCTGAGCACAAAGCTCACCAGACATACAGTAAGCAAAGCCACTTTTCCGACCACATGATTGGTTAGTTTGAAAATATTCTCCTTCTCTTACCAATGAAAACGCCAACTATTAAACTTCTTAAAGGTTCTACAAATCGAATTTATCTGCCACATTGGTCACAATGCATACATAGATTAAAAAGCTGCGTGCAATATCTAGCTGATAGTTTCCATAATAGCTGGTTGTTTTTGCTACTAGGTATATATTATATAAACAGAGTACATTTGTACGGATCCGTAAATGTATTTTTTAATTAGAATTTAATGTAGTTATTCTGTTTTGTATTCAATAGAAAGATGACCAACTGGGGATGGAACGAGATGATAGAGTGGGATGAGATGCTGGACCCGGAGAAGGGGTACGTGAAGGATGACACCATCACGGTAGAAGCGCGATTCGTCGCCCTGGCACCGTACGGCATCTTGTAGGACCGCTGACTCATTGGTGAGTCATACTGACACGGGTGGCCTGAAATGCTTTTTCAAATTGGTTTTTTGGAGGGCGTGTGTATGATGATGTAGTGTCGAAAGGTTGCATATGCGAGGGGTTATGTTATGTGATGGAGTGTCTTCCACAACCCATAATTTAAAAATTCAACTTCTTAAGTAATTGGATAAAGTAATGAATTAGTAAAAGGTTACTCATTACCGCTGAATCACATGGTTATGACTAGATTAAACGCGGTGTTACAAAGCAAAGTTTTGCATTGACGGTGTTATCTGCATGGAATGAGGCAGAATAATGAAACACAAAACAGGACGAGGTGTTATGCGCGCCGTATAGTGAAAATTAGATTGCCTTCCCAAAGATGGCGCCATGAGTCAGCATCAAGACAGATGTATATTACCTTATGACAGTAGCTGGATAAATTAATAGATTTTTTATGATAATAACATTTATGATAATATTGTGAATTCCAGGAATATTGGAGTGGTGCGTCAGGCCTGCAAGCTTGCTCGTGGTGCCTTCCCAATCAGGCTGGTCGTATATCTTGTCCAACATTTATAAAGACTGTTTATTTAAGCTTATTTTTTTATACAAAATGTATAATGTGTCAAATTCATCTATCAATTTTCTAAACAAATAAATATATTTTTCACTGAATATTTGTGTGGTGTCATTTCCAATATATATACACTTATATATCTAAAATATTATGTAACATGTAACAGTGTACAATATTTTATGTATGCATGTATATTTTTTATTCAGTTGTAAAAATGATATATTCTTACATCTAGTATGCAACATTAACATAAATTTAAAAAAATTATATTGTACATCAATGCTATCATTAGATAAAGAGTTTATAAATATAAAAGATGTGAAAAATGATCAGTTATTAAACTTACATTAAACAGTTATAGATACTACATACATTCTGCACTTAACCTACGAATTTGACATCAGAGTTTTAGGTTTAGTTAGTTTAGGAGTTTAGAAGAGCGAGAGGGTAGAGAGCTTGTTTCGTATGTGAATGGGAGCGAGTTTTAAAATTTCTAACACAGATTTCGTGACACATCTGGGGTTCCCGCTGAACAAAATTTTATAATTAAGTAAGTATTATTATATCTACAAAATTTAAATACAGTTGATTCCGATTAATGTTTTGATTTAATGACTTCAACAATTGCATCCGCACACTCTTCATTTTCATCGTAACAGTAAATTGTTATCTATTGTCAAAAATTCTTGATAATTAAATATAGAAACTTCTAACATGTCTTCCTTGTTCAAAATTTGGAGAATGCCTGAAGGTATGCTGAAGGTTTCAAGCAAAGCAGTGTTGGTTTTTATAACTCGCCAACTGTCAGCGACAAACTATTACTTGCATTGCGATTTAAAAAAATTAATGTCCCAATTAAGCAGAATGTTGTTCCAATTAGCGATGTAAATTATTGTTTGTTCTTTAGTTTGGTTTCCATTCCTTGAGATTTGCCCCAAATAAGCAGCTGTCTCAATTAAACGGAATTGACTGTATATATATCTAGGGTGATACGCCTGAATCAACATATTATAATTTAATATATCAATATGACTTTTTGACTGATTTTTCTTGGTAGTGTATTTCGTAGGGACCCGCGTCACATGGGAACCTTTTTCTTCCATCATTAGAAAGCCATTTTTTTTTTTTTCTCGGCCATTCATCGGGGAGATTTATCTCTCCATAATTACGAAGGTCGACCATATGCGTTACGCAATAGATTATGTTCAGGCGACAAACATAATAGCTGGGGAGAGCTCCTAAAATCGAGTCAATTGGTTGCCTTTTGTCTAGAAATAAATTGTTCCGAGAAATATCTCACTCGGGAGCGGTTAATAGCAAAATAATACATCCTCGCCGGCCAAAACATCGAGTACATCGCACAAAAGAAGAGCCATTAGGTTGCGAGCCCATTATCGCCCCTAGGATAATTAATTCCTGGGTAATAAAGTAACTTTTGTTGAACTCGGACCGGAGCCCATATGCAATAGCCCACCATGAGCAGCGACTAACTATCGCGTCTTTTCTCTGTGGGGGTAAGCAGAGAGGATAAAGTGAATACCAACAAGTCGATGTATTCGGGTTTACATCTTCCACCTTCGTGCACCTTATGTGGTGCGTATATCAGACTATGCCATCAGCAGATGTTCGTCCCATTCGGAAAAACAATCTGAACGAGTCTGATCAATTGCGAATTTAGATCTAATCAACGTGTGTCGATGTAGCGGCACTTCCGCGGTAATCTACTCTCTACTAATCAACTTGAACAATGAGAATGAAGACGGGCAAGGAGATTTTAATATAAATAATGTAATTATAACTGGACAGGTAGGAAAAACATGTAACAGGTTTAAGTGTGCATAATGTAAGGCTGAATAGAGAAAAGACCAGGTCCCATATGTACTTAATATTGTGGCAAAAAGAAAAATCGACATACTACGTAAAATTACAGTTGAGCGAGGCAGTTGAATACAAGGTTTAAAGTTGAGAGCGTCAGTAGAAAAAACGCGCAGTCGAAAGTACAGACAGTCAACACTAGGAATCTGACCGAACACGACTGGGAACCGAAGGATAGACAGCCACGGTCCACTGCAGTCTATCCAAGAGCAGATAGCCGCCCATACCGGGTGCTAACGACATCACTTCGCCGGCCTGAGACCAGGTTTCCGGAAGAACATTGCGAGATAATTTGAGGTAGAATTAGTTATAGAATAAGTTAAGTATTTTCACCTGCCTATTGAGTATAAACTGTGATTAATAAATGTCTAATTTGTGCATCTTCCGTGTGTTCATATTCACCTGTATTCTTCCTATAACCATGATACTAATGAAGGCGTGATATCTGACGGATGGGTCGCGAAGCGAACATTTCATTAGAGTGCGGGGTATCGTTCTGATGAGCGATCAGGAACATGATACATGTTCGATTAATCATCGATTAATTGAATTATAACTTCTAAAGAACCCCGACTGGCCCCCATGGCCCCCCCAACGTCGTGGCCACTTATATCAAGCACCTCAAACGTAAATACCGAATTAAGTGCGTTCAAAATTATTTCGGTCTCCGAATATGAATGAAATAAACGTGGTTTAAAATTTTAAATCTTCACGATTTAAAGTTCCCATCTCAGAGTTATAAAGTTGCGCTACACTCGTACATATTGAACGAAAATCAAAAGCATCAAACCTGTAACTTGAGTCCTTGTGTGTAGGAGCCGCACAAATATTTCTGAGGGCTTGCCTTATCTATGGGTTTGTCATCACAAGTATGTATATCTAAGTACTGCTTTATCTGCGGATTTGTGATGTTTTTGACGCTGCGTGATGTCAAATAGTTTGTCTTCTTATTTTATAGTTTATTATTATAGTATATACTTTAATTAATATGCAATAGTAAGTATTCATTACTTATCACTATTTATTATTGTTTCCTTATATCCGTTCGTTCGTGTCGCATAGTAACGTAATATAAACTTATATTGATAGTTGCCCGTGTCGCATGGCAACAGAAAACAAATAAATAAGATCTCACGTGAATGTATGAGGTTATCGTGCCAAACAAAGTAAAATGCAATAGAAAAGAAATCTGTATTCAGTTTTGTAGGTTTACGATATATACGAAATGCCTTGGTGACTCCTTTCATAAATAATTTTGCAACGTATCGTAAAAATGTTAGTAGAAGGTTTACAATGCCGTGCAAGAGACGTAGTGCAAAAAATAATTAGCCGTGCAAAGCAACGTCAAGCGAGCACTGGCAATGCTTTGTAAAACATTAACTGAATAATGTTCAATTTTCATATTAAAAATGCGCACCTACGACATTCATATATATGTTTAATATGTTTGTCTTTTTATAGTTGCTTTGTATATTTCTCCTCCATCTTTAAATCATTAGGAAAACAGTGCTGGACTGTACACAAATTATAATATTTGTAGTGTTTATGGTAGTGATGAGATAATCTGTAACTGTGATTTTGATTGGTGTTCGATTGTAAGGATGATTGTCAACTGTATTCGTATTCGGCGAGCAATCGCTGGTACGCTGAAAACTTAAGCCTCCAATTGTTAAATCATACTTACCAATCACATAACTGGATATTATAATTATTTTAAATAAATAACAAATTTTGCACAACCACATTGATTACTTTGCCAATAATTATTATAATGTTATCATCTGACCTCTGCCTGTTTCTAAAACCGCTTCACTAATACGATTTATTTCAGCACCAGTGCGACCGATGATGTAAAAATCAAGGAGGAGGTGATCTGGATTGATCCCCTCCCTGGTGGAGGAGGTGAGCCCGAGGTACTGGATCCCTCTGATAGCCATTCTTCTGCTGCGGAGGTAAAACATTAATGATCACTCGGTAATTATTACAAGACATCATACTCTGATTCCAATGTTTTCTGGGGTGATAACTACAATAATAATGTGAGGTGTGATAAATATTAATTCTTTCAACACTTTCAAAGTAAAAACTGTTAACTTAAATAAATTCTTCAATGTTCCAATGCGCCATCTTCCATTTAAAAATTATAAATGTGCATCACTTCCATACCAACCTTGAATGCAAGCCAAAAATAAATAATGCATCATATATCATATTTATTTTTAATTACTTATAGGGGTTTCGTTAATTATTAAATATTAATATTATATATTATAATATCAGATACATGCTGGTTAATTCAAGTCTTCGGTGTTCTAAACATAATTAACTACTTTTAAAACAAGTCTTCATGAATGAAGTCAATGTAAATAAATTAGCCAAGGACGTATGTGTTTTGATTGGTACCTAATTCTGGCTTAGGTTGCTATAAATCTATGGGCACTCCAAAGTGAATTATATTTCGACAAGAATTTAGACAGAGGTTCATCAAAAATATTTAAAAAATGTCTATGTCAATGGTGCATTATAAATCATTCTTCCTATTGTAGGTCGCCGGCAGTTTCAATAATGAATTCTCCGTACATTCTAGTTCCTGTGATATTGACCTACATGTTACTGACATTAAACAAGAAGCGAAGGAACACACTGAAAACAAAACATATAATCACTTCTTGGATTACACTGCAGAGGTAACATTTTTTATTTTCATTGATATTTATTTTGATTTCAGTTGCGGGATTCAACCGGTTTGTGTGAACCGGTTATTAAAATTAGAAGTTCGCAATATAGTTCCCAGATTATTGAAATTTATCTTCTCACGGATTACGGGTGCATTGTCAACATGATAGTTGTCATGAATTATCAGGTGAACTTAGTGATGGTACATTCGTAAATTTTTTCATCACTAGGAATCAAAGATCTCAATCTGACATGACTGATTCCATAGACAAAAAATGTTTGTTAAGAGAGAACCGGTTCCTAAATATTTTGAATGCTGCTACTGATTGAAGTCAATGATCGTATAACGGGAATTAATGACCAATAACAAGAAAAAAACAAATTTAGCTACCGAATATGGATCACGACAACATTAATCTTCAATGTGTATGTATTGATATACGCATATGGATATAATACTCATTGTTAATGCTGTAATCAGTGCGTTGGGAATATGTACATAGCACCAAATTTGTGAGGCCATAATTACACTCATTTGGTTGTGATTATTTGTTCTAGCATGTGTCCTCTGAAAACTTGCAAAAAATGGCATCCACAAGCAATAGTCTCACATTAAAGCAGCAGTTTGACAGCAAGCTGCGCGAGATGTTGGAAAAGAAACACGATGACAACAATTTGTTCATAAGAAGCAACCAGTATGAAACGCCGATAAGTCGCGTAAAAGAAATCAAAGTAAAGAAACGCAAGAAGACCCTGGACTATCGCTGTCTGGTGCAATACGATGTCCTTGTTGAAGAAGAACAAGAAAAATTAATAAAACCTATTAATGAGTTAAATCTGGAGGTCCAATATTATATTACGACAGATGAATTGTTCGACTCAATACATGGTGCTCATCTTTCGATCGGCCACGGCGGAAGAAACCGAATGTAACAGGAATTAAAAAAGAAGTACTGTAATATAACCAAAGAAACCATTTTGCTTTATTTGTCTCTGTGCAAGATGTATCAAGAAAAAAAATCTAGTTTGAAAAAGGGAATCATAACAAATTATCTAAGTTCTCGAACACAAGTAGACCTGATAGATATGGGATCCCAACCTTACAAAAAATTTAAATTTATAATGGTGTATCAGGACCTTTTAACAAAGTTTGTGATATTAAAAGCTCTTGAGACTAAAACTGCAGCGGAAGTGGTCCATCATCTGCTGGACATATTCATCACTATTGGGGCTTCCGCAATACTGCAGTCCGATAATGGCAGAGAGTTTTCTAAATGTGTAGTTAAAGAGCTCTCTTCCATGTGGAAAGATTTGAAGTTAGTCCACGGAGTACCGAGACGAGGACAGTCTCAAAGTTTATTAGGAAAGACAAATTGTGCTATCGAGAATATGGTACACGCTTGGATGTCAGACAATCAAAATGACGATTGGGAGATTGGACTAAAATTTGTTCAATTTACTATGAACCAGTCTCATCACAAAGATATTAAACATTCTCCTTATGAGGCATTATTTGGATGCAAAGCTAGAGTTGGAATTGCCTCTATCTTATTGCCAATCAATATTATCAAAAATCTCGAAACTGAAGAACAACTCGAGAGATTACAATCATTCAGATAATTATAATGTTATATCATCAAAAGGAGTGGGAGGAGAGGTGATTACTGATGAATCAAATTTTTGTTGTGTTTGTTCAGAAATAGCTCCAATATATTCTTGCATGGTTTGTGAAGCATTTGTTCATGATACTTGCGGTAAAATTAAACAAGAAAATAATCTGACTAAAGTGACTTGTAGACTTTGCCTGCAATCTCAAGATATTTACGACAGACCGAGGACTGCGCATGATGCTCAAGCAGAAAACTTCTTCAAGTAAATAATATGAGTTGAAATCAGTTGAAAGAGGTGACCATGTTTTGGTGCCACTTCCAGACGTAGATCGGGGACGCATAGATCCGAAGAATATGGTCGCTGCGGTCATGGAAGTTTCCTATGAAGA
This sequence comes from Eubasilissa regina, assembly GCA_022840565.1. Classification (NCBI taxonomy): domain Eukaryota; kingdom Metazoa; phylum Arthropoda; class Insecta; order Trichoptera; family Phryganeidae; genus Eubasilissa; species Eubasilissa regina. Next base: position 1,699,079 of record JAINEB010000021.1, on the reverse strand, counting down.
GTTTTGTAAATTAGAACCAGCGTTCGCTGAACCAACATTTTACAAGTCAATTTTGTGAGAACTATGAAAAATTAATTAACCTTAAATACTTTCAATCCGATGATGAGATTTTTTCGAGTACCTCTCGAGGGTGAGACCATAAGAAGTGCCACCAAAGCAAAGTGTACCACCAAGAAGTGTTTGTGTAAGGCTTTTAGAGAGTTTTGTAATTCTAAGTGCCACAGAAGGCTACTGTGCTGTAATAAGTGAATCATTGTGTTTTTGATATTTTTTATTTCATTAACGGTCACACCTTACTATTAATTATATATATATATATATATGTGTTTTCCTTAATAATATATATATATGTTTAAATTTTCCAAAATTTCTATACTCTTGTCACTTTGCTCAAATCATGGGTTTAATTCATCTAAAAGATCTGTATGCAAAATTATGGACAACTTGAGTAATATTTAACTGTTGCACACCATCAATTTTAGAATTTTAAGAAGCTGGCAAAAATAAAAGTTTGATTAGATAGTAAAAGTTAATATTTTCAAGGGACGGACCTGAGTGATTTTGTTACTAGCCATACAAAGACATTTTTAAAATTGTTTGGGATCCATGATATGAAGGATCCATGATATGCTGCGAAACGCTAAAAGTCCATCAACACTCTTAAAATGGTGAATGATAGTTTTCTGGGCTAATGTTCGTTTCGGATCCCATTGCAGGGCCAATACCAGGGCGGGTGTGATGTATGACTGTTAGTGTTGTGGTTAAGTGCTGACTTGCAGTACCTTGTTGAAAGTAGGGTCTGTCGTTTATTAGTCAAATTATTATATTATAATAGAATAGTGTTATCATTTTTTAACATGTGTAATTGTTTCGAGTGACAACATTGCAATTCCTAGCAATATTTTACATTGGCAACATTATTACCGGCTGTAGAGCGTGTGAGTGTCATTATTGTTATCCTACGTAACCTCAAAGTTTCAACTTGAATCACATTTCTTTTCTGTTATTCAACTATAACGTATGTAAAAATACAATGTGCATACAATTTATTTAATTAATTTGCTGTATAATTAATTTACAGAATTTTATAAGTCCACCCACAATGGATATAGATAGAATGAGACAAACATTCTATGACACATTGTCCAAGAAAGTTCAAAAGGAGAATAGTGCTCAAATGAGTACAGCAAAATATAACCTGTTAAAGGAAGAAGTAAATGCGGCAAAAGGTAGAAGTAAGAAACTCAACAGAGATTATTGGCTTCTACGCCACTATGATGTAATTAAAGTTGGCGGAAAAGAGCACCTTATTGCTCCAGTGGTAAACCGACAAATATTATATTACATACCTTTTGAGCAGGTATTTAACGTGTTATATAATACTCACGAGTCGATTGGCCACGGAGGACGCGATAGGATGAGAAAAGAGCTGCATCAACGTTATAAAAATATTACACTTCGTGAAATTCAAGTATTTTTAAATTTTTGTGAAATTTGCTTGCAGAAGAGAAAAACAGAAAGAAAAGAGATTGTAGTAAAACCAGTGGTATTTTCAGAGTTTAATAGTCGATGCCAAGTCGATTTAATTGATTATCAATCGCAACCTGATGGCGACTACAAATACATAATGGTATATCAAGATTATTTAACAAAATTTATTATATTAAAACCTCTAAAAAGCAAAATGGCTGCAGAGGTTGCAGATAATATTCTCGACATTTTTTTATTATTTGGTGCACCGTCTGTTTTACAATCGGAGAACGGTCGCGAATTCTGCAATAACATTATAGAAAATTTGAAAATATTGTGGCCGGAATTAAAAATAGTGCACGGAAAACTTAGACATAGCCAGTCTCAAGGAAGTGTCGAAAGAGCGAATCAGGATGTGGAAAACATATTAACCGCATGGATGATAAACAATAAATGCACCAATTGGAGCAAGGGTCTTCGCTTCGTCCAATTTATGAAAAATGGGGCATCACATGCTGGGATCAAACAATCACCCTATGAGGCCTTGTTTGGACAACCAGCAAAAGTAGGCATTACAACATCAAAGCTCCATTGTGATATCGTTGAAGACATTTATACAGAAGAAAACCTTGAGACAATATTAAACAGCGAAGAAATAACAGATAATGTACTTATTGAAGCTAATGTTGTACTGAATGCTGATATTGATACTGAAAAAATATTAATTGAAGAAGTTAACATATCAGATTTTCATATAAAGATAAATAAATGTACAAATTGTGAGATAGAATTACAATCACATGAAGAAAATATATGCACTCTCTGCACTCAAAACATATACATTAAAAGAGCAAGAGAGGAAGCCAAAGAAAATTTAGAAAATCAAGCAAAATGCAAGAAGTTAAATTCAGATGCCAGTCATCTTGCAGCCGAGATAGGAATGACAGTAATGGTCAAAGTTCCAGAGGTAGACAGGGGAAGAGGAGATAACCGGTCCATTATAGCAACTGTATTAAAAAAAACAGAGGATGACTTTTATCAATTAGGCACTAGAAGCGGGGTTATAAAAGGTCTGTATTGCAGATCCCAATTTAGTGTATGTCCTGAAAATATAATAGGGGCAGAGATTGTTCCCGAAGAAAAGTTTTCAATCCGCACAATTGCAAATAAGCAACTACTTGGAACAGGACACGGCTTCTCCAAGTGTTGTTGTAAAAACAAATGTATTAACGATAGGTGTTCGTGTAAAAAGAAAAAAGTTTCATGTAATTCTAAGTGCCATTCAAGTACGCCATGCTGCAATGAATAATTTGTTTATGTTTAGAATTTTTGTATGTTTAATGTTTACACTCGCAAGAGAAAAATTGATTTTATTTTGTCAGGTTAACTAAATCTAATATTAAATCTAAAATCCAATCTTCCATCTGTGATTTAGACTGAATTAGATCTTAAAAAAATAATTGTAATTAGTCAGCGTTTATTCAGATTTGATTATTTTAAGCGCGGAAAATAAAGGCTCCGAAATCACTTATGTAACATTATTCATTAAAGGAAATTATAAAATGAAGTTGGAGTTTGTCGATTTTTTCAACTCTGATTCGCTTTGATCATTCGGTTTGTTAATGTGTTAACTCGTTCGCATTTGGTTAGTTGCTAGTTAGTAGCTGACAGATCTTGTTTGTTCATGATGCGACCAGCTCGTGTCGGCGAGTTCATACACCCACTAGTTAAATCATACATTATCTAATGAAAGTATATATGAAATGCATCAATGTAAGCTGTAACTAAAATTCATAGTTAGTGCATACATTATCGAAATTTAACACTTTCACTGTAATGTATGTATATATAACGTATAAATACTGTTGTACATATATGAATTATCATTATAGATTTTAAATAAATTATGTTGTAATACAACCGTTGTTACAACCTTCCCTACTTCATCATTTAGTCGCGCTGTCGAAATTTGAGAAATTTTACGCGAATTACATATTCTTTCAAAATGAGGCTTGTTTAGATTTACATGAAATTAGTCAAAAGTACCTATATATATTTAGACTGATGCATAAATCGGTGTTCTAAATTTAAAATTATTATGTTTTGTGGTTTTGTTGAATATTATCGATTTAAAACACAATGTTGCCGTTTTGTGAACTGTTTGTTTCATAATTACATAGTATTTATGAAATTATTAGCTAATGTTTAAAAGACAACGGTATTAAATATAAGCGAAATAAATTGTGACTACGTACAAAATGATGTTTTTTTCTATTAAAATTAGTGTAAAATCGTCTAATTTATGGAATTTGAAATCTGTTTTGTGAATAAATACAATATTACTTCGTATTATAGCTAAAATATGCATGAAAACATATTTTTGGCATTTTTTAACAAAAATTACCAGAGTACGAAATTCTACACTAACATCTCGGCCGCTCAAATCGGCGATATGAAGCCAAAAAACACATAAATGGGATTGATATAAATATTATTTAGTAAGTAATTATTGTGTTGATATAAAACTTGATTTTAAATAGTAGCTTAAGCCTCAAAGCATATAAGTAAATACAATCATCTGTTTTCACTAACACAAAGTGTTTTAAAAACGTTGAAAATTGATCATATGTCATGTAAATTTTTTCAGATTTGTCTCCGTAATCTTGGCTTCAAGATTATAAGAAAATATATTTCGTATTTGCAAAAATTTTGCATATTAAGGCAATTTTGTGGCACGCGGAAAATGAATTTAATGCTCGCGTAATGCTTGTATTGTCTTAATTATGTGCAAATAACAATCAGTTTATTAGTTTTAGATTAATGTAAAGGTCCTATCTAAGTAAATGTTTAAAAAAGTTTAATCTACTGTATAACTTCTGATATATTAAATGAATAATAAAACTCACATTTTCGTAAAAAATGCGAAAATATGAATTATTATTGAAGGGAAGCCTTAAGAAGACCTGTCACGATTAAATAAACCAGTTATTGGAGGAGGACCCTATTAAATAACAATTGAAGAGCACGTTAGAATATAAGATTATGGCATTATATTCTCTGCCTACCCCTATGAAGAGATGGCACGATGTTGAGTCAGTTGGTTTAATTTCAATCAATAAATATGTATTCCTATAATTTATAATTGGTTCAATTATTCCCTTGACATTGTCCACACAGAGTTGGGCCAGTGATGCCCGGGTACTCCGTCATTATTGTCGTTAATGACCGGCTATTGATGATATTGTTCGATATTCGTCATTGCCCGTAAATATATTAGAAAGGTAAAAGGTATTAGATGAATATAACGAATTAGAAACGATTTTGGAAGATGGGATGGATGCAGTAGGTATTGGAAAACTAGAGGACAAGTGTAAAAGGGGATCGGATGTGAGGAACGTTCGACTTACCCGATAGGTTTATCGAGACGTTGGATCTTTAAACTCATTACGAGAATGTCAGAAGCGCTCAGTCCTGGTCATACAAGAACTGTGGGTTAGTCACGGGTTAACGAGAGATGGATCATAATATACAATACTAGTCTGAGAAACAATTTAGAATAGACACATAACACTAACGATACAACCCTGTCTGGTAGCATTGAGGCTATGCAGTCCATCTTCGTGATGGTTTGCGCTTAGGTTCTTGAATGTAAGTTTTTGTTTCCATTTTAGATAAGCACCAATGACGAGAACACGAGTCCTTATGTCGTCCCAAAAAAAGAGCCGACACCTCAAACACGAGAGAACCGGACAATAGAACATAATATTTCTTATGTTATCGAACAAGGGTTGGAGGATTATGATCCTATAATTCAATATGTTGAAGAGGGTTTCTTTTTGAACTATGATGTCCTTGTTTTGCCAAGGAAAAATTTGAATTTGATCGAGGATAAAACTCCGCCACCTGTAGACGGTAAGTCTGTCGCAAAAACGTTACTGAAGTCAAACTTCTTCCCAGTCACCTCTACACTCTGCCTCTTCTCGGGTGGTACTGCTGGCGTCTTACTGTCTAGTGTTCTAATCAAATTAGTAAATGCCGTTCTTTTGTTTAACTGAACAAGAAAAAAACAAAGGGAGGACAAATTTAAAGAGGTAAAACCTTGCGCCCACGACTCATCGAGTGGCAAATTTCTCCAGTTCGAAACTTGTAATGTATCCGCTAATTTCATTCACGGGTGGACCTAGTGATCTAGTTCCGGCAGGGGTTCCTTCGGAGAGTTCTAGGGCTCTCGTCATGTGGCCAGTCCATTTTAGTGTCCTCGATCTTGGAAGATGCTCCGAGTTGGTGCGAATAGTAAATATTGATCATAACTGGCCCAAAAAGAATCTTTTCTTCTTTTTCGCCAAAGTTCCAGGAATCACATTCGTTCTCCGATTTCGTCCGCGTTTTCAGAAGTAACACGTATGCAATCAGAGGCGTGCACTGCATACAAGCAAAAAAGCTGTGCATGACTAAAAATTCTGGGAAGTAAATATTAATGAAATAATCTTTATATTATGAACAAACCCTATAAAATTCTAGCAGTTGTTACCTGGATTAGCGTAAACTTGTCTATGACGTAACCCACGACTTTTGTCTAACTGTGGGATATTTGCCACTTCTAATAACTTTATGTGCATTCTTGTCGGCAAATTACTAGCATTTAGGTCTTGAATGAACCTAACTTGTTTCTTCATTCCTTATAATAATTGTAGTGAATTAAATATTTTTTTATTAAATCTATATCGGCATCATGACGTCTACGGATTTTCTCAAATTTTCAAACAAAGTCTGCTGTTTTCGAAAGGGACTAATTCTTACTAAAAACTCTGTAAAATAACATTTCTATGTATTTGTTTTACTTGACAGACTAAACATTTTGTGTTAGTGTATTTCAACCTACGATTCCATATTTCGGTGTGTGCGTAGATAAAATTTATAGGTTATAATTTATCATCATACAAGCAAGCGAATTCGCTTTTTTCAGTATATTATTATGTTAGATTATTACCAATATTAAATTAAATGTCAAAATACAATTTTTTCTCTTATGAGTTTCGGCTTTGCTAATTTGTAAAGCTAGTTATTTAAATAAATGTTTTGAACACTTTTAATGAAACATTTTAAATCTGTTGTTCGAAGGAAAAATTGCAGAAAATATTTTAAGCGAAATCTAAATCAGAGTACGGTACCGAGTAATACAAGAATTTGCCTGTTTTAATGTAATAAATTTACAATTATATTCTAAATTGAAATTGATAGAATTGTTCTCAAAATTAAACAAAAAATTAACTTTTCTTTTTATACCTAGAACTATTGTATACGTAATTAGTTAGCATCGTTGGTAACAGCATAATGTAAGTTTGTACCTATTGCACGCCACTGTGTGCGATACATTTGACTGGAGTAGGCGATTGGCCCATTGCCCAACCCCCTTGGGAGGACCAGGCATATAAAGGTGTCCGGCGGAAAAATTTCGGAATTGCTCGTAAACCATCAAAGTGAGGTAAGTAAGAGGGGTATTATTCGACGTGCGTGATTAGCTGGTTTGCAGTCATAATGAGTCATTGGTCGGGAGCGCACCGCGCGTTCGCGTAATATTTAAAGTGCGGTGATTCATGGGTTTGTGCACGCCGCGCTTTTTGTACTCGCTTTAATATTTGATGAGTAAGTGATGGGCCGAGCACGCATCTTATCTGGTGTTGTGTTCAAAAGTTCAGACAAGAAGGGACAATGGTTAACCAAACTTCTCCAGGACCATCAACCGTCAACATGTGGCTCAAGTTCGTGTTACGTGAAATTATGTGCAATCCGCGTAAATCGATAAGGAAGATTGCAACCTTTACTGGAATAAAAAATCAACAGTGCACGTTATTTTGAAAAAGAAACGAACAGTTTCATCCATTCAAACTGCAAATCGTGCAGTTTCTCAACGAAAATGACTATTATTTAGGCATTATCGAGAACGTTTTGGAACAGCACGAACGCTTGAAAATATATTGTTTGCTGACGAAGCACATTTTCATACCGATAGTTATGTTAATAAACAACATGAGATACTGGTGGCCCTAATCTAAGAGAACGCCATCAAAAACGTTTGCATTGTCCGAAACGACAGTGTGGTGTGCAATTTCTGCCCGAGGGATAATTGGCCCTTATTTTTTTAACCAGCGAGAGACATTCACTGCTGACGTGTATTGCCGAATGATCGACGAGTTTTTGGTACTGCAACTGCAGCTGTTTCCCGGGTTCAACAACGGAACACGCTTTCAGCAAGACGGGGTCGCTCCACACACAGCTAGAGTTTCAATGGAAAAGTTGAGGGGAATTTTCCCCAATAAATTAATCAGCCAGTACGGAGACGTGCCCTGACCACCCCGGTCACCGGACCTTACACCGAGCGACTTTTTTTTCTGGGGATACCTTAAGTCGAGAGTTTACAGCGACGATCCTCGAACAATTCAGGCCCTATAAGAAAATATCCGCCGTGAAGTTGCTGCCATTGAACCAACGCTTTGCTCTCGCGTGTTCGCAAATTTAAGAGTCCTATTGCAAGTGTCTTGAGAGAAATGGACGGCATTTAGACGATGTTGTTTATATTTATTAAACATAAAAGCCGCACCATTAAGCTCCATTTTGTATAAATAAAATATGAGAATAACATTGTAGTTTTTTTATTTTTATTTAATATTAAGCTTGAAAATTTTCCGCTGGATACCTTTATTTCGGGTCGCCCATCCCTTAGTCACCTGAGGACATCGTTTCCTATACTCTCTTCTCCCGTTGACTTGTCTACTTGAGATTGTTCGCCTCCAGCAAGAAAAATATAATTGAAACGAAAGAAAGCGATGAAGACATCTGCTGCTGCAATTCGGCCTTACGATTAGCTAACATTAAATAATTCAGCCTGTCACGCCTGTTCTTTTTAGTTTTCTTTCTTCTGTTTTATAAAATATTATGTACATGGAGCTCAAGGAACGCAATAGTCGCTCGCTACATCATTAGCTTTATTATCCATGTAGATAAATAAAGACTTTTCAAAGTAGAATAATTGTCTACATTCTTCACAAAAAGAAGTCTTCTCTGCGAATTAAGGATGCTACCCTTTAAAAATTATATGATCTCTTGCATACATTACAGAAATACAGTTTCTCTCCTTTTACCAGAACTTGAATCCTTTCCTTTGAATAACTTTTCACATTAGTTACGGCTTCTGACCAAATGGGAATTATCCTTTTTAAAGTTCTGATATATTTCAACAATTTTCCACAGTCATCACAAGTACGTGGTGCCATTCCCGTATAGATTTGATCGTGTTTTATTCAATATCTGCCGTCGAAATTGATTTGATATCCTATTACTCCTGTACAGCAGACCTCTTTTGAGCTATTATTATTAATATATTTACTCTTAATTTATACGGAGCGTGGTTCTAGCTTCCTAAGATTTTGTATCAGCGAAGTGGGGGATGACCTGCGTTTAACGTTATGTTTCCCCTTAAGAAATTCATGTATGTATTTTAATGTAGGTTTTTAAATATTATGTACGTACATTATTTTTCTCGGACATAAATATGTGAGGTTTGTATTAGCGCAATCATTTAACATTTCAACACACGTTAAAAGTGTTATATATTTAGAAAGTAATTTTAATACTAAAGAAGTTACACATCACTAAAACACTGCAATGATTTACGGTAATTGTTTATAATTTTGTATGTGAGTAGACAACTATAGTCGGTTGCAGATAAGCGCAAAGACATGAAGTGCACCCAAGTCCGACTGGTGTATAAGGTCCCGCAGAGGGTTCAGCAGTGGCAGTTCCTCCTGGAACTCCTGACGGACTCCTCTAACAGCAACTGCATCGCCTGGGAAGGGGGCGTGGGAGAATTTAGGTTGACGGACCCCAAAGAGGTGGCGCGACGCTGGGGTGTGAGGAAATCTAAGCCCAAAATGGACTACGAAAAACTCAGCAGGGCACTCGGGTAAGGTAGTAGAATGAATACATGAGAAGCTTTCGACTTGAACAAGTCATGACAGTTCATCCAATTATTACCCAAAGTTTTCAGGCCCTTGTCTGGAAATAACCGAAGCATCACTCCTTACCTTGTGTAGATTACAACAGAAACGATCTTATTGATGTGTATGATTCAAAAAGGTTTTTAACAGTAATTTAATTTTTTGTCCACCTTATTTGAGGGAGTTTCACTTGCCTTCCGCCGGTAGCACAATTAAATAGTTGAACATAGATGTGAAAGACATAACCTGGAAGAGAGGAATGCTGTATGACAAACCGAAGGACCAGAGTCTTAAGGGTTCGGATGTGACGAACGCTTGACTTACCCGATATTTATATCATCGAGCTGTTGCGTCTGATTCCACCGGATCTCTGCACTCACTATGAAAATGTCAGGAGCTCTTCGCACTGGTTACACTCTTTATAATAACAAAATACATGAAGTAAACAAGGGAATATACAGGATATCTGGTTATTTGGGTTCAACTATACTCGAACCAATATGAGCTCTCTGTGGGCTCTCCAAATAGCAAAGGGAGGCTAGGAAGGGGAACAGTAATTCTAGGTAACATTATTTCATTAACACAGTATTCACTTATTGTTATGAAAGACGAGCAAAAGTATTTCATGACTTGTATTTTACGTCACCACTGTCAGAGTTATTGTGGTTTAATATGTATATATACCTGTAGATATATTGTGCTTAATATATTTGTGTACAGATGTCTCTCCGTACATACGTATACATTTAAAAAAAATGTTTCACAGGTATTATTACTCCAAGAAAATGATAAGTAAGGTTCGCGGGAAGCAGTACGCCTACAAGTTCGACGTATTCGGCTGATGCTGGCTCGCTACCACGTATCTACGTAGTTTCGACTGGTTTAACCTAAATATATTTTTTACTGGTGATGCTACCACGCGTTAGAAGAGCAGACAGAACAGTAACGAGCATCTTTGCTCTTCGTTGGTTACAGTTGCGTGTTAATATATTCTTTTAAATTCATGATTTGAAGTTTGTTTATTTTCTGTTGGCGTAGTAACCAAATACTTCTCAACTTTGCTCTGAGAGTGACCATGACGAAACATCGGTTTAACCTCTTAATATTATCTTTTAGTATTTGGAAAGATTATGGATCATCAAGATATGGTACATCAAGATTTTGTAAATACCACAAAACAGGGTTAGCACAAAGCATACCTGATTATAATTATATAAAACCAAGATATCAAAACAAATTAAAAATATTTTATGAACACGTTTACAGTGTTATAAACATACCAATATGTTATTATAATAGTTTTACATTTATACATGTATATACAATAATATATAATAGTTAAAGATACCTGTTTTCATTTATAAATCATTAAAAAAAAATAGAGTTCTTTGTTTTCATAAATTCATTATTCCTCAGCGTGAAATCAACGGTCATAGATCGAGTACACTAAGGATATAAATTCAACCCAAATTATAATAGAAAAGATATAAGTTTTTTTTACACTATTATTATCAAGTGTTTAGTTTTGAATGAGACCTCATGTGCTTATTTAAGTTGTATTTGGTCTTAACGTTCAGTCCGCAATGTTCACAAGTAAAAAAAACACCGCAACACCGTTTATGGTCAGTCAGGCCGGTTTTCCTCGCGAATGTTTTATCGCAGTCTGTACAGGCGAACGGTTTCTCACCAGTGTGGGAGACCATGTGTGAGTTGAGAGAACTTTTCTCCCGGAACAACTGTCCACACTCTCCGCAAGAGTACGGCTTCTCCCCAGTATGGATTCTCCTGTGCTTCTGTCTGGTCGAAACGTCGCTGAACATTTTGCCACAGATGTCACATATGTACGGTTTCTCTCCCGTGTGGACTCGTTCGTGGACGTTTAAAATACTTCTCGAATTGAAGGTCCTCTCGCACGCGAAACAAGAGTACGGCTTGTCTCCGGTGTGTATGCGCATGTGCCGTGTCAGAGTGCTCGATACTATGAATTTCTTCCCGCACACAGTACAACTAAAAGGTTTCTCACCAGTGTGTATTTTAGAATGTTTATTCAAACCGGTTGAAGTTGTGAGAATTTTATTGCATTCTTTACAAGCGTACATCTTTTGGTCTTTTTGAGAACGAGCTCTAGTTTGTGATGTTTCTGGTTCCACTCTGTCGCTTGCCGTTGCAGTCTTGGAGTTGATTTGTTTATTGTCATTCTTATAGCTAGGGAATTTTGTTTTGGCTGGGCGGTGTGGCGTGAATTTCTTTATTTGTTTTATTTCATGGTTTATGGATACATCTAGTTGCAACGCACTGGATACAGCTTCAGGTGTGCTTATAGAAGTTGCATGAATACCCTTCTCCACTTCTATAGGAGTCTGATTGTCAAACTGAAGAATTTTAGAACAAGGAGAATGATACTCATTATTTTTTACTGAAAAAATACAAAATATGCTTATTAGATATGTGAATATAAGCATTTTTTACATGTACGGCAAAGTTTCAAACTATGGCTGTAAAGCAAACTATAGTCTTTTTTCACGTTCCAAATAATAAAAAAAGCCTACAAACATTTTTACACTATCATTTATTAATTGCGTAATAGTATTAGGTTTAAAAAAGTGATGTATAAAAATAATAATAAAATAAATGTTAGATGGTTTAAATAATAACATATCTTCCCATTATTTTTTAAGTCACTATTTCTTTCTCAAATATTACAATTTTTTTTCCACACTGTAAGATCTTTTTTGTATCACTCGTCGACTTTTTGTCGTATCATACTAGAAGATCTTCGTGATGACTTTCAACTTTCAAATTGGTTCAAATGAGCAATATTTTCGTGAGGAACAAAAATTAGTGTTTTAATTGAATCCTACGAAAGTTTCTAATTATTTATATATGTATATTTATTGCATGTTTGATAAAACTTGTTGATGCAGGAACGCGGCAAGCTGCAAGACTCCGACTTGAACCGCTGACTACAATTTCCTCCATAAGGAGTAACTGAGATTATTATATTAACTTACCATCTGGCGAGTTTTCCCCTGAAACCAATCCGGATTCATGATTCAAACAATGACATTTTTCGTCAAAAATCAAATTCTTTGGCTCTTGGTCTAGAGTCATAATTGAAGATTTTGTTGATTCGTCGGTACATTTCAGGTCTTCATTATCAATCTAAAAAGTTGATAGACTTTTGTATAAATTGAGGTCATAAAAAATATTAATTCTTGAATAATTTATTGTTATTATTAATGGGTTATTTCTAGTGAAATAATATAGTTAGTTACCTCAGTTGCGGGAGGATAGACTCCTTCGCTCTGGGACATAGTCGAGAGAAGGTCTTCCGGCAGCTATGAATATAATTGTAAAGTAAAACAATTTTTATTGCATATTTAATATATTTTAATTCATCAGTAATGAAATTTAAATGTCAAACCGAATTACCGTCATATTGAAACAAAAAGTAGTAAACGTGGTCTGCCGCGCACTCAATCCTTTAATAGTGTGAGGCGATGTAGGATGGGGTGGTGCTTCTAAATATGATAAAATCTCAAAATGAAAGATATCAGAATTACTGATGAAATTTTTCGATGGTTGTATGTATGGGGAAAATTTTTCTGATCGAAAAGACCGACGATGTATGACCAAAGTCTATTAAACCGCCAATATATATATTTTTAAATTAATTATTAAGACATTATTTTGGGTAACAAAATTATTTTTTTTTGGTGCCGGAAAAGTAAGAATTGATTTTGAATATTTTTTTATGTGCTGATTCCAAAAATACTTGTTTTTTTTTGTATCAGCTCTAGTTTTTGAGATACAGGCTATTTGATAAAAGGCAAAAATAATGAAGTAATGATATATTTAGCGGTCAAAATTGAAATTTCATACCTAAATTAAAAATCGAATTAGTCAGTTTCAATTACTTGGTATTACTCATGACTGTAAAACCCGAAATTCCTATATCTGGGTAACCTCTACCACAAACTAATTAATAACTCGCTCATATTGCCTCTGCCTAACCCGATTCAGTTTACTATCATTTTGTGTAAAGTTTCGACGTTATTTAGTAATAAAACATTTATCTGGCCTATTTTGGCGTTTACTTGGGAGACCAGGATAAATCTTGGGCTCCACATTTCGTATATAAATCATGCATTGAACATTTGCGACAGTGGACAATTGAAAAGTGGAAGTGCCTAAAGTTTTGAGTACCAACGATTTGGAGTGAACCAAGAAACCAAGTATGAAGGACATCAGTGGGTGATTTGTGTCAATCTAAAAATGGTTAACTTTCTCCTTGGACAGCAAAGTGGATATACAAAATATCCTTGTTGTTGTTTATGTCTTTGGGACAGAAGAGCTATCACCTCTCAGAATTATCCAGTGAGGGGTTCATGATTAAAATGTACAATAGCATAACGGCTGTACGTATGTAATATCGTAAAAGCTACGACACTAGTGTCTTTCTCTTCAAAATAAATATATATGCAAAAACATACCTACACGTTTGTGCAATCATCGTTTTAATGAATAAATATCGCAGGGTGGGGTGCAGTGAACTTATGAGTTCAATAATATCTACGGTCAATATTGTATGTACTATTTTGATAACCTTGTAAACATATACAGATATTTAAACAGCACACGAATGTATAATTAAAGAATATCTAATTGTATAACTCACAACTTGTCGGCCGGAACGCCTGACTTTTGGATACTTAATTTTGACAGTTACTTTATGGCTACTCGAGTCATTCCATATCGTTCGGGTACCCTTGAGCGGTATTATTTTTCACTACAAGTGAGTTTCAAATTTGTGCATCTATTTTAAAAACAATCAAATTAGAAATGGTTCTTTGTATTATATGAATACTTCTGCATGAAATAACTGCCAAACTCTTTTACTCTTATAATTCGCGACAATCCAATTCCAACACACCAATCTTGAGCAATTTTAGATTTATTGAAACCGTTGGATATCTTCGACCGACGTCATTGTTTATTCTTTATGCGATAGATAGATTCTAAGCACGATGATATAGCCGTCTACTTTCATACTTATGCCTAGACTTTTTATTAATATATTAAGTAATTTGAATTAACACATGAATTAAATGGTTAAATATTTATCGACTAACAATTGTATAATATTAGGCGCATTTGATTTGCAGATATGAAGTAAGCAGCATGTTGAATTATTTTTAGGTTGGAGCTATTGATATAAGTCGGGGTTCTTTAGGAGTTATAATTCAATTAATCGATGATTAATCGAACATGTGTCATGATAGGTCGGTCCGAATCAAAATCGACTCGCGACACGAATTACTGTTCAGGCATATTACTATCCATTAATATTGATTTTGATAGAGTACGTTGTTTTGTTTCAGTAATATAAAATAAAGTACTCACGTTTATATCGTAAGGAAAGTGCATAAGACTGACCCAGACATGGCCCAGATCCTTGAAACAGCTCCCATGTGCGCGAGTGCGGAAGCTGTGCATGCTTGGTGACGGAACTGAGATGATCGGGGACGTCGAGACGTGGCAACCAACACCGCTATGTGAACATGTGGCTGCGAGTAGTGGTGCTAGATGTGCGTCCGAGACCTGGGTAGAAGGAGGCTCACTACTAGTGACCAGTGAACCAAAGGAACCAACAGGACTAGTAAAAAGACAATAAGGCTGCGACGGTGTAGTTTGTAGATTTAGTGTAACTTAGTTTTAATTCTACGCTGCATAATGTAGATAAGTCTAGTGTTAAAATTTCATAGATAAATTCTAATTATAAGTCGTTGTCCATGATTACCCATGCGTGTTTTAATGAATATAGTAAACCACTTCCCACGGGCTTCTTAACATCATGTGGTGAAACGATCTTGTACGTATGACACCTATTCAGGTCCACAATGGACGCGGGCTCGTCAAAGCAAACTATAAAGTAAAGTATAAATAAGGATTTAAAATAATATATCTGCCGTAAGGATACACTATTGCTGTGAAGAATATTTTTAAAAAACAAGACCCGGTTTTAAAGTACGGTCTCCATTGAGCCTTTTTATGTATTTATGAACTTAAATTATTGTTTCTTAGAAATGTGAGCGTCGTCTATATCTTATCTATGGTCCATAGATAAGTGATGAATGCCGTCTTTCGGTGGCGTCTCTGTTCATGTCTGAAATACAGGTCGATTTTTTGGTTATGGCACTTCAAGAATGCCGAGTACAGCTGCTTGTCAATGTGTGGGTGAGCATTATCTAAGTGAGAATGAGACAAGGTTATATGACCGCTTCTTGCTAGACAGTAATGCATCAACGCACTCGACATATCTCTTATCTATGCACTCGACGTTTGACGTAGTGTACTTGACAAGTTGACGTATGGTATTGGTTGTATGCACTGTATGTGTACTTGACAAATTGACGTATGGTATTGGTTGTATGCACTGCGTGCAGTGTGTTGTTTTATGTCGTACTTCAGTTGGATTTGTTTCATTTGGGTAACGTTTTAGTATTGTAATTGATAAAAATGAGTGAAATTGGGACTATACTTAAAAAAAGACCTATTCATAGCCAAGCTCGTGAAATTGTTTTACGTGTATATGAGTTTATGAAAAAAGAAGCAGAAGAATACGGCCATGTGTTACTTCATCTGAATAACGTACAGGAACGTGTTTCTAAAGCTACCAGTGTGTCTCTTCGTACAGTTAAACGTATTTTACAAGAAGCGAAGACGTTAAAAGAAACACCAGGACCAAGTACATTCTCATCTCCAAGAAAAAACGAAACAAGAAAAGAGCCGAAATCTAACATAGACGACTTTTGTAAAGCTGCCATTCGTCGTATTATACATGACTACCACGTAACTGATAGAGAAATGCCGACTCTGAGAAATTTGCACCAGAAAATTATTGAACGTGACATAGGTTTTAATGGATCAGTTAGCACATTACGGAAGGTCATTCGTAAATTAGGATTTCGGTGGGTGCAGTTTGAAAATAATCGCAAAATATTGATGGAAAATGGTGAGATTTTTTTTGTGTTTTTCTAACCTTGAAGTATAAATGTGATGCTGATATATTTTGAAGTTAATACTATGCATACACATTTATTTTGCTGTCATAAAATAAAACTTAATTTTAAATTAGTGATTAAATTACCCACTAAAACAAATTATTATTAAACTTATTAGGAAATCATTAAAATATTGAAAATTTGTATTTTTTATGTAGTCCTGCCGATGTAATTTTTAATTTGTATGTTTGTATGAGCGATGTCGCCATCATTCTCAGATTGTAATGATGTTTTAACAAAAAGATCCGTTTTCTTCTGAGGATGAACCCAATACTATTATATTTATGGGAAATTTTGATTTGATGCAACAAAAAGCCAATAATTATAAAAACTCCAGGTAAAAAGTATAAAATATTGTTTAGTTTTAAAAAACACTTCTTTCAATAAAATAAACCTTTTACTTTAGCCTTTTGGTCATAAATTTTAGAGATATTTGAAGATGTCATTTGTTTGATGTAGTTCTGTTGTTATATAGGCCTGAATTCCTTATCCATCATCGTTTCAATTTCTAGAGTTTGAAAAGACAATAAAGGTGGTAATGGTTTATTTCAGGTTCTCTATTGGTGCCTCCGATGAACATGAACCAGTCATCGATGAGCGTGAATCAAATCCCGATCAACATGAACCAGATTTCGATCAACATGAATCAGACCATGATGAACATGAGTCAGACATCTATCAACATGACCCAGACTCCGTTCAACGTGAAAGCAGTCAAACGCAGAAGGGGCTGGCCACCACTGGAACCCAAGATGCCCCTTGACAGGTAATGAGGATCTCTAATATTATATATACGTTAGCTAAATTTTGAATACTCAATAATTAAAATGTGTTATTGAAAATTGATCTTGAGCTGTAAAATTTTAAAATTTTGTTTTCAGCGAGGTTCTCACCCTCAACCACTCGACTCCTAAGAGAATGAAGATTCACACTTTGACTCACAACATCGTTAAGCCACCTCAGGAAGAACCGTAAGTATACTTATAAAATTAAAATGTTATAACGTAAATTATATTGTATTATTATAGTGTAACATAACCAAAAATGAAAACAAACTCAAAACATATCATTTACAATTATCATCCGGTCAATCTCCAAACGTTGCAAAGTTTTCTGAGATGATGAACAAGGGCCCGGTCATCAAAATCCGAAAATCGATTCTTTCCTGACATGTCATCTAAGCTGGTATCACCAGCTTTGAAGCAAAACAAACCACTCTCGGCATGCTCTTTCGCTAATCATTCCTTTGCCGAAAAGATTGTTGACTCAGCAGCTTTCCACTTTTCTGCTACAGTATAATGGGGCGTATATGTGTATGGTTTTTGATACACATTTTAATTTCCTAACCCTGTTAAAGAATTATATTACGACAATTAAATATCAGATTCAAAAATCAAAATGTTGCGAAAAAAACGGTACATAAATATTTATCAACCTAGTAATAATAAGTAATCTGAAAAAATTATCAAGCAAAGTCAATAGTGCATTAATTTTGAGCATAGCTTTGTCACATCTCTGTGCTATTTTATATTGTCGTTTGATTTTGACAATGAGTTGAGGTTTGAATTCCATTTTGAATGTTAATATATGTGTGAAGTCACAAATTGCAAGCAGTCAGTTTATGACATGACATGACATGGGAAGGACATGTTCAGATGCTTGAAACATTGTTTAAAGAGTACTCGGAGATGTATCATTTTGATGATCGTTTGAAATCAAATCGGCCACGATGGCTGTCGGTAATATCTATATATTTCATTAATTTTTCAGACTTCTGAAGGAAGTGCCGATCGAATGGTCCGGCTCACCGACTGGAAACAAAAATGATGTAAGCGATCTGTACAAATTGTTGCCTTAGGATTTAAGTGGATATTTCATCCATATACATGATCTTTCTTACTAGTGTCTAGCTATTATTTTGCACCGACCTATTCAAGATAAAAACGTTGATATCTTAAAAACAGATCTATAAACATTTTTACTTCCAATCTTGATGTTATCAAACTTTTTTGTTACATGTCTCTTTAAATAATAGTAATACTGAATGTGCCAGAATTCTGAAGAGCTGTCGTCGGAGTATTCTGAGGCTTCGCTAGATGGCCGGGACATCTCCCAGTTTCTGGACACCACCATGGAGGTGGAGGGGGTGGCGCGCGCAGGTAAGGCCGCACTTGTTCACACTTGTGTAATATTCAATTAATGTGACAGCCGTTTGGGTTTTGAGGATATTTATTGCATACCTTGTACACCTAAAAATATTCTTAAATTTTACTGAACAATTATATTTACTGAACAATTATAGAAAAATATAGTATAATAATTGTTAATTTTTTGTAAAACATTTAGATGCCATTAGTAATTGAAATAATGTCACCTATAATTATAGTTACAACCTCCTCCCCCCCCATCCTCACGTCTCTCACGCTCGGTTTTCGCCTGTTGTTTTTCAAGTGTGCTTGAATGTGAAATAAACATATTTCGTGGTTGACGTGTCTTACTATTCTAACCTGACTCTCGCATTGTCTCGTGAAGAACATGTGTCTTCTCTAACCAGGTCTGAACTCCTGACATTCTTCATAGTGAGTCCAAAGTTCTAATTAGGATCTAACACATCATTTCGACAAGGCTATCACGGGTAAGTTGAGCGTTCTTCGCATTCCGATCCCCTCTGACTCTGGTCCTCCAAATTTTCCATATCACATCCTCCTGCTTTCCATATCACATCCTAGAATTTCTTTCTGTTTCCTTCCTCTATCCTAATACACATCTTATAATAATTGTTGTAATGTTGAGTGTGTGATAAAAACGTATCTTCTTATCAGCCAGACGTAAACATAATTATCTGATACAGTAATTTCATAAAATTGTTTAGTAATTTATATGTTATTTACAAGTTACATTAGATCACAGTTGGGCGCATGAACCATTAGTAAGAAGCATCTATGCCTTACGTCTTGTGGGCAGGTTTTAGTGTGAAATCAGTTACTTTAATTACGCAATTCTTTAGATGATGGAGATTGCGTCCTGCAAGGAGCTGGAAATGAAACGGGTGGCTGAAATGTTGGGTGTGTTATATGGAACCCTCTACGGATGCTACGAAGACTGCTTCGACTGCACCGATCAGCCGTACAGGTTAGAAATCATGACTCACTCAAAATCTTATTATTCAGGAGAAATTAATTTTTTGATTAATATTTTGACACATAAAAAGCTGAAATAATAAACAGTCGTCATGTTATCAAAATAAGGATGTTTATAATGGCAGTGCGCGCAAAAATAGCAAGGGTAAACTGACTATGCGTTTTAAAAAATTTCTTTCTAATTTGACTTCAAAAAAATTGTTCTCATTTTTCGTAATTCAGATTTTTTTTTTTTAAATTTATGTCCCGTGAGTTACAAATTTACAGAGTTTTAGTGTATATTTTTTTTTAAACAAAATTGTTTTGTACTTGGCCCAGTATGGTAATGCGCTCATTAATTTAGAAGTAAATCATTATTCCAAATTGAATCTGTCATACTGTTGCATAATTGGCTAGGTATGTGCAGCTACACATTGTACTTTTTCAGTTCTCATTGCAACTGGAGACTATTTTAACTTTAAGATATAAAATGTATCATCTCCATTAATTACACCTTATATTATTTATTGAATAATTTAATCATTATGATTAAAGAAATGCTATTTGTTTTAAATCTTAATGTGTTCTCCGTTCATGTAAAATCAAATAATTTTACATTTGGCACATTTATATCTCATTACAGAGTCCAAACTTTTGGACCGAACAGGGCTGTTCCGAGATTCTCTCCAAGCTGCAGCGGAAAGATATATATCTCTTCAAAGCGGCAGAGATGTTTAACATCACTCCGCAGACGCTTTCCAGCTACTTAAACACCATCGATCCCATAGCAGCCATCGAGGAAGAACGACGGGGAAGATGGAAAGCGCTAAGACTCGTCAAACTATCAGGGCTGCTCAGAAGAAGAAGACCTGCCTGATGCTGAGAGCAATGATGGCTCCATTAATTCTGATGATGAAAAACAAATCAAGGCAAACACGATCGAGAAGCAGAAGAGCAGCATGTCCAAAACGCCAATTATCTGAGTGGTTAATCTGAAGTTCTTCAAGGGTGACACGGTCGAAGGAGCCAAATCCGGCGAATCAGTCAGCGTGACAACTGCTGAAAAACCACCTGGACCGCCACAAAGAGAAAGGTGCGCTTTCAAGAGGTTGCTGACGTCATCAATCCTAAAAACAGTGATGACGGAAGCAATGGTAACTCCTCAGATTCGCGATTGTACCAGTTTTGGTACAGATTTGTAAATGAACCGAATTGAAGATACTGCCATTGAAAGCAGGTGTCATGCAGAGCGGTAGTAGACATTTTGATATATATATCTTTATTATATAGTAAAACCTTGTTAAAATAGACCCTGCTATATTGAAAAAAATTCCAAAATTGATTCCCTACAATTAATATTTCATATAAAAATTAGTTTATGTAATGAAATTTTGTAAATATCTAAACAAAATAATTTTTGTCCCGTAAGTAAAAATACCAATTCATTTAGGGAAAAATATATAATGAAATAATAAATTGTTACAATGAAAATATTATTTCAAACAGCATCGCAATGCTGTCGGTCGGTCATTGTTCAAGCCAAAATCACCCGAAGAGCACACCTGGCCGCAGGTGAAAAAATAATTTTAAATATTTTATAGTTTTGACATGTGCGGATTAATAATTTTAGTGAAAACCGGACGAAAATCCTGCCAATATCGACCAAGTTACAAAGTATTCAAAATAATTGTATTTTTTACGTCGCGCGCTCGCGCCAGTCCCAAATTCACGCGCGAACGTAATTTTAGCAAATATGCGCATAAATATTAGCCATCCTTTTTATTTGCTAATCACGTAGATATGATAAAATAATTGATATGTAAGAAGACCGGAACAAAATACATCGCATAACTTTCAAAATAGAGCAGTTTAAGATACGATTACTATTTTTTATCAGTTTTGGACGTAATAATATTTTCACGGGCCGCATTCCACTCCAGTGAATGGACCAATAGGAAGCCACGTTTAACACCACATGAATAAAGGCACTCGCCGATGAGATAGTTTCTTTTACAAATAAAGGATTAAATAATTAATTAAAAATAAGCTAAGTCGGGTGTAATAAAATGGCCTGTCAAAATATCTAGGAAATGACTTACTGGTGTAAAATAAAATAAGTTATGTATGGAATCATGTCCAGTTATGTAATAATTTGAAATATTTTGCCATAAAAACCATGTCTAGAGTATAAAATAGATTTACAAGGATCTTTTATATGTTTATTTTGAATCGCACGATTTATGTGGCGCTATCAGAAGATCACAGGAAACCAGCACTTGCAGGAGATCTTTTCAGTTACCACAAATATTTATCTATTATAATTACAAATTTGATTAATAAAATAAATATAAAAATGAGGCGTCTGGAGGGCCACGCCCCCCGCAAATTATCGTGGCGTATATATAGAGGCGCGTTCAGCTCAGCGGGCGGATTTTTTAGAAATAGCAAGATTCTTCAAAATACGCCTCTACCTTCGCCGTCTTCTTCTTCTTCTATTCTTCTATTCTTCTACCGAGATAAACAAGTGCTGAGTTCCCGGGCTTCTGTTACTTATAGATGTACCTGTAAAACAAAATAAAAATTGACCAGTCCAGGTCGCTACCAGCTTTCGAGAGTTCTTCTTCTTCTTCCTTACAACAACTGCTGTTCGCCGAGTTCCCGTACCGCAGGAAGAAATAATAAACAGTCATGTTTATAAATTGTTTTTCTGCTTTGACTGCTGCGCCCTTGCATTATGCAGATGATACGGTACTTCTGTCGAGTAACATTGAAGTTTTACAACTTTTGCTGAACCAAGTAGTGAACGCATGCGGCACTTTTGGGTTAAAACTGGATACAACTAAAACAAAATATATGCTCATTAGCAAACATAATGCAGATGATAATGAAAGTCTTTATATTGTTGGATATAAATTGGAAAAGGTACAAAGTTTTATGTCCTAGGTTCCAATATAAATGAAAGATGGGATCCTTCTGTTGAAATCAAATGTCGCATTGACCAAGCTTGTGCAACCTTTATCTGCATAAAAACGATATTTACAGTCATGATCTCAAACGTAAATTACGAATGTGAATGGTAAGTTCGATTTTATTTAATGGAATGGAAACGTGGACTCTTACCGAAGAAATGGTAAAGCGACTTGAAGCATCTGAGATGTGAATCTACAGAAGAATGCTCAAAATAAGTTGGATGGACAGAGTTACAAATAAAGATGTCACGGTTTGGATGAATTAAGAAAAATAAGTATTTAAAACAATAAAAATCCGAAAACTTTAATATCTCGGATATGTAATGCGATATCCGGAGAAGTACAAGATCTTGCACCTCATAATGCAGGGAAAGATTGCTGGAAGTCGGGCCCCTGGAAGAAGGAGAACATCGTGGTTGTGGAACCTGAAGCAATGGTTTGGCTAGTCTATTGTAAAGCTTTTCCGAACCGCAGTAAATAAAGTCGTGATAGCCAACGTTCGTTGGACAGATCGGGCACGAGAAGAATCGCACACCTTCCCTTACACGTGCATGCGCATACTCCGGACAGGGGGTTTGTGAGTGATGGATCTTACTCCTTTTTTTTCTCTTCTTCTTTTTTCAGTAATCCTTTTCCCCTCTTCTGTTGGCAAGTTTCCCGTGCGCAATGTACTTTCGGACGCCATTGTCTTCTGTCCTGTGCCGCGGTTTCTCAGTGTTCAGGGTCTATACTGTATCTATTCGTATTCATCTTCTGAGTGTCTTTGAATCTTTTCCTCGGTTCACCCTGTCTTCTTTTGCCGTGAGATAGTTGCGCAAACATAACTTGTTTAAGAAGCCGCCTGCCGTCCACCGTAGTTGATGAGATGGTAGTTTCGATACTAAAGATGTATTTCCATTTTATATCTAAGATCTTCCTCGTGCATCCATGGCATCCATGTAGTAGTGTGGGTAATATACACTTGGCACCATACACTTGGGTGATACACTTTAGAGCTCGTAGTTATAGTAGTTTGCTAAATGTTTTGAACTTGCACTTGGAATTCTGTTCTCGGTTTTTACGTCAATGTTAGCCCAGCCTCTTGTGATATGTAACTGCCGGTGTGGGAAATGTTTTACACTCTGGAGAGGGTGTCCCGTTCAACTAACTAAGTTGTCAAGACCCGGTGAAGGTTTTCTTTAGTTTCCGTCAAAATGACGCAGTTGTCAGCATTGTCTAATTCTATTATGGACGCGACTGTCGTTTTGGTTCTTCAGCGCGATCGGCTTAGGTTAAAGATACCTCTGTCCATCCTGTACTGAATGGAGAGCCCTGGGGCATATTATTTCCAACTATGTATACGACAGCAAAGAGGTATATAGTGAAGAGTGTCGAGGCAATGACGTAGCCTCGTCTCGCGCCCGTCTTTGTTATGATTCAATGTGTAAAATAACATTACAGATTTCTCTCTGTAATAATAATAGTTCTGAAAATAAATTTTACAAATAGAGAAATTGACAGAATTTTCAAAATCAGAAAATGTTTCTGGTTATTACGACCTAATATTATCATTGAACTGACAAGGTGAGGTACAATTTTGTATACGTATTTTTATAAGTACTACCGATACTGATTATTTTAATAATATAAACAACACAATCGAGTTTAGTATATTACGTATGTCATTGTGGTACCGCTCAAGGACATTTATTAATAATAACCTATCTTTCTTATTAATCTATGAAAATCATTTTGTCAAAGTGGAAACTCAAACTGTAACCTTTTACCCGTCCACTGACAGGCTGCTACGTTAATCCTGATAAAATTCTGGTTACGGAATAACTACGTCATCAAAACGCCAGAGTCTAATTCGTTATGTGGAGTGAAGTCAAATGTTAATTAATTAAAAAAATAAATAATAATATTTGTGATAGATGTTAGTGTTCTATTCTCTGCCTAGTGTCTTGTATCGTTATAGGATTATTGTAAAATAAATTTTGCCTCCCTTACAACAATTATCGGTTTATTTTAACACTTTGAATCCTTAGATTAATACATGATTTACCTTTCAGAAATAGTATTTACAATTGGAAGTCGCTTAGATGAGAGAGCGCTTCCCAAAGGCGCGGTAACTTTTAAAGGTTTGCCCCCCCACACACTCACACTCTCACGGCAGATACACAGAATATATACACAAACAAGTAACAGTTCTCACAATTTGTCAAATGTTAATGTACATATTTGAAATTAAATGTTTCAAATCGTATGTACATTCTGATGCAACATGTAATAGAGACATTTTATCTTTAGTTTTGTATAACATGTGCTCGTTTTATTCTGACCTCAGGGGTTCGACCCTTGTCACGGGAGCTCATCAAAGTGTAGTGTATTTAGTGTACGAATCTCTCGACATTCCGATGTGTTTTATCATTTCAGTTTTGAGAAGGGTAGGAAAAATATTTGGAAGTAGAACAAATCCATTTAGCGATTGAAACAAAGTAAATATTGCATCAATTTTTATTTCACTGTTTAGTTTGCACCTATGGGAGTCGATTATTTAATTGAATTTGTGTTAAATATAATATATAGAATATATTAAGTGTGGGGGTCTTAATCAATCACCAAAACTCTTTAATATTATCTACAACGCTAAAGGATCCATAGTCCATAGTCATGTCCGGGGTCCCTGAAATATAAAATTATGTAATAAATCTATAATGTATGCAAATCGTTTAAAAGAACCCTTGCACGTGCTAAGTTAACCTTTGCTTTTCGAATTTTAATTTTGATAACACAGTAAATATTTGAAATAATATTATTTATTTATATCATTTCCGGAATTCAATTATTTGGGATATAAATTTTCCAATTTCACGAACACTCGGTAAGGACATGTTAGATGCATGAGATGTTTCTTCGTTTTGTTAGGACTAACCGAGTGTTTCGGTTAGTCCTAACAAAATTTTGCAGTGTTTGTGTAAAAAAATTATTAACCATCTCCACATATCGCTCCGAATTTACGGTTACTGCGCAACGTCTTCGGTCTTCAAAAAAGTACGGGCCGATTAATCCTAGCGCTGACGTTGCGGCCCAAACAGTAACTTAAGATCGCGGCCGAACTGAGTGATACCATATTTATGTATACCAAAATTCGTTATTTCGACAGTAATTGTCGGCGCCTTGCGAATTATATTCTCACCCTTGTAATCCCTAATTAAAATAATTTGAACAATTTTCATTAAATCTCGTAATTAATAAATGAATCGTATTTATATGTAAAGCTAGTTATTTAAAGAAATGTTGTTGAACACCGTTAATGAAACATTTTAAATACGCTGTCCGGAGGAGAAATTGTAGAAAATATTTTAAGCGGAATTGAAATTGAAAGTACGGCACCGAGCAATAAAATAACTTGCCTGTTATAAAATAATAAATTTACAAATATATTCTAACTGGAAATTGATACTCAAAATATATAAAAAAAATAAGTTTTTTTCAGCATAACCTGTCTTCCTAATTTCGTTCATGTTTCGTTTTTTAAAATGGCACGGACATCTCGTAATTCGTGTAAATCCATGACCATTTGAAAAATTGAACTTATTTTAAAAGCTGATAAAAATTAAAGTGAATGATAAAATCAACGAGAAAATTTCAATCCTGAATACCTCTCTAAAGTTGAAAAATCTCCAAAAAATAATAAGCTTCAACGAAGTATGAAGATTGGAATGTTTTTCATTATTTTTCACGGCTTTTTTCCTATTCCAATTTCTTGCCTTATTTTGATGGAAAGGGCGAGTTCGACCGCTGATCAAATTAAAATGTTGGTAATTTTGTCGCGTCGAGCGCTGGTGAATGGTTTGAAGAAGCCTGGTATTGCCTAATATCGGACTCGCCGCGTCGCCACGCGCCTTCATCATTCAGATTATTAGAAATGAATTATTTGCTAAACATTTGGACACATAAAAAGCTAAAATAATAGATAGTCACACATGTTTTTCAGTATGAAAATCACGATGTTGACAGCGGCGGCGCGCGAAACGTAAAATGACGACGCGTTTTTTTAGGTTTCTAATGTTCCTTTCAAAAATATTGTTCTCATTATTCGTAATTCGGATTTTTTTTAAATTTCGGTCCCGCGAGTTACGAATTAACGGGGTTTTCGTGTATATTGCGAAGAAAATTTAATGAAAAACTGCCGATATTTACTCATTGTTATTATTTGGAGGTGAGTTTGATGATACTTATTCAATGTTCACATCGCGTTACATTGTAAGAATAGCTATTTCATTTTGGCTGAGATTATTAGAGGAATTTGTTCACTAACCGCTCTAGACAACGTGATAATAGTTAATGTTGTAGAGTCACCGCCCGGCTAGGTCATTCGTTCCTAAACACCCTCGAAGCTTACAAATATATCTTGCTAAAGAGACTCGCATTTACCTGCTGCCGGGAAGTAGTCGTCTCGGTGCCGGTGCCGCATCCTGAATTAAAATGCAAAAATATGTTTAACAGAATACGGACAATTCATTCGCGATAATTCTACGACACTAAACAATTGAACAATTATTTTTTAAAATATTTCACGTTAATTATAATTATAATTTTAAAATATTTCATGCGCATCAGTGAAAACTAAGGTAATTTTGTACAATTGATTGCCCTGCTGTTGTTGCCATTCTATGGCGAATGTCAAAATTACATCAATTGTAATTAAAATAAACGTAATTACAAATTATCTGAAAAAAAACAAGTAGTTAATCAAATATGGAAGCCAATTTTTTAATTAATTGTTTAAATCTAATTAATTACCATGCGATCTTTTGCAGATACATATTATAATATTTTACGGTGACTTTGAATTATGAATGTCGCACACGAGTGCATTCTACTTACTCGACTAATGTAATAATTCAATTACAACACTGAACAGCCCCTCCACTTCCCTGATGCTATCGTATCAGTTCCTCTCGGTAAAGTATCTCGATTATAATTACAAAGTTACATTTTTTTATTTACCATTCACAGTGCCTTTAAGGTGGATAATAATCTGTATTAATAAATTTGTTCCGTATTCGTGAAACACATTTTTGGCGAGCTTTGAGAATCGTCCGCGACCGTGTTATTGACACCTTTCCGCGTTCAAATTCTTACCCATCCTTTTCCCTACCGCTTGACCAGTGTGAATAGTGACCTTGACGTCAGCAGACGTTAACGCGACGCGATACTTGTTCGATTGCGACCCGCGACGGTCAATGATGATGATGATTTAAACAAAATTATAACAAATACTTTTCATGAATCATAGGAATGGAAAAATGATGTATGTATGGGTAAATGGGTAAAAAGTAGAGAATGTTTATGAATATCTCAGACTCTTTTTTTCATGTTAAAATCCACCCACGTCGCACCTTCACCCGTCGGTGCCTGGGTTCAACCAAACGTTGCATCCGGCCAGTGGATTACTTTTGACAAAGTTATGAGTTTGTATTATCAATCCGTGACGGATCGATTTCTAAACTATCGTATCGCTCTCGCATCCATCATCTTCCGAAGAGTCGGTCATCTCACCGGTGAAGACGTTTCAGAATCTCCCCTTCTTCGGTTCGGGCATCATCTTCTGCTTGTCTTCGTGTTGCCCGTGGGCCTTGTCCATCTGAAATAATGAAACTGATGTTGACACTCGGTAATTACAAATAACCATAACAGTGATGCGAGTGCGGTTGATACATTATGGAGACACTTCTCCACTGAGAGGACTAGTATAGCTGTATCGAAAGATCGCCAAGTAGATGACGGTGTGGCTACAGAACCAGTACCTAGCCGCCGACGACACACCCGAACCGACCAGCGGCTATCAGGCTGGTTCACTATCTTTCAAACTAAGCTAAGCGCTCGCATTATGAAATAACACGTGCACTAGGATTAGGACTAGCTTAGGGATCTTCAGGTTCAAATTCCCAACCGCAGATCGCAAAGCGAGTGCTTTACCGCTGTGTCGACAAGTGCGTAGTTAAGTTTTGTGCGGATCGACATCTACACAAAAATTGGAGATATATTTATATACTGCAGCAATATTTAGATATTAAAAATTTTCCAATGTCTCAAAAATCTGCCTTTTTTTAGCTTGCTATGCTGAGCTGGGATACAGTACGGTATTGTGCCGAGCGGCACCAAATTACCATCGTATAACATTCTTCGCCTCATCTCTGTCCAAATACAAATTCCCGACCGGGTGATAGTAAAATATCTTGAACACGAATGATGGGCCGACAATCTGGAAACGGCTCGTCATACAAAAATCCTTCCGATTGAAACATCTCTAAGAGTTTTTGAATTGTATTAATATTATTTAAGCTTGATATGATAGATATAAACAATGAAGCAACTACCTTTGTCGGTGGCGGGAGTTTGGACCTGTAGCTGTGTAGTGCTCCTTTTTCACTCAGATCTGGAATAATATGGATAAAATCAAAGTTGCGCACTGTGTGCTGTATTCAATATTTTTCTAAACTGTTAAGTGTGGACTCTGAAGCGGTGCATCGAGGCCCGCGTTAGACAGGGGCCCGAAATATTCGCGCCCTACAATCTGGATTTGGACCGCTGTCCACGTTCTCGAGGTCTGCTTTGTCAACTGTCTATAATGAAAGGCAATGACGAGATCAAATCTCCCGTTGCTTCCCCACAATACGCATATTTTTAATTATAAAAAGTTTATAATGTACCGACCTCTGGCTGACCTGGGCGGGCCGCACAGCTCGCCCTCGCACCGGGCCGTGGCGCACAGCCGGCAGCTCACTGAAACACAACAAGGAGACGGGCTAAGAAGGTGACATAGTGGAGACCTCTGAACCGACGACACACGGGCAATAGCGGGCAGACAGTAGACCCGCGGTACCGGCATCGGAGAAGCCGCAGTCGGGGGAGGCATCCGCTCTCTGCTCGACGCAAAGATGCTGAGGATGTTGATGATGAATTAATAATCCAAATTCACTTTATTTCTTCCGCCGACACGCGTTAATTTACTGATCTAATTACCTTTTCTGCCCTCTCTTTACTCTCACAATAAGCGAGGTCATCAAATATACAACCTAACTTCCGCATTAACTAACACTGTGTTGGCCGCTCGTCGGACGGAGTGACAGAATTGTGTTAATCCTATTATTATCGATTGTAAAATTTAAGTCAGTGCATGTGGCTACCGCATTTCGGTCGATAAAGAAAAGGAGAAATCGGTGTCAGCCAGTGGCGTAACTGAGCCAATGCAACCGGTGCTGTGCATTGAGGCCTAAAAATCCCCGCCCTGCATTACTTGTATATACAATTTTGCGAGTATCAATGCTTTTCCCGGCAGGAGTATGGAAATATATTTTTTAAAAACATAGCTAAAAATATTAATAAAATTATAGAAATCGGTTCTCACATGTATTGTGAAAATACGTGAAAACATTATTGATGTACATAGTAATACCCAGCTATCGCTACATAATAATATATAATACAGTAATATCGGTTAGGGACTAAATTATCGCCGAAAAGCGAAAATCCCGTAAAGCAAAAAAAAAATCAGTTGCAAGTAAGTAAGTGCATGTAAATATGTACACAAAAACACAAAAAGAATTTTGGTTTTATGAAAATTTGTAGGAGATCAATTTTATTATTATTAAAAACCGCATAATATTTAATATTCTTATATCTTATATGCAATTCATATGCAGAGGGCCCAATTTTTCTAGGTATTCTCATTTAATCGGTAGGTGTTCAGTTGCTCTGCAGTGGTTTTATAAACATTACATTTTCCCTTTCATCTATCTATTAGGCCGAACGGCCGAAATGCTACATAATTTTTTTAATTCAAAATATTGTATTTACTCACCAGTAACAACCGCGAACAGTAGAAAGTAATGTACATTTTTGTTTGAAAACATTCTGAAAAAAAAAATTTTTTTAAATTATTTTTGTTGCGGATGTGTGATGAAGTCAAATTATAATTTTTAGTAGAATTAATGATGTGATTATACCTCAGCGGAATGCTATCAGTGAACCGCAAATCTGTGGAGCAGTGGAGTGTCGATTTATCCATCTTTTAACACGTCCTAATTGGTTTCTGTTGGTAATTATATAAATTATAAACCATAACCATTGTAAAAAGTTTAAGCTTACGTGACGATGCCGCTGGTTACTGGAGGAGTTACTTTCTATTAAGCGGAGTACTTTACAACTATTATTTTCAATACTAACTTTAACATTTTTGGCAAACCTTTTATATGCGTAATATAATACATTTTATATCTATAGCTAAAAACCACTAATAATTCTTCAAAGTTATTAAGCATTTTAAATATATTATACAGGATGAATATTATGTTCCAGGCCGATTTTCTTTGGTCGCCATTTTGGTTTGGCAGACATAGTTAATAACAATTTATTATAGAGCACCTGACGCCTCAACAGCGCGTTGAAGTTATCGAAACATTTTATCTAAATAATAATGTAACAATTAATGGTGATCGCTATCGTCACATATTGGAAAACTTCTCAGTGACCGAATTGGGTCGATTGGGCCTGCAACACGTGTGCTTTCAACAGGACGGTGCCACCTCACACATAGCCCTAGCCACATAATGTTAAAAAGTGGCGATATTGACTGGCCTCTTCGATCACCTGATTTGACGGCTCCCGACTGTTTTCTGTGTGGGTCCTTGAAAGGAAGGGTCTACACCAATAAGCCAACCACAACTCCGATGCTGCAGGACAATATTCGATATAAAATTGCTGAAATAACACGCCAAGTGTGCGAGAATGTGAAAAATATGTTTTAAAAAGCACGCATTTGTGCCGCTGCCAGAAGCGGCCACTTGGCCGATGTCATATTCCGTACATAATTGTAATAAATCAAACAATTGATGGATAAACCGAATTAAAAAAATTGTATTAAATTTCTTAGTTATTTAAAAACAACACCGGCCTGGAACATAATATTCACTCTGAATATTTTTTGCACGCTTTTCAAAAAGTAATTTCAAACTTTAATTTTATGTTGCTTTGTTTATTGTTCGTAATTAGGAGTGGAAAATATTGTAGAATAATCCATGTCCACGGTCGTGATTTTTAGGAAATTTTCGACTGGAGACAATCTCGGAGATACAAATTTTGCTTCCATAAGATGTTTTTTGGAGACGACTCTCGACTTTAGTATTCAGGCTGTGAACACGCCGTGTTCACGCTCGGACGTTGAACGTCGCAAAATGTAATTGTCATCATGTTCGTCATTAGGATGATTTTGAATCTCCCCAGTAGCAGTTAAAACGCAAGAAATGTTTGTAATTTAACGCCTGATGTTAATGTTTAGTGACATATCTAACTTTCAGAATTGACAGCTGTAGGGATCTATGGTATTTTTAGGAGACGATTATGTGCACGTATCAAGTCTTGCTATCAGAACGTACGCCGTGTACAATGGTTTGAATATTTGTTTCTTTCTAACAATCTCAAGCTGATCTCTGAATTTATCTTCAGAACAGAATCTCACCACGTGTACCCTACACGATATTGAGATGTATCTCAACTAAATCTCTGAGATTGTCTCCTTCCATGGACACAAACTATCCGAAGGGTTTGAAATGTATTACGTTTCTCTTCTTCTTTATGTCATTATTGACATATAGTGATCTCAATCAGATGAGACTCTGCTCGTAATGCGCCCCCACAATTCCCCTTCAGCTCCAGGGTCTGATTCCAGTTCCAGGGTCTCTGTGGCGCCTTCGGGTAAAAATTTTTGTGGGGGCCCTTCATCCCTGATTTATAATAAAACTGGATCTGTTGAACCAGACTCAACATCTCAACTAGATATCTCAACCAGACCCAACATCTCAACCAGACTCAACATCTCAACCAGACTCATTCAACTCAACATGAACATTTGGTTCGTCGAAATTCTCAAAAAGAGAAGAGATTTGTAATGATTAAACAACCAAACCCTTTCCACCATTACAAGGTGGTGTTGATCGTTCAGATGTACTTGGCTGGCACTTCACTTGACTGAATATGAAAAAATATTCTGCCCTCGGAATCTACTTTTTTCAAATTTTATCGTGCTCGTTCCGTACATGTTGGTTCCCACAAAAAAATTGAAAAGGAATATATTCGTATTTGTAATCAATCAAGATGGCATCGAGGGAAGTTTTTTGATATTTATATTTTAATATATATGGAAGTTGGATTATAAGTTTAAATTTTGAAGGGAATTGAAAAACATTGAAAGGAATGAAAATAATTTACGATTTTCAGATCAATTTGCAGTAATTAATTGTATTGAAATGTATTATACATATTTTTGAAATATAATATTTTTACGTCAATTAGGAAAATCGTTTCAAATTAAGACACACACATCGATTCCCCAAGTTACGCTTTTGGTCTCCTTGTCCAGCTTCTATGCTTCAGCGGACCTCGGAAGGAACTCCGCAGCGGCGTCTGCCGCCTGCGTCGACCGCCAAACAGCGCCAGGACACTGAAATTAGATTTAATATTTGTTATGTTGGCAGGATGCGTTTGAATGATGCCGAGTCAATGAATTCATGCGTACAAATGTATCCGTCAAAGGTGAACTGTCCCTTGAGGTCTTCAGTCTGCGCGGTGACTTATGGTTTATAAAATCCACTACAGTAAGCGATAGAATCATAAAATGATCTATGTGCACCGTAGTTGTATACCGGGTTAGGGATTAAAGTATCGCTGCGAAGCGAAGCAGGTTTCTGTTCAGTGGCCCCTAAATAAGTGTATCAGTGTTAGTACTGCGTGGTTTATCTATTTCTTAGTAACAACTAAATTAACCTCTTGTCTTATGTAATATTAACCTCTACAGACCTGAATTAGCTTTAAGGGAGAAAAAAATAAAACGTGATTTGGTGCCACTGACGTTAGAAACGATGCGACGTCGAGCCAATACGCTATTTAGAATTTGTGTCTAACGCTCGGTGTCCTGTGGACGGTGCTCGGATGTTTCCGTACACGAGACGCGCGAATGTCTCCTTTCTGCGGGAACTGAAGATCGAGGACAGACAGACTCGACAATCAATCCTTCAATATCTTCCGAGATTGAAGATTGGAGAAGCTCGTCCTGGTGGGCCACCTCGAAGGGTGAAGAGGAAGTTGAAGATCCCCCACCCTTTGAACCGATCGAGTGGAAAAGGCAACAGGCACTCCTCTGGTGACAGCCCTGAGAACTGCTGGATGCCGAGAAAAGTGGAAGAGTATAATCGAGAGATCGCGAACCTCAGTCGCGAGGGACGGACATGAATGTAAGAATTAAAATATGAATCATAAATGTTAAATGTATTAATTAGAAAGATATACATATAAAATGAATTTTATCAAAAAATATTATTGTTGCGCCGCCGGGATTCGAGCCCGGATCTCTTTACAAACCGGGGAAGGTGTATTGTCTATCTGTGCTGCAGCGACATTATTTTTTTTTAACGACAACTTTTCGAATTTATATTCTTTTTATTAATGCATCCTTCGTTTCTTTATTTAATAAAAATGAATTTGATAATTCTGGCGTCTGCTATCGGGTTACTCGAAGGTTCCCATGTAAATATTTTTTTATAATAAGTGAAACAAAAGCAACAGTTTTCTCAGTCGATCGTATCGTCACACGTAATACGTAAATATAATAGGTACATTGATAACTTACCCAGCGCTGGCAAGGATAGATTTTGCTTTTTCGGATCCATGATTCTGAAAATAGATATAATACCATTTTGAAGAAAGAAGACGATAATTGATGTTCTTGAAGTTAGAACATAACACGAAAACTGAACAATTTGTAAGATATGGGACACAAATTTTGGGATTTCATTTTATAAACTAGATATGCATATACGGAATTCGTGTCACATCAATATTCCTTGCGCTTTTTTTTTTAAAGACAGCTGGAAGGGGGGTAGACCCACCCTTTCCCGGGGCTGGTTTTGAAGCTAGGGCTTTCTTGTCGGTCTCACTCATCGAAGCTAATAAAAATAGACGAATTTAATTCAATAACATGTTCAAGATTATGCAGTATATAAAACGAAAAAGGAAAAGATATTCAATGTGGTTATTAGTAATTTTCGCAAAATTCAATATTTAGACCTTCAAACGTCCCTAAGTGCTGTCTTTATTCGAAAAAAAAACGTGTAATATAAATCCGTAGTATACATAGTTGTACATGTAGATGGAAAATTAAGGTGCAGTAGTTCAAGGCACACACTCAGGAATCCAGTCATCAAATACAATCTAAAAAAATACGACGTGATAGTGAAAATTGATTGAGTCACACTTACACGGACAGACTAACGGAATTGCAAAACACGAGGTGGAGGTATCTACCCACGTAGGCTGGCCTAACTACCTACCTAAGGTGATCTGACATGTCACTCATACCTGAATAAATTCCTTTTATAGAACAAGATTCGTCCCATTACTAATTAGGTCTGCATTCCTGGGCGAGCGGTGACTACGCCCAGTCAAGCCATCAATCATACGTTCACGTTCACCTCCAAGTATCTCACGAGTCCACAAAATATGGTCAGGCGTCTGTCACACTCTCCCACAACAGTTTACTCTGGAATTGTCCGTGCCCCATAATCATCTGCCATTTATGTTTCAACTTGATTGCTTTTCAACTTGACGGCGACGTTAGGAAGAAAGGAATAAGTCCATCTTCCCTGCGTTGCCGTATCCCACCTCTCTTATCACTTTCCAAGCGTTCAGTGTCTCATTCTTAGAACCAGATCTTTTAAGGTCCTGTCCGTTGGCCTAAAAGTCTCTTCGTGACCCGTTTTTAGGTTCCTGTGGGCCCAGGTCTCCAGGATTTTCAGGTCAACCTGGAGGACACCTGCTGTAACGGAGAGTTACCGTTGACACGGTCCTATCCACTTGATTCTATTGACGGCTGCCGCTATAAAACCAACTATCTTTCTGTGGGCCCAGACGTCACTTGCGTAATGTATGTCGCCTTGTATATTCATCTCACGGCGGGAATTTATAGTTCCCAGTTAATCATTGAGAGTCTTGCCACCTTATCCGAGACTACCTTTGTAAGTGTGAGATACGACCCCGCTGGGTCCGGAGTGACCTCTAGGTGTTTGACCTGATCTTCGAAATTCACCCTTACACCACCTAACGTAAGGTTCAAATACTTACGATGATCCTTATGGAACATGACAATCGTTTTATTCGCGGCCAGGTCAAGCCTATTCCTATTGGTCCATTCATAATTATTTTAAGGGCGAGATTAGACTTATTAGTAATTATAGTATTAGTAAAGGCATCGTCAGCGTGCGCTACAACTTCAAGTGCAAGGACTAGGATTAACTTAGGGATCTGCCGTTCCAACTCCCAACCGCTAGACCGCCAGGCGAGTGCTTTACCACTACGCCAACAAGCGCGTCGTTAAATAAGCTTTTTATGGATACGTTGGATGCATGGCACCATTTAAATTCATTTATTTTTTATTCATATTATTTTATTAGAATTTGATTATAGTGATTTACAGAAAAAGCATTGGACAGCCGCAAGAAATGGAACAATCTAAAAACGGTTCATCATTCCCCATACAAAAATCCTTCTGTTTCAAACACATTTTACATCTCCAGGAGCTTTTAAGTTTTATAATATCTTCATATGATTGCAATAAATAATGAGACCCACTACCTGTATCGGTGCCGAGGGACAGCAGGCAGCAAATTCTTCACGGTTATTGCAAAAGCGTAAGCAGTTATTTCCGCAATCTGTGCAGAACGATTCCGATATCCGGTAGCTGTCTGGTGCTCCGTCTTCACTCAGATCTGAAGTAATATCACATTTAAAAGTCATTATTTTTGGTTACGAATAAATTCAAAGCTTGTGCAGTCTCCGCTGTATTCGATATTTTTCTATGGTGTTGAATCATACATTTTAAAACAGTGGCTTGGTTATTCCAAAGCAGCGTATTGGGGCCCACGTTAGACAGGGGATAGAAAATATTCGCGCCCTACAATCTGGATTTGGACTGCTATTCCTGTTCTCGGGGTCTGCTTTGTCAACTGCCTATAATGAAAGGCAATGACGAGATCAAACCTCCCATTGCTTCCCTACAATACGCATATTTTTAATTCCAAAAAGTTTATAATATACCGACCTCTGGCTGACCTGGGCGGGCCGCACAGCTCGCCCTCGCACCGGGCCGTGGCGCACAGCCGGCAGCTCACTGAAACACAACAAGGAGACGGGCTAAGAAGGTGACCTAGTGGAGACCTCTGAAGGTCTATCTATCGGAGTCTACTCCGCGACACGCCCAGGTATCTAATCCGTCCGATACAACACAATAGTATGGATATAAGTAAAGACAATATTATAACTCTCTATTTGCACTATTCGTGTAGAGCAAATAGACTCTAGCAGAGTTATAACATTGTTTTACATCCGTCCATCCATTTCGATGCAACTCTACAAAGCCAACGGCGATTCTGTCAATAATATGACCTCTGAAGGCTGTTTAGGCCGCTCCGTTGGACGGACGGAGAGAAAACTGTTATAATCCTAAATGATCGAATTTAACATTTGACTCACCGCATTTTAGTCAATAAGAAAACAGATAAATCGGTGTCAACATCGTTTTATTGGCCTGCAGGGGTTTTATAAATATGAAACTTAACCAAAAGTGAATTTTCCCTTTCAAATATCCATTAGGTCGTGCAGCCAAACGCTACATGATTTTAGAATTCAAAATGTTGTATTTACTCACCGGTAACAACCGCGAACAGTAGAAAGTGATGCGCGCTTTTGCTTGAAAACATTCTGAAAGAAAATAAATAAATTTATAATCGATATATTATTTATGTTGCGTTCGCGGATGGGTATTGGGCCGTCAGACCGCGGAGCAGTAGAAATGTGGCTTTATCTTCATATTAAACATTAAAATCTGTCATTGGTGTCGAAACATTTTATATGCGTAATATGTAAAGGTCATAATAATAATAACAATAATAATTTATTTTTTGATTCTTAGTACAGTGTGTTATTATATTGTTATAATCAGATAACATTGCAGTAAAGTGAAACATGTATTTGGGTACCCTGCCTGCTGCACTGCACTAGTAGCATACTGTATTATAGCGGACAGTGCCTTTCCGGTATAGTAATAGTGTAGTGTTCAATATACTAATAAAAATACATAAAGAGTAAATCAAGATGCGATTAGATAAATAAAAAGTAAAAAAAATATGATATAAAGAGTGAAACAGGATGCAATTAATAGAATATAAATATAATGTAAAACTTAAAATAAATGTAATGTTCCATTTATAAAAAATTAAAAAACTAAGTAAAGAAAGAGTAAATAAGTAAATAACATACAACTTATGTAAAATTGTGATGCTTAATATAAAACGATTGAAAAAAGTTCAGTTAAATGGCAAACTAGCACAACTACATACAAGAAAAATGCAACATTCAATACACTAGCACAACTACACACAAGAAAAATGCAACATTCAATACACTAGCACAACTACACACAAGAAAAATGCAACATTCAATACACTAGCACAACTACACACAAGAAAAATGCAACATTCAATACACTAGCACAACTACACACAAGAAAAATGCAACATTCAATACACTAGCACAACTACACACAAGAAAAATGCAACATTCAATACACTAGCACAACTACACACAAGAAAAATGCAACATTCAATACACTAGCACAGCTACACACAAGAAAAATGCAACATTCAATACACTAGCACAACTACACACAAGAAAAATGCAACATTCAATACACTAGCACAACTACACACAAGAAAAATGCAACATTCAATACACTAGCACAACTACACATAAGAAAAATGCAACATTCAATACATAGAATTACATTACATGGAATAATTACCCGTTATAAGACTTTTGTTGTAAATATAGCTCAGAGGCTTGCTTAGTAGTTCTTTGTTACATTTTACTATTTTCGCTGTCATCTCTTCATTTCCAGGGGCGCTGTGGGATTTTAAGTTATTTATAATACGAGGCTTGTCCGTAAAATAAGTTCCACGGACTGCCGCTGGCGCTAGGATCGTTTCTATGCGCGACCAGACAGCAGAGGCAGGTTATTTGGTTCCCCCACTACAATTCCTCACCAAGCCAGCGTCGCTGCGACGTTTAGTCTAAGCCCAGCAGCCGTCAACGATGCAGCTTCCTCTTGCGTCTCCCGCCAGCTACGAGTTGCGGTCTGTTATTCGTTTCCTGGCCGCTAAGAAGAAATCGGCGAAGGAAATTCATGAAGAACTTTGTGAAGTGTATGGAGAAGAGTGTATGAGCTCCGGGATGGTGCGCAGATGGGTCAGGGAATTTAAAAATGGCCGAACAGACGTCCACGACGAAGCCCGTGCAGGGCGGCCATCGGTTTCCGACGAAACAATTGCCAGAGTCGAAGCGGCAATGCTCGAAGATCGACGGATTACAGTTAGGGAACTGTGCGAACAGATTCCGGAGGCCAGCAAAACCACAATCGACAAGATTTTGACTGAACATTTAGGCTATTCAAAGGTCTGCGCAAGATGGGTACCAAAAATGCTCACTGCAGATCACCAGCGGCAGCGGGTTGAAGCGGCCCAAGAATTTCTCGCTTTTCACGGAACAACCGAAGAGGAATTTCTGGACTCTATTGTTACTGGCGACGAGACCTGGGTACACTACACCACACCGGAAACAAAGGAGCAATCGAAGCAGTGGAAGCACCCTTCTTCGCCAAGAGCAAAGAAGTTCAAACAAATCCTGTCTGCCGGAAAAATCATGGCTAGCGTTTTTTGGGATCGAAAGGGCGTATTGTTGTGCGAGTTTATGCCTCGCGGGACAACAATCAATGCTGAACGGTACTGTGAGACCTTGAAAAATCTTAGACGTGCAATTCAGAACAAGAGAAGAGGAATGCTGACCAAAGGAGTGCGTTTTCACCATGACAACGCCCGACCGCACACCGCCTATCGAACCACAGCCCTCATCGAAAAATTTGGATGGAAAATGGTGTCTCACCCACCCTACAGTCCAGACTTAGCACCAAGTGACTTCCATCTCTTCCCCGAGTTGAAGAAAAACCTTGGCGGAACCCAATTCAAGACAGATGAAGAGGTACAAAATGCGGTTGTTAGTTTTCTACGCGGATAGGCGGCAGAGTTCTATGACTCTGGTTTAAAGAAGTGGGTGCCTCGAATGCAGAAGTGCATAGAACGCAACGGCGATTATGTAGAAAAATAAAAGAAGGACTGAACTTTCCAAAAATATACTTTTCTTTAAAATTAAACCAGTTTTTTTATGTGAAAAAAATTCGTGGAACTTATTTTACGGACACGCCTCGTAGCATTGATTTCTTGATCAGATGTTGGAGCTATGACGAATGATGACGAATTTGAAGTATTTGTATTGAAATCATTTTTAAGGTTGTCTTCAGTAGTTTTTAGTCGTAATAAAATATCTTGTGCTAAGCCTTTGCAAAGAGAAACAAAATGTGCATTTATATTATTTAGTGCATCAGTAATTTCCACATCACCAGCCGTACTATTAGTGTTAGGAAGAAGCGTGTTGCGTATGCTTCTTCCTAACACTAATATGTTGTTTTTATTCGTTCGTGTCGAAGTAATTTCTCTAATAGTATTCCAGATTTTCTTGGCGTCGTCATGGTTTGCTTCTATAATATTTTTGTAATATACGTATTTAGCTGATTTGACCGCTCTATTACAAATATTTCTATATTTTTTGTAATATGTTAGCAAGCCGACATGCCAAAGAGTAGTGTAGACAAGTCAGTTAGTAGGGTGTCCAGCAGAAATTTTTGAATCAAAATTAAAACAAACAAATAAGTTTAATATATTTATTTTAGTTTTAACAGGTCATAGAGATCTGCGGATTTTACTTTTTAAAGATTACCTCGTTTAAGTGACGTTCACTTCTTACAATGCATCCTTTGAACCAAACCCTCGTGTTGGCAAATATGCGAGAAATAAATGCTGGGTTGATCACCCCGGATGTTTTCTTGTAGGGCCTGCATTCTTACAATATTATTATAGTACACTTTAATTTTCGGGTATATCCGCGAGAAAAAATCACAAGGCATTAAATCTGGCGATGTCTGCGTACTTGCTTATTCATTTTTTTGGGAAAATTGCCCTCAGCTTCTCCATCGAGGCCCTGGCAGTGTTTTCTTGAAAATACTAGTAATTTGTAGCATTATTTTGTATCTGGGAAACATTTGCAATTATGGCACCGAAAACTCATCAATCGTACAGCAATAAACCTCAGAAATGACAGTTTGTCTCTGGTTAAAAAAATAACTTCCGATTAACCCTTGTCCATGTCCAGAAATTGCGCACCAAACTGTTGTTTTTGGACAATGTAAACGTTTTTGATGGCGTTCTCGAGGATTATCGTGGCTCCACTGACGCGCGTTCTGTTTATTTATATAGCCATCGATATGGAAATGGGGTTTATCGCTGAACAATATGTTTGTAAGCGTTCTTTGGGTCCGAAAACGATCTAACGTTGTTCTTGCGTATGTTTCTTGTAAAATATAATCAACGTCATTCAGATTGTGCACGATTTGCAGTTTATAGGTATGAAGCTTGAGATTTTTTTTTCAGAAACACATGTACAGTTTTACTTTTTAATGTCTGTGGTGGCTGCGATCTTTCTTATCGACTTTCTTATCGACTTTCTTGGATTCCTGAAGATTTCTTCTCGCACCTGAGCCACATGTTCCGGCATTACCGCTGATGTTGATGGTCCTGGAGGAATTCTGTGAACCGTTGTCCTCTCTTGTCTGAATGTCTGTACCCGCGACCGGAAGAGTCGCGCGCTCGGCCCGTCATTTAAAATGATTCGCCACCGTTGAGATATTACTTCACCGCGAACGCAGTGCGCTCCCGGCCACAATGACAAATCCGCAAAGACAGTATTCGAGTAACGGAAATTCATATTTGAAAAATTCCCACTGGACACCCTTTATATAGAACGTAACCCATTACTGAAAACCACTAATAATTGATTGTCTTCAAAGTCATTAAGCATTATATAATCTTTTGTTAAATATTATAATATGTTTAAATTTGTTTGCGCGCTTTTCAAAAAGTAATTTCAAACATTAATTTTATGTTACATTGTGTATTGTTCGTAATTAGGAGTGAAACATTTTGTAGAATGTGTTTAAAATGGTTCGTGACCACGGTAGTGATTTTTAGAAGATTTTCGGCTCGAGACATTCTCTGCGATACAAATTTTGATCCCATAAAATGCTTCGGAGACAACTCTCGACCTTCCTATTCCCCGTGTACATACTGTCTTAAAAATTTGCGGTCTCGCGCCTTACTTCACGCTCTGACTTTAAACGTCAAATGTCTGTCGTCATTTGGGCGATTTTGAATCTCCCCAGTAGCAATGAAAACGTAATAAATGTTTGTAATTTAACGCCTGATATTAATGTTTAGTGACTTATATCTAACTTTCAGAATTGACAGCTTTAGTGATCTATGGTATTTTTAGGTGACGTTTATGTGCTCGTATCAAATCTTGTTATCAGAAGTACCCCGTGTATAATGGTTTGAATTTTTGTCTCTTTCTAACAATCTCAAGCTGATCTCTGAATTAATCTGCAGAACAGATTACGTGTACTTACACGGTATTGAGATGTATCTCAACTAAATCTCTGAGATTGTCTTCTTCGTACACGAACTATCAGAAGGATTTTGAAATGTATTACTTTACTCTTCTTCTGTATGTCATTATTGACGTATAGTGATCTCAATCAGAAGAGATTCGGTTCGTAATGCACCTCCACAAGTCGCCCTCACAGCTGACTCCAGCTCTAGGGTCTGTCCACCGTCGTGGCACTCTTCCAGGGCTCATTCGGCTTAAGGTTGTTCCCAGGATAATCTCCTTTCCTTGGCTGTATTGGAAGAATCTTTTATATTACGTTTATTACATTATAATTACAACAAAATAGATTGACGCAATCTATTTTGTTGTAATTATAATTAAATAAATAAATCTAGGCTCTGTGGCGCTTCCGGGCGAAATTTTTGCGGGCGCCCTTCATCTCTGATTTAAAATAAAACTGGATCTGTTGAACCATTCTCCCAGACCCAGATTCTACAGCTACAACGTACTCCTGAGGCCAGAGTCTATTTTTCGTGGTTCAATATTGCACTGATGATAAGGTGGAGAGTGTTATACTACAAATACCTCCCGTGCATGCTGTGTAAGTTATTCTAATCCGAAAGCAAAATTCATGAACTAATAATTTCAGAATCAATAATTTTGTAGATATTCAAGTTTTTATAATTTTTTGTTTTAAAGACATATAACATGTCGCTGCACGCGTGCAATAATTATACTATTATAATTGTACTACGTAACGCTAGTTAAGTGATTTCGAATATTTACGTATATTATGTTATTTTGCAGACCTCCGGGAACATTTTTACTCCAATATAGTGTACCAATTTTCAATCATATCTGTCTACAATGAAAGGTCTAGACAAAGAGCTGAGTTTATACTGTATAATTTTATGGATGCATTTTATTTTAAATTATATGCATCGTTAAAACTATTCTGTTATGTGAATGTAGGTACTTTTACCAAAGCTTTGGTGCTTGCATAGCACAACATCGATTAATTTTAATGACCGATTGCAAACCTCGGCGCAAGTCATTCCACCGAGACGGACTCAGTAAACTAATCTCCTAATTTAAAAAACAATGGTTTAGATAAAATAGCCCACCATGATATAACACACACCATGCACCGCGTTCGAACACTTTGCCTCCTAAGCGGTGGAATGTACCTGTATTTTAAAAATCTAGGAAAAATGTCACGAAAATCACAGAAACAATTGTTGTCAGACATCCATCGATCCAGATACGCCCATCATCGTACACGTAGGATGGTTGAATTAGGTTCGTATTTTCATAAATTACAGAAATTTGCGATGTTTTAATATATTTTTTGTTTTCCGTAATCGGTGGTACCGTTACCTCTGCGCGGACTAGAGCGCCGGCCCGCTCGTCGGCCGACCGTACGTACGGGCGGCGCTCCATCAGCGCTGTCACGAGCGCCTTCTAGGTATAGATGTGATCGTGGGTAACGAATCTCTATC
This sequence comes from Eubasilissa regina, assembly GCA_022840565.1. Classification (NCBI taxonomy): domain Eukaryota; kingdom Metazoa; phylum Arthropoda; class Insecta; order Trichoptera; family Phryganeidae; genus Eubasilissa; species Eubasilissa regina. The sequence continues at coordinate 1,655,314 of JAINEB010000021.1, read as the reverse complement.
CACACTAACAGTCTACATTCCGACGTGCGATGCGAGACGTTTTGAAGAATTTACAGACTGTCTTATCATTGCTGATTTTAATGCGACTCTGGGATCTTTATTTGGCAACGAGTTAACGATATTTTGTTCAGAAAATAACTACAGACTTGCTGACATAGAAACACTCCCACAAAGGTTACTAATATCTTCTTTGATAAAGATATTGACTGGACGCACCGCAGACCGATGTCAGTGACTATTGAGATGAGTAGTGCGTCGTGCGTTACGCAGATTCCACACTGTTTACCTTCTCAGCCCGATGCATTTAGGTGAAACCCGAAAACTCAATCCCGAGTAGAAAATTATTCCGTGACAGTAAAAGTTTTACTGAAGAACATTAAACTCGAAACATTGGAACGTAGCAATGAAAACAGCTGTGACAACCCTGATCATAAATTACGTATTGAAGAGTCGTATCGATCAATTATTGCAGCGCTGCAGACGGCAGCGAACATCAGCTTTAGCGACAGTCGTATCAGAAACGCGTGGCATATAGTAATGAAGCGTCCAGAGAGGCACTTAAGAAGTGGATTCGGAGTGGTAAACCCCGTAACGGTCCTATTCGGTCCGAAGAAAGAAGGAATCTTAGAGCGATATTTAAAAAGAGACTGGAACACTGTCGACAAAATGCCGACTGGCTACGAATGGATAAAATTGCCTCACAATTTCAAAGCAAAGACTTTAAAAAGTTCTGGAACAGTACGACAAAAATAACTAATCCAAAACATAAGGCATCTAGTCACAAGTGACAACAAAATATGTACGTTTATATATATATATATATATATATATAAACGTACATATTTTGTTCTAACAGAGGTGGATACATAATAAACATAAGTTATTACTCATAGTTTATTGTGTGGGATGGAGTAGACTTCACTTCTGATATATACAGCGTTGTCCTGGCTACTTTGCTAGACTGAAGTCTGTGTTAAAGTAGCCAATCTTTTTTTCGTGCTATTGTGGTGTTATTTATCAACAGGAATAAAAAGAGATTTACAAATATGTATAAAAAAGTACAAATAAAATAAAAATATATGTGGGAGTGTTGTAGGACTAGTGAAGACACAGAAGAATTTGATTAGGGTGATTTACAGAAAAAGCATTGGACAGCCACAAGAAATGGAACAATCTAAAAACGGTTCATCATTCCCCATACAAAAATCCTTCTGTTTCAAACACATTTTACATCTCCAGGAGCTTTTAAGTTTTATAATATCTTTATATGATTGCAATAAATAATGAGGCCCACTACCTGTATCGGTGCCGAGGGGCAGCAGGCAGCAAATTCTTCACGGTTATTGCAAAAGCAGTTTAAGCAGGTAAGCAGTTATTTCCGCAATCTGTGCAGAACGATTCCGATATCCGGTAGCTGTCTGGTGCTCCGTCTTCACTCAGATCTGAAGTAATATCACATTTAAAAGTCATTATTTTTGGTTACGAATAAATTCAAAGCTTGTGCAGTCTCCGCTGTATTCGATATTTTTTTATGGTGTAATTATTCCAAAGCACCGTATTGGGGCCCACGTTAGACAGGGGCCTAAAATATTCGCGCCCTACAATCTGAATTTGGACTGCTATTCCTGTTCTCGGGGTCTGCTTTGTCAACTGCCTATAATGAAAGGCAATGACGAGATCAAACCTCCCATTGCTTCCCTACAATACGCATATTTTTAATTCCAAAAAGTTTATAATATACCGACCTCTGGCTGACCTGGGCGGGCCGCACAGCTCGCCCTCGCACCGGGCCGTGGCGCACAGCCGGCAGCTCACTGAAACACAACAAGGAGACGGGCTAAGAAGGTGACCTAGTGGAGACCTCTGAAGGTCTATCTATCGGAGTCTACTCCGCCCAGGTATCTAATCCGTCCGATACAACACAATAGTATGGATATAAATAAATACAATATTATAACTCTCTATTTGCACTATTCGTGTAGAGCAAATAAACTCTAGCAGAGTTATAACATCGTTTTACATCCATCCATCCATTTCGATGCAACTCTACAAAGTTAACGGCGATTCTGTCAATAATATAACCTCTGAAGGCTGTTTAGGCCGCTCCGTTGGACGGACGGAGAGAAAACAGTTTTAATCCTAAATTATCAAATTTGACTCACTGCATTTCGGTAATTTTTTCTTCCAAATATCCGTTAGGTCGTACGGCCAAAACGCTACATGTTTTAGAATTCAAAATATTGTATTTACTCACCGGTAACAACCGCGAACAGTAGAAAGTAATGTACATTTTTGTTTGAAAACATTCTGAAAAAAAATTAAATTAATTAGATTTTTTATTATTTTTGTTGCGGATGTGTGATGAAGTCAAATTATAATTTTTAGTAGAATTAATGATGTGATTATACTTCAGCGGAATGCTATCAGTGAACCGCAAATCTGTGGAGCGGTGGAGTGTCGATTTATCCATCTTTTAACACGTCCTAATTGGTTTCTGTTGGTAATTACATAAATTATAAACCATAACCATTGTAAAAAGTTTAAGCTTACGTGACGATGCCGCTGGTTACTGGAGGAGTCTGTTACTTTCTATTAAGCGGAGTACTTTACAACTATTATTTTCAATACTAACTTTAACATTTTTGGCCAACCTTTTATATGCGTAATATAATACATTTTATATCTATAGCTAAAAACCACTAATAATTCTTCAAAGTTATTAAGCATTTTAAATATATTATACAGGATGAATATTATGTTCCAGGCCGATTTTCTTTGGTCGCCATTTTGGTTTGGCAGACATAGTTGATAACAATTTATTATAGAGCACCTGACGCCTCAACAGCGTGTTGAAGTCATCGAAACATTTTATCTAAATAGTAATGGCAATACTGTAACAATTAATGGTGATCGCTATCGTCACATATTGGAAAACTTCTCGGTGGCCGAATTGGGTCGATTGGGCCCGCAACACGTGTGGTGTCAACAGGACGGTGCCACCTCACACATAGCTCGAGCCACATAATGTTAAAAAGTGCCGATGCTGCAGGACAATATTCGAAATGAAATTCCTGAAATAACCGAATTAAAAAAATTGTATTTAATTTCTTAGTTATTTAAAAACAACACCGGCCTGGAACATAATATTCACTCTGAATATTTTTTGCACGCTTTTCAAAAAGTAAGTCAAAACTTTAATTTTATGTTGCATTGTTTATTGTTCGTAATTAGGAGTGGAGAATTTTGTAGAATGATCCGTGTCCACGGTCGTGATTTTTAGGAAATTTTCGGCTGGAGACAATCTCGGAGATACGAATTTTGCTCCCATAAGATGTTTTGGAGACGACTCTCGACTTTCGTATTCAGGCTGTGAACACGCCGTGTTCACGCTCGGACGTTGAACGTCACAAAATGTAATTGTCATCATGTTCGCCATTAGGATGATTTGAATCTCCCCAGTAGCAGTTAAAACGCAAGAAATGTTTGTAGTTTAACGCCTGATGTTAATGTTTAGTGACATATCTAACTTTCAGAATTGACAGCTGTAGGGATCTATGGTATTTTTAGGAGACGATTATGTACACGTATCAAATCTTGCTATCAGAACGTACCCCGTGTACAATGGTTTGAATATTTGTCTCTTTCTAACAATCTCAAGCTGATCTCTGAATTAATCTGCAGAAAAGATTACGTGTACCCTACACGGTATTGAGATGTATCTCAACTAAATCTCTGAGATTGTCTCCTTCCACGGACACTAACTATCAGAAGGGTTTGAAATGTATTACGTTTTTATTCTTCTTTATGTCATTATTTACATTATAGTGATCTCAATCAGACGAGATTCTACTCGTAATGCGCCTCCACAATTCCCCTCACAGCTAATTCCAGCTCCAGGGTCTGTCCACCGTCGTGGCACTCTTCCAGGACTCATTCGGCTTAAGGTTGTTCCCAGGATAATCTCCTTTCCTTAGCTGTATTGGAAGAATATTTTATATTACGTTTATTACATTATAATTACAACAAAATAGATTGACGCAATCAGTGCCGGCTCTAGGCTCTGTGGCGCCTTCGGGTAAACATTTTTGTGGGCGCCCTTCATCCCTGATTTATAATAAAACTGGATCTGTTGAACCATTTTCCCAGACTCTCAGATTCTGCAGCTATAACGTTCTCCTATTTTTAGAACTAGACCCTATTTTTCGTGATTTAATCTTGCACTAATGATAAGGTGGAGAGTATTATACTACAAATATCTCCCAAGGTTCGCTTCACATGATCCAAATATTGGATTTTTCGAAATTTTATTGATTTCTTAGCTCATTTCCCAGTTATAGATAAGATTACCTACCACTGTCAGCCCTCTCACAACCTGATGTCACTGCCGCCTAAGTCCGGGACGGCTTCAAATTCATCGCCGTCTCAGCCAGTTTCGACACTAGCGTCTGGCCCGATCCCTCACCGACGATCTCTCTTTAGTATAGTATGATGTTATTTTTTAAACAAATATTGTTAGCCAAATACTTCAAGCATAAGGTATGTACATCGCCGAATGCGCAGAATTACCGAAGAAATGTTCATTTTTAGTATATCAGAAAGAGCGAGTGCGCGATACTGTTGGCTTATTTCACGAAAGGGAGCGCCATCCCGTGCATTCCAGTGCGATTCCAACTTTGAATAACAGACATTTTTAAATTGTTCGGTATAAATATATTTTTTGTTATGCATTTTGACAACAGCGGTGTCAGACATTCATTAACCCAGATATGCCCATCGTCCTACACGTAGGACGCCGGAATAAGGTTCGTATTTTCATAAATTACAGGAATTTGCGATGTTCATTCTGAATGCAAATTACCTAAATTAATTCATTGAAATTATATTAAAGATTAATATAATTTCTTGGAAATATCTAGGTTAATGGCATTTCGTAGTCACTCTCTCGTCTCAAATGTACATATCGAGAGTCCAGAGCAAAAGTTGGTCCAGGCAGGAGGAGGGTGGAAAGTCCGGTGAGGGGTGGGGTGAGATATTTTTCTGTACATGGGGAGTGCTTTTATTTTGCTCAGTTTACGTTGCATTTCTTCTTCATTAGCCAAAAATAAAATGCTGCTGGAGTAGTATGCACACATTTTTCTACTAAAATATTCCTGTATTTGTCTGGCACTTCACTTGACTAAAAATGAAAAAATATTCTGCCCTCGGAATCTATTTTGTAAAATTTTTATCGTGCTTGATATATACAGGTTGGTTACCTAAAAAAAATTGAAAAGGAATATTTTCGTGTACGTATTTGTAATCAATTAAAATGGCATCTAGTGAAGTTTTTTGAAATTCAGGTGCGTAGATACTCAAAAATATTTATAGAAAAAGTACGATAAAGGAAATTTTCGTTTGGTAGTTGGATTTTAAGGCCATTTAAATTTTAAAGGAAATTGAAAGACATTGAAAGGAATTAAAATAATTAACGATTTTCAGAAGATCAATTTGAACTAATTAATTGTATTAAAATACATATTTCTGAATTGTAATATTTTTGCACTAATTACGTTCCAAATTTAAACACACACATGTCAATTCCCCAAGTTCCATTTCTGGTCTCCTTGTCCCTGATGCTCCAGAGGATCTCGCGGTAGCGTCTGCCGCCTGCGTCGACCGCCGTGCGCGCCAAGCACCGTCACTCTGAAATTACATTTAATCTTTGTTATGTTGGCAGGATGCCAAGTCAATGAATTCATGCGTACAAGTGTATTCGTGTACAAGTGAACTGTCCCTTGAGGTCTTCACTCTGCGCGGTGATTTATGGTTTATAAAATCCACTGCAGTAAGCGATAGAATCATAAAATGATCTATGTGCACTGTAGTTGTATATCGGGTTAGGGATTAAAGTATCGCTGCGAAGCGAAGCAGGTTTCTGTTCAGTGGCCCCTAAATAAGTGTATCAGTGTTAGTACTGCGTGGTTTATCTATTTCTTAGTAACAACTAAATTAACCTCTTGTCTTATGTAATATTAACCTCTACAGCCTGAACTAACTTTAAGGAGAAAAAAATAAAACGCGATTTGGTGCAATAGGAGTTACATAAAATAAAAATATATATTGTTAAAAAAGGTGATTTTACCGTTTTTTAATTTAAAAAAAAATAGAGATGTGTATAAGGAATACATGTCAAATCAATATTTTTACTATTTGCAAACTAAGCTAAATGCTTATACTATGAAAATAGGATTAACTCGCTGGTGTCCTAGAACGAGGCGCGAATCCCCGACCACCACGTCACTAGGCCAGCATCTTAACCACTAGACCAACGAGCTACTCGAGTAGTAGAAGGCAGAATTATCAACACACATGAAATGAGTACATGTTTTATGTTTTAATAGTTGTGTGCATTATCGTGCACGAGGAGTCTGAACGGGTTAACACTTTCGCGAAACACACGTCCTTAAGCACTTGCAAGAGAGGAATAACAATTCCTTCCACTTTCCGGCGATGGTCTGGTCCCCAACCCGACATGTTAGCGGAATATTGCTCTTATGATCCTCATTTTTAAGGTTTATAATACCATTTCTCGCTATGGATTACTATTAACGCTATGAATACTAAAAAATATCAATACTTATTATCAAACGCGGGTCTCAAGAACTGCAGGATGCCGAGAAAAGTGGAGAAGCATAATCAAGAGGGCGGGAGATTATGAAGATAGCGAACCTCACTCACGAGGGACCGACACGAATGGAAGAATTCAGATATGAATCTAAAAATGATTTTGGTTTATGTTACAAAAGAACACATTGGTGTAGTGAAAATACATCTTCAGAATATAATTCTGTGCTATTTTAATACATATTGAAGAAAAAAGAAAGATAAAGAAACAACTGTGTATCGAAAAACATTTAGCTAAAAAAATATCCTGTTAAATAGTTTTTCAATATATACATTTTTTATGCGTATCATTCTAGTTGATTCATATGATTATAATCATTTTTTTTATCTAATTGATATAAGGCCAGAGAGCCAGCCATTAAACATATTCTAAATACGCAGGGGTGATATATGACGTGTGTCCGATACGCGTAATCGTTTTTTTCTGTTTTATTATCCAAATGTTCCCATGTAAATATTTTTTTATAATAAGTGATACATAAAAGCAACAGTTTTTCGCAGTTTTAAATATAATAGATACATTGATAACTTACCCAACGCTGGCAAGGATAGATTTTGCTTTTTCGGATCCATGATTCTGAAAATAGATATAATACCATTTTGAAGAAAGAAGACGATAATTGATGTTCTTGAAGTTAGAACATAACACGAAAACTGAACAATTTGTAAGATATGGGACACAAATTTTGGGATTTCATTTTATAAACTAGATATGCATATACGGAATTCGTGTCACATCAATATTCCTTGCGCTTTTTTTTTTTTTAATGACAGCTGGAAATGGGGGAAACCCCACCCTTTCCCGGGATCGGTTTAGAAGCTAAAACTTCGTTATCGGTCCCACTCTTCAAAGATAATTTATTAAGTAGTTATTAACAATTTTCGCAAAATTTAAAATTTAGACCCTCCAAAGTACCTTATGCGCTGTATTTATTCATTAAAAAAGTATATAACATAATTCCATAGAATACATAGTTTTACATGCTATTTTAGTTTGGGGAGGAGCAGCAAAAACAATATTGTAGTCTGCTAAAAAAGCACAAAAAACAATTCTCAAGGTAATAATTATTCGTCCCTTTGGATATCCATCAGATCTTATATTTAAAGAGTACAATGTCCTAGATATAAGACAAATCTTTATGTTGAGACTCGTTCAATATTTCCATACTAACAACAACTCTCCTCAAGCAATAAATCATGGACACAACACAATACAAACAACAAACATCTACACACCAGTTCCGAGAGCAACAACGACATTTTATCAAAGATTCTACATGTTCCTAGCTCCGAAACTATACAATACACTCAGTACCAACTGGAAATCGTACAACTCCAATAAGATTACACAAATATGGACCCAATATATGATTCAATCAGGTAGAGATGAATCAGAAGCATAGATATCCAACAATTTAATATAATTTATACAATTCTTTCACTAATAATTCACTAGTCCTACAACACTCCCACTCCATATATTTTTATGTTATTTTTACTTTTTTATACATATTTGTAATTCTCTTTTTATTCCAAATAACACCACAACAGCACGAAAAAAAAACTGGCTACTTTAACACAGACTTCAGTCTAGCAAAGTAGCCAGGACAACGCTGTATATATCAGAGGTGAAGTCTACTCCATCCCACACAATAAACTATGTATTATGTATGTTTATTATGTATCCACCTCTGTTAGTACAAAAATATGTATGTCAAAATATATATAAATAAATAAATATAGATGGAAAATTAAGGCACAGTAGTTCAAGGCAGACACTCAGAGATTCAGACATCAAAAACATTCTCAAAAGAAGGGCAATGGACGAGACACAAAATTGATTGAGTCACACTTACATGGATAGACTAACGGAGTTGCAAAACACGAGGTGGAAAGTGAGGGGTAGGCTCGTAGGTAGAGACATCTACCCACGCTGGCTGGCCCAACCACCTACCTTTTATTCCAACGTGTCACTCATACCCGAATAAATTCCTTATATAAAACAAGATTCGTCACATTACTTAATTAGGTCTGCATTCCTGGGCGAGCGGTATATAGATCCAATCAAATCACCAATGATACGTTCACGTGCATCTCTAAGTATCTCACAATTCCACAAAATATTGGTCAGGCGTCCGTTCCTCTCTCCCACATGTACACCGCGGGACATCCACAAGTCTAAACTCTTTACTCCGTTTACTCTTTAAACAGTTTACTCCGGAATTGTCCGTGCCCCGTATTCATCGTAATGATTTAGGTCTGGAGGTATCATCATGGCTTTCAACTTGACGGCGACGTTAGGAAAAAATAATAAGTCCATCTTCCCTGCGTTGCTGTATCCCACCTCTCTTGCCACTTTCCAAGCCTTAACTGTCTCATTCTGAGAACCAGATCTTTTAAGGACCCGTCCGTTGGCCTAAAAGTGTCAAGATGTCACTTCCTGACCCACTTTTAGGTTCTTACTGGCCCAGATCAGCCGGGAGGACACCTGCTATAACGAGCAGAGTTACCGTTCACATTATTTTATGGTCGCCTTTTATATTAATCTCACGGCGGGAGTTTATAGTTCCCAGTTAATCATTAAGAGTCTTGCCGCCTTATCCGAGACTACCTTTGTAGCCGAGCGGTAAGCGCTTGCGCTATGAAATAACACGTATACAAGGATTAGGATTGACTTAGGGATCTGCCGTTCAAACTCCCAACCGCTAGATCGCTAGGCGAGTGCTTTACCACTACGCCAACAAGCGCGTAGTTAAACAAGCTTTTTATGGATACGTTGGATGCATGGCACCATTTAAATTGATTTATTTTTTATTCATATAATTTTATTAGAATTTGATTATAGTGATTTACAGAAAAAGCATTGGACAGCCACAAGAAATGAAACAATCTAAAAACGGTTCATCATTCCCCATACAAAAATCCTTCTGTTTCAAACACATTTTACATCTCCAGGAGCTTTTAAGTTTTATAATATCTTCATATGATTGCAATAAATAATGAGACCCACTACCTGTATCGGTGCCGAGGGACAGCAGGCAGCAAATTCTTCACGGTTATTGCAAAAGCGTGTGCAGTTATTTCCGCAATCTGTGCAGAACGATTCCGATATCCGGTAGCTGTCTGGTGCTCCGTCTTCACTCAGATCTGAAGTTTAAAACTCACATTTAAAAGTCAATATTTTTGGTTACGAATAAATTCAAAGCTTGTGCAGTCTCCGTTGTATTCGATATTTTTCTATGGTGTTGAATCATACATTTTAAAACAGTGGCTTGATTATTCCAAAGCAGCGTATTGGGGCCCACGTTAGACAGGGGCCCAAAATATTCGCGCCCTACAATTTGGATTTGGACTGCTATTCCTGTTCTCGGGGTCTGCTTTGTCAACTGTCTATAATGAAAGGCAATGACGAGATCAAATCTCCCGTTGCTTCCCCACAATACGCATATTTTTAATTACAAAAAGTTTATAATGTACCGACCTCTGGCTGACCTGGGCGGGCCGCACAGCTCGCCCTCGCACCGGGCCGTGGCGCACAGCCGGCAGCTCACTGAAACACAACAAGGAGACGGGCTAAGAAGGTGACATAGTGGAGACCTCTGAACCGACGACACACGGGCAATAGCGGGCAGACAGTAGACCCGCGGTACCGGCATCGGAGAAGCCGCAGTCGGGGGAGGCATCCGCTCTCTGCTCGACGCAAAGATGCTGAGGATGTTGATGATGATGATTTAATAATCCAAATTCACTTTATATCGACTGGTGGCGGACGTCTGCCGCCATTTATTCCGCCGACACACGCCAATTCTTTTTCCGGCATCAGCTTGGATTCCATGGCGTTAGTTTACTGATCTTAATACCTTTTCTACCCTTACTGCCTGGCAATAATTAAGATCTACCTATCTATCGGAGTCTATATAATTCTTCCGAAACAACACAGTCATCAAACATTCAACCGATCCTCTAAAGTACGGATATAAGTAAAAACAATATTATATCTTTACTTGAGTTCATTTGCACCACTCAAATTTCGAAAGAAATAGTGCAAATAAACTCAAATAGAGTTAAATCAAAATTAAATTCTATTATGATGAAACTCTACAAAGCTAACAGCGATTCTATCAATCATATAAGCTGTAAAGAATGTTTAGGCCACTCCGTTGGACGGACGGAGAGAAAACAGTTCCTAAATTATCGAATTTAAAATTTGACTCACCGCATTTCGGTAATTTTTTCTTCCAAATATCCGTTAGGTCGTACGGCCAAAACGCTACATGATTTTAGAATTCAAAATGTTGTATTTACTCACCGGTAACAACCGCGAACAGTAGAAAGTGATGCGCGCTTTTGCTTGAAAACATTCTGAAAGAAAATAAATAAATTTATAATCGATATATTATTTATGTTGCGTGCGCGGATCGGTATTGGGCCGTCAGACCGCGGAGCAGTAGAAGCGTGGCTCTATCTTCACTTTAAACATTAAAGTCTGTTATCGGTGTCGAAACATTTTATATGCATAATATGTACACAGAATGGAACCCATAACTAAAAACCATTAATAATTGATTGTCTTCAAAGTTATGCATAATTTAATTTATTGTTAAATATATTATACGTTTAATTTTCTTTGCGCGCTTTCTCAAAATGTAATTACATACTTTAATTTTATGTTACATTGTGTATTGTTCGTAATTAGGAGTGAAACATTTTGTGGAATTTGTTTAAAATGGTTCGTGTTCACGGATATTATTTTTAGGAGGTTTTTTGATTCGAGCGAGATTCTGCTCCTATTAGATGCTTCGGAGACAACTTTCAGCTTTCCTATTCCCCGTGCACACATCGTGTTTTAGAGATTCGGTGTCGCGCGCCTTCACGCTCTGAGTTTAAACGTGTCTGTCGTCATTTGGGCGATTTTGAACCTCCCCAGGTTTTGAACCTCCCCAGTTTTGAACTACAAACATTTACAACGCAGTAAATGTTTGTAGTTTAACGCCTGATGTTGAATAACATATCTTATTTTCAAAATAGACAGCTGTAGGGATCTATGGTATTTTTAGGAGACGTTTATGTGCACGTATCGAGTCTCGCTATCAGAACGTACGCCATGTACAATGGTTTGAATTTTTGTCTCTTTCTAACGATCTCAAGCTGATCTTTGAATTTATATGTAGAACAGAATCTCCCCACGTGTACATACTATTGAGGTGTGCACAAGGTTTTGAAATTTACTATGTTTCGCTTCTTTTTTATGCCATTATTGACATAGTGACAGATCACTCTCAATCAGAAGAGATTCGGCTCGTAATGCACCTCTACAAGTCCCGGTCCCGGATCGTCTTCACAGCTGACGCCGGAGTCTGGCACTCTTCCAGATTGTCTTCGGCGCAAGGCTCCCGGGATGATCTCTTTTTTTAGTTCTTTGACGCCAAAGAATTGGAACATTCGTTTGTATTAAGTGTTATTATATTATAATTGTAGAAAGGTAGATAGATGGACCATGTCTACGTGTGAGATTTCTGTCGGAGATTCAAGAATGGATTATTTTCCCACATATTAAATACCTAACTAAGTATATTTTATTTTATTTAACTGACTTCAAGTGTTAGCACGCGTGTTAAGACGTTAAGACATGAAACGTATTCTATTGTTCGTAATTAGATATGGATTGAGCCCGGGATAATTGCTTGGAATTGCTTTTGACTGAATGTTTAGAAGATTCCTGTAAACATAAGCTTCATTTATTTATTCTTAATATAGTGCATATAAGTATGTATATACGAGTACATAAACAAGATACAAATATTCCTTTTTAGTCAATGTACTCTGTTTGTCTTATTTTTTTATATCATTTATAGCATTTCATTGAAAATATTCATCGCACTGTAGATCACCGATTTCTGACACTTAGCCATCTTCCTGAATGGCAGTCTCAGTCTATCTTTTCCTCTTGTATCATCATGTACATGCTCGTGTTAACTTGCTTCAAATTTTCTTATAAATCTGCTTATATTTTTTTGTGAATATTTTAAAAATAAATATAAAAGTGACGTATATCTACTATTTAAAGTCCACCGTACTGAGATCTTTCAACATTGTACCGATCCGAGTATATCTATTTTATTAGTATTATTCTTAAAGCTTTATTTTGCAGTACCGATAATTATTGCATTTCTTCTTCATTAGCCAGTAGTAAAATGCTGCTGCGGTATCCACAAATTATTAACCAAAAATAACCCTATAATCGTATGGCACTTCACTTGACTGAATATGAAAACGTATCATGCCTTAGGTATCTAATTTTTTCAAACTATTTCGAATTTGATGCGTAGTTTGGTTCCCACGAAGAAATTGAAAATTGATATTTCCATTGAATCAATCGAGATGGCATCGAGTGAAGTTTTTTTAATATTTAGCGGCGTAGATACTCAAAAATATTATTAAAAAATAACGATAAATAAAATTTTTAGTTGGAAGTTGGATTTTAAGGCCGTTTAAATTTTGAAGGGAATTGGATAACATCGATGGGCATAAAACTAGTTTACGATTTTATTCAAATGAAAAACTTAATTAAGTTTACAGTACTCTAAGTACTAATTTATGACTTATTTAACATTTTTCGCGAAGGAAGCGATTCAACTCAGAAGTAAAAAATAAGTTTGGGCATTAATAGGCAGGGGGCCTGTTCTCCGCTAGCGCCCCGGGCCTGAGGCGTTGTCGGCTGCCTCCTGTCCGAGCAGGATCTTTGCCAATTGGAGGCCCGAGTTGCCGAAATCCTCGCCTCGGTCTGACCTGAAATTATCACAAATATTCAGCAATATTTTTGGCCACAATATTTCACAAAATATAGGAATTACCCACAATTGTAAAAAAAATCTTCAATTTAAAGAAAAAAGTTACATTCACAATTAATGAGTTATATTATTTTTAAATATTATGCTAATATACCTTCAGAGTATAATATCAAAATGAAGGCAGAAATTCGCAGGTTCATAGTCTAAATCGTGCAATTTACTAACTCACTCGTAATCTTCTAGCAAAGAAGGAAAATTAAATAAGTCAAATATTTTATAATTATTTAGCGTAGAGTGTCACCGAAGTTAGTACGTTTCATATTTCGGATTTTATTTTGAATAGGATACAAAGAATCAGAAATTAGTTCGTGCAAAAATTTAACCGTTAAAACGTACTTATAAATACTATCTTATCTTATGTTACAGCAAGGGTGACCGATCTTCTGATCACCGGGAGCTACTTTTCTATTTTAAATTTGTTCGGGATCGACTTCTAATAACATTCTTATGAATAATTTCGATGTCGATAATAGTCGATGCCACCCTCATGGCCAAATCTATAAATAAAATCGTAGATATGTTATACGAGTTTTACAACAAATAATAATAAAGCCAAGGTAGTGATACGACTATCGACATTGAAATAATCAAATCGAGACATCACACTCAACACATCGCAATGTCTGGAGGTTATCGTTGATGTCGTCTACCTTGGATACACCATCACTGATTCGGATGATGTGAAGTGTAAAAGGGGTGGGATGTCGAGCTTATACAAAATTTAGAATCTATATGTCATTAGCTGGGTGTTAAATCAGGCTCTCAACAACTATAAACACCCCTGGTTTCGACGTCAGGAGTTTTAGATTTTTAACAAGTTTTAGATTAGCTCGCACGCAACTTTATAAAGTTGAATCATTATAAACTATCATGTTTAGTACTTCTGACAATGTGTAACACTGAGGCATCATTAACTGTGACTCAATAATTTATAATCTACTTTTCTGAATTTATTTAGCTCCATGAAAATCATTTTTCCAAAAGTGGAAACTCAAGCTTTTGTCTAGGACGAACCCCTGACAAAAACCTGATTACCGAATAACTACGTGATCGAATCGGATGGATCAGTCTTCGCCTGGTACTAATTCGGTGTGTGGAGTGAAGTCAGTTTATTCCTCATTAATTTGAAATACGTACATTCTACATCAACACGCAATGAAAACGTGTAATGTTTACTTTTGAAAAATATGTTCTAGTTTTTTCAGCAGTAAGATACTTGTCGACGTCGGGGATTCGACGCTTGTCCCGGGAGCTCATCAAAGTGTGGTGCGTAATGTGCGATGGGTATTATCATTTAAGTTTTCAGAAGAGTAAGGAAAATATTTGGAATTAGAACGAACCCCTTTAGTAATTGAAACAAAAGAAACATTGCATAATTTTTTATTTCGATATTACATAATACACATAAAGTTATTTCCCTAAATTTGTTAGTTATCGGCTGGCCTATCATCATATTATCAGCTGTCATTGACAGAATCTTTACCCCCTGTTCTAATAACAGGTTGTCGTTGAATTTAGTCGGTCAAATAACTAATGCATTTTATTCGTATTGGGTTTACAAGCAGATTTGAGAGCAGTCTCATCTTCTTTATACCGGAATAGGCTCATCAGGGTTGTCACTTATGATGGCGGGCTTTCCGTAATTTCCACCGAAAAATTTTGTCTCCCTCCTCCCATCTGCGGAAAGATCAAATTATCACATACATTTTGTAATCTGGGGTCGCGTTAACCGGGTTCCACCGGATCGGTAATATATTACATTTTTGTAATTAATACAAATTAAAGGAATCGGCTAGAAATAAATATTTGGTTGCTGTTTATGTACTTTAATAACATTTTAAACTTTTAATTTAACAGCTCATTCTACACGATACGCTATACAAATTAATATATCGGAATATAAGTATATATTAAAATTGAAAATTCCTCAAACTCGTTACACGTATTTGTCATACGTATTAAAGATATTTAAATATACTGCAATTTGTTTATGAATAATGTAAATATGACTGTGCAGCAGATAAAACTGTCGGAATTCACTCATTATCATTTGGGAGTGAGTTTGATCATACTTGTTCAATGTTTACATTTGGCGTAAATGAAGTAGTCGCATCAAATAGTAAGAAAAGTTATTTTACTTTGGCTGTTTTTTTACCCACTCCAGATAATCGAAAGACTACTGTAAAAGAATTTAATCTCGTAGAAAGTCACCGCACAGCTAGGATATCAGAACCATCAGTTTATTCCTAAACACCCTTGTGGCTCGCCTGGCTTATTTCAAATATGATGGTAGGTATCACCGATCTCGCTGCGGGTTCCGAAAGTTCAAAAATAATCATCGCAAAGAGGAAGACTCCGGCTTCGCTGGCACGTAAAGAAGGATCCGATAGTACCGCTACAGGAGAAGACTATTCAGAAGAAGAAAATAAGTAACTCACGATGGCCCCTGCAGCAGGTGGAGTTGTTGGGCTCGCGGCACCACTTGTGGCACCACTTGCCGCACTTGTCGCAGCCGCTGACAGCCAAGGCGCAGCAGGCTAAAATGACAACGTAAAAGACAATTTCAACCTCCATCCGATTAATGCTAGTCGACGATCAGTAACATGGTCCAAGAAGGTTATTTTTGCAAATTTTTTACACATAAGTTATATAGACATAATTATGTGGAGAGATCAACTTTATCGAATCTAATTTAATGGTAAATAATTATTAGAAGATAGCGCCACACTCTTCTGACTTGTCATACAACCCTCGCTTCACCTTCATTCACATTCTTTGTCAATTATCTTTCTGATCAACCTTTCATTCATTTGTTTCACAAGATTAAACCAGCTGTGGAACCTGACATAATTCTGTTCACTATGCTAAGATATCCTTTATATTCACTTTTAATTAGATCTTCCTTTATCTTATCATATATTTAACCTCTTATACGCTCGATCAATCTCATTTTCACTGCATTAAATCTACTTTCGTTTCACTTCTGTCAACTCCACGCTTCACTTTCGCGTGCTAGTGTTAGTACTAGAACATCATTTAAAACATGAATAACTCTAGTTGGTTCCGTATATACTTATTCAACTTGTTTCAAATTTATCTGTCTTACTTTTCTCCTTCTCGAACATCATTTCTTATAACTTGCTAACATTTATCATAAAGTCACTTTCCTTGCATACACGCTACATTCTACTTATTAGACTCCGTATATTGTTATTTTTTACTCACCTAAAAGTACAAAGAGCAGAATGATGGCGGTTTTGCCCGGACGCATCCTAAAAAATAAAACATAAAATGAACTAAAATCACCAATGCTGAAAAGTTATTTTTATTATCACAATCACTAACAGTGACTGTTTGGAAATAACCGGTTCGAATTTAAATAGTACCACAATTTTCAGGAAATGAATTTTAGATTACTCTATTTGGATCACCAGTGGCATAACTACACTGATGCTGCCAGTGCGGTGCATCGAGACCCACGTCAGACAGGGACCCGAATATAATATATCGCAACAAGAATTCCAATTAAAAAAATGATTTCTTCCGTGTATCTTGAAGACATGTGAAAACATTAACGGTGTGTATGTCGAGTTAGGTACCAAATATTTTCTTTAGTTGCAAGTGCATGTAAGTTCACTCTATTACTCTAAATTATATGACGACCGACCTGCCGAAGAAATTGAAAAATTAACAATATAAATTTAGAAACTCAAATGTCTCAGATAGATGTAAGAATCAGATAACTCGTTGTTTTAAAGGCATGATATATATTTTATAAATCAGCCTCTTTTACGTTTACTTACATAATAGATTTATTTACACGAAATAGTGACATTTTATCCGTACTTACTTGAAATAGTGCTACGTTTAATGGAATATTCACGACAATAGCAGTGATGTGTTACTCAAAATATTGACGTATTTATAGTTTCTTTTCTGAGAACTGTAAAAAATGAATTATTTTAAAATTATACGGTCCATTGTCAAACTAATCACAGTAAAGGTAATATTTGCCTTTAATAGGATAGTTTTGTTTTTTTAATAACTTAAAAAAAGATTAAAATAATTTTGTAAGAGAAAAATGTGTATCGTGACTAATACATTTTCTACGGATATTTGACTTATTGTATTAAAATCTCGCATAAACGTTCGGCCGATTGATGATGTAGATGGCGGTAGATGATCTCGGTAGGTGACATTTGTAGTAAAAAAATCTCTACTAATTGAGGTCGGTGTTACCATTATCGATGTGCCATCTAGATCAACCCAGCAATCCGTACTCTTCCACATTCCCAGAAGTAGAACATCTTACATATTAAATTCATTCATTCACCGGTCATGCAAATACCATAATGAGAAATTTACAGAAATTGACTTGTTCAACATTAGCCTTACTACGCTCAAAGGGTTCTTCTTATGAACCACCACAATCTAAACTTTGGCCATTCACTATACCTATAAAAACTCATGTTGCTCTCTCTTTACTGCAACGTTATTTGCAACCTCCCCACCCTTCTCCTTCTTTCATCTAAACATACTGTGTATCCAAATATTTTTTGTGGATTTTCATTATTAGTATCGCATGTTAAATAATTATTACGATTTTTACAATATGTTTTCACTGTCAAAATCCCTTAGTAAAATAAAATAAATCAAAATCTTGAATTCAGTTCGTAAATCTTACATATATCTAGTTTAAATGGTATTAATCTGAAATATATAAAAATATGAATATTAAATAATATTGACACGGTATTTTAAAACAAGAGACATGAAAGTAAATAATATTTTAATTGTATGTGAGATCTCATGTATAAAATGCGTTTACGAATAATGTGGCGTTTCAGTTTCTGAAAAATGTATTTCTACATTATATTTAAAATGACAAACTGAACAACATTATGCATACTTAGAATGTGATATCACGAATAAGCAACAAATGGCATAATATATAATTATATTATACGGTCATTAGTCTATCACCTGTATTAACTTACATTATTTGAGAGCATCTATCAGCTCGCAGATATAGCAAAACCGTGATACAATAAGCCAGCCTGCAATGAATGAATGAGGCAGGGATTCTGTGTCGAGACAACCCGGGAATAATTGAGTTTGAATGTTCCTTGATGTTATTGATTTTTAACAAGTTATTTCAGTTAATCCCATCTGACCGTTGTCATGCGGCAGGTAGAGACCCAGCGACAAGCGGTGCACGTGTAAGTATATAAAAAATATGGAAAATTTGCATACTTTTCTATAGTTAACCATAAAAATTTACGATAAGGAGAAATTAGTCCTCTGATATTTACTACTAATAATAAAAAAACTGAAGTAAATGGTTTTATCGGTTTGTTCAAACAGGTAATTACGTTTTCTTGTAAACAAATAAATTCATGTCACCTTTTGGAAAAAGGTTTTGGGTGGTATGAAATTATTTATTTATTAAGGGACTTCAGTTGATTTGGGTCAAATACGTACCTTATTGCATTTCAATGGGTTTCTTTACTAATTGTATATTTTTGAATTTATTATACTATTCGTGTTTTGTAATTTTTTTAGATATACTTGTGTGTAATATTTGAATACTGGAACACAATTACTGGAATAAAGGTACTATTATTAAACAAATATTAGATATCTCATAGAGACGAAGCTATTTTTAAAATTTTTATTTAATTGAAATATATGGAAGTATAGGTAACATGGCTTACGACTTGAGGCCTAGGAATTACGACTTACGAATTACGGCTTTCGACCTGTCTTCGGCCGAAGATATGAGATATCGTTTCTATGAAATATCTATTATTTATTTAATAACAATGTCTTTGTAGGTGAAAATCCAGTAATTCTGGGTTCTTGGACATATTTAAATATTGCTAATAATATACTGATCAAAATAAAAAAATATATAAAATACAAAATAGTAATTTTTCAGGCGTATTCTAGTATAATGTGGTAAAAATATTTTACAGGTAAAGAAAATTGATTTAAATAATTTAAAAAAAGAATTAGATTCTCATTGTGACATATATGCTGTTTCAGAGAAATGAATGGTCAAGTTTAGTCCATAGATGGCGCCATTTTTATAATATTAAAAAACACATAGTTCATTGCATACCTAAAAGGTAACATCTGTCTGCCTGCTCCATAAAAAAGTTATTTTTTCAAATTAGAACACGAATGTTTAAGTGTCAGCATTAAGACTCTGTGATTGTGGTCAATAAATAAATACTACGTGGTGCGGTCTTCGACAGTTTTATTATTTAAGTTATATACATGTTTATTAAACACAAGTAATAAATATATTGGACTTAATATTCATTTTTAAAAAATATTTTAAAATTTTAATTATACATACATACCGATTTCATATAATAATTAAATAATCAATCTTCCCACATAAGACACCGACGTAGACGTAGCTTGATCGTTCATTTAGCGTTTATCTCTTGCATTTTATACGGAGAGAAGATTGAACCGACTGATATTTTATTATATTTTTTAATTTATTTTGTTTGGTAAATAGACATATGCAACATCCACGTTTAGGTTCATACATATTCCCACAACAATTCACATCATAATAGGGGAAATTTATTTTTACAGAGTACAATATTTATAAATTTCGAATAGGTAAATTGATACAACTGCGTATGAATGAAGAATTAAAATGCGGGAACTACTTTGCGGGGCGGCAAATATTAGATAATGGTTGTGTGTGGTTGTTTAGAATTCAATTTTTGAAATACATTAAATAAACAGCAAAGAAAATCATGAATACAAACAAAAAAATATATTTTTCTAATTCATACATTTAATTTGAATTAAGATATCACAAAACTATATTATAAAAAACTTTAACTTCACACTAAAAATGTTTTCTCCTTAAATTTAAAAAATATAAATTGTATTATTGTTCCCAAAATTTAATAAAATGAATGAATTAATTTAACTCTGGCGTCTCCTATCTGTGGTCTAGAGATTCTCCGTATTCTTCACTCAAAGGTGTAGAGATTCTACGTAAATATAAAGTAGATTAGGAGGACACATTCTTATTGTGAAGTTGTAATTATTCAGAACATATGGCGCAACAACAATATTTTTCTATAAAATTGATTTTATGTGTATATCTTTTTAATTAATATATTTAATTCACATTTAAAATAAAGTAGATTGCTTTAAAAAAATGTAATAACAGATGTATCAACTTGAAAGTGTAACATATAAGTTTGAAAAATTTGTCGTCAACTTGGTATGTTGACGTAATATAATCGGTTATCCACTTCCTCGGATAGGAGGGTTCCAGGTTCGAGTTTTTTTCGATAAATTGTTTTTATCTGCATATATGTCTGATTGATTAGTTTAATTAATTAATTTGTATTAATTTTATTTTCATTTACGTGGTTCCGCTATCTTATATCTTATGCGTAGTACGGATGAGTAGTATTTTATTGTATAAACTATCTGCGCCTGCTCTCTGCAATATGTATAACACTGATGTGCTTCGCTAACGCGTGAAAGATGAATGTTTATTATTTACACTTGTTAGCATTTTATTAATTAGATGTACGGTTAATATGGTTTTTATAAATCTTTAAAATAATCAATAATTAATCTTCTATTTAAAAAACGCACAACACGTCTCAGACCTACCGGCTCTACATGGAATTTGTTTTTATGCTTCGCCACGCCACCCTGTATATATATATTTGGTATTTGATCTTTTCAAACATCGTCTTATGTTTAGTAAAAATATTTATTCTTCGTTTGTGTCTAGAAAAACACTCAGAAACTTTCTTACGCATTGTACCCTCAACGTGAACATTTAAAAAAATGTTACGTACCTTTTTAACGCGTCTATTGTTATGACAGTTTCGTAACGTATTTTACCCGGGAAGCCTTCGAAAACACATTCTATTCGTACGTCAAAATTCAGATTAATTATTGTGAATTAATTTTATATTTGCTAGTTTTTGTGAGTATTCATAATATGGTGCAATATTTCCAGCCAAAAAATACTCTACCTTTAGATATAAATACTCAATATTAAAAACGATTCGTGTTTCGTCCTCATCGATGATCTCTCCGTGGAAAAATACTTAAAAATAATTAATAAATAAAATCTTTTCATATTTCGTAATAATTAATATCAAAACTAATTGTATCGCGGTGTCGCCTTGTTTCTTCACAGTTAGTCGTATTTACAAGGAGTGCGGGGTTCGCGTCCGTGTCCGTGTCCGTGTCCGCCAGCTTAGAGGAGCCTGGGGCGGCATCAGGCGTCGTACACCAGCTGCAGGCGACCCTGCTCGGGGTCCAGAGCGGCCTGCGCGCGCCGGCCCTGGAAGGGGAACTGGGCCAGGGCGGCGTAGGGCAGGTAGGCCGGCAGCACCTGGCGCCCTTGCGAGTTGGCCACCGACACCTCCAGCTGTTGCAATAATTCAAGGGC
The DNA here is from genome assembly GCA_022840565.1 of Eubasilissa regina. Classification (NCBI taxonomy): domain Eukaryota; kingdom Metazoa; phylum Arthropoda; class Insecta; order Trichoptera; family Phryganeidae; genus Eubasilissa; species Eubasilissa regina. The sequence continues at coordinate 1,633,351 of JAINEB010000021.1, read as the reverse complement.
ATTTTATTTAAAATTATACAGATCGTTAACTCGTTTTTTTTACGTCCTTAAGATAATCCTTTACAGATTTAATTTAATTTTCATTCATGCGCGGTGGAGTAAGTGGTATATGGCAACATCTCATTAAACGTATTTTATGTACTAATATTTAATGAAAGTTAATTGTAGCTGAGCAAAGTTCAGATAACGAAAATAATGAACGAACGAGTCTACATAACTTTTTGAGACTTGTTGTTTAGAAGCGTTTCTAATTTATCGACCACATTGAATTGTATGTAATATTTTATTCCCCCCTAATTTCGTTGAAGGATTATCTATCAGGGTCGTTAATATTTTGATATCAAAATTTAAATATAATAAAATACTTTTCTACATATACAGAAAATATTTAATAGAGAGTTTTAACTTTCATCTAAAATCGTTTCTTAATTTTTATTATTTAAAAATAACGGAACACTTTAAATCGACTCACCATAACTCGGAAGTATTGATATAAGTATCTGGTGCAGTTTAATACAAGGATTGTTATAAGAACAGCACATATGTTGACTCAAGTTCCATATAAGAAGTCTATACATGAGATAGTTCACATCTCAGGGACTGTGCATAGTAATTGTATTCAATATTTCCCAAACTATACATTCTTACCCTTTATGGTCTGCTTGTTATAATATATAGAATACAATATAAATATACGTCGCAGTGTAAACGATCTCCCCCTCAATACTGGAAATATTTCTCTTAAAAAGAGGTATCGTTCGCAGCAAACTTGAACCAATAATAATAATTTATTGATTATACATAATTTGAACATAGAAATTGAACAATTTGAACACAGGTGTTCAGCCTTAAAATATTGTATATCCAGTAAAAGCTCGAGATCTGGCGTGTTTTGTAAAATTCAAAATATTATTACCCTGAGGTCCGGCCCGCTCTCATCTGGCATCCCCCTCTTCCTGAGATAGTTGAAGCAGCAGGTCTTGAACTGTTTGGTGCCGCACACCTTGCGGCACTCCTCGCCGCACTCGTCGCAGCCCAAGGTCACGGCCATCAGGGCGCAACCTGGAAGCGACACGATGTTGTCATTTGAGTTCGGGTGATTAAAGCATTACACATACTACTATCTTGTTTCATCACAAAAATATGTTATTTGGCAACCTTTGTTAAAGTCACAGGCATTAAAGCTAATTTTTTAGAAATTAAATTTATTTAAATCATTCTTCATTTTTGTATACTGACTACTAAATAATATTACACAATCCCTTAAGAGTACTGGTTACAGGAATCGAGGAGATTGTTGTGTATGAATGTATGTTTTTCTTTTACTTTTGAAAAAAAAATTCTCTACGACAAATATTAACGAAGTTACAAATATTTAAAAAATACACGACAAATAAAGCTATCTAACGAATTGAACAGAGAAACAAGTTTAATGTATTAGATAACTTTGATTGAATTCTATTAAGACGGGAGTTATTGTGGTTACAAAATCCCTCATATCCCGTATTTAACGGAGGGTGTTTGGTATTCTCGTAATATTTTGGTCGCGATCGAAAAAAGTGCATTCCAATTTGCGTCATGACGTTTTCTGCACTAGTCATGAAGGTATTAAAAATAAAGTGAAAACTTTTGCCTTAGAATTGAGCTTGGTTAAATTTTTGATTATTAAACATTATAATTTGTAGAAGAAAAGCGCGACTTCCTTTCTGAGGTATGGTTTAAAATTATTTTAATAATTCCTATTTAACTTGCCCTTGCGTCATTTCCACGTAGTGATCCAATTTTTATCATTCGCGATCGTCGTGTTTCCTCCTCCTGTATTACCTGGTCAGTTGATAGGATGTCACGTAACTCATGTCGTATATCTCTCTTACCGTCCTCTCCCATCTTTCCGCTCCTGGTGACTAAATGTTATAACTGCACAAAAAAGGACGCTCACCTACGGCGAAGAAGATCAGAGTGTGTCCTTTCATCTTGAATATTCCTGAAAGATAATACAATCGTTAGAACATTCTGAAAAACTAATTCATTAATTAGGTAGAGTATAACAATCTAAATTACAATTATTTGCAAATATATGATTTTAAGTCGTTAGACTAAGCGGTTTTAATAACGAATCATTAGTAATTAAAATATTTAATTCGCACTGCGGTTGTTATCGATCAATTGTCTATGATAAATTATACTGTAAATAAGATTTTTTATTTAATGTTTGAAGATTTTACAATATAAAACAACGATAGAGTGATGCACTCCCAAATAAGAAAGATCTAGAATGATGGCGATGGCCATCAACATTTATATAAAACAAGATTAAGATCTATTCGATGGAAGAAATGATTTACAAGTAATAAAACTTAATACATACATCTATAATAAATACAATGTGAAAAATATTAAAAATCCGATTAGAACTTGGGAAAGATGTCAAATACTTAATTGTTTAATCATTTTAAAGAGCTTTAAGCCATTTTAGAACCTCTTTTTTGTATATATTAAATTATACTATTTAAAAATATTATTTGAATCTTCGAAAATATAAATATTACGTTCTTATATATTTTACTTCCCCCTTCCCTCCCCTTTATTATGTTGTAATATTTTTAACCTTCTACTTTATATCCCAGTTTAATGACGTCTTTTCACTCCGATAAAATATATTCCGTATTATAAAAATTCATTAGACTTTATTACAAATAACGCCTGAATACAGGCAATTTATTAACATTTAACTGTAAACTTTGTAGTTTTATGCGCAGATACCAAGATTCACAGAAAATACAATTCTGAAAGTTTCGGGATGAATACTGATGAAACACTCGTAGCTTTGCAGTTGCTTATAGGGCTGATTATATTCATAATAATATAATTATTTGAATTAATATTATTTACATTATTTTAGTTCAAAGATTTCTTACTGTAACTATATGTAACTAAATAACTCACATAAATTGAATTAGTTATTTCTGGCCTTCTTTTATAAATGTAACAATAATGAGCATCTAATCCCCGGATTGATGCCAGACAATATTGAATCTCAAAATCCCGGAATTGCACTTGTGTTTGTATATGAGAGTGAATGCGTTAAGACAGCTAGAAAATAATTGAATAGATTGTTTAAATATTCTATATTTTAGCATTTGTCAGCAAATTGTGACCATTATGTCTGATATTTTGTACAAAACCTATTCGACCGCTTAAGTTCGTGATAGCGGAGGTCCCCGATACATACCTGCGAACACCTGTCAGTCCAGAGCCGTGCAGGTAAATTGAGACGGCCGCTTTGACAACCCGGGATTATATAGATTCTTTATCTCCCCGCAGGAGGTTGCAACCGTTTGTTTCAGAGCAAAGGTCGGCTGACATAAGTCAGCAGTGACGAATAAGTTGATCTAGTACGAATTACACACATTTTTAAATATACCTATAAGTAATGTAATAGACCTATAAGTCTATTCTCTAGCGACAATTATGCAAAATAAATTTAAATTAAATTTTATCTCACTAGTAGAATGACCGTTAATAATGACAGAAAAAAATTATATTTTCAAATTTACACAAAATTGACTATAGAATATAATTACATTATTATTGAAAACACAAGAAGTAGATTTTTAGCTAGGCCAAAGATGTAAAAACTCAAATGATTTGAAAAAATTCAACATTCAGTAAAATGCAATATTTATTTAATATAATCCAGAAATCCAGTTAAGTGGCTATGATAGACCTGATCATTATATAATACTAGCTCAAGTATCTGACGTCTCCCGGGCTTTACACAGAGTGAAGAGACTTCATTTAGAGGGATGGGGTTATTTTTTTTTCGAAATGAAATATAAACAGTTGTTTATATTTCATTTCGAAAGGTCTGGTTCCCAGATTTACGATCAATAATAAATACACATATGATTTATGAATTGCACTAACCTCTTCACTTTGCTGTCTTTAGATTTCGGCTAGCTGAAGCGAGCACTGGTGGTTTTTGGACTGGTCGAAGCACCGGAGGTTATGAGAAACACCCCTTCGTTACCGTCTTCCCAGATTCCGACAAGAGGCGGCAATACTCACGTACACACGTGCACATTATTATCAACTAGGAAACCGAAGGCGCATAAATAACAATAATTTTCTTCTTATTTTGATCATCAAGTGTGAAAAATTTCATCAAGAAGTACCAAAATTCTAATATAAAGGGGGATGTGGCTGTTTTGAAGGTCAAGTTTGCAAAATTTCATCAAGCTCGGAAAAAATTGTAGATTAGTATAAAAAAAAAACGGACAGACACTCTTCTTTATATATATTTTGCAGAGTGAAAATGCTTCATTTACGGGGATAGGGGTAGTTTTTTTTTCAAAATTAGATATAGACGGTAATTTCTTGATCTCTGACTCTTATTTTGAATGTCAAGTGTGAAAAATTTCATCAAGTACCAAAATTTTGCTTTAAGAGGTGGGAAAGGGGAATGGGGATGGTTTTTCAAAATATCACCCTCTCTCGTTTTAAAGATCAAGTGTGCAAAATTTTATCAAGCTCGGAATAAAACTGTAGATTTTTATAAAAAACAAACAAACCAACAGACACTCTTCTTTATTTATATATAAATAGATATTCATATGTCTTTTGTTAATATAGGTGTGACCGACATACAAACAGCTAGTATTATTTTTACTTCGTGGCTGAGGGTTGTGGTTTATTTTGTAAATACTTTTAGCGTTATGGGTCTAGTTTCTGGGGTTCTTCCGAACACGATATTTTGATAAGAGGGGCTGCACCTCTCGAAACTACAATCGAGACAAAAAATAAACTCAATTGTGGGTTTACTTTGTTTACAGTGCAAAGTAAAGTTTATTTAAAAAAATTAACAAAATTTTGCAGCACAAAATGGCTATCATTTAATGATAACGTTACGTAAGATATCTAAAATATGCAACAATATTTACAACATTAATTTGGAATTGGGTAAATTGTAATTGTAATTTGGAATTGGGTGGATGGGAATCGAATCGAGGTTGCGGATCGCTTGTTTATTTTCCAGTAATGTTATGCATTGACACCGGAGGCCGCGGCGCATACCGAGTGTGAAATATTCACTTTTATTTATTCAATTAATAACTTCGAAATTAATTCACAAAGTGTACTCTGTCAAAGGGAAGAATCTACAATGAATAATAATATTATATTTAACTGGTCTTATCCAAAATATTGTTTTTTTTCAAAATGTATCAAATTCTATCACTTTTTATTAAATATTTTTTGAATTAATTTATTTCGCGATCAAATCACTTCTTAGGATGCTTTATTATTTATTTAAGTCACATTACAAGATGCGAGAATGTCCCGATAACACTTATAAATAAGAAATAATATTTTCAACGTTCAAAATTAGATTTTATGGCCGCGGTCGTGAAGCGGTCATTTTAGTCGTCTACTAAAACTTTCTGTTAATGTATAAAAGTTTGTAATAAATAATTGATTATACTCGTATACTAGTTTAGCTACCGAATATCTCTATAAAGAAAAGGCACTGATCATAGATTAAAGAATTATAATCCGTTCGTTTAATTTTCTACAATCTTGCTGACCGGACAGACGACTTGCGACTTTTAAAATTACATACTATGTTGTAAGCGTAGGATCGCATCGGAATCCAAAATATGTTTTATTTTGAAAAAAGTATCTAACAATTAAGTAATTCGTATTCTAGAAAATTTACAGTGCTCTCTTTAAATTACAGAGAAGATTTAGAGAATCCTATAAATCCATTATATATACATATACCTTGTTTCAACTTATTTTTGTAAGTTATTTGCATTTAATTCTTATTTTAAGTCATTTGTAATTCTTTCTCTTCTTTTCTACTTCATGTCAGTATTGGCATATGGTGGCCTCAATCAGAAGAAACTCTTCTCATAATGCACCTCCACAAGTCCCGGTGCCGGATCGTCAGTGACATAAAACTACAAAAATTCGGCCCCGATGCGGAAAGTAAAAAAGGGCCCCCTAAATAAGTGTATAAGTATTATTATAAATATTGCGTGGTTCATCTATTAAATGATAAGAACAAAATTAGTCTCTTGTCTTATAATATTAATAATAAAAATTAAAAAATATATTATACTACGTAAATTTTACATGTTATTCAAACAAAAGCAATTACCAAAATTACCAAAAAAAACAATTAGCAAAAAAATTTCTCCGCTCGCTTGCCAATTATGACACCTCGCCCACTCTAGTAGTGCTCTCTCTGACTGTTGATGCAACACGTCACAACTCAGGTACGTTGCCACTCTTCAAGTCAAGGCTAAATATCCCTAAATTAAGCAGAGAGCTTCGAGGGTACATTTTGAAAATTATTGGTGAGCAAGATACCCCAGCCCCAGGATCACAAGATCAAGAGAATACTGCTGATTTCGTCCATCTGTAAAGAAAAAAATGACGACCACTTCATGTGAGTTTGGAAAAGCCATCTCTGGAATGCTCCAAACGAAAACTTGTACAAATTGTACTAAGTGATAATTGTTTTTTAAACGTATTTTCATTATTGATATTATTATTATTTAATTGATTTTTTTTTAAATATTAAACATGTTCCTAAACTAATTCCAAGGTACAAATTAAAAGCGTCAATTAGAAAGATATACAAACAAATAAACTCGAACTATCGAAAATATATTTTAGCTGCCACTTCACAAATAATAATGTTCCCTTTAAAATAATTCTGTTTCCGTAAATACTTCGATAGCTAGTTCTGGGTTTTCTATTGGTAATGATGAATACAGTTATTCAATCTATGTAAATTCAAATTACACAAACCTCTGTGAACCTGTGCTGGTTGAGGCCGACGTCGCTATCCTTGTAGCCCGATGGTCCGAAAATATGCTGGTCAGCCACCGAAAACCTTCACACAACCGATAATCCGAAATTATATATACTAAAAGTTTTATTATTGCCGCCGTAAAAGGTCCGTCCGAATCACAATAACTCTTTTTCCCAGAAGCAGCTTCGCTTTTGTTTTATGTTTTTAAATCTACACAAAACGGATCTGCCTAGGTCCACGAACAGCGGAATACACATTAATGCCCGAATTCAATCTTATGATTTGTAACTGAAACTGCATTCAAAAAGTTGTCAGAAACATTGTTAGAGATGTAGAAAAATAATCTCTGGCAACTTTGATCAAATGTCGTGGCCTTGCGAACAAACAAATCAATAAAGGTACAATGTATGCAAGTTTGATCTATTTTTCGGTGCATGTTGAACATACTGCGGAACACGCGTCCATGAGTTTTGATAAAATAATTTGAAACTTCTGAATAAACCTATAGAGATATACATTTCCAATGTTTCTATCGGGGTGAAAGGATTGTCATTTCTTTATTTATTTATCCTGCCACCGCATTTTTGTTCTACTTTTCCGTAGGTTCATTATTGAACAGCCATTCGGAGATTGAGCATCATTTACAGGCTTTATCTGGTCTAGTCATCAATGCCTCCCTAATGGGCCGTGTCTATGGATGAGATTTTTTAGAGATTTTCGACTCGAAACACTCTACGAGATACGGATTTTGCTTTCATGAGATTGTTTGGAGACAATTCTCAGTATTCGTCGTCTCCGTATATTTGCCTCAGAGATTTATGCTGCCCTGCGCCTCATTTCAAGCTTGTTGTACGTCAAATGTCAGTTCATTGACCATTGATATTCCGATCATCAATCGGGTGAATTTTAATCTCCCCAGCAGCAGTTAAAATGGAATAAATTAATCTTATTTAATAAACAGATGTAGGTATATAAATATTACAGATGTAGGTTATAAATGAAACTTGGGCACATGACAAGTATAGCTTAAATCGACTCAAACCGTACGTTGTGTGTATTGGTTTGAATTTTTGTCTCACGTATCAATCTCGAGCTGATATCTGATTTTATCTCCAGAGCCATGCCGTCTCTGAGTATCTGAGATTTATTTCAACTAAATCTCAGATACTCTTATCGTGTCTCATTCCGTGGACGCAGGTCATAACTTTATGAATTTTGTGACTTACGGCTCATCATGCAGGTCGTAAAGTTTTTGAACACTCACGTAACATTCTATTTTCTTTGACATTTCTGAAAATTCTCCATAGAGGTCCGTCTATCAGTGAAGTTTCATATTTCTTTATTAAAATGCAGATTTCTGACGCATAGGTAAGCCCTGGTCTTGTAGTTGTTAAAAAAACCATTCACATTGTAAAATAATTGACAGCACGATTGTGATAAAATACAGTTCCTAAAATATGACTATATTTTTATACCTTTTATGACACTTATCGCTATCCCACGGAAAATACTGGAAAACAGTCAATCGATCTTTTGTAAATACGGATAACGTTATCGAGCAGTTGATTTATTGCGGCCATCTTGTCTGTTTGGAGTGCTGTAATTGGCCGCCGCAGTAAAGCTGCCATGGCGGCGCGGGGATTGGTGGGAGAGTCGTAAATCATATAAGGAAAAGCATCCATTTACAACGCAGTTATGCCGATTAAGTACCTATTATTATTTGTTGTGTCAGCCCAATTTCTTAGAAAGTGTAAAGAATGATGAATCATTAGAGAGCAGAATGTATCTGTATGATACTCGTAAGCGTCATTTTGTGATCACTCTTCTGTTAGTTTATTGAAGGCTAAAGAGAAAAAGTTATAGCACTTTTTCTACTTTAGCTGTAATATATATTATCATCATTTCTCTGTCTACATTGCTGATTATAAGCTTCCCTAAAAGATTGTCCATCTTCACCCCTGTCATCAGCCGGGAGCAGCGGCGCATCACAACAATTTGTTGCTCATATGAAATCGTCGACCTCAGTAGTGTTTTACTACATTTATAAAGAATCTTGGTCTAGATAAAAAATACTCGGTTTAGCCACTCTCGAGTTTTACGGTAACATATGCCATTAATTTAAAAGGGAAATATTGAAAATGATATAAATTAATTATTTAAGCAGTTTTTATTTAATATATTGACAATATAATATAACACAATATTACATTCAAAGACAATTACAAACCACATTATTTTATGTCTTAATTATATTATTTAAGAGATTTTTAAAGTCTCAGTATACACGTATGTTAATAAAATAATTTATAAATAATAAATTATATAAGATTATAAAATCATCAAAAATCATAATTAAAAAATTCTAAAATGTATATTTTATAGACATCACAATGATTTTTAGCGAATCTGGTTCTCAGTTGGCTGTGCCCATACTTACTGTTGTACAGGGGTGTATCTCGTGTCACTGGAAAACTCCTGCTTCATTTATATTTTTGTTATGGGAAATATTGATATATGAATAGCTGAGAAAAACAATTGACTAAAATCAAGGACTCAGTTTCAAAGTGAATGACAACTGATCTTATAAACATTCAAATAGTGTAATATGAAACTGTGAAACAAAGATTTAAAACATAGCAAATGTCGATGTTCACTAGTTAGTGATAATTTAGATAATTAACAGATTTACTTTTAAAAATGAGAATTCTCAAAGTGTTACATGTCATTCTTATAAACTACATAAAATATCAAAGTGTCGACTCTTCTGCCTTTTTTAATTCGTCCTATTTGACTATCGTATTCATGTCGGTCAGAAACAGCATCACTAGTATCCGAGGTCTTAATTTTTCTTATGGCTCGTGTCCGCCGATGAGATTTCTCTCAGAGATTCGACTCAAGTGCACGTAAAGAACAATACAGAGTTCAGCGCGAAGCGATCTGTGGTCTGTGAATCGTCACCGGATGTATTTTTCTCGTGAATTGGGACTGATAATAAATCTGAGAATGTGATCGTAGATTGGTCGCTGTTGAATCTACTGATTAAATTGAACAGAAATGAACGGAATAATCCAAGAGATGATTAGTTACTATAGTCATTAACGACGTGTCCTACAATTCTTCGGTAATATTGCTGTAAGAGGAAATATTGATGATCGTAGAGGCAGAGGAAGGTCTTCCAGTAGATGAGATTAATGATGAAGAATAATAAGGTTTCATGATAAACCTGTGTCCCTGAGTGTAAGATGGACGCCCGGGATGCCTCCTCACCACTGGCACTTTTATATTAATTTATTTAAAACTAGCTTTCTTGAACGATTTAAAATTGTATTTAAATATAATTATTACATTATCGTTAAAGGTACCACCGGTAAGTTGGTTCAATTCTTCTTGGCTATTCTATTGCAATAAGAGGCACCTATAATTATCAGTAAAAATAAATAAAGGAAGAAATAAACGCTTCAACTTTTCAATCTTGGCTCATACTAATCGGGTTTTATTACAAAATGATTATTATTACCAAATTATTATGTATTTCAAAAAAAATGAGAGAAGTTGCCCGCTCTGGTGTCCAGCCTTCACCAGCAAGGCGACCTGTCACAAACCGTCTCTCCGATGATGTGTCGTTGATCTATTGAGTTTGATTTTAAATTTTAATATTTATTCGGTTTAGCAGAAGGGTGATTTATGTATGCAGAGATCGTCTAGTGTCCGGATTTGCTGCGCCTGCGCGCCAGCTCAGCGCTGGCCTCCTGGATGGCCTCCCACAGCTTGGCCTCCGACATGATCTGCCGGGAGAGGTCCTCCACGGCGGGCTCCGAAGACATCCCGATCAGGGTTTCCATAGAATCGTCCATAATATCCTAGAACAGGTTTGCTTTCAAAGTTGCAATCTATCTACATTTTAAAATTGTTAGTTGGGCGATATTACAGTATAGAAATTGTGTTAAGGACGAACTTGTCTTGCACATCATAAGTCAAAAGATAATAAAGAATATCTAAACAAACTTTGTTTGTATAGTTCTTCCATACTAAATTTAACTTCTGTATATTTGAAATGAAATAGTATAATATTTTTCATATTGAAAGTAATTAAAATAGAATACATTTATCAGAAGAAATCAATAAGCAGTGACCTCAGAAATAGCCCTTAAATTGCAAAATTAACATCAACATATATAATATATATAAACAATTATAATAATATGACTACTAAAATTTAGCCCCAACGCAGAATGGTAAAAAAGTCCCCCTAAATTAGTAGTATATATAAGATATACGAATGTTGCATAGTTTATCCATTAAATTATAAGAACAAAATTAGTCTCTTGTCTCAAACAATATTCAAATTTGTAATTTAAAAAAATATTTGCTTCGCTAAGGTAATTTTCAATTTACGGCGATAGTCTGGTCCCTAATCTGACACATTAGGGGTACTCTAATTTATACAGAGAAACTGTTTTCCCGTGTTTTTGAATACACGTAAGAAAAGATTTAAACAATTTTTAATTCAATTTTTTCCTGCGGGTTACTTTCTATCAGTGGTGAGAAAGGTATCGATTTTTACAAAAATATCAATAACAAATTGATTGAAAGGGCGCGAACTTTTTGGGCCCCCATCTAACATAGGCCCCAATGCATTGCATTGGCATAGTTACGCCACTGGACTTAAAAGTCCCATTACTATTGTTCAACAATATATGAAATTGTTTTATTCATAGTTTGATTACAAATATTTAAATATGAATTAAATATATTAATTAGAAAGATATACATATAAAATCAATTTTATCGAAAAATATTGTTATTGCGCCACTGGGATTCGAACCTGGATCTCTTTCCAAACCGGGGAAGGTGCATTATCCAACTACGCTACAGCGACAATATTATTAGCGACAAATTTTCGAACCTATATGTCACCTTTTTGATATTAATATGTTTAATCGTTCCATTATTTGAAAGAGCCATCTACTTTATTTTTACAGAATCTCAAATACCTTTGAGTAATCTGATAGCAGACGCCAGAATAATATTTTTTGATAAAATTGATTTTATATGTGTATCTTTCTAATATTTAATTAATATTTAAAATATCACAGAGCTATGTTCTGAATAATTACAACTTCACAATAAGAATGTGTTCCCCTCATAAAATTGTTTAACCTGGACCTTTAAATTTATTTAGATATATATTACATTTGTACAGCTACAAAAAAAGGCAGTTTATTACATATATTTTACACACATAAGAAATGCATTTCTCAACTAGGCAAGCCTGTTTTGGGGCAAATTGGTAAACAAATACATTTTACAAAACCAAAACTCATTGAAGGCGAAACACAATAAAATCGGATACGTATAATAAGAGTGAAGTTTGCCCGGTGATACGATTGATCGGTGAATGGATGCAAAATGTGATATTAATAAATTCACAAATATGTATTGCTAAGGTGACTCACATTGACCTTCCTGAAGGACGGTTGATCTTGGATCAGCTGCTGGGGAGGAGACGACCTCTTGCGGCCGCATCCTGAAATTTGTCGTGTAATATTGTAGAATTCGCGATAATTCTATGACACTAAAGAATTGAACAATTATATTTTATATTAATTAAAATATGCATCAGAGAAAAGTAAGATAATTTTTTAATAACAATATAGTTCAAAAGTACATTTGGTTGCCCTGCTGTTATCGCCATTCTGTGGCGAATGTAATTAAAATTAACGTGATTTAAAATTATCTGAAAAAACAGTGGTTACTGAAATAGGGAAGCCAAATTTTTAATTAATTATTTAAATCTAATTAATTTAAGCAATGGATTTTTCGTAGATATATATTATATATATTATATTATAATATTTTATAATATTTATAATATTTATAGTATTTATAATATTTATAGTATTTATAATATTTTTATGATATATATTATAATATTTTAGAGTGACTTGCAATTATTAATATCGCGTACAGATGCATTCACACTTCCCCACGCTGAACTAATAATTCACTTTCCTGAAACTGTTTTAGGGGCTGATGCTCTCGTATCAGTTCCTCTCAGCAATGCATCCCGATTATAATTACAAAGCATTTTATTTACCATTCACAGTTCTTTTAAGGTGGATTTGATCTGTATTAATAAAATGTCAGGTTGATATTAATGCCGCCCGACAGGAGAACAATATGGCGAGCGTATCTAGTAAGACCACACACACAACAGAACACAGAAGCCGGCCCGCTGCAACTATCATCCTACGCCCGAGACGCCCCAGAGCTTGTGGATTCAGGATTGGACTGTTCAACCATCCGTCGACCCACTATCATGAAGGGCAGTCATCTTAGGACACGAGGGACAGCCATTGATGATAATAATTTAAACAAAATTTTTCATGAATAATACGAACGACAAATTGACGTATGTAAAGTAGGTAACAATTAGAGAACGTTTAGGAATTCTTACAGTATCTCAGAGACTCTATTTTTCACGTCACACCTTCATCCATCGATGCCTGGGTTCAACCAGACATTGCATCCGGCCAAGTGGTTCTAAGTGTATTGACAAAGATTATGAGTTTGCATTATCAATCCGTGACGGATCGATTTCTAAACTGTATCGCTCTTGCATTCATCATATTCCGAAGAATCGGTCACCTCACCAGTGAATGCGTTGCAGAACGGCCTCTTCCTCGGTTCGGACAACACCTCCGGCATGTCTTCGTACCGCTCGTAGGCCCTGCCCATCTGAAATAATAAAATTGTGTTATGATCAAAGGTTTAGAGTCTAGAGTCTAGATGATTCTTGTGATATCCTTGGGATTGTATGGTTGTGTGTGTGTGTGTGAAGTGCCGCACCGCCGGCGCGCCTGCGTGCAAGTCTATAAAAGGCGGCGCGCGGCAGGGCGCGGGCTCTTTCTCTGCGTGTTCATCGGCTTAATCGTTTAACCTATATAATAGCGATATACCTTGTATTAAATTGTATCGTATTGTAATCAATGTATAATTGTTACAAGGCCTACTTCTTGGATCTTCACATTACGAGAAATTGAAAGCTCTGGGTGATTTTGTCACTGTATTTACAATTAAAAAGTTGGATCTGGTTAAATCTGAAACGAACGACTTAATTCCGGAAGACTGGTGAGCACTGTTCAGTGCAGCTATAGAACTGGTACCTAGCCGCCAATGACACATCTGAATGCAGCCAGCTTTCCGCATGAGCCGGTCCACTGTCTTGCCGAACACCTGATGGACAGCTCATTTATTTTTAACTCGGTTTTCACCGCGTAGATTCTAATCAGTAATTTTTGTAAAATAACTTAAATAAATTCAGTACTAGAGTACTTAGAAGTACGCGTATTTTAATTACCTTTCCTATCTATACTCACACATTCAAGATGTGTTTTTTTTTTTCCAATTCCTTAGAGTCTACGATACTCTGAGTACTCTACATGCGGCTAGACCGCCAAATCTACTGCTACAAGTGCATCAGCGCTAATCGCTTTGACACTTTTACTAACTACTTATTGTAATAAACATCATATGTGTTTTATATTAATACATGAATTGGAAGGGTAAAAAATTCTGATAAAAAACCCTCTAAACAATTTACTGGAAGTTAAATGCTTCAAATTAATTAGGCGCGACACTTTATGTACAGTGCCGCCTTATTCTATCATAATTCTTATAGGTAACTAGTCAAGATGTGTTCTGCGACATACACGGACATGAGGATAGCTACCTTTGGAGGCAGCTACTCGCACACTCTCTCACTTCTGATACAACACTATCATCAAATGTACAACTCCATCCTCCAATACCCTTTAGAAATACAGCCAATTGAAGCAGATGGCTCTGGATAGTTTTGGTTATATTATATATTATACGAGTAGTCGTGTGGTCTAATTCTTTATAACACAAGTGCAGTGTTTAAGACACTTTATTAGAATTAATTTTCCAACACACATTTTAATGTTGGGTTAGGTTAGAATAAGATGATATATTAAACTTTTACTATTGCTGAATACCACTTACCGGCCTTTGAGCTGAGGCACTTTCTGGAAAGGAACCGAATACCATCAGTACGATCACGGCAACCAGCACGAAGTTCATATACGTTGACGTCATTTTCCTTTCTGAAAACAAAAAAAAAACAAGTCATTAATTACTTTTTAAAAATTTATTTATTTATCATTGATGTTCCGTTCGTCCGTTAGTTGAATTTGAATCTCCCCAGCGGCAGTTATGTTTATAATAGAATGCCTTTGTTTGTCTAGTCGGCGGTATCTACAGTTCTAACTGACGTTTGTGCGCATATGTCGAGTCTTTTTATAAAATAGAACATCCTGTACACGGGTTTGAGTATTTGTTTTTTATTAGAGTTCAGGCCCATTTTTGATTTCTCGATAACAGATGTAAGGTGAGGCACATGCTATAATAATTCAATTATTAAATTAATTCATTTCTTGTTTCCACCTACGTTCTGATGTGGTGTTGATTAAATAATAGTCGCGAGTGAAGATTTTATAATTTATCGGTTTTTTATATGATATAAGATGTATTTGACTCTGAAACCGTGAATGGCACGAGTTGATCGTCTAGTTTATAATATTACATCTATTAAGAAATCTGTAGTTAAAATAACTTTATTCTAATAAAACCACACGCACGTGCATTTCAATATTGAAATGTGAATATATTTGATCTTGCAAAATAAATTATACGGAATGTGACGTCACTAGAAAACCAGCTATTTCAGGACATCAACCCTATTATATTAATATTGAACAATGTTGCGCGTTAATTAAAAACAAGTTGGCCGTCTTACTCGCCTATTTCAACTCCATTCAGTTCAAAATCAATTAACGATCTAGTTAGCGGTTGCAAGGCCGGGGGGCCGGGGGGCTGGCGCTGGCACTCGGTGCCGGGTCGGGAAAGTGTCGCAGAATTTAAAAGAAAAGCCGATATCATAATATAACATAATAACATTCCGTGCACTCTATTAAGAAGTAATATTAAATATTAGGGATGAAGAAAAAAAAAAAAGATTTTTTTTTACGTAATACTAAATAATATTGTCCTGTTATGTCAACGTTTTTATTATTAAATTGAGTTCGTCCTTCTGTCGAATGTTTGTGTTGGTTAAAGAAACTTAAGTGTCAAATATAAAAAAACGAACATTTCAATCCAGGTACGATAATGTCGCGCATCTGGCCGAACAATCTACTATGCATCGCTTCTGAGGTCACTTCTAAAGTTTACTGTCAACAATTTCAACACCTCGGGGCCGCAATTGAAGATATACGACCGGGAAGACGTCAATCGAGGAATATCTGTCCGCATACTGCTAACATTCCACATTTCAAAAGCTGACTTTTATTTACGAGTACTGTTGGGAGCTTATTCCACATCTGCCCTATTCTTCTGTTATTTTTTTAATTTCATTTTTTTCATTTTGATCAGATTTTCATATTTTCCGCTCTCTTTCCGACGATCTCTCAGCTTATTTTCAAAATTTCCTTGACCACTTCTTTATCTCGAAACCGCCGGATTTCTTCAGGCGTGAAATTAAAAAAATTGTCAGAATGTCGAGAGACAATCGAAAACGATGCGGGAGAATATATTATTGATTTGTTTGTTTATTTAAAAAATACATTTTATGTAATACCAATTTACCAATTTATGCATCAACCCAAAACTGCGATTTAATAACGAAATTAAAGAAAGCGTGAATTATAATTGAAAAATAAAATAATCTATTGCGAGTTTCAAAAGACTCCAAGAAGAATTAGTTAAAAAAATTAAATATATTAAAGAAATGTTGGTGTTATGGTAAAATTTGGTTTGTTTCGTTTTAGACAATCTTCCATTCAGAAAACTATTTATGATAATCGGTAGATTAATGAATTAGAATTAATAAATAATATCTGTTGTCGAGAGGCTGAAGGAAGATTGGAACTGAGGAGGATGAAACAGAGATGGCAAAATTAAATGTTATGTCGTAAACTTGTCGGTCTGCGGAGTCGAGGTCTAGACGTTAAAAATGCCGCTGCAATACTGCAATACTGTGCAGCCACCATTCGAGATCTGGCTCTGCATGTCTTAAAAAAACCACATTACTACTGAGCAGGTACAAAGATATATGAATGAGTCGAGAGAATTAACGACAATCATCTTGTTTCAGTAAATACTTCGATAGCTAGTTCTGGGTTTTCTATTGGTAATGATGAATACAGTTATTCAATCTATGTAAATTCAAATTACACAAACCTTTGTGAACCTGTGCTGGTTGAGGCCGACGTCGCTATCCTTGTAGCCCGATGGTCCGAAAATATGCTGGTCAGCCACCGAAAACCTTCACACAACCGATAATCCGAAATTATATATACTAAAAGTTTTATTATTGCCGCCGTAAAAGGTCCGTCCGAATCACAATAACTCTTTTCCAGAAGCAGCTTCGTTTTTGTTTTATGTTTTTAAATCTACACAAAAAGAACACGCATATTCAAAATTTTATATCAGGCCTACCTATCGAAGTATAAAGCGCGTAAACACATCTAACGAAGGAAAGCGCCACACATCTTGAAACTCATTATGAAGGCGGAAATAGAAGGCAGCAGAGGCTAGCATTAGCGCGTAATATCGGAAAATTGCTCATCGCCAGTGATCTAAAACATCTTGCACCTTGGAATAAAGACGAAGAAGACGGCAATTTTTATTTTTCGAAAAATCTTTTGATATTTTGAGGAATTCTATTTCTGTTACGTGTTAGTGCTATATTGATTATGTATGATGAGATCTGCGCGAGGAGTCTGTTTATTCCGATAATGAGGGTTGATCCAAATTATCAGAATAAACGATCAAGATGGATGCCGTTGGTCAAACTCGTTCATGGCGGTAACACTGATTAAATAGGTACCTAAAGTGCCTTTACGAACACAATATAAATCTTGTATATACGTCATTAATATTACCAGCATTGATTATATTACGATGTCCATTTTTATATTATAACTATGCACAGTTGACACTAGATTTCAATTCTCAGTTGTTAGATTACGGAAGGGCTGATATTATTCAGTGATTGTTATTCTTCTTCATTCTTTCATGTCAATACTGACCTTAGCGGCCTCGATCAGATGTAATGCACCTCCGCGTGTCGCACACGAGTCGCGCCTCACCATCCACCGTTGTATTCTTACAGATGTTCGAATTTCTAAAATGATTCCTAGGATAATTTACTTTTCTTTTCCTTGTTCTTTTCGCACCTTATCCGTTCAACGGACGTTTGCTATCATCAATTTTTTTATTGCAGCTCGGAAAAGCTCTGTAGTAGACTGCCTAAACCATCGCCTTAGGTTTTTCAGTCGTGAGATTCTCCTTCTTTCAGGGCGCCGACTTTTCTAGACGGTCGTTATGATTTAAAACGTGACCGAAAAATTTGAAGAATATTTTTTACAAGATTGAGGCATTCGCGTGTCGTACTGTCCACAAGATACGCAAAATCCGTCTCCAGCAGTGGATTTTGCAAACTGTCCAAGTACACGCTGCATATGCGAAGATTGGAGAAACGAAGGTGTTAATCAACATAATTATTACAATAATTACATCGTTTGTTGGACGTTTCTGTCTTGAGTTTAGCCACTTGGATTAGAATTTTTTGCCCACGACTAACGGCATTCGTGATCACCGTGTCTAAATAAATATTTCTAAAATTGTGCTATAGTGATGTGAAAAAGATTTTTAAGAGAATTGAAAAGAGTGCCGGAGACATGTAGAGGTCTTCGTGCAATGGATTGTCAAGCGATTACAGTCACGGAAAAAACATGACAGTTATAATCTTTGGTCGTCTGTCAAATCAGCTTTCCACGCGTCCCATGGAAACGTTTGCCTGTCTAAATATATTTAATTTAATCTTTAAGCCCAACATAATGTGACCCCTATGTCAGGCAGGTACGAACGCAGAAACGAAAGCTTAATAAATATAATATTTAGAGTGGTCCATCAGCGTAATGCGAGAGTCCGTTACTGCTAATGCTGCCGTTTATTACTGCTGGGCCAATAATGGGGCGACATCTAACGCCCGCTCGGTTAAGAGTAGCGGCCATTTTTACGAGTGTCAATATTATTTAAAGGTGACCTTAGGAGAGTTTAAATATTCATAAACAATAGTGATATTTTGTTTCTAAGATCGAGACGTTTGTGCAGTCTCATATATATAAAATACCGTTCTCAACACGAGAAATTTGAATTAAATAATAATACGCAAGAATCAGGCATCTGTGTGTAAAAGCATTTTATAAAATGGAGTTAATAATTTTTAAAATGTTTGAAGAGCCACCATTTTGAAATAAGATGGTTGATGAGATTATTTAAGTATTAGTCAGCTGAGATACTACCAGATCAATTTTTCAGAAAAAATTGATTGAAATCGGTTAAGAACTACGGAAGATATCGTGTCTACAATATACATTATATCCCATATATTATATTATATTATATTATACTAACATTAACTTCTTAACGGAGAGTGGTTTCTAAGTCTCCTGATCATGGTCAAAGAAAGTACACCGTTCTGCAATTCTATCGAAATCTATCTAGAATGTCTTAAATATTGAATAAATAAAATGATTGTAAGGTATTGGTACATTATGGAGTCCTGGTACCGACACTAAGGTATGGAAAGGGTATCTCGATTTGGAAAAAGAGTGAATGCAGTGAAAATGATTATATGTGACAAATCCATGGTAGATATAGACGATCAAATGATAGAGTAAACAAAAAACAGATGACTATATAATGAAGTTAGTAAAGCTGATACCTACCAGTGTGGTCACACGGAACGAATACATGAGGATAGAATGGTGAGATAATAAAAGGTAAGAAAGATAAACATATGACGCGAGTGTTGATGGCACCAGAAAAAACGAACACAGCGCGACCAGATAAACTTAATACTGATGTGTAATAGATGGTTCTGTTAGAAGCCATGCATAAATGTGGATGTGTGGTGAGAATTGGGTCAGGATAAAAGAGTGTGGTGTTCTATCCTCTCCGCTTACTCCCGCGGAGAAACGACTTGATGGTAAGTTAGTTAGAAATGTGGGAAAGGTACCGTACCATACCAAACATGGTTATATAACTATTTCCATTTCAAATATCGTTTTTGTACTAAATTAGGATCTTAGCAGGGCGATACAAGCCAACTTCAAAAGCTTTATTTGTAACGGCGTGATGTATGCCTTAATATTATCCTAGGATTACGTTTTCTCCTATATTTAAAGATGTATACGAATGTCTAAAAAGGTCATCTGACCTTTAACAACATTTTAAGATTGGAGAAAATAGGTTATATATAAGATATTACGTTATATATATAATATAAGCAATGCATATATTGTGTACTCGTATAGGAAGAATGCGCCTCCCCAATAATGTGTCGCTTGGCCCGTGGCCCGTATCAATAAAGAGGTTCGCGCCTTCGCTGAGAGGGTTATCGTGTAGTCGGGCCGTCTAGCAGCGGGCGGCATCTCTGAGCGGCGATGCTAATGAGACGAGTCCAGCCCCGCTCGGACGACATTCGGTTAAATGGCATCTCGTTACAACGCAACTCTTTCCAAACCGCCGCAGGCACACCCTGTGCATTACTTTTAATGCGGACGGAAGAAATAGTCGGGGGTGACCGCGAGAATCGTGATTCAGACAGATGACCACAGCAACACGAAAATATTACACCAAATAACCAATAACATCCTGAGACTTCAAATCTCGTATAAAGGCCAATGACCTGTTATTTTTTTGTCTGACGCATATGACTGATGCATATCGTCTATTCATTCCAAATCTACATTTGTGATTCAAGTAGCACATTCTCGTATTTTCACACTTTAAACGTATTTTATTTCGTTTTTATAATTTTAATATAATACAAATTAAATGTATCAATTATAAAGATATACAGGAAAATTCGATTTATTAAAAAAATATTTTTGTTGCTACCATGATACGAACCTGGATCCTTTCCTATTCGGGAAAATGCTTTAACCGATTACACTACACTAACATAATAAGTTGACGACAAATTTTTGAACTTATTTGCTGCAGTTCTTTCAAATGAATACATCTATTATTCCAGTTTTAAAAGCTATTACCTTTTATTGCGAAAATCTTTGAGTAATATTTGCTAGGAGACGCCAGAAATGAATTCAATTAAATTTTGGATATATTTTGATACAACTAATATATTAAGGTGAATACATAGTTTGATTCAAATCAAAATTTAGTAATTAATTACATTTAGTTTGTATCAAAATGAAATGAAATGAAAAAGTAAAAAAAACCTACAAAAATGTACCTGGTTAATAGGATTACATATTTCTAGTTTACGATCGAGTTAAAAATATGGATAAGACCGATACTAGGAGTCAACAGTCAAGATTGAGATTGGTTACAAACAATAATTGAATTTGAAAGGATCTCTAATGCAAATTTTTCTAATTTATCTAAAAAATCCAAAACTCGGTTGAATAATAGAAAAGGTGGAACCGGGTCCGTCATTTTAATATTGAACCCATCTGGTTTTATGTTTTAAATTCCCCATTTTTAGATGATCATCTCTCATTTGTTGATGTTTGACGCGAATAACAATGTTTGATGTAAAGCAACAATGAAAATTAGTTAAAAACAAAATCGACTATTTTAAATACGTAAAAAAATATAAATGAGATGTTTAAAATATTATTTAGCTCTTGCATCTATAACACTATACAAAAAAATCTGAAAACTACCACCGATCCAGCTGGAACAGGACAATCGCTACTCGTTTCAAGTGGATTCAAATTATGCAACGATTAATTATATTATATTAATAAAAATATTTATATTTCTAAATGTTATTTTTAAATTTATAAAAAAATAATGTGATAGCGATGACAGAGAAAAAAACAAATGTGTGAAGACATCCTGCCCGTGACTACTGACGAAGGAACGACTCAAAAAAAGCTCCCTACGTATCCCGAAGAAAGAGAGCGGAGACAACAAGGATGATTTCAGATCTAAAAGTACTTCTACCACCGTGACACAATATACCTTGACAGAATTGACAGAACCTGCATAGATACAGGATTAACAAAGAAAACCTGGGAAACGGTTGAATATAGCAGAGAGAACCATCTCCTAGTGTGCCCGTTGACCAGTGTCCCCGAGAACACGTAGGATGGGACGATACTGACTGATAAAGCGAAGATCTTCGCGATCTATCGGAATGCGAAAGGTGTGTAAAGATACAAACCGACTCGAAAAGAAGAACATTATTATTCTATAATACTAATAATGCACGACTAAAAAGTAAAAATTAATAAAACATTACTACATGACAAAATAATATAACTGTGGGGTAGATTGTGATACCGAGATATGTATATTTTCTAATCTTGTGTATATTATCCTAAAATCATTCTGTGTATCGAGCGTAGGAAAATATTAAATAAAACTGATGTGTCACAATGGAGCAAAGTATCAATTTCTTCTGAAATATATGAATTAGGTGAATTTTGTTTGAAAAAAAGGTAGATAGGTGAATTTCAATTACATTCTACTACGTACGTCTTTCGCACTCGCCCTAGGACAGAATTTAAATACTATCAAATGAAATAAATGAATATTGATACCATTCTTTGAATTTTTTCACCGCGTATTACACATATAGTACAGTTGTATATTACGCAAAAAATACACTTACATATTTTCCGATCGGCTGAAGCAACAGAACGAATGAGATCTCGGTGGGTACTGAGATTGGATGCTGTCGGTGATCGCTGGAGATGAACTGTTTCGTAATGAACCCACTGACCAATCAGCCATCTTATATATACGACAATTCGAGAGTGGGGGCTGCAAGAATCAAATTTCGGCGCCAGATGGCGACTGATTCGTGCAGCAACTCGATTTAGACAAAGTGGTTGACTTTAATGTAAGGAAAATTTTTAATTTATTATTTTGATTAATGCTGGTGCAGATCTGAGTTATTTATTACATTGAAATTCGGTGCCGAGAATATCATCAGGCTGCTCCTGCTTTATGAGCACAACCACTCAAGTTTCCAGAGTGAGTGGATCAAGAAGAAGATAATAACAACGGTAGCCAAGCTAACTAAGGGTAAACTAAAGGTCACAATGAGTTGAAGTGGATGCTTGGCATGATCAATATTACAACCGTTTTATCTGTCTTCAGACACGATAGTGAGATTATTTAGGCATGATGTTTAGCAAAATTGGTAGCAAAGCGCGAGAGACAAGAAATTGTGAAAAACAAAAAAAGGAAGACGCGATGGTCACATGACATCAGTGAGGTCTTCCACGCCGTTGAATACGCTGTTTTTTAATAATAAGAAGTAAAACTAAATTCAAGAAGAGATGCCGTGTTTAGCCCTGAAAACATCACTTAAATATTCCAATAATCGATCACTTGCGTTTTTACACTAGTAACGAACAGTAGGAAGATTTCAATGTCGTATCGTGTTAGCCCTTTCTCTGTATTCGCTTCCGCACTGATCTACAATTAATATGAAATATCGTCATGTCTTTTACAGATATCCTCAAAGTATAGACGCTGAAAGCCGTGATAGCTCTTGGAATTGTATGCTCACCATGCAGAGTGACTTTAGGTATACGGCCATACTTTGCGCCATGACACACAATCATGACAAGCGAAAGGCATTAGGTTGGTCAGGACACTTCGTCACTGCAATGCGTACTAAGTACGCGAGCCGCGGGTTTTCAACAGAGTAACCGATCCTCCTATCCACGCTGACTCGGCAAGCGTCAGAACTTAGAAGTTAAAAAATTGCATACTTTCAGGTGCTTGATAATTACATAGCATTTTTACCCATATGGTTGCTTGGAGCATTTCTTTGTTAAGAATAATCTGAACTTATTATAATACTACTCGTAGACAAAATGTTTGTTACGAAATTTTTATTAGGTCATTGTGATACCATTAATTTTCATAGGTTGAAAAAGTTAAATATTATCGTATCGTATGAAATATCCCTTTTTAAAGAGTGGCACAGTTTTGCTGGACAGCAAATTAATATGTTAAAACCTCGGCCCCAATGCTAAGAATGTAACGGATAAGAAAATGTTGGACATTATCGGGGAACCAGGGCTGCCACGAACTCAATCGTGTTTTTGATATTTTTAATAAAAGTTGGTCTGAAAGACATATATTATGGACACAAGAGTTTTGACCGTGAAAATATAGAAATGTTGAAATTTTGACCTGGATACTCTTACGTGTTCCTTAATTAATCGCATTATAGTAAGTACCCTCATAATAACTACTTTGATCAGTATAATTGTTTTAACCTTTAAAAAGTAACGCTCACCCCTCTCGACAAATTAAAAAATATTTATAACCTCAAGATTCTGATTGCCTCATTATCCTGAAGTGAATCTACTAGAAGTTATTTTTCTCCCTTGCTTTCGAATCGAAATTGATCCACAGTAGCCTCAATCAGACAAGAGACGGCGAGGAAGTAATCTACCTCCACATGTGTGTTCTTAGGTTGTTCTTACATGATTTCAAAAGATGTATCATTACTTAACTTGAGACGCTGCCTGCTTCGAAAAGTCCCCGCGACCTCTATTCACACCAGATCAGATCAATCTCAATTACCGCAGCTACTGAAGAACGTCATTCTCTCCAACCGAGACCTGGTCGTACCGGCTTATACTTCTGAAGCGAAATAAGCATCTGAGGATTGCCTGTAAATACCTTTTTGATTTGTCTGCCTACCTACATTTTACACATTTCGCATTCAATCAAGAAAACCAACCCATTTATTAAAAACCACATTCTTTATTATGCTACCGATCACGCCCAGATCCGCAACCTAAAAAGAGAAAAATATGTTAATTGAAAAACACAACCCTGTCAAGAAATCGTATCTCGCCGGGGAGTCTAATATTCAGCATACTTTGTACAATATCCACCAGGAGTGCACAACTGCTCAATAATATATAAAAAAATCTTTAATAATTTATTTTAAAATCATATTTTAACTATTTTACTATTATTGTCCATGTCCAAGAAGGAGATTTTTAAGAGTTTTTTTGTTTAGAGACAACTCTCGGTAACTTTTATAGACTCCGTGTATACTCGTTCACCGTACTTCAGGGATTATCCATTTCGCACCTCATTTCACGCTTATTACTCGTCAAAGTTTAGTATTGATCATTGATTTTTAGTCGTTATTTCCCCAAAAAGCAGTTAAAAAGAAGACCAACTTTTCAGAATAAATAGTTGTAGTTTTCTATGATTCTAGATAAAGCGTTTCGAGTTTTTCTGTCGATGTAATCTCGCTATCGCACGCCGTTCATTGGACGTATGAGTTTTGGCCTCTTTCTACCGATCTCAAGTTGATCTCTGAGTTTTTCTTCTGATCAAAATCTCAACACATGTAGATGGTATTGAGATTTATTTCATCATGCTTGATTTAGAGGATACGTATCATTATCGGAGACTCCCTGTCACGCACGTGCGTTGAAAATAGAAGTGAGAATTATTTTATAGGATAGACGAATTATATAGAAGTATATATTCTATGCAGGGGTGTGATGACATGCGTTTGAAATATGTAACGCGTTTTTTTTTTAGAACTTAGTAATTAATTTTATAAAATAGTATGCGTATTGTATTTTAATGGCATCATTTTGAAATACGGATTAATCTCAAGAATCTGCAAAATATTTAGTTTTTCTGTTCATAAATTTAACGTCTCCAACCATAAAAAAAATATGTCTAAGTTTATATAAATATCATTATCAATCATTTTCTATCAACTGATGAATAAAGGCCTCTCTGAATTCATTTGTACGTTGCTGCTTCAACTGCCTCTACGCAGTAGAGAAACATGAACACGTGGAAATTGAGAGCCAGTAAGAGAAATAGAAGATACAAATGAGAGTAATCGACACAAGAATACGCCAATAAAATTGTTATTTCGCTCGATGTCATCGATAACACGGTCAACAGATGATGTATATATAAAAAAAAAAATGGTAACCGGTTTCGTGTATATCATATTAGTAGTCGGTTACCCCAAGGATATTTAATGATCCAATTCAATCTCCAGAACTTACAGACCACAAATGAAGAAAATGCAAGATTGCTAAACGCCCGCCTCATAAGGAGTGACTATTTTATAGATGTAGAAGAAGGCAAATAATAATAACTTAATAATATAATAATATTGGCGTGTGAGTATTTCTTACATTAAATTCGAATTGGTAAATATAGCTGATTTTAAATCAAATGTTTATGCCATAACAAATATATGAAGTGTTTTTATTATAAAACACGACGACCTGATTGAATGACTGACTTCAGAATTCATGCCTTAACATTAAAACACCGCACCCTAACTATAGGTATTATGTTAATATAATAATTTACTAAAATTTCCAATTGTGTAATGGTAAGAAATATATATGACGCAAATGTTGATAGCACCAGAAATAGAGGACGTCCGCGGAAGACTCGGTACGACCAGGTTAACCAGACGGTCCTGTCGGAAGCCTCAATAAACGGTGAGCTTGTCTGAGAAGATGTACGGATGTAGATGAGGCGAGAATTGTGTGTCAGGACAGAAGAGTGTGGCGCTCTGTCCTCTCTACCTACCGGCGTGATGGTAAGTTATTTGGAAACACATTATTAAGTTTCCCTTAATGTGTGTGTTGATGCTCGTATTTGCGTATCAAAACTTTTTTCTTCCTAGTAATTTAATAATAATAAAAAACCGCCCTTGAAATATAGAGAGAATACATCGAAGTGAAAGAATTCCTCATTGCAAAAGCTGTTATGGATATTGCAGGTAAACAGGCGCTTGTGGATTTGAAAAGTTTCGCCCGACCGTAAATCGCTCGTGACGCCGCCGGGCGCGCTCCCGCGCCTCTGCCGGCCATTCCATTAGGATGATGGTTTCGTCATCAGTGCTGTATTTATCATTTAAAAGTTTTTAATAATAATTTCAGAAAAAGTGACCAAATAAATACGTCATATTAGTTACTACGGTGACTGTATTTTATTCAGTACTCATAAACGTCAAATGTATGTTTTGACACTTTTTATAAATGCTCATTAACGATACTCACCTAAAAATATGCATATCTAGTACCTACCTACACAAATTACAATGCTAATCAAGAGTTATCTAACCATTTTAAAATATCTGAAATAAATGTAGTAACGTTTCTTTCCTTGCTTCCTTCCCGATGAACTGTGCGTATAACATACACGTACATACTTTCTCACACAAACGTGAGAGTACTCAATTAGGCTTTAGTTTTTCAAATTCAACAAGACGGCAAAAAAATATACAGAGTTTCATGGCGAAATTTTTCATTATTTGATTTGATTTTACATTCTAGCATAATTTTAGTAAAATTTCACAACATTCAAGTCGGCTTTAACATCCCGTCTCTTTTATAATTCAATTGTTTATTTTAAGTAATTACTAAATTTGTTAAGATTTTTAGAGTAGTTTAGTTTAAATATGTATGATATTCTTTACCGTCATTAACACAGTTAGACAGCGAAATATATTTAGTTGAAATATTACATTTTCCACAAAGAAATAATTATTTAAATACAAAAGTGTAATGTGATTATTAAAAATATGAACAAAGCGCGCATTTCTATACAAAATGAAATGAAAGTGCGTTATTCTTGTAGTAGGTGCCTATATGTAATTACATTTTGAATTTCGTTTTTTGTAATAATAATTCTGATTTATAATAATAACACATTGTAAATAAAATGAGGTACGCGCTGTCATCATTTATATTAAATAAAATAACAATAACTTTGTACGAAACCACGAAATTTATTATAAGTTAACTGGTTTCGCTTATCTCAAGCTTCATCAGGACGTATTTAAAACTGATCATAAATACAAAAAGAGTGCACTTATATATACATAAAGAGGGAGATATAATATAAAATTACTTGTGAAAGAGAGAGACAGAATACATATATAGTTAAATAGAACATCAAGGGAGACAGAATATAAGATTATAAGCGAAAGAGAGAAACGGAATACATATACAGATAAACGGAACATTAAGGGATGGTAAAATACAGCATTGATGGATATAAAATTGATTTTAAAGGAAACATACCTAATATGGGGCTAATGGATAAATTAATTTGATTAAATAAAATAATATATTAATGCACTCTTTTTGTGTTTATGATCAGTTTTAAATATTTTCTGATGAAGTTTGAGATAAGCAAAACCGGTTGACGTATGATAAATTTCGTGGTTTCATACAAAGTGATTGTTATTTTATTTAATATAATATTTCAAACCACAAAGATTCAAACCACAAAGTCAAAAAATGAAATAAACCATTGCGCTTGCGTAATGGTTTATTTCATTTGTTGGCTCACCACATGCAACGTTAGAGACATTCACATAGTGTGGCCATCTTGTGATGAATGGTTGAAATGTTCGAGACAATAGATCGACCCGCCGACTGTGAGATACGGTCCGCGATTCGTTTCTTGAATGCACGAAATATGAAACCGATTGACATTCATCGCCAAATGTGTAATGTGTTGTGTTGGGTTAAATGGGTTCGAATATTCAATGAAGGTCGGCGAAATCGACTTTATCACATCATTTGGTTGAGAACAATGGCAGCATCTCCCGCGTAGTCCTGATTTGGCGCCAAATGATTTATATATTTTCCTTCATCTGAAGCGGTTCCCTGGTGGCGAGAGTTTTGATGACGATGATGAACTCAAAGACAAAGTACAGACATGGTTTTATTCTCCAGCGGCGCAGTTTTATGACGAAGGTATTTAAAAATATATGCTCTGTTATGACACGTGCCTCGATAATTGTGGCAACTATGTTGAGAAGTAGTTTAAAGGTGTGTAGCGTCCGAAGAAAGTAAAGCGTTGTAAAAATGATGTTGTTACTTAAAAAAAAAATCCGGTACTTAAAAAATGCGCCTCGTATATGAAATTGTGCCAAGTTAATTTATTTACTCTGCCCTGGCATTATACATAATGCTATATATATACTTTTCGGGTACTGTAATTCATGTACAAAATAATATTACAATGGTGGGTTTACACGGATGATCTCTCGTTTCAGAGATTTGTCGGTAAATTATATTATTCTTTCCTACGTACAAAATATAATAAGCAATAACATCATAACTCACTCCGCACTCAATCTGTATTATCTTTAACACTATTTTCAAGACGAGACTCCGAGACAAGTCTCATTAACGTACGCACACCACAAGGGTAATATCGTATTTCTACTATCTATTACATTTTACACCTGTATTTTTTATAATTCTATTTTTTTAATATTCTTTTAAGTAATCATATTAGCATTTCAAAAGCTTGTAATCGTATATATGTACACTCAAGAACATGTTCTAGGACTGATTAGGTAACTATCCAAATTTAAAAAGAAATTTACATACCTACAAAAAAAAAAAAAATATTAACTAAGTGATATATTTTATTCTACAATATTATTATGCAAACGAACGAGTCTTCGGCAATAAGTAAACATTGCACCGAAATGCTAGCGACAAGGTATTGCCGAGTTGCGGTTCATAATTACACTGTTCATTTGTTCATTTTAGCCCTGTAATAAAGCCCGAGATTAATGTAATTACCAATTGAATAAAAAAATATATCATTTTTTTAAATAATTTGTTAAATTAGCACATTATGTTAAAAATACATTTCCGTTTGATTACCTTGGGACAACCGGTTAAACTAGATATTGAAAGATGGTCCTGTTACAAGCCTCATAATCGACGAGTTTGAAAAGACGAATAATTGTGGGTGAGGCAAGAATTGTATGTTAGGACAGAAGAGTGTGGCGCACTATCCTCTCTGTCTATCACCGCGGCGAAACGGCGTGACGGTAAGTTAATTAGTTATCGTCTCTTGCACGTAGGTAAATCTATTTTGAATATTTTCTCTAGTTTTGCAGCCATGTAGATTGCCTACGCTGTATTTTTTAGGCGTGCAACTATCGGAAGAAATAAAAGGTCATTATTTCGTGGAAAAATGTTAATGTTTACCGACCCCTGTATTATTGGAACTGCACGCACTTACGACCTCTCCCGTCAGCCTTCGCTGTTCCTGTAAGTGCAAGACATGAAATTTAACTATGGTTTTTAACCAAAACGATCTATGCAGGCTATTTATTTAATGCTCCCACTTTATCGTCACACCTTGTCGCGACACTGGTCGCATGATGCTCGCTGTGGTTATGGTTGTACTCAATTAATGAGACATACATGAATGTGAAATATCATAAATGTAAGTGTTAAAAAACAGTAATCTCTGGATAAATAAATATTGTGTGGGTCACATATTTCTTCTTTTTTCCTTCTTCATACAGTTATCAGATATGTCTCACAGCTGACTACAGGATCTTTCTAGTTTAGATAAGATGCATCCATCTACTGTTGTAGCGTTTTTCCAGGTTTTATTCGGCCTAAAGTTGTGCCCGTGCGTCTCTCTCTCTCGACCTGTGATCTTCCAAGAAAAAATGTGTTTCCTCGCTTCATCTGTTGGCACGTTGACCTCACGTTCTCTCACAGACCCTGGGAAGTGGTCTAGAGTTATCACATCTGACATCCTGCCCTGCCCATCTTAGCCTTCTCAATGTACACTTTCTGAGACATTTAATTATTGGAAATGTTCGATAAGCTCAGTGTTTGTGTGGATGCGCCACCGGCGATTATTTTTAGCTGGTCTTGAATAATCTTTAATTGCTTCTCCAGATTTCACACCCATATATAATAGCATTATGTATGTAGGAGCAAAAATAGGCGATTCGATTACATGCTGTTTATACAAGAATATTAAGAATAATTGTGATATAAGAATATTAAGTGTTCTATTATTTAACCGAATAAATTATAAGAGCAAAACTGGTCTCTTGTCACAAGTCGAAAGTTATTATATTCAAGGAGGAAAACAAGATACCGTGCTAAATACTTGAAGTAATGAATGGTTGGAACAAGTAGATGAGTTTGCGTATTTGGGAAGTATGTTCGATAGAAACGGAAAGGCTGAGAAAGATATCGAAAATAATAAAGTGAACGGCGCTTTGAATTGAATTGAATTGAATTATGGTGGAGTGGAGTCCTGATGCCGATACTGATGTATGGAAGTGAGGCCTGGAGCTAGCAGAAGAGAAACGAAAGTAGACCGAATGCAGTGGAAATGAGATCACTTAGGTGTATATGTGGCAAATCTATTTATAACGGAGTAAAGTAACGAATGTAATGCTGATGTTTAGTATAATGAGTAAGATTAAGAAAGGATCACTTAGGTGATTTAGTCATATGGGACAGATGAATGAAAAGAGAATGGTAAAAAATATATATGACGCAAGTGTTGATGGTACCAGAAATAGAGGAACGTCCGCGGAAGACTCAGCACGACCAGGTAAACCAGATACTGGAGGATGGTTCTGTTAGAAGCCTCAACAATCGGCGAGCTTGTATGAGAAGATGTATGAATGTGGTTGAGGCGAGAATTGTGTGTCAGGACAGAAGAGAAACGGCGCGATGGTACATTGCACACACGTCACATTGCAAATACTACAGTTAACATTTTGCTGGTTTTGAGTGAATATGAGGCTGATTTTAGCGTTGTACAGAATAATAATAAAAGATGATCAGCGGAAATTTCGTTATGTGGATCCAAGAAATGTGAAAAAGTTGGTGAGAAAAATATATATCGCGAGTATTGATGGTAACCATTTTAGGGAGGAATTTGTTGACATTTGAACTATTTTAAAATTTATTTGTAATATTTCGCGGCAATTCTTTTTCCATTAAACCGTGAATATTATGGGAGACGAGATACAACTTTTTTATTACTATTTAATGGGTAATGTATAGGGGATCCTTTATAGGGGATCCTTTTTTACATTTCGCACTGAAGCCCAATTTTTAGTTACGCCCCTGAACGTAGCCTTTAATATTCCGAAGGTAATTCTAGAAAAGTATTAATTATAATATTACCGGTTTTCTGAAAATAATGAATTAATTTAACTTTTAAACTCGCTCGGGCCGGGGATAGCTTGATTTCAATTAAGTCTCTTCGCGAGAAATAATATTAAAATGATCAACTTTATTATAAAAGCGATGCGAGTGTCTTGTTACCTGGCGGGCGAGCCGGCAGTCTCGAGAGCGAAGACCCGCACTGGACAGGCGGAGGAATGTTTCTTTTAATTATTGTTTAAGCAAACGATAATAAGTTAATTTCTCAAATATCAACATCCCTCTTCCTTCTTCCCTCTTCTCCCTTCCCCGTTCCGACGGTCCGCACACTTTCATACCTTCGCATCCCGGCGGGCCGATGACGTCGATTTCGTTTTAGTTTTACAAAACATAATATCAAAGTTCTGACTAAATAAGTCGGCAATCGAAAAAGGATTTCTAATAAGCGCTAACTTTCATTGCATCCTAAAATAAATCATTTCACTTTCTAATATTATTTGAACGTACGTACATATTAGTTGAGATACATCTCAATACTGTGTACACGTGATGACAGTTGGTTCTAGAGATGAACTCAGAGATCAACTTGAGATTGTTAGAAAAAGACAAAAGTTTATTGCACACGGCGCACGTTCTGACAGAGAGATTTGATAAGTTCACATAAACGTCACCTAAACTACCGTAGATCCCCACAGCTATCTATTCTGAAAATTAGATACAAGTCATTAAACATTAACATAAAGCGTTAAATTACAAACATTTATTGTGTTTGAACTGCTACTGGAGAGATATATAATCACCCAAATGACGAGCGCGACGACAATGACATTTCACGTTTGATGTACGAGGATGAAGTAAGGCGTGAGACGGCGAATCTCTAAGACACGGTGAATACGAAAGCCGAGAGTTGTCGCCGAACCATCTCCTGGAAGCAAAATCCGTATCTCAGAGATTGCCTCTAGTCGAAAATCTCCTAAAAATCTCTTCCGTGGACACGGGCCATCAGTGACAGTAAGCTTTTATGTTAACTAACTCAGAAAGACATTGAATGAGATTGAGATTAAACATAGATCCAACTGCGTTATAAAAAAATTGAAGCTTGACTTTTTATACAAATGAATAGACAGTCGAACTCGGTTATATCGAGCACGGTTATAGTGAGATCAGGGTTATAATGAGGAAATACTTATTACTAGTTTGATTCAGGCCACTTCGCTGCTATAGTGAGCTGATATAATGTACAAAAATATTGTTGACGAGTGAACAAAATACACTGCACGGTCTAAAAACCCTCATTCTTGAAAAGTCATCAAATCGAAAGTAGCGTCTGCCGACGAGGTTCCTTATTATTTACGATTCCTTTCAGGTTTGTGAATACTTAGAAAAAAAACAATGGATCTTTATTTTGTGTGCGTAGAAAGTAGTAGTAAGTTTTAAACTTTAAAACAGAGCAGTATTTTGAATTTTGTTAAGAAATAATGTGGTTGAATGTGGTCATTTACTTTAAAATGTTTTTGTTCACAATTATAGATTTTTCATGTGTATTTGAATTTTATTGGATATTAAATATTTATTGTAATAACGAGTAATAGTTATAATGAGCAAATTTAGCCGCTCCCTTCGTACTCGTTATAACCGAGTTCGACTGTATACATACATATTTAAAATTTATAACATTTTTACAGAAAATGGGTACTTTTTTCATATTCTTTTGTAAAATATTTAATCATGGTACAATAAAAATTACTGTTAAATACATTATTTGGAAACGATTTAAAATAAATGTCGTCGGGTCGATTGCCTCGAAACTTTCCCGGACCGGTCTCAGGTCGCCGATCCGCCCCGATCACAGGCGTCGTGTTAAGAATTATTCTTTATATGATCTCGTGGAAATCGGAAGCCCACGACCACTGTCACTACAGAACGCCCTTGTGATTCTCCTGCCTACCGTTTGCGGGTCTATCGCTTCCAAAACGGGGCTCTCATCAACCTAAAAAATACACGCACGGTACGGTACACAGTTAAGACCCTTCAGCAACAACACTGTATATCGGTTTTTAACAAATGTCGATAGATAGACGGAGCGTCGGCCTTTGGCCATCTTGGATTACAGTGTTGTTGCAGGTAAGATCGCTAATAAATTGTGTGAAATAGTATTTTTATTTTTTTTATTTGGATGTTGTTTATACCATTGGATGCCCAAAAAGACGTACAACATTGCAGTATCCATAACACAGATCTGCCCAAAACCGATATACTGTGTTGTTGCAGGGCTGGTCTCAGTTTAATCTTTTAAAAATATGTTTTAATTCACAAATCTTACTCCACATTGCCATTTATTAAATTTATCTCAGAAAAAAAAATGGTAATCTTACACTGGCACCTCGGACTTGAAACAATTCGGACTTCGACCATTTTGTTTAAGAAAAATTCCGCTCGGACTCCGACCAATCGTTCGTTGATCAATTTTAATCTAAAGATGAAAATGTGGAAAGAAAAAATAAAAGAGAGAATATTCCTGAATCACAGCTACTTGGAGTTTTTATAGAAAGTGACTCTCCTTTAAAAGAATAACTCATATAATAATAATAATCTCATTTAGTTAGCATTTATAGGCTTTTTTGCTCGCAAAATCTTTTAAAATTTCATAAAAATATATTATTTTTAACATTTTTAGACTGTTGACTCTAGAGCTTGGGAACTCGACTGGGAAAAATAAATCTTAGGATTTATTCGGTTGCAGGTATTCTGAGAGTTTTCTCACAGATCATTTAAATTCCTTTTCTGGCTATTTTCGGGCCTCTATAGGTCGATTTTTTAGTCATGGCACTTTAAGAATGTGTTGTCATTATTATTATTAAGATGTGATTAATATTATTTTATTCCCTATCCATAAAATAAGTAAATATTAAACAAATTATGTACTATTATATTGTTAATTAATAAAACAATCTTAATTATAATAATGACTCTTGAACACATTCTTAAAGTGCCATGACCAAAAAAATCAACCTGTACCTATTTGGGGGATTAGTGATTAGTGATTGGGCCCTTTTAGCCCGTTAGTAAATCTAGCCCTGCTTCAGTATCGTACCACGTACAGGGTGATCTAATGCATGTCTTCACTAGAATTGATGTGTTGCAAAATGTTTTTAAGTACACGGCATTCTGTTGCATTATTACATTTCGAATGCTTCATCTATACCATAGGAAGGAAAATGTCTGAGTCTATGGTTGATGTATCTGCACAGTGGAGACATTTGTACGACTTGCTATCCAAGTTATGCACATCATGGACCTCCAACACCACATCTCTAAAGGTGCCTTCAGAATCAAAGTTTCCAAGTCATAGAGAAATACTGAATATACCAGAAACTGCACCATTAAACCAAATACATTCATTTAGTATTTAAAATATCACAGACCGTCTGTTCTGAATAATTACAACTTCACAATAAGAATGTGTTTTCCTTAATAAACCATTAATTGTTTTATGTCTCGTTAAGACAGAATTTTCAATATATTTTTCTATTTTTTCTCTTTTTCCTCAATAAAAAGTCAGGTGTCTGATTTGGTTGTGGATTTTTAAATAAATAATAAACAAATCTCGGTACGAAATCTGGTAATTTATTCACGAGACGTAATACAATATAAATTTTTATATTTCTATTAACTATATAATATATACAATTAGTTTTTAAATGATCACATAGAAAATCCAACAATACTTATTTGAAGTAAAACATTAACTTGTGAAAAAAAAAATCAATAATTTGATCTGATACTTGTGAACTGTGTTAGCAGGGCTCATTTTTTATACAGTACAATCCCGTGACATTTCAGCATCACAGTAATCAAATCATTTCAAACTGCTGCACTATATATATATATATGTGTGTAGGGTTCAGAATTCAAATCCACCGCCATCTCAGCCGGCATCGACACTAGCGACATCATCCGGCAGATTTGTTCATTATATCGAGATTACCACGGCTGACATAAACCAGCAAACAAAAGGTCCTAGGTCCAAGTGTCGGGGTAGTTCAATTTTTTTTTTGACAGATTTGCCTCTTTTATGTTTTCAGTGACATATAGTACTTTGGATTAATTATTGTGGAATGATACGATCTGAAGAATCGTAACTTCACTGATAAAAAGTAAATTTGATAACATCATTTGTTAAAATGATGAAAACATAACATCTTAAAATATGATAGTTACGATAATCAAAAATGCAATTATATACATCAAAATAATAACAGTTCATATTTAATTAACTCTACTCTTAGACACGACCACGTTATCACTCTCTGTGAATGTAGTTAAAAAGCAGTTGTTTGATCAATTGATGACTCTACATTATTAATTTATTTTATATTTATAGACAGCCAAAAATACTTTGTAGACACGAAGAAGCTGTCTCTCATTTACTGTCAATCCAAAAGTCTCTCAGTGATTGGTACTTTCCATCTATCAAATTGTGATGAATAGCAAAGATGTACGATCAATCTAAACCCAGCGTTTATACAGTATTACATTAATTTAATTTGACAAATATGTAACGGATATAAAAACTGCCAATATTAAAAATGTTATAGCGTGTAATAAATATTACATATACTAGAAGTCACACAGAGTGAACACTCGCAGACAATGCAAAAGAGAATATGTAGCAGTCTACTTATGTACCACTGAGATATGAGTATGTAGGTAGCGTGAGAGGGAAGGAGGCACAATTTCCATCATCACACCATTGAAAATGATAACGTAAAAATAATAATTTTCCCATTTCTATATAATATCGCAACAACTGGCATATATAATATTTTTTACAGTTTATAATCTAAAACAAGTAGAAAGAATTCCCTTCGGTATGCGATCTGCAGACAAGTTTCTTGTGTGGAACGATCAATATACACAAAAATAACAGACAATTTAAATTATATATGGATACATTTTAGATTACACGACCCGCGTTCAGAGAACATTTATCGTACCAAGCGCATAAATGCATATCTGTAATGCTGTTAACATATTAATTAGCAAAATCATATTCAATATCTAGTCATTTAAGAAAGGTCCTGAATCATATACGATTTATCTAGGAACGCAGTCTCTTTGAATGTCACCGACTATACCGTGCAGTGATTTGAAGACTTCTTTGGCATTGATGACAGTTTTATTTTCATCTTTACTTCAGATAAATATTGTAAGAAATACATCACACATCATTGATTATAACAATAATTTTTACATATTTAGAATAAAAACAAGAATGAGCCGTGTCGCCTTCCAAATTATTTCCATTCATCATTCGCTACAAAACGGAATAAACGTAACTAAGATGAAAAACATCGGGAAAGTGACGCAGCTCATAATTAACAACAATATAGCGCGGGTAAAAAATCACATTGTCGTCCTTATTCTACCAAACAATAAATGCTTCATTATTGATGAAATAATTTTCTATTTTAACTGTTTACTTCATCAGTATGATGAACTATGACACCACCCGGTCAGTCCCGTTATCACTAAAGATAGAAAATTTTCAGTGAATTTTAAAGCTCTAAAGTGCCGACGTTAAAACCTCCATACAAAAATGCAAAGTGAACGGTGAGTATATCTGTTTGAACTATATTGACGTGCTCGTCAGGTAGTAAGACACTCACTTAGTGACCGAGTAATTGGGGGTTCGAGATTTGTGCTGGGAGATCACCAAGTTAGTATGTACTAAGAATTAAAATTCTATTAATGTGATTTGTAACCCCATTCTTTTTTTTACATAGTTACCAATAAAATAGCAGAGTTTTGAACATGATCATAATATCACATGAATAATGAGATAAACACAATTCTAAATGCAGAAAAAATATATGGAGGTCAGTGCGAATCCAAAATCATGAACTAAAAGTGTTTTTAACCATTTTGAAAATTGAAAGGATAACCTTGTAAGAAAGTGGCACGACAAGGAACGCAATCTCCAAAAGATTCACATGCAACATACGAAAACTGATATTTATTTTTTCAGGTCCAAATCCATTCTTAATTTCCTGAGTCGGATTTTGGGTCATTTCTTTCCTGGGTCTTGTTTCACCTCATCACTGTGTTTCTTGATGTCCTCCTCCTGCACGAAGGGTTGCTCCTTCTCCGAGTTGATGGGTTCGTCGAAGACATTTCCAACTTTGGCGGAGACAGTTTCGGTCTCATTGCTGATGCTATGCGGTCCTACCTTGACTGTCATCTTATCGGAGGTGGCCGGTTTCGGATCCAGGTATTGGAGCATACCATGGTATCTCTCTTCCGCTGACAGCCAATCCATCTGTGAATTTAAAAAATAAGTAAATTATATAGAATTATTTAATTTTAATGCTTGCATTGATCCAATTTTTAGCAAATGAAAATACTATATTTTTTCAATTATGTCTCTATTGGGAAAAATTTCCATTCTGTTAATAAAAATATTCTAACATTTCTTTTTCAGAGTCAATTGACGATATTCATGTTAGGTAATACAGTGGAACCTCGGTTTACCAACGACTCAGTTTATAAACAGAATTTTAATTTACGAACAAGCAGGTGGTCTCATAACTACGGAAGAACTGGAACAGTTTCTTAAAGAGCAGCAACAGACGGTGACAAGAGGAAATATTATTTTCAGATACTGAATGGAAAGTGTTCCTAGGTCCTCGATCCACGAAATGTGCGCGAAATGGAGTGAGGTGCAAAGTTTTGTGGAAAAATATCACCCCGATAAATTTTAATCAAATCGTGTTATAAGTCTGTTTAATGATACTGTCGAGTCTCATTTCTGCAACATTATAAAAGCCAAGAAAAGAAATATCGTCGGATAGGTTTTTCATGAGACAGAAACCTGATGAACTTCAAGGAGCCGATGTTTTCATGGACAGAGAGTCCATATTTTGTAATACAGTGAAACCCTCTTAATACGATCACCTTTAATACGTTTTCACGCCTAATAGGATTACATTTTTCGGTTCCGAAAAAGTCCCATACAAATTACGTATTTTTTTTATGCTTAATACGTTTTCCAAATAATAAGTTTCCCGCCTAATAAATTAAAATATTTCTGACAGAACTCAGTTAATCCCTACAAAATGTCCCTAGTAATACGTTTTTCGCATAATTTTTTTTGTTTGACATTTATAAAAATGAAAGTGATATTCTTTCAATGGGTGCAATAAAATGAACTCTCTTTAAATGGGTTTTTCCATGTGCCATAAAAGTTTATCCATTTACAAAGGCGGTAATATTTGAATAGGCTAATAAAACACAGTGCCCAAGCAAAATAAATCCCAAAAATCAACAAAACAAAACCCCAGCTGTCATAAACAATACGTTCAGCATGTACAATACCAGAGCCGCATTGGTAATTTTGCTGTATTTCCACTAATATCTACCTTTAAATATTCTTAATTGCTTTGGAGGCAGAAAAACCCTTAGAATAAATTCTTGGAATACACAACAATTTACTTAACTCTTACGATAATCCGCATTGAATTAATTTAGGACAAGCTTGTCTTTTCAAATAACATAGACAAAATATGTAATATATTGACATTTTTATTTTCATCTGTTTGCCCGTATTACCCTAATTATGTTTGGCCTGAACCTTTAATTTATTTCGGGAATTCCAAGTATCGAATTGCTTCCTTCGTCAAATTTTGAGTTTATAATTGAATGAATAAATTTTGTGTAATCTTATTACGTATACTGAGTGGAACACTATATTTTAGGAGTAAATACATATGGATTAAAAATACAAGTTGAAAATGTTGAATCTGCTTGTGCTGTACCTAATCTCAATCATGCCAGAGATACGAGTGTTTAAAAAAATCCTAGGTATGCGATTATTTCGATTAATTGAAATATTTTATTGATTCGAAATTATATATTGAATACAAAAAATAACTAATGAGAACTTGTCAACCGAGGCGCACAATGAAGTCCCGGTACCGATACCGATGTACGGAAGTGAGGTCGGTAGCTGGCAGAAGAGGAACGAAAGTAGACTGAATGCAGTGAAAATGAGATAGCTTAGGCGTATATGCAGCAGATCTATTTATGACAGAGTAAAGAATGAAGAAATAAGGAAAAAATGTAAAGCTGATCTTGAAAGGAGCATTTATTCACGTTTAATTTCTCGTTCTTGTTTGCTAAGAAAGTAGGAATTCATGGAGTTAATTATTCAAATTTGAAAAAAAAATTTAAACTGCGTATTTTGAATTTCTGAGCAGTACATGCGAAATGTAATGTGTACTCAAGGATATATACATCAAGTAAAAATATTATGCGATAAAATTAAGCATTAATACTATTCTGGATAATATACTCTTCTTAACACTTCAAACAATGTAAAGCAGATCTTAATATAGTAAGTAAGATTAAGAAAGGATCACTTTAGTGGTTTGGTCAAATGGAACGGATGAATGAGAAGATAATGGTTAGAAAGATATATGACGCAAGTATTAATAGCACCATAAATAGAGGACGTCCGCGGAAAACTTGGCGCGACCAGGTAAACTAGATACTGGAAAATAGTTATGTTAGAAGCCTCAATAATCAACGAGTTTGTATGAGAATATGTATGTATGTGGATGACGCGATAATTGTGTTTCAGGGCAGAAGAATGTGGCGCTCTATCCTCTCTACCTACTCCGTAACGGCGTGATGATAAATTAGTTAGTTACAAAAAAAATAAAGGTCATTGAGCTTTGAGCAGCCAAACTATTTTTTATTAGATGATTTATGGCCTGAAGCAATGATAATGGAATAATAATAATAATGGATCAATTTTAAATATAAAATAATAAATATAAAAATGAGTTAAGTTTGAAAAGACAACTGCATTAAAAGTTAGAACAAATAATAATGGAGGACTTTGCAACAAGTACCCTCACTTGTAGTTCACGAAATTATTTAAACATACATTATTTATAACTTTGTTTTAAACCACTTTTATGAGTTAAATTTAATACGCCAAACGGTTTCGGAAAATATCTTTTCCTTCATCAGAATGTCAAATAAACTAATTAAAACCATGTTTTTTGCATGAAAGAAAAGGAATTTTTCAAAAGCGGCTTATGTATTAATTTAACTCATAAATTTTTTTATTTATTATTATGTTCGAAATCTATAATATCCGTTTTCGGAGAAACCACAGAGAACTGCTTTCATTGGGAGCTGTTTAATTTTAACTACTTCTGGTTCAGCTTTAATTAATATTTCTTGACAACTAAAATAACCAAATTATTTATTTTCGCGACCGATACTTATTTGAAAATTTATTAATAAATAAACAAAACAGAGCAAACCACAAGGCACTGACAACTGAATTAACATAACCGCTGATCTATTTGTTTGTTTGATTTTTTATGTCAGCAGGAAATAAATAAACAAAGCAAAAATAATGTCGTCATATTTGTGATTAAAAAATTTAAATCGTAAAATTAAGGACAAAAATACTATTAACGTATTTTTGTAAGTTTGGACCTGCCATCGTCGATGTCAATGCCGATAATATTTTCCTTGAACTGAGATTCAGTAAGGGCGAGTATTCCATGTCTCAATTACGCTGATCAAGGCAATATGTCGAGCGTACAGGTAAATTATGTAAAACTCATCAAAAGGGATAAATTTTAGATATGCAGTCCATCAGGTTTTCATTTACAAACAGTACTTTTTTTAAATGTGCATTCGTCAAGTTGGCCAGGAAAAGATACGAACGTCTTGCCGTGCAAA
Organism: Eubasilissa regina; assembly: GCA_022840565.1. Lineage (NCBI taxonomy): Eukaryota > Metazoa > Arthropoda > Insecta > Trichoptera > Phryganeidae > Eubasilissa > Eubasilissa regina. The sequence continues at coordinate 1,591,735 of JAINEB010000021.1, read as the reverse complement.
CAATTTACATTTCGTAAAAAGTATGAACTTTCGTCGGACTTACAGGTGGCGTATTTTATCTCCGAATAACTTTGACCTACCCTTATTTTACTATAAAACGCCGATCAATTTGAATTTGAAATCATTTCGTGTTTTGGTCTTATTGTCATTGGTTCTTTTACTCTTTGTTACGTCGATTTATTTTATTTAGGTAGTTAGATATTTTATGTGAGTTTAATTTAAATTTCATTTTAGTTATTTTATTTAAAATTACTTTTTAGTAGTAGTTTTTTTTTTGCAGTTTAGATGTTAATTTTTTTTATAGGTAATTATTTAGATAGTTCAAATTTTATACTTCATTTAGTTTCCTTATAATTATTTAGTTTCCTATAAGCAGTAGTATTTAATATATTTTAAGGGTACATTAGGAGATTATTTGTATTTTATTAGATAGTCATCAACATTTTATAAGTTTGTTTTTAATCATTTTATTTTCATCTAGGTTTTTTATTAGCATGCAATTTGTTGCATTTTTGTTACTCATTTTGGTATGCCTATTTATGGCCGTGATTTTTAAATTCATATTTATATAAGTAACTTTTATGGAATAAATTGTTTTTTAATAATTTTTTTATAAATAAAATATTTTAATTATTCTAATGTTAGTTAAAATACAATATTAGATGTTATGGTCAAATAAAGCACGGAAATATTGAAATCACTGTTAATAAGTTTTCCTGCTTAATAAGATTTTATTTGGCGGTCCCTTGAAGAACGTATTAAGAGGGTTTCACTGTATAAGGTTTGTTTTTGCATTAATTCTTTTTGTTTTATTACTTCCAAATCCTTTTATGTTAAAACTATGTTCCAGCACACTTGTTAATTCAGAATTAATTACATATTGTGAAAAACTCAAATATTATAATATCAATTCTGTCAACGGATTAGAAAAACTGTCACACTGTAAAATAGCATTAAACTGTTAATATAATGAATGGAATCACCTTGAGCTGGTGCTCCTCGATAGCCTCCTCGCAGATGGCAATTACCATGTCCTCGGTGAGCACTCCGTCTTGTGATGAGTAGGCGGCCGCCTGCCACGCCACACCCAGCTTGCTGATGGCTCGACCAGACATGCCGGCCGTCATCACGGCCATGCGGCGACAGAGAGAACCATAGTCGAAGGAGGCCACCTTCAGACGTCTGGAAGAACGAGGCTCAGTTATTTCAAGCTCCGTGAAATTGGATAAGAACGATTATAGAGAAATTAAATCTTTTGAAAACGTTAAATGCAGTGATTACGTGTGTTATAACTGAGATCTTTAACAATGCATACATTAACGATGTGTTATTTATTATTACCCTATATATGCAAGCTAAAATAATTTTATTACTTACAACATATAAAAATTGTAATTTAATTTATATAACATTCCTCAAAAATATCATGGATTACATAATGAAAAATTATATAAAATTGTGTATAAATTCGCAAGGTCTCTCACTAAGTCATTTTAATGCAAGACATTTAAAAAAAAATATAAGTGTGAACACAGAATACATTTCACTATATTTCAATATTCTTACATTATACAGTAAAATCGCGATATAACGAAACCCGATATAGTGAAAAATGACGTATATCGAAAAAAAATCGAAATTTAGTCCCTAAAACCAATTTTTCAGACCGCCGCCGTTACCGGTAAGTACCTTCATAATTTATATACGACTCATTTTATAAAAATGCCGCGATTCAAATGTAAAATTGTTATTTTTGAATTATTTTGTATGTTTCATGCCCAAAACTATGTTTGAAGCGGCTCTACATTTAAACACAATTAAAATATTGTTTTGTGTTTGCAATATTCTGGAATTTACAAAAATATCTTCCAGTTGGTGTTGAATAGATTCTGCTCTTAATTTAATTCCTTTGATTATCCATTTGCTTATCTGTTTTAATAACAAAACTACTAAAAATATGTAGGTATTCAGTTCCCTATGGCCTTTTTCCTCCTTTGTTTGCAGAATTTGCGATCTTTTTTGAAGCCGCGCAACATTTTTTTGCGACGGCGCGTAACATATAGTAGGTTTTTTTATTTTTTTCGTTATATGTGGGAATTCGTTATTACGAATTTTTATTTTTTGGTCCCTTGGATTTCGTTATATCGCGGTTTTACTGTATTCATAATAAGCTAAATGCTTGTTCCATGAAAATATGGACTATGCTGGTGTTCTCCTGGACTAGCTGAAGGCTCGAACCCCCATGACTAGGCGAGTGTACATTATCTCTAGGCAAATGTCTCGCTTAGCACTAGATCAACAAGCAAGTAAAATACTTTCCATACCTCAGTGTGCTGAAGGTTAATAACTATATTCCCAACAAAACTATCTCTATACATATTGTATGGTGTTTCAAATCATGCTTTAAAGTAATAATTTTTTTTTTGTTTTGATATGTGACAAACTGCTATCAAATCATTTTGAAATAAAATAGATAATGTTATGTAAATAGTATGACGCACCTGTGACCTTCCGCAGCAGGCTGAAGAACGAATTTATCGAAGTAGAGACGGATCAGTCTCTCTCGCTCATCAACTCCGGGAAGACCAAATTCTATCATCTTGTCCAATCTAAAACCAATACAATTTTTGTTCAATATTTTATTATCATATTCAATATTTTTCTGAATCTTAAAACACCACAGGAATGGCGTTTGTGTTGCGGGCAAACATATTTGAACATTGGGATAAATATGGGGAACAGGGTTTTTGCCTGTCTTTGGATATTTAAGTACCGCTTGCTAGGATTGCCACATACGCCAATTCTGGCAATTATAGAGTATGAGATGTCAATCTAATTAGATCTCAGTGTAAATCTATAATTTTATTATTTAAAGTTAAATTGATTGTTAATGATGAGCAGAGCAATGAATCTAAAATGATTAACGCACCTGTCGTTGATGGCCGAGTCAAACTGCTGAGGAGTGTTGGAGGCTAGCACTAGCATGAAGCTGCTGCTTTGTTCTGATGTGCGGTAGAGGAAAGCATTTAACGCAGCGCGCAGGTCTTCAGATATCCGTTCAGAGGAGCGTTTACGGAGGAATGCGTCCGCTTCATCTATGAAGAGCAAGACTCCTGAAAAGAAAAAATAACAAAGATTTTAAATTCTGAAAAATTATACGAAGTAAAGTTTTTATCACAATTGGTGATGTATCATCTTTTAACTCACCTTTTCGGCTGGTGTTAGCCCAGTCGAAGACCTTGTGTATGGCAGCCACAGCTTCACGACCCATAGGCGCCACGTCACCTCCCGTCATTATGGCGTAGTCCATTCCAGAGTGCGCCGCCAATTTCTACATGATTAAAGTTTATATTAAAATATATTACCATTCTCAAAATTATTGTTATATGGAATGTTTAGGCATCTAAAATAAGCAGGAGTAATCAGGGTTCTGAGCAATGAAAAGCTTTTGTGCAATTTTAAGGATCAATGGTATAATTTGTGCGCTGGGGGAGAAAATAAGAAAAACACAGAACATGAACATGTATGGAAATATGGTCAGCTCGTGGGTGTTAGCGGCATCTGCAAGACAACATAATAACACCCATGGACCAAAAATTTTATTGTGCTGAACCAACTGAATTAATCAAATGAATAGATTCGGAATTGGCGAAAACATTTGCATATTTCGAAGAAACATCTCGGAAACGCTGTATTAGCAGGTTGAGGCGAAAACTTCCACTATCAATCTATTTGAAAATTAGCTGCAAGCGGCGGTTGCTAAAATTGATTTATCTGACAACTACCGATGTACGTATCGATCTATTTGACAATTAGCGGCGGTGGGACCGAGATATATAATGGAGATCCACAAGAGCGGACTCAAATACGCAGCGTATTGGCAACTTCCGAAGCACACAAAGGAGACTTCAATCACGGGTAAAATGTTTATTAAATTTTTTTAAATTTGTAAAAATTTGAATTAAGTGACATAAAAAGATATGTATTAAATAGGTGTTAATGAATTAAAATATTGACATTTTGAGTCTTTTGTGTTGAATAAATGGGATTTGAATTATCTGAAATTTACTGTATAAAATTTGACCACACCCAGTATGCAGCAGACTTCTAACCAATTTAAGCCTGCATAAAGGAACATTACATTGAAAATCTCAAATACTCATAGAATGCTGTAATTGACGTTATCAAGAAAACAAAATGATTGTCCATTGAATTATAATTCCTCACCTTGGCAAACAGGGTCTTGCCCGTACCGGGCGGGCCGTGCATGAGCAGATTCCGGTGCATGCCGCGATTCTGGCGGGTATTTTTAGTAGCTATGGCGACATCACGCAGGCGCTCCTCCAGCCGCGGGTCCAGTACAACGCCGGACAGTGCATCCTTCGGACGACGATAGTGGGCAATCATGCGCCGGGCGGTCAGCACTGGGTGCTTTAAAGTCTCCAGAAGGGAGAAGCGGGATGTCTCTCCAATGAGGGTGGGCTTACCTAGAAAGAGTTGAAAAACATTAAAATTTCTCATTTAAAATGGACACGATAATCTCATCAAAGAATCAACTCTGTAAGCAATAAATATGAATTTATTATTTGTTTGTCACAATTAGCTTTAATTCTAAATTGTACAAAAAACCCTCATATAGCACTGTCAAATAATTGCGGTAATCTCTCACTTAATGCAGTTTTTATAATATAATAGTCTTTTGTATAAATTACATTAAAAACAGCATTATAAAAGCAGTCTAATATGAGAGGTTATAGCAATTCTTCAACCGTGTTATATGAGGGTTTACAGCACTTCACAACATTAATCTCTGTCTTGACATAGTTAACAAAGTTAGGGGATAAAATCAGTATATAATTAATTATTTGATGATGTTGTTCATCAGATATTAATGCAATGATTCAAATTTAGAAATTGTATTAATCATGTGTTCAATATCTCGAGAGATTTCTAATATTATGAAATCAAATAACTCACCGATTCTTGCCTCTATGTATCTTGCTGAAACAGAGGTGGCCCCCTTGGCTGTGTAGACCCCCAGGGCCAGCAGTGAGAGGCCTCCGACTGCCGTCAGAGCCTTATCCCAATCGGTCACGAGGGCATTGAGGCCGGTACCCAGCACACTGCCTGCTGTCCTGGTTAAATAAAGTTAAACATTTAGTAATAATCTGAGAAAAGTTACTTTTTATTAGATTTATCCAAATTGTATAGTTTAATTTGTTGAAAAATGACATACACCCAGCACAATAAAAATAGCCACACTCTTAATTAGGTACAAAAATTCAATAAAACTCAAAGTAGGTAACAGGAGAAAGCAGTCCGCATCCAGGAAGGTCAATTCGCGTATCAGGTACCTGAATAACCCTACATTTCTTCACTAGTGTCCATTTTTGCAGTGAGTGGTCGTTTTATTAGTGAGTTCTTAGTTTTACCGAATTGCTACGTCTGATGTTTAATGTTTACGAGATTTCAACTATGTGAGCAATAATCGTGCTATAGCAAGGCAAATTCAGTGTAATGAGTCATTACACCCCAAAAATTCCAGGAAAGTGGGAACTGGCTTAAAGCGTAGTACTTCAAATCGAGATGATTGCATTTTGAAACAACTTTCTTTGAAAAATCATTTTGCTTCTGCTTCAGTAGAACTCCAAGATACCAACGGTGCTAGTGTTAGTGTCGGAACTATTTAAAATAGGCTCAATGATACGGGTTTATGAACAAAAAGACCTGCAAAAAACCTCTATTGACCTAGGAAATTAAGAAAAAACAACTGTAATGCGTCAAAGAAAAAGAAAATTGGTTTGTGAGTGACGGGAGAGGGTTGATTTTTCTGACGAAACAAAATTTAACTTGATTAGTCCAGACGGTTTGCAGACAGTGCATCGGAGATCCGGAGAGAGGTACAGCGATGAATGCATCGCACCCACAGTGAAACATGACATATGTCACAGTGTGGAGATGCATCACATCAATTGGTATAAGCAAACTAATGTTAGAAGGATTGGTGAATGCCGAGAAATACAAAAAAATATTCTTGAAAGTGTTTTGCCAATAAATGAGAATTTGACTAAAAAAATTGATGATCCAGTATTTCAGGATGATTCTGCACCTTGCTATCGTGCCCGCTCTGTAAGTTAATTGTCATGAATCTTTAAAATTTATTTGGTTTTTTTTACTTGGTGAACATTCTCAACACTAAATTCCTTTTAATTTTTTCACAGGTATCACAGTTCAAAGAATCCTTGGGATTGAAATCACTTTCTGGCCAGGAAACAGTCCCCATTTAAATATTATGCGATAATGAAGTGAAATGAAAATCTGTGGTCCATAATGAGTAAAAATATCTGCGAAAAATCGCTCAAAACAATTAAAGAATTAAAAAACATTAAAGAAAGCGTGTGGTATGAAGAAATTACAGAGGAATACATACACAATTTTTATAAATCAATGCCGAGACGTATTCAGAGTGTAATCCGTTCCAAAAGGGGTCAAAGTAAATATGTATTGATTTGTTGTTTAAAATAATAAATAACACATTGATATAAAACGACATAGAAATTATTTTGAATTAAGAATGACTGATTTAGTTTGAAGAGATATTTATGAAAGTTTTTCCTAATAAATGTTAGTCTTTAATAATGAAACCCTTGATGCTGTTATTACGCTATAAAATGTATATTTATTAAAACTAAAGTATGTACATATGTTGCCTTATTTACATAAAATATAACAGTTAACAAAACACAGCTGATAAAGTGAACAAAACTGTTGAAATTATATTTTCAATAGGTGCGGCTATTTTTGTTGCGCTGTTGTGTAGTAACTTGCATTATTTTAATTATTTAGGGGCTTAAATATTTCACCTCTAATTTATTTTGAAATTCATATCAATCATTATGAATAAAAATTGTACAAATTAATAATCTGAAGATACTAAGCTTGAATTAAAAAGATTTTAATGAAAATATATGTTTTTTAAAGAATAACACATTTTTGCTGTGAAGTTGCATTTTTCAGAACATAGTCCTGTGGTATTTTTTAATACAAATTAAATTAATCAACTAGAAAGATAACAGAAAAAATTTATTTAAAAAAAAAGTATTTAGTTGCTAAATATAATATTTAATAGCGAAAATAGTAAATGCGCTTCCCCAAATAGGACGAGATCCGGTTAGCAACTAAATCTTTTTTCGATAAATAGAATTTTTTCTGTTTATATTTCTAGTTGATTTATTTGATTTGTATTAAAAAAAAATTAATACTAACTTGATTCCCTCCATGACCGTGGTTCTGTTCTCCTGCGCCTTGAGCCGGATCTGCTCCAGAGTCAGGTCCCGATTATCCCGATCAGCCTTGGCCCGGGCGCGGGCCTCAGCCTCAATCATCTTCATCTTGTTCTTCTCACGCAGCTCCATCTCGTGCTCAATGGTGGCTTTGCGAAGTGCCTCCTGTTTGGCCACCGACTCCTCTTGTCTGAAAAGATGGCGAAATTAATCAGTAAAGCCTTAAAGCCAGTAAAAGTAAAGTTTACTTGCATTGTATATTTCGTATTCTATTTGATTGTGTGAAATGTAATTTGTTTACCAATTTGCCCTAAAACAGGCATGCCTAGTTGGGCAATGCGTTTTAAAATCTGTGTAAAATATATGTAACAAACTGTATTTTTTTTACAGCTGTACAATGCTTGTATGTTGTGTCTAAATAAAATAAAATAATTAAAAACAACATATTTATCTAATACATAGTATAACCTCGATTCCATATTGCTAGAAATTTCTTCAACATTGGCAATACTCACTTTCTGAGATTTTCCTCCTGCGCCCTTTGCTGTAATAACAACTGCTCTTCGTACCGCTTCTTGGAGAGCTGATCCTGGTATTGTGCACGCACCTGGTGTTGCTTTGTTTCCTCCTAAAGAATTAGATAGTAGAGTATTACTAAATGTGACATGTTCTTTGTCAATCAACTTAAAATTTTCACCAATATTCCCAAAAAGGTGCACGCATTTTAGGTAAGTGTCTCACTTTTAAACCGATTAAGAAACTTTATATTATATTAACCGCCCCACTATCATCTCACCTGCAGTGTCTTTCTCTTCTCCTCGTGGTCGATTCTCTTCTGCTCGACCTTGGCCTGCTCGATGTGCGCCTCATACTCTCTGACTTTGGCAATTTGCTCGTGTTGCCGAGTGGTTTCCTGCATCTTGCTGAGCTCCAGTGCCTCCTTGGAATGTTCTGAAAGGTGGGGCGACGGTAAAACATCAAATAATTCCTGGTCCTACTACAAGCTTCTTAAGTATTATTGGAATCACAGAAACAAAATCTGTCGGTCTATTAAGTTGACATACATATTTGCATTAGTCTTGTAGTGAGTTGAAAGAACATTGTAATAATAATATATAATTGTTATTTTTTTACTTATGTGCTTAGGTTTAATGTTTTAATATTTCTTCCTTCATGTCAATATTGAAATACAGTAGCCACATTTAGATGAAACGTAGCTCATTATACAATGCACGTCACAGTCCTGGGTTGCCCACACAGCTGACTCCAGGGTCTCTTTCAGTGAGATGTAACGCATTCTTCGACTGTTGTGGAATTTTTCCAGGTCTTTTTCATCCTAAAGTTGTGCCCAAAATAATTTCCTTTCCTGGGTGTCATATTGATGCATAATTACCTTTTTAAGGAATCTTGTTTGCTACTGTAGAGAGAGCTTGCCATGGTTGGATTTGTTTATAGATTGAGACATTCAGTTACTGTCAGGATACGTAATATCGTTCTCTTCATCAGCTTATAATCTTAGAATATTTGTAATAATTCTTGTTTTGTTTTATGGCAACTTGTTAAAAAAAAAAACAATTTAACCAACTCTCAATCAGGCTGAAAGTCAACATTTTAAAACCACATCCCTAATAAACACAGTTCTTAAAATACTACACATATTTAAGTTCCGGTCAACTATTCTTATAATATTAACAAAGATTGTATTAAGGGAGAAGCATTAGAACAAATAATAATGTATTATATTACAATAGCAAACTGTTGTATGGAGGTAAAAAGTGAAAAAGGATATTGAATAATTTATACTAAAAATCTCCGCATCTATTTACATTTAGTAATCATGATAAATGAACAAAAAAATGAGGGTCTATCGCACTTTAAACCGCCAGATTACGCAATATTCCTAAGAGTTACAAACACAATTTATGACCTAAAATTAAAGAAAAATGTATTTACTTGATTTCTCCAGGTCTTTGGCTGCCTGGGCGGCCCTCTCCAGGGCGCTGGAATCGAACCTGTAGGCCTCCATGGCCCTTTTCTCCGCCTTCGAGAGGTTCATATCGGCCGGCGGTTGATTCGGTGGACCTCCTGCACCTGCTCCTCCCATCTCCATGCCCTCGCCGACGGTGGGCGGCGCAGCTGGCTTGTATCCGAATAGCCACGACATTATTTTAAAGAACTTTCGTTCAAATCAACGACATTTAACGAATTGTAGGTTATATTAACCTAAAATCACCGATCACACACGGAAAAAAGACAGTTCTGATATGAGTGTTGCCACATGCCAAAGTGAGTTAAAAGAAAATAATCTTTTCAAGAAAATAACATATTTATGTAATTCTTGGGGTTAATACCTACCTGATTGCGTTTAATTGAGCAGTTGATATATTTTTTTGTTGTTTTAAACTACCGTCTTAAAAAGTGGCAGTATTTAATAATTGAAGTGTATTAGAATTACGCTCGATGCGATTTATTCGTCTATTTTCAAGAATAAATCATATATAGACATGAACTGGTGATTATTGTTACAAAATTCTTAGGAAATTCAAATCAGGTTAAATAAACCTATTTTAATTTCATATGCATTCGTTCTATGCATTTTCATGTGAATTTTCTTTCTTCTGTTTGTATCTATCTATTGGATTCATATTATTCGAGTGAAACGTCAAATTTCCACAGCATTATTGAATATTTTTGGGCTAAACCTATATCAGAAGTATAATAATTACGTTCAAAAGGAATATTTATACATTTTTTTAAAGAATGATTGGCTCGGTATAAGGTGGACTGGCCCAAATTAGGCCTATGAAACTGGTCGAGAATGACACAATAGTTCTCTTTTAACATCACGGTAAGTGACATAAAACTTACTCAATTTAATTTGCTCGACTCATTGGGTAATATTAATATGAACATTTCACGATACAACTGAACATCGAACCATTTTCACTATCTTTTCAGAATCTGTTTTAGTCTCTATAAATAAAGGGGTGCAGAGAAGATTAATAATACTTCACATATTTGCAAAGTAAAATGTATTGCCCCGACGCCACATTACGCAAATAATTCATTTAAACACCCTACACACTTAGACAGATAATTTTTTTTTAAAGAAATATAATCGCAGCCGTTGCTTAATATAATAGGGACAAAACACCATCAAAACACCATTAAGTCGAAAACTAGAGTACCTGGGCCACACAGTGCGAGGATCCGAAATACGAAGTACTTCGAAGTTCCCCAGAATAATGTGTTTCTTGGGGTTCTTCCGAAACTAAGTTCCTAAAACAGCGAATACAAGAATTATTTCATCTTACAATTTACAATCAATCTGCCTTTGCTTATACTTATTACAACAATAATTATATTGATGGGCAGTGGTGTAACTCAAATATTGGGTCCAAATTTAAAATATAATAAAGGATCCCTATTGTATAATATAAATGTAATATAAAAATATTAAGTGCAGTATTATCTAACTGATTAAATAATAAGAACAAAATTAGTATCTTGTCAACAAGTCGAAAGTGATGGTATTCGAGAAGGAGGAAAGCAAGACACCCTGCTAAATACTTGAGGTAATGAATGTTTGGAACAAGTAGATGAGTTTGTGTCTTTGGGAAGTATGTTTGGGGGTTAGGACGGTGGTTAAATTAAATAAATGTGATTGGCGTGTTGAGGTTTATTATGACAGTATGATGAAAACAATGAAGACAGATAGAATTAAAGAATGAATGAAGATGTAGAAGGTGCACGTGTATTATGAAATGAAATGAAGCGAATTGGCGGTCTTGCTCGGCGCGTGAGCCGACAAGACCGCCGCTGTGAAACGATGAAACTGGAGAGACCTCAGCGGTGAATTTCGAGCCAGGTTTGTAGCATCAGCCGGCAGCGCTGTCGCTAGCGTTGATGGCGGTGGATTTGAATTCCGGTCGCTACATATGTTTGAAAAAACGGAAAGGTTGAGAAAACATCGAAAGAAATAAAAAGTGAACGGCGCTTTGAATAGAATTATATCTAACGGGAATTTGTCAACTGAGGCAAGACAGTTGGTAGTTCAAGAAGTAATTTATTTGGGCGCGCTGATCATGAACACTGGTGACAGGGGACAGGAAATTCGAAGTGTAGAGAATGACATCAAGCAAGCAACTAAAATAATGTCGGTTCACACTCTAGTCTTTATAATCTTCATGTATGCAGCGGAGAACTCGACAGTCCGCAAAAGCGACAAGCGGGAAGTAAATGCCTTCGAAATAAATTGACAGCACGACGCACGAATGTCTCAATCGTGCAACAAATCCTACCATAACAAGCCTCACCAACAACAGTGAACAAAAGTTTATTCCAATTTTTTGGCCTCGTTATGCGTCAAAGTGTTGGCCTACAAAAGGATATTATCCCGGACCGAGGATGACTTGGAAGAGTTCCCCAACGGTGGATAGTGGAAAAAAAATCGCAGCCGAATTCTTGTCAAACTACTTAACATTTATGGCACGGTTGTGATGATATTACTGTATATTTATAATGAAGGTTAATAACATAACAATATAAAATTCTATCGCTTTATTAAATAGATCATTTCTCATAAACTGTTACGATCTATAGCTAGCGGTTCCATGGCGAATGAGCCGAGAGTTCCGTGACGCTCTGCTCACCGTGTCCGGGTAGATAAGCCTCGAGGTTATAAAGCAGCCGGCGGTCCAGGCTGGTCATTCTCGTTCGCAAGTTGCGGACTGTTCTGTTCTGACCGTCGCTGTCGTCATGTCTTTTAACCCCGTGAGTTCAACAATTATTTTAATGATTGTACCTAACTGTAATCCATAATTAATGCGTTATCAATGTTATGGATTAAGGAGTAACGCGGATAACTTACAACTAAGTGTAATTCGAATGAAGGCCCGTCACCAACCAAGCCAACCGATGAATGTGTTCAGTATTAATTTATTAATGTTTATAGAGCTGGTATTAAAGTGTGAACCGTAGCAAATGTGCGTGCATGCTTACTGCAGTTTGCATAGTTAAATTATTGTTAACAATGGCGTCATAACTGTGAATTGAATCAAAATGTTTCATGAAAACTATTGTAACATCTGAGACTGCAGCTGCGGACTTCTACGCCCTGTTTGCTCTTGTATTTCTTTACGTTTTCTCCTCCTGATTGTAGGACGCTGTTAGGTCATAGGGAGTTTCTGAAGAATAGAGACATTAGTTCGTCTCACATCACGCGTCCATGCAGTATTCAACACCAAATCTCGAAGTGGTCAAGGATGATTATATATTTCCTTCTTTTGTAATCCCGATCTTCAATTAATATTATTAATTTCGTTCAGTTCGTAAAATATTCGCATGCAATACAAGAATAGCCAAGATTACCTTTAAATGTACTTGCATACTGTATACAAACGATGTCCAGCGGAAAAATTTCAAGTTTAATATTAAATAAATAAAAAAACTACAACGTTATTATCATATTTTATTTATACAAAACGGATTTTACGTTTTATAAACAATATCGTCTAAATGCCTTCCATTTCTCTCAAGACGCTCTTGCAATCGGACTCTTAAATTTGCGAACACGCGAGAGCAAAGAGTCGGTTCAATGGCAGCAACTTCACGGCGGATATTTTCTTGTAGGGCCTGAATTGTTCGAAAATTGTTGCTGTAAACTCTCGACTTAAGGTATCCCCAGAGAAAAAAGTCGCTCGGTGTAAGGTCCGGTGAGCAGGGTGGTCAGGGCATGTCTCCGTACTTGTCGATTAATTTATTGGGAAAAATTTTACTCAGCTTCTCCATTCTTCTTCTAGCTTCTCTCTAGCTGTGTGTGGAGTGGACCCGCCTTACTGAAATTGTGTTCTGTTGTTGAACCCGAGAAACAGCTGCAGTTGCGGTACCAAAAACTCGTCGATCATTCGACAATACACGTCAGCAGTGACTGTCTCTCGCTGGTTAAAAAATAAGGGCCCTTTGGCAGAAATTGCACACCACGCTGTCGTTCTTGGACAATGCAAACGTTTTTGATGATTGCGTTCCCTCCACCAGTATCTCATGTTCTGTTTATTAACATAGCCATCGATATGAAAATGTGCTTCGTCAGTAAACAATGTTTCCAAGCGTTCATGCTGTTCCAAAATGTTCCATCATCGTTCTCGCTAAGGTTCTACGTAAATAGTTATTTTCGTTGAGAAACTGCACGATTTGCAGTTTGTATGGGTGAAACTGTAGTTTCTTTTTCAAAATAACGTGCACTGTTGATTTTTTTTATCCCAGTACAGGCTGCAATCTTCCTTATCGATTTACGCGGATTGCGCATAATTTCACGCCGAACTTGAGCCACATGTTCTGACGTCGCTACTGATGTTGATGGTCCCGGAGGAGTTTGGTTAACCATTGTCCCTTCTTGTCTGAACTTTTGAATCCAACACCAGATAAGTTGCGTGCTCGGCCCATTACTTACTCGTCGAATATTAAAATAAGTACAGAAAGTGCGACGCGCAGGAACTATTGAATCACCGCACTTTAAATATTACTCAACCGTGAACGCGCGGTGCGCTCCCGACCAGTGACGACCAGTGTCGAACAATATCCCTCCCACTTTTACTCACCCTGGTGGTTTACGAGCAATTACAATTTTATTTTTTCCGCTTTCATTCCCATCATCAGTCCACTCCTGCAAGAAGTTCTCCCCATGACTGTTACTTTTGTCGATTCTCCGCCAATCTTTGTCATGAAGTTGAATAATAATTTACGGCGCGTATACACGGATGAGATTTTTCTCGGCTTCGAAACGAGTTCGCGTAAAGGGCAGTAGAGAGTTCTGTGTGAAGCGATTTGTAAATCATTATTAGAATGACGCATTCAGTACACACTTATCTTTACCTGACTCTCGGAAATCGTCGATCAATAACATACATCACCAGTAGAAGCCGCGGCCAGTGTTTCCGGAATCAATAAAATGTAAAAAAAATAGATTAACTGCATTTGAACAAGTTCGGGAAGATTTTATTTAAAAATACAGAGTGAATGCTTCAAGTATTTCGGTCTAAAACGGTTTATGCCTTCGCTAAATATATAGTGAAAATTTGATCCTGCGCTCGCCTCTGGGAGTTCTTCCGAAATGTTGGGGGTCTGGTTCAATTAGCCACGGATGCCTACCATCGGCATTATGAGATATGTGGATTTTACCGTATATTTAAGTCTTGGCAAATCATACGCGGACGCAGGTGCGCCGTTTGTGGAGTAATGTTATTGAGATTATATATTTTTGGGGGTTATGTCGGTGGTTAAATGAAATATATAGATGTTTGTTTGTTTGGCGCGTGTTGAGATTTTATTATGTAAAAACAAGAAAGACAGAATGAAATGAATAAATGTAACAATGAAATGATATAGAAGGTGCGTGTATATTACGGAATGAAATAATGTGAAGCAATTTGGCTGTCTCGCCGGCGCTCCGGGGCCGGCGAGACCGCCGCTGTAGAACGCTGAAACTAGAGAGAGCGCCTAGCGGTGAATTCTGAGCCAGGCTCGTGGCGGCAACCGGCAACGCTGTCGCTAGCGTCGATGCCGACTGAGATGGCGGTGGATTTGAATTCTGGCCGCTACATATTATTGACGAGATAAAGAACGACCTTAAGGACACCTAAAGTTTCGACAGATATTATAAATTATTATCGGGCAGTGGAAGTGACACGGCAAATATTGGCGGAGAACCGAAGATTACCGAGTTGATTTTGTAAATTTGATTATAATAATTTGTCACATCGATTCCCGATTGTTCCAGTGCAATCCCTTCCTGACCAGTATCCAGGGAGGACTTCACCCCGGGATGGTGATCCTGATCGTCGGCATCGTCCTGCCTGATGCCAAAAGGTTGGTTCAATGTTTTATCCATGTGAAAAGCACGATTAAATGAATGACTCGGACGCTGACTATGTGGAAACGCACCCTTATGGCCAATGTTCATGGATGCGATTTTTATGATATTTTCATCTGAGGCAGGGATTATTTTCTCGTGATATTCTTCGGAGACAACTCTCGGCTTTAGCAATCCGCCGTGTATATACCGAGTCTCAGAAATTCACCGTCTCGCATCTCATTTTGTGTTTTTTGTACTTTAAACGTCAAATGTCAATCCATTGACTATAGATGGTCCGTTTGTCAGTCGGGTGAATTTAAATCTCCCCTGCAACGGTTAAAACAGAATAAATGTTTGTTGCCTCTATTTGTCTAACTTTTCATAATAAATTGTTGTAGGCATTTATTTATCTATGGTTCTAGGTGACATTGGTATGCACATGTTAAATCTCGCTATCAAGTCGAATATCACTGAGATTTATTTCTACAAAATATCTGAGATTGTCTCATTCCGTCGACATGGATCATTATAATAATCATTTTTAGTGTGACTTTTGAACAACCGAAGGCTGCGAGCTTCCGTCCTCTTATTCTTATTTTTTTCTCTGCATCCTGCAAATATGAGGATTATCACCAGAGAAGTGCCTGTTGTTTTCCCATTTGGTCAGTCCAACGGGTAGGGTATTTTTCTCTTCCTCTCCATTCTTCAATGTGGCCCACTACAACAAAAATCTCCAAGCTATCGTCTTTTATTGCAAGATGTAAAAATATTGGAGAATTCGTAATTCTTGCAGAATGGAGACATCTATGCGTTTTGCTACCTACACTGGTATAATCAACACCAAATCCCAAGGCATTAATACATTTTCTTTCCCTTCAGATTCCACAATTCCACATAAAGACATATTGAATGCACCAGAGACTGCACAAGCCTGACCTTAGTTGTATTAGATATACCAGGGTCTTTCCATATCTTGTGAAGTCTGATCATAGAACTCTATGCTATCACCACTACCATTCTGTCGGTTCACTTAGCAGACTCAGCGTTGCTCATTGGCCTTTTCCGTAGACACTACACATGGAAATGTTTTAAAGAAATTATTTTGTATATTTATAGTTTGATTAATTTTATTTGTAACCTTTTTTTTTGTACACGATAAATCTATGGTGCAATAGCTTTATTTGCTTTTATACATAACATAAATAAATTAAGGAGTAGGCAAATTATAAAATAATTCTTGAAGTAGGCTGTTTTCTTCCATTAACATTCCAGAAGCTATGAAAAGAAGCATTATTGAAACAAGATTATGATTTGAATCTAATCACATTTGGGCTGGTTTCACAATGGTGAAACTGTTTACAAATTAAAAACTGTTTCTAAATTAAACATTTATGTGACGATGGAAGGAAATTATATTATGTCCGAGTTAATCACTATTATGACAATGTTAGATGATCGATCCAGGTTCGAGATTAATTTACAAACTGGAGGAGAGAAATACCTCAGCAACGATATAGCGCTCCATTTCAACCCTCGCTTCCCGGATGATATCATCAGAGACACCTATTTGGACCACAAGTGGATACATCAGCAGAGAGAAGGAACCAACCCTTTGTCCTACTCGGACAGTTATGTGATCCGGATCCTCGTGAAGATGGACAAGTATGAGGTGAGTAGTATCTTAGTCTGTCCTAGAAGCTATAATCCTCCTCGTCCTTTTATCCATCTATTATTGCACATTGTATTTGAGGCTATTGACAAAGTCTTTGTCCTTGAATAGCTTCTCGGTCTAATGGTTAAGACGCTGGCCTAGTGATCTGGCCGGGGGTTCGAATCTCATTCCAGGAGACCAGCGTGTTAGTCCTATTTTGAAAATAGGACTAACACGCTGGGTCTCTCAGGGCTACTTTGTGAATTTTTAGGTGGTTCTAAAAGGTTCACTAGTACATATACATAATACATTATAAATGTTGTACTGTCTGCATAAATTTTCACTGATGTCATAAATTTTCAGATTTCCATCAATGGAGTTCATTTTTGCAACTATGTCCACCTCATCCCCTTCCAGAAAGTGACTCATCTGGCAGTACTGGGTGATACCACCTTGACTACGGTAGGCTTCGAGTGGGTCTCTCAGGTAAAACTAACATAAAATTGAATATCTGTCTGTTGATCTGTTCTCTTCTAATATACAATCCTACTATCTTTGACCGATTATTTAAAGCTATTATCTAGTAGTTAAATTCAAATTCACTCTTTAGGGAATTTCAGGTTTGGATGTAAGACAATTATATGTGCTAAATATACTAACAAGCTTTCATAGGAAAATAAGCACTCCATCAGTTAGTTATCATACAAGAGCAAATAATAATAAAATCGCTCCAAGAATAAAAACTATCTTTGGTCAAAGATTATTCACATTTTAAGCACCCGAATTACAATCAAATTGTAAATAATATTAAGACTTTAAGTGACATTAAAGCTTTTAAAAAGGATATTTCAAATTGGTTGTTGAAATTAGGTAGAGCAGATACTGACAGTCAACTGTTTTATATTATGAAATAATTCTTATAACTGCATTTTGTATATTATACTGACTGCACTGTAACTTTAAAATTACATATTTTACTTTATCTTGTTTGTGCTTACATTCTATTTATACATATTGTATTGCATATTAATATTTTAATTCTTTCATTTTATAAATTTTTACATTTACTTGCCTTTTATATTTCATTTTCTATTTAATAGTGTTTTGCCTTCAATGAGTTATTTGGTTTTGTGAAATATAATTTGTTTGCCAATTTGCCCCAAAACAGGCCTTCCTAATTGGGCAAAGCATTTAAAAATATGTATGTGTAAAATATATGTAACAAACTGTCATTTTTTTAAGCTACGCAATACTTATATATTATGTGTAAATAAAAAAATTTAAAATGCCAATACAGAATACTAGCGATGGTTGGATGAAGTTACATTCCAAAATTGAGACAGACCGGACTTTGATGAAATGATGTATTCGGCCCGCATTGTTCATCAAGTCATGTCGGCATCTCATGTATGTAGCGGCGTAACTACCAAAATTGGTCCCCAACTAAGAATGGAAAAAAGAGCTTGTAAACAAGTATTATATATAAATTATAGAAATACCAGTACTGCGTGGTTTAAATATTAAAAAGTAATAACAAAATTAGTCTCTTGTCTCATATAATATTCACACTATCATGAAAAAAATATGTGTTCTTAGGCATTTATATATACTTGTAATTTTAAAAAATAGTTGCTTCTCTCTAGGCCTTAGAACAGTGATGGCAAATCTATAATGAAAACGAAAACGAATTACGAATATTTCAAAACACACTTTGGTAGATTGTTTATGCAGAAATAGGGTGGCTGTACAATTTAATTGATATTTTGATTTATTTCAGTTAGTTGATTTTACATAATAATGTAATGCAAACTTTATGATTTTTACAACTGAACAGTTCTGAAACATAATTAGAAAACTAACTAACCAACTAACTAGGCAGAGAGGATAGAGCACCACTCTTCTGTCTTGTCACACAATTCTCGCCTCATCCACATTCATACATCTTCTCATACAAGTTTGTCATTATTGAGGCTTCTAACATAATCATCCTCCAGTATCTGATTTATCTGGTCATGCCAAGTCTTCTGCGGACGTCCTTTACTTCTGGTGTCATCAACACTTGTGTCAGGTGAAGGTATTTAAGGATTTTGCAAGAATCAATGTAAGGTTTTTTACCACGTAGCACTTATTTTTTATTTTAAGGTTATTATATTAAATACGGGAAATATTATCATTAAAACCATGATAATTGGAAGGCAAAGAGGTTTTCAATTCCTGGAGGTCTTGGCACTTTCTGTTTTTAAATTTTAATTGGGTGGAATACAGGTTAGGCAATTGTACTCTTTTGTAGTAATAAGAGTGTCACGACGCTGTGGCAGTAGTAATCATTGTTCTAGTCTGCAAATATACGCGAACTCAATTGGCTACATAAAATATGTCAAAAAAGCTTAATTTTATTGTTTTAGCAAAAAAATAAATATTTAAAAGTTTAGTTGATTTACTTTTCCATTGATTAAAATCTTTATCAATGTTGAAATCGTTAAATTTATGTAATTTTATCAATCAAAAACACAGGCTGTTGCAAAGCGACTTTACTCTTCGATAGTTCACATTACAAAATGGCGGGAGTTGTCCGGTTTGCTGAATCGGTTTGTTACTTCTTGGAGCTGTTATGTGTACAAGTGATTTCACGTACTTTTCACGTGCTTTTTGTGTACCATAGAATAATGAAAGAAGAAAATAATGGCATCAAAAACGGTTTTTTGACCATGGGTGGAGTTAGAGGCTTTGCAGATCAAAGTATTGACATGTATCTCTTTTGGGTCTCACTTTGTGAAAAAAACAATTAATTGAATAAAGTAATTAATTAATTGACATCAAATCAAATACCATGGATTTTATTTTTTTTTTCAGTTAAATTTAAATAAAAAAAATTTTGGGGGGGGGTTGGTACCAATTCTTGTTCCATCCCTACCACATGTTACAGGTAATCCCCTACATCTCAATCATCCCTGGGGGCCACCATATAGGGATGGAGCTGGAAGTCACAGGTGTGATAAAGACCGGTGCGCAGAGGTTTGTTCAATACTAACTGCTTCAATTCAAAGAATCTGTCTGATGTTACTCTTGAGCATTGTGATCTTCCCAAACACCCACCGACAGGTCTGGGCTCAGGGGTTTGCAGTGTTCAGATGATTGGTTGGAGCTCTTTTACTATATGCATTTGTTGTTTGGGACATGGATTTATGCTTGAACAAAACTAGTGTACTGTGCTTTCCTCTCCCCTCCTCACCCTGCACGACACCGGAAAAGTCGAACGACGACCCTGAACCGGTACGGTAATTAATGAATCGGAGTATAACATTAACTTGAGACATCGCGTCTAATCCAGTGCAATCTGAAGGACTAGAACCCCTGAACGGAGATTGTGACAAAATCTAAATTTACAGTCCACCTTGGAGGTGCCAGAAGAACTGGATTGTGGTGAGTGCAAACCTCCTTCCGAATATCCTGTTTCTTCCGGCATCTATGCTTTTACGCAACACCTCTAATAAATGAAATACTTACTGAAGAGTTTAAAAAAGACAAACGAGTCTTATGTTCCATACTTTTAAAATGTCAACTGATGAAAAGTTTGACCTGGGAATATTATTTTTTTCTTGACTTAACAAGGGGCACAACACCTCTGCCTATTGATATTTACCAATTTACCTAATACCGTTGTGTGCTTATTGCTGTCGAGATTTCTTGATATGTCCAGAACATGGTGCACAATATGTCTCTATTCCTCCAGGTCTCGAGCCGTGATGATTGCAGCAAATCTTTCTAGTGAACTGTCAATTTGAAAGGTGCTCATGTCTCTTTTGGCTGTGTAGCCTTTTGACGTGGCAAAGCTCGTCACATACACTGTACAGACTTAATCAAAGGTGACACTCCATATCGACATTTTTGTCTCGAGAGAAGATATTGAAATGTGGGCAGGCTAAAAGCTCGCTGGACTGACACTATATGGGCAGCAGTGATTATTGGTTTTCTGGAAAAAGTGGATAATGCCTTTGGTGAGCAATTTCTAGTATCAGGATATGCATTATATGGCGACAGCAACACCTCTTAAAGGTATCCAGGATATTTTTTTATTTTTCTATGAGTCCATGTCTCTACACTAGAAAAAAACAGGAAGGAATTTATCACATTCGCCTTTGTTGACTATTTAGCAGTACCTCATATTTTTAACTTAGTTTTGCGGTTATTGAGTAACACCTATGTTTTTGATTTAATTTAAGGTGGTTTTGAAGTTAGTCATGGCATAGTTTTAGATTTAAGCTAGTCTTTAAGTTACTCTTGACCTTTTTAGTAATATTATAATTATAGATGTTAATGCAATCAATCTAGATTCCACATCGATCTCCAGTGTGGTGAGGGTGAATTTCTCAGTCAGGATATAGCATTGCACTTCAAGCATTGCTTCTCTGATGACGGAATTGTACTAAACCACTACCAGTGTGATTACTGGTGCTTCGAGGATATTTTCTATACCAGCCTTCTGTACGTGTCGCAGCCATTCCGGATCCAAATACTCACAGAGGATCGTGGATACAAGGTGAGCCTTAATACAGACTGTATTGTACTTCATACTCAGTCTTTTGGCAGCAGAGTTGACCTGAACTGTTACCAATGTAAGTAAGGCTTTGCTGCCCAAAATGTTTTGAGACTTTCTTCTTCTCTTATATGCTGTGACTTAAAAGCCACATTTTAAGTAGTGCAGATTAGGAAATCCGTCTTGATGGTGTAGCATTATGCAGTATTTTGTAGAAGTACGTTCTATCACAAATATTGAACTCTGTGGCCTACTGCATAATTTTCACTAAATGTCACACATATTAAGATATTGGTATTTTATATACATGATACAATTATTTATATGAAGTATGATTGACCTCTGTTGAGATAATCTGATCTTATAGCAAGGATGAAAATTTTTACATTTCAGATATTCGTCAATAACTGTTTCTTTACGGATTACCACCACCGCCTGCAGCCCTGGAGAGTGACTCACCTGGGTATCCACGGAGACATCAAGCTGACCGGGATGAGCTTTAGCTGGAACGTTCAAATGAACAAGGTACCTTCTGACATTTTTTACAAGATTGACATTTTTTCTATTAAAATTCTTATAATAATTTTCTTTTTTGAACTATTTAACATGACAAATTTATGAGTCAATAATTATTATAAATATTATTCTCTTGGAACTCAGAGATAAATCAACTATATAACTATGTATGTAGCAGACATCCACCAAAAAGTATTTGTGGAAGTATCATTCAATATAAAATCTGTTTGAACATTATAGAAAAAACTCACTGGTACCAGCTGCTCTTCAGCAGTGCATCCCAACTTGAACGCTTCATCAGAACATGAAACAAGTCTCAATTATGAGAACAAACCATCAAAAAAAATGGTAAGTGTTTATATATGAAGGATCCAGGGAAAGATGGTGCTAAACCACAATGGTTGATGTGAGGTTTTGATTCATTTGTGTAGTATTTTAGTGGCCCTAGAAAGTTGTCAAATAGACCAAGCTTAATGCATGCTGAATCTCTCACAATGACAGTTTGAAATAACCATGAACATAGAAAAAGGTGCTCAGTCCTGTCGAAATAGGGAAAGAATGAGTTAAATTTAATTATTATATTGAATTCTTTGCTTATATAATCAATAAAGCCTTATTTCTGTTTCGCATACTCTTTTCAAAACGTTTTTTGAAAACAAAACCGTAAGATCTTTTAATGTTCAATTTCATTAATTTATAAAAAAAGTGCAATGTATTTAGACTTAACACCTATTTCGTTTCCTGACAAATGTGAAAAATGTGACTCAGCGCCTCCTTTCCCTAGACCTTTCATATATTAAACCAGCATCTATATCAGCTAGATCATGATCTGAGCAGCTACCAGATAAGATTGTGCGAAGGCAATGCATGCTGATTCTGACTATTCAGAATGTTCAGTTGGTATCAAAAGTTTTGATTTATATTTTATTTAGTTATTGTCTTATTATGAATTTTCAATAATGGTAATTATTTACATGGCGGCTCATCTTCAGAAAATTACAAATTTTTCTGTGCACTTTGTAATCTGACAGGATGAGGGCAAAATCGTAATTGTACTCTAGTGGCCTCTGCCCGTGGAATGAGATAAGTCTCAGAGATTTAGCTGAGATATATATCTGGTACGTGTGCACGCATTAAGATTTGGATCTGGAGATAAGATTAGAGATCACTGCTTGAGATTGGTAAGACCGTCCCTTGTTGTTTAATTTGACAGGGAGTTTTGACACGTCACCTAAAACTATAAATATCTACAACAATTTATTCTGAAAGTTAAACAAACAGAGGCATTAAATAACAAACATTTATTTTGTTTCAACTGCTGCGGGGGAGATTCAAATTCACCTAACTGATGAATGGAACATAAACAGTCAATGGACATTGTAAAGTGAGATAAAATAAATATCAAACACCATCTTGGGGAAAATACTGAAATATCTGTGATAATGTAAAGAATTAACTTTTGGAAGTCAATAATAAATAAAGAAATTTGGTGTTACGTGTCATAGTTCATAATCTGATATTGTTATTGCAGATTGCAATTCATAATAGAATTGGTCAGACAAACAACACGCTCCTCGACCCTCGAAACACCACCCCTCCACCGCAACTAGCTGCTAGCGCACCAGAGAGTCCCAACCCTGGGAAATAAGATGATATTTAACCTGTTGTATATCCAATGCAGAACAAAAGAATTTTGGTCCAATATTATATTATCTACTAGAATTGATTTATTTGATGAAGGTGTAGGTTGGTACATAAGAATTAATTCAGATGTATTGTACTCTTAGGTATAACAATTTATTGTTTTTCTTAATTAAAGACATATTTTGCAGATATAACTGTCATCTATGAAAATGATTAATTTAGCTAAAAATATATTTATCATACTTCTAAAATGAACGTCGCATAAACTTTGACATGAACGCTGACACTTTGGTCGTTGCGCAATCAACATTAGTGGTGGTCGCGAGGATGTAGTGGAAGGGTTAATTAAATTAACATGAGCATTACTGTCAAATTTGAGAAATACTGTTTCGTCTCTGTATAATATTGATTCACTGCTATAAGTGTACTGATCATTACCAGTGTTCGAGTCTTACTCGCGGTAGGTTACATACTGTGAACATGCACCGTATCGTAAATTTATTTATTTATTGGTAACTATATATGTAATGTATATATTATGTAGATGTGAACTGGTGATTCTAGTTACAAAATCCTTTGAAAATACAAATCAGGTTAAATGAACATATTTTAGTTTCATTGGCATTCGTTCCATGCATTTTCATGGGCATTTTTTTTATTCTGTTTGTAGCTATCGGATTCACATTATTCGAGAGAAACATCAAACTTGCACAGCATTATTGAATATTTTTAGGCTAAACCTATATCAGAAGTATAATAATTACGTTTAAAAGGAACGATGTTTATATATTTCTTTAAAGATGGATTGGCTCGCTGGCCCAAATTGGGCCGATGAAACTGGTTGAGAATGACACAATAGTCCTCTGTTCCGCATAGCTATAAGGCTCAGGAAAAGGCTTCATGTAGACCTGATCTTTTCCGCGCCAGGGATGCTTTTCGCCCGTCACCCCGCGCCGCTGGAAACTCGGTACCCCTGCTCTCGGAGGACCGCCAGGTGGAGGGGGGCTCGCGCCGACACGAGGCTCCGCCCACTCGGCCGAGAAGATTAGGATTTAGTTTTTAGACATTAATAGATAAAACTGTATGATTTTTTTTTTGTTGTGAAACTGTAAAATAAAGAGAATATGAAAGGGGCGATCGCCCGGAGATAATATCATGCACCTTAACACTGATGAGATGGCGGTGAATTTGAATTCTGATCCCTACATATCTAACAGGAACTTGTCAACCGAGGCTAGACTAGCGGTACACAATGGAGTCCTGGTACCAACACAGATGTATGAAAGTGAGGCCTGCAGCTGAAGGAACGAAAGTAGACTGAATGTAGTGGAAATGAGATGAGAGAGCGTATATGTGGCAGATCTTCATATGACAGAGTAAAGAATGAAGAAATAAGGAAAGAATGTAAAGCTAATCTTAGTGTAGTAAGGTTAAGAAATGATCACTTAGGTGGTTTGGTCATATGGAATGGATGAATGAGGAGAGAATAGTAAGAAATATATATGATGCAACTGTTGATGGCACCAGAAGTAGAGAACATCCGCGGAAGTCTTGGCATGACCAGGTAAACTGGCGAGCTTGTATGAATGTGGATGAAACAAGAATTGTGTGTCAGGGCAGAAGAGTGTGGTGCCACGGGGAAGCAGCGTGATGGTAAGTTAATTAGTTACTCAGTCTCCTATAACATCTACTGACATTCTCATTTAAAAAGTGTGTTTTTATACATTGATATCCCCTCGCAGCTGATAAAAATCCTCGTTTCGCTTATTGGAGATGGTCTGGTAGCTAACTCGTCTTATTAACGGAGTTCTACTGTATACAACAACAATGCTTTCATGTGTTTTCGTAATATAGATGATAGTATAAAAACAAATTGTCCTGATTCCAAAATTATTAATCCACATAAGCACTGTATCAATACCAAAAGTAATGTAGGGCGTGAACCTTTTAGGCCCCAATGCACTGCATCGGTTGCATTGGCATAGTTACGCCACTGGGAGTATCGCTTCGGATACCGATATTTTGCACACGCGAGATAATCAACTTCAGTTTCTTTTATAGGTTTAACCCTTATCTGAAATTAATATTTTTCTACAATTATGTTTATTTGGTTTATGGTCATTAATTTTTTTTGTATATTATTTACTTCGATAACAATGAATATTATTAGCTACATAATAATGTTGTGATTGACATGAATGCTCGCACTTGTTGGGTTCACAATATGCCAATACATTAATCACCATAAGTTTTTTAAAAAGTTTTACCAAAAATATTGGTTTTAGATAGTACCAATGCGCCGCAACAAACTTCCCGAATAGTAAGATGTGAGGTAGTTCAAGAAGTAAATTTATTTGGGCGCTGTAAATTTGGGGAAGTAAATTTGGGGAAAAAATTTGGGGAAGTAAATTTATTTAAGCGCTTATTAACACTGGTGACAGGGGACAGGAAATTCGAAGTCGTATACAATTAGCTAAAACTGCTATGAACCAACTGTAGAGATTGACATCAAGCAAGCAACTAAAATAATGTCGGTTCACACTCTAGTCTTTCTAATCTTCTTGTATGCAGCGGAGAACTCGACAGTCCGCAATAGCGACAAGCGGGAAATAGATGCCTTCGAAATATATTGACAGCACGACGCACGAATGTCTCAAGCCTCACTACAACACTGAACGGAAGTTTATTCCAATTATATAACCACATTATGCATTAAAGTGATGAACCGAGGAAGATCTGGAAGAGTTCCTCAACGGTGGATAGATGCGTTACATCTGTCTGGAGACACTCTTGAGTCAGCTGTGAGGCCGATCCTGGACCGGGACGTGTGGAGGTGCATTACGAGTAGCGATGGATCCACACTGTACGAAGTAGTTCAATGAACTACTTCTTTATACTCGTGCTTCGTAGTTCGCACATTTTAAAACGTGTTGACGCTTCAATAGTTCAACACATCACATCATATTCACCCACACTAGCAAATAACTTAGTTGCCTGAAAGGAAGCTCTCACTCAGCAACGCACTCAATTAACTGCGAACTGTGTATGTACAGAGACGAAAGAATTTGCCGCTCACTTCGTGTAGTTCATTGAAGTATACTTCGCGAAGTATCACACTACATACTTTGCTTTTCAGACACTTCATGAATGAACGAACTTCATTGTACTATATGAAGAGCGAAGCGATTGCGACCTGCATCGAGAGTGTGCTTACCAGTGGTTCCAACATACTTCGAATGAAGCGTTCATTTTAAAGGCTTCAAATCGGCGAATGTGCATTTTGTGAAGCATTCATTACGAAATGAAGTTTTGTCCTTCGCTAATTACGAAGCGACTTTCATCTGATTGAGACCACTATATGTCAACATGAAGGAGGAATGAAAAAGAATCTTCACTCTTGCATTATGTAAGTTATGTATAGTTAGAAAGCGTATATACCTAGTCATGTGTTAAGGTGTTTTTTAATATAATATAAACAATATTATATATATCATCATCATCATAAAATTTTCATCATCGTAGATTTCTGTTTTATCATTGTTGGGGTTGTGATGTCGTGCAATAGTTGTATTACTATTTTAAATTATAAGAATTGCAATAAAAATACTTTCTGTTAGGTAAAATTACATCGTACCTACTGCATTATCCGTTCCGTGGCGAATTGTTGGATGTAGCATGAAACAAATAGGTAGAGAGGCTGACTGGGTACAGATCGGAATCCCAGCATTCTAACTCACACTGTTCTTCAACTTACCATTACGCCAATTCTGCGCAGGGGTAGGCGCGCCAGGCAGAGAGGATAGAACGCCTCTTCTATCCTGGCATACCACTCTCATACATTTTCTCAAGCACGATTTTCAGTTGTTGAGGCTTTTAACAGAACCGTTCATCAAAATTCCGGAAGTTATTTGGAATGTTGGGTTACCTATTTTCTTGCCTAGACCGGTTGCATGGAGAACTTTCATGGAGTCGGTCTCGGACCTGGAGAGCCAGTATCGCAAAATGATGATGTAGTAAGGTAGCAAAATGATGACGACGTAGTGGCACAGGCAGGCTATTCAGTTTCCAACGCCTCTGGGATTGCCCTGTTGATCTTTTAACGGACTACGAAACCAAGTAAATGAAAATATCGATATGCAGAAATACGTATTATACGTGATCTATTACTGTGTAGTTGTGTCTCGGATGAAATGTATATCAAAGATCATGAAAATACATCATCTTTGATGTACATTCCAGCCGAGATTCATAACTACGCGGCAATATTCAAGTAGCTTGTCGGTGTAGCGGTTAAGATGCTGGACTAGTGATCTGGCGGTCGGGGATTCGTGCCTTGTACCAGGACACAGGGGACCAGCAAGTAAGTCCTATTTTCATAGTACAAGCGTTTACCTTAGTTTTAAAATAGTAAGAATATTGATGTGACATGTATAAAAAAAGTATATATATATCTCACCCCTCCCAGAACTGGTCGCAGATGGTGATCTAGGAGCGCAGGTTTAAATCCCTGACTAACCAGTTTAAAAAATATATATACAGCCTTGTTTATGTTGGTTATACTGTGGTAAACCAATTACATTTTTTTCATTGATTACAATTTCAACATTCAAAAATAGGTTTTACGGATTGCTTACTTGTCAAACTACTTAACATTTATGGCACGGTTGTGATGATATTACTGTATATTTATAATGAAGGTTAATAACATAACAATATAAAATTCTATCGCTTTATTAAATAGATAATTTCTCATAAACTGTTACGATCTATAGCTAGCGGTTCCATGGCGAATGAGCCGAGGGTTCCGTGACGCTCTGCTCACCGTGTCCGGGTAGATAAGCCTCGAGGTTATAAAGCAGCTGGCGGTCCAGGCTGGCCATTCTCGTTCGCGAGTTGCGGACTGTTCTGTTCTGACCGTCGCTGTCGTCATGTCTTTTAACCCCGTGAGTTCAACAATTATTTTAATGATTGTACCTAACTGAAATCCATAATTGATGCGGTATCAGTGTTATGAATTAAGGAGTACCACCGATACTCGGCCCGACACCGATCAAACCGACTAATGAACGTGTTCAGCAAGGATATTTATTAATTGAAACGTGCGTGCATGCCTGCTGCAGTTTGCAGTTTAGTCATAATTGTGAATTGTATCAAAATGTTTTATGAAAACAATTGAAACATCTCATTATTACTAAAAAAAAAACAAATAATAAATGTGTAAAATAATTTAAGATTGCGAATGAAAAATTAAGTAGCCGAGTAAGATTACAGTGTCTAATCCTGGACTCACAAGCTCCACTGCATCTTGGGCATGGGCAGACTGCAGCTGCGGACTTCTGCGCCCTGTTTGCTCTTCTATTTCTTTACGTTTTCTCCGCCTGATTGCAGGATGCTGCAGATCACAGGGACTTTCTGAAGAATAGGATCATTAGTTCGTCTCACATCACGCGTCCGTGGTGTATGCAGTATTCAACACCAAATCTCGAAGTCGTCAAGATGATTATATATTTCCTATTCTTTCGTATTCTTGATCTTCAATTAATATTATTATTATTATTAATTTCGTTCAGTTCGTAAAACATTTGCAAACAGAACAAGAATTGCCACGCAGTTAAATAATACCTATACAAACAAGATTCAACTTTGAGATTAGCTTCAAATGTACTTACATACTGTATATATCATCTCCATCATCGACTACCACCGTTAGTCCACTGCTGCGAGAAGTTCTCCCCGTGACTGTCACTGTTGTCGGTTCTCCGCCAATTTTTGTCATGATGTCTCTGCTACGAGTTAAATAATAGCTTACAGCGCGTATACACGGATGAGATTTCTCTCGGAGATTTGACTCGAGTTCGCGTAGAGGAGAGTACAGAATTCGATGTGAGGCGATTTATAAATCATCATTAGATTGACGCATTCAGTACACAAATATCTTTACTTGACTCTCGAAGATCGTCGATCAATAACATATATCACCAGTAACATGAAGCCGCTGTTAGTGTTTCCGGAATTAATAAAATGGAAAAAAATAGATTTAACTGCATTTGAACAAGTTCGGGAAGGTTGTAGTTAAAAATACAGAGTGAATTCATTAAGTATTTTGAGCTAAAGCGATTTGTGCCATCGCTAAATATACAGTGAAAATAATAGTTAAAAAAACTGGCCAACTAGGGATTTGAACCTGCGCTCGCCTCTGGGAGTTCCTTCGAAATGTTGGGGGTCTGGTTCAATTAGTCAAGGACGGTAGGTATTGTGAGATGTGTGGATTTTACCATATATTTAAGTCTTGACAAATCATACGCGGACGCAGATGCGGCGTTTGTGGAATAATATGTTATTGAGATTATATATTATTGACGAGACAAAGAACGACCTTAAGGACGCCTAAAGTTTCGACAGATATTATAAATTATTATTGGAGCAGTGGAAGTGACACGGCAAATATTGGCGGAGAACCGAAGATTACCGAGTTGATTTTGTAAATTTGATTATAATAATTTGTCACATCGAAACCCAATTGTTCCAGCCCAATCCCCTCCTGACCCGTATTCAGGGGGGACTTCGCCCCGGGATGGTGATCCTGATCGCCGGCATCGTCCTACCTGATGCCAAAAGGTTGGTTCAATGTTTTCTCCATGTGAAAAGCACGATTAAATGAATGACTCGGACGCTGACTATGTGGTCACCCTCTGCGGAAACGCACCCTTATGGCCAATGTCCATGAATGCGATTTTTATGATATTTTCATCTGAGGCAGGGATTATTTTCTCATGATATTCTTCGGAGACAACTCTCGGCTTTAGCAATCCACCGTGTATATACCGAGTCTCAGAAATTCACCGTCTTGCGTCTCACTTTGTGCTTGTTGTACGTCAAGCGTCAAATGTCAATTCATTGACCATAGATGGTCCGTTTGTCAGTCGGGTGAATTTGAATCTCCCCTGCAACGGTTAAAACGGAATAAATGTTTGTAATTGAATTGCCTCTATTTGTCTAACTTATCATTATAAATTGTTGTAGGTATCTATCTAGGTTCTAGGCGACGATTGTAAGCACATGTTAAACTTCGCTGTCAAATTGAATATCGCCGAGATTTATCTCAATCTAAGACATGAGGTCATGCACCATTAAAATAATAATTTTTATTAATGTGATTTTTGAACAACGTAAGACCGCGAGCTTCCGTCCTCTTCTATATATTCTTTTACTTTTCTCTGCATCCTGCAAATATGACGACTATCACCAGAGAAGTGCCTGTTGTTTTCTCATTTGGTCGGTCCAACGGGTAGGGCATTTTTCTCTTCCTCTCCATTTTTCGACGTGGCCCACTACAACATACTTCTCCAAGCTATCTTTTTTTATCGCAAGATGTAAAAATATCGGAGAATTCGTAATTCCTGCAGAATGGAGGCATCTTTGCATCTTGCTATCCACACCGATACAATCAACACCACATCCCAAGGGCATCAATTCGTTTTCTCTCTCTCTAGAGTCTACAAATATTTATTTATTAGACTTTATTGACATACATGTTTTTATTATAACAGAGGTTAATATAAAATATTATAATATAACATGATAAACATAAGTTACAATTATATTGCTATTAAGTATAATACTCATAGTTTATTGTGTGGGATGGAGTAGACTCCGTCTCTGATATATACAGCATTGGCCTGGCTACTTTGCTAAACTGTCGTCTGTGTTAAAGTAGCAAGTTTTTTTCGTGCTGTTGTGATGGTATTTAATTCAAGAAAAATATAGATTCGACAGGAATAAAAAAAAAAAGTGTATTATGATTATCTTGGAATGTTGGACAGAGATGCTTCTGATTGATCTCTACCCAATTTAATCATATACTGGGTCCATATTTGTGAAATCTTATTGGAAGTGGACGATCTCCAGTTGGTGTTGAGTGTGTTGTACAGTTTCAGAGCTAAGAACATATAGAAACATAAATAAAATATTGTTGTAGCTCTCGGAACTGGTGTATAGATGTTCGTTCTTTGTCTTATGTTGTGACCATGATTTATTACTTGGGGTGAGTCATTGTTAGCATGGAAATATTGGACAAGTCTCAACATAGATTTGTCTTATGTCTAGGACACACAATTCCACACCATAAAGACATATTGAAGGCACCAGAGACTGCACAAGTCTGACCTAGTTGTATTAGATATACCACGGTCTTTCTATACCTTGTGAAGTCTGATCATAGAACTCTATACTATATCCATATGTCTTTTGATTTCTGGTTTACTATCGTCATAATCATAGATCTGAGATAATCATTAATTATATTACGCCAGTAGTAGCAGTGGTACCATTCTGTCGGTTCGCTTAGAAGACTCGGCATTGCCCATTGGCCTTTTCCGTAAACACTACACACGGCTAGGCATGGAAATATTAAAAAAAAAATATTTTGTATGTTTATATTGTTTGATTAATTTTATTTGTAAAGTTTATTTTGTACATGATAAATCTATGGTGCAATAGCTTTATTTGCTTTTATACATAATATAAATAAATTAAGGAGTAGGTAGGTTATAAAATAATTCTTGAAGTAGGATGTTTTCTTCCATTAACATTCCAGAAGCTATGAAAAGAAACAATATTGAAACACTGTTACTCTATCACTTAAGATTATGATTTGAATCTTATTACACTTGGGACGGTTTCACAATGGTAAAACTGTTTACAAATTAAAAACTGTTTATAAAATAAACATTTATGTGACGATGGAAGGAAATTGTATTATGTCCGAGTTAATCACTATTATGACAATGTTAGATGATCGATCCAGGTTCGAGATTAATTTACAAACTGGAGGAGGGAAATACCTCAGCAATGATATAGCGCTCCATTTCAACCCTCGCTTCCCGGATGATATCATCAGGGACACCTATCTGGACTGCAAGTGGATACATCAGCAGAGAGAAGGAACCAACCCTTTGTCCTACTCGGACAGTTATGTGATCCGGATCCTCGTGAAGATGGACAAGTATGAGGTGAGTAGTTTCTTAGTCTTTCCTGGAAGCTACAATCCTCCTCGTCCTTTCATCTATCTATTATTCCACATTGTATTTGAGGCTATTGACTTTGTCTTTATCCTTGAATAGCTTGTTGGTCTAATGGTTAAGACATTGGCCTAGTAATCTGGTAGGTGGTTTGAACCTCATTCTAGGAGACCAGCATGTTAGTCTAATTTTAAAAACACAAGCGTTTAGCTTAGTTAGAAAATAGTAAGAATAGATTTCATGTACGCATCTCTATTTTTATTGTTGTTTGATATTTAACCCTATATTAGCGGTAAGTGATGGAGCTTGAGTTGTCTCCAAAGAATCTGATGGGAGCATAATCCATATCTTAGAGATTGCATTAAGTCAAAAATCTACTAGGCAATCCCCTCTAGGCGTAATAATTATAATAGTATTTGTATTATAGTTATAAATATCACATCTTATATTTGTATATATTTTAGAATGTTTGTGTATCTGTCTATATCTGGGTTGGACATATATATCAAAGAAATGATGAACAGTGGGAAAAGAAAGTTCAGAAGGAGGGACAGCGTTTTGGTGGAAGAAGAAGTGGTCGTCCTCAAGCTCAGTGGAGCGTCGACATCAGAATAGTGGCGGGCAACAGATTCTTAGGAAAGGCCTATATTCATTAGTGGAGAGACAGGCTGATGATGAGGTTCACTTGATGGCTGGCCAGATAAAAGGTTCTAAGAGCTTACTTGGAGGAAATTTTGTGAATTTTTAAGTGGTTCTAAAAGGTTCAGTAGTACATCATATATTATAAATATTGCACTGTCTGCAGGTTCATTACTGATGTCATAAATTTTCAGATTTCCATCAATGGAGTTCATTTTTGCGACTATGTCCACCTCATCCGCTTCCAGAAAGTGACTCATCTGGCAGTACTGGGCGACACCACCTTGACTACAGTGGGCTTCGAGTGGGTCTCTCAGGTAAAATTAACATAAAACTGAATATTTGTCTGTTGATCTATTCTCTTCTAATATACAATCCTACTCCCTTTCAATTCAAATTCACTCTTTAGGGAATTTCAGGTTTTGGATATAAGACAATTATATGTGCTGAATATACTAATTAGCTTCCATAGAAAAATAAGCGCTCCATCTGTGAGGGCTTAAAGATTATTATCCTACAAGAGCAAATAATTTTAAAATCGCTCTAAGAATGAAAGCTACTTTTGGTCAAAGATTATTCACTTTTCAAGATCCCAGAATTTTCTATATACAATCAAATTGGAAATACATAATATTAAAACTTTAAGTGACATAAAAATAATGTTTAAAATTGGTTGTTGTTGAAGTAAACTAAGTAAGTATTATGAAATAATTCTTATAATTGCATTTTGAGTAGTAGAGTAATAGAGTTGGGCAATGCATTTTAAAATCTGTGTAAAATATATGTAACAAACTGTTTTTTTTTTTAAGCTTTACAATACTTATATATTGTATGTGTCTAAATAAAAAAATTGAAAATGCCAATATAGAATACTCGCGATGGTTGCGCAAAGTTATATTTCAAAATTGAGACAGACCAGGTCTCTGTGAAATGATACATTCGGCCCGCATTGTTCGTCCAGTCATCTCGGCGTCTCATATATGTAGTGGCATAACTACCAAAATTAGTCCCCAATGTAGAATGGAAATAAGGGCCCCTAAACAAGTATTGTATGTAAATTATGCAAATATTAGTACTGCGTGGAATATATATTAAATAGTAAGAAAAAAATTAGTCTCTTGTCTCATATAATATTCACACTGTCATGAAAAAAAGATGTGTTCTTAGGTATTTATATACACTTGCAATTTTTAAAAATAGGTGCTTCGCTCTAGGCCCTAGAGCAGTGATGGCGAATCTATAATGAAAACGAAAATGAATTACGATTATTTCAATACACACTTTGGTAGATTGTTTATGCAGAAATAGGGTGGCTGTACAATTTAATTGATATTTTGATTTATTTCAGTTAGTTGATTTTACATAATAATGTAATGCAAACTTTATGATTTTTACATCTGAACAGTTCTGAAACATAATTAGAAAACTAACTAACCAACTAATTAGGCAGAGAGGATAGGTAGGACTAGGTCTTGACACACAATTATACATCTTCTCATACAAGCTCGCCATTAATGAGGCTTCTAACATAATCATCCTCCAGTGTCTGATTTATATGGTCGTGCCAAGTCTTCTGTTGATGTCCTCTGTTTCTGGTGCCATCAACATTTGCATCAAGTAAACATTTAAGGTTAGGCAATTGTTTTCTTTTGTCACGATGCTGTGGCAGTAGTATCATTATTCTAGTCTGCAAATACAGGCGAACTCCATTGGCTACATAAAATATGTCAAAAATACTTAAATTTACTGTTTTAGCAAAAAAAAAAAATTTAAAAGTCTAATTGATTTACCTTCTATTGATTAAAATCTTTATCTGCTTTATCTTCGTTTGCTGAATTGGTTTGTTACTGCTTGGAGTTAGCTGTTATGAGTGCAAGTGATTTCACGTGTTTTTAAATTGATGGGAATTTTGTGCTTTTTGTGTACTGTAGAACAATGAAGGAAGAAAATAATGACATCAAAAACGGTTTTTTGACCATTGGTAGAGTTAGAGGCTTTGCAGATCAAAGTATTGACATGTATCTCTTTTGGGTCTCACTTTGTGAAAAAAACAATTAATTGAATAAAGTAATTAATTAATTGACATCAAATCAAATACCATATATTCCATATTTTTTTCAGTTAAATTTAAATATTTTTTTTTTTTTTTTTGGGGGGGGTTGGTACCAATTCTTGTTCCATCCCTATCATATGTTACAGGTAATCCCCTACATCCCAGTCATCCCTGGGGGCCACCATATAGGAATGGAGTTGGAAGTCACAGGTGTGATAAAGACCGGTGCGCAGAGGTTTGTTCAATACTAACTGCTTCAATTCAAAGAATCTGTGTGATATATGATCTCTTTAGCATTGTGATCTTCCCAAACACCTTCCGACAGGGCTGGGCTGCCAATATGAGTCATACATTAAACAATGCGATATTTGTCGTAAAGCAAATTGTGGACTATTTTAAAAGTCGAAGAACCACGATATACGGCTGCTTTCTAGATTTGAGCAAAGCCTTTGACCGTATCAGATATGACAAATTATGGACGAAACTGTGCAGGCGAAACGTTTCCCAACCAGTTATAGATATATTTGAAAGGTAGCACAGGCAGCAAGAGAACTCAGTGCGGTGAGAAGCCATTTTACCTGCGCACTGGGGTGAGACAGGACGGGTGCATGTTGCCAATTCTCTTCAATATGTACAGGGACGAATTGTGCGAGCGACTACACGATTCAAAAATTGGCTGCCACATGGGCGGGACAAATGATATGATTATACTAGCACCATCTATAAAAGGGATAAGAAAGCTTTTACAGATATGTGAAACATATGTCAGTGAACACAATATTTTATACAATGCCAGCAAATCTGTCATAATGGCGTTCAAATATGGAAAAGGGCCAGATAATATCTCTCCTGTGTGGCTGGACGGGACAAAATTGAGCGTTCAAAAAAAGGTCAAATACTTTGGCCATACATTTAATGAAGATGGACAAGGCAATGATGACATAGAACGGCAAAGGAGACAGTTGAACGTTCATGCAAATATACTGTCACGGCTACCGATGCAGTAAGGAGGTGAACAGGATAGTCTTTAAATCGTTCTTCACCAGCATGTATACCTACGAGCTCTGGTCGAAATACAAGTAAGTGACATATAACCATCTCTGAATTCAGTACAATAACTCATACTGAATACTGTTCGGATTGGCGCATTATTGCAGGGCAACTACAATGTTTACCGAAGACCGTATACATGGACTCGATCTGCTACTGAGACATCGAGTTTTGGGCGTAAACCTGCAGTTGGTGCTCAACACTAACTCTCTAGTGCAAACGGCGCTCTCATGGACCGATGGTTACCCGACCAGAGAATGGCAATGCCTACAGAACAGCTAGATAGATACAATAATGGCCGTGACTAAAGTTTTATATGTGTAGTATTTATATTTTGTTCAAATTTATATATATGTGTGAACTTTTTAATTATTTATATTTTCTGTGGTTTTCGTTTTCATAGCATTTTATTTACTTTGTAACTTTAATGTATTATATAATATGTATTATCTTTATAGTGAATCGGGTTAAAAAAAATCTGATCACATTGGAATAAACGCATTATTATTATTATTAACTCAGGGGCTCAGGGGTTTGCAGTTCAGAACATTGGTTGGAGCTCTTTTACTATATGCACCTGTAATAAATGAAATACTTATTGAGGAGTTTAACAAGTCTTATGTTCCATACTTTTAAAATGTCAACTGATAAAAAGTTTGACCTAGGAATATTATTTTTTTCTTGACTTAACAAGAGCCACAACACCTCTGCCTATTGATATTTACGAATTTACCTAATATCGTCATGTGCTCATTGCTGTTAAAGTCCCGTGATATGTTCGGAACATGGTGCACAATACATCTCTATTTCTCCAGGTCTCGAGCCGTGATGATTGCAGCAAATCTTTCTAGTGAACTATGTCAATTTGAACGGTGCTTATGACTCTTTTGCGCTGTGTAGCCTTTTGACGTGGCAAAACTCATCACATACACTGTACAGACTAAATCAAAGGTGACACTTCATACAGACACTTTTGTCTCGAGAGAAGATATTAAAATGTGGGCAGGCTAAAAGTTCGCTGGACTGACACGATATGAGCAACAGTGAGTATTGGTTTTCTGGAAAAGTGGATAATGTCTTTGATGATAAATTTCTAGTATAAAGATATAAATCAGATGGCACCAGCAACACCTCTTAAAGGTATCCAGCATATTTCTTTAACTAGAAAAAAAACAGGAGGGAGTTTATCACATTCGCCTTTGTTGACTATTTAGCAGTACCTCATATTTTTAACTTAGTTTTGCGGTTATTGAGTCACACCTATGTTTTTGGTTTAATTTAAGCTGGTTTTTAAATTAGTTGTGGCGATTTTAGATTTAAGCTAGTTTTTAAGTTACTCTTGACCTTTTTAGTAATATTATAATTACATATGTTAATGCAATTGATCTAGATTCCACATCGATCTTCAGTGTGGTGAGGGCGAGTTTCTCAGTCAGGATATCGCATTGCACTTCAAGCATTCCTTCCCTAATGGCGGAATTGTACTGAACCACTACCAGTGCGATCACTGGGGCTTCGAGGATATCTTCGGTATCAGCCTTCTATCCGTGTCGCGGCCATTCCGGATTCAGATACTCACAAAGGATCGTGGATACAAGGTGAGCCTTAATACCGACTGTATTGTACTTCATGCTCAGTCTTTTAGCAGCAGAGTTGACCTGAACTGTTACCAATGTAAGTAAGCCTTTGCTGCCTAAAATGTTTTGAGACTTTCTTCTTCTTTTATATGCTGTGACTTAAAAGCCACATTTTAAGTAGTGCAGATTAGGAAATCCGTCTTGATGGTGTAGCATTATGCAGTATTTTATAGAAGTACGTTCTATCACAAATATTGAACTCTGTGACCTACTGCATAATTTTCACTAAATGTTGCACATATTAAGATATTGGTATTTTATATACATGATACAATTATTTATACAAAGTATGATTGACCTAGGTTGAGGTAATCTGATCTTGTAGCAAGGATGAAAATTGTTACATTTCAGATATTCGTCAATAACTGTTTCTTTACGAATTACCACCACCGCCTGCAGCCCTGGAGAGTGACCCGCCTGGGCGTCCACGGAGACATCAAGCTGACCGGGATGAGCTTTAGCTGGAACGTTCAAATGAACAAGGTACCTTTTCACATTTTTGTCAAGATTGACATTTTTTCTATTAAAATTCTTATAATAATTTTCTCTTTTGAACTATTTAACATGACAAATTTATGAGTCAATAATTATTATAAATTTTATTCTCTTGGAACTCGGAGATAAATCAACTATATAATTATGAATGTAGCAGACATCCACCAAAAAGTATTTGTGGAAGTATCATTCAATATAAAATCTGTTTGAACATTATAGAAAAAACTCACCGGTACCAGCTGCTCTTCAGCAGTGCATCGCAACTTGAACGCTTCATCAGAACATGAAACAAGTCTCAATTATGAGAACAAACCATCAAAAAAAATGGTAAGTGTTTATATATGAAGGATCTAGGGAAAGATGGTGCTAAGCCTCAATGGTTGATGTGAGATTTTGATTAATTTGTGTAGTATTTTAGCGGCCCTAGAAAGTTGTCAAATAGACTTAGCACTTATTTCGTTTCCTGACAAATGTGAAAAATGTGACTTAGCGCCTCCTTTCCCTGGACCTTTCACATATTAAACCAGCATCTATCCTGATCATGATCTGAGCAGCTACCAGGTAAGATTCTGCGAAGACAATGCATGCTGATTCTGACTATTCAGAATGTTCAGTTAGTATCAAAAGTTTTGATTTATATTTTATTTAGTTATTGTCTTATTATGAATTTTCAATAATGGTAATTATTTACATGGCGGCTCATCTTCAGAAAATTACAAATTTTTCTGTGCACATTGTAATCTGACAGGATGAGGGCAAAATCGTAATTGTACTCTAGTGGCCTCTGCCCATGGAGTGAGATAAGTCTCAGAAATTTAGTTGAGATATATATCTGGTACCGTGTGCACGCGTTAAGATTTTGATCTAGAGATAAGATTAGAGATCACTGCTTGAGATTGGTAAGACCATCCCTTGTATATGTTGTTTAATTTGACAGGGAGTTTTGACACATCACCTAAAACTATAAATATCTACAACAATTTATTCTGAAAGTTAGACAAACAGAGGCATTAAATAATAAACATTTATTTTGTTTCAACTGCTGTGGGGGAGATTTAAATTCAGCTAACTGATGAATGGAACATAAACAGTCAATGGACATTTGTGAAGTGAGACAATATAAATATCAAACATTATCTTGGGAGAAAATGCTAAAATATCTGTGATAATCTAGGAAATTGACCTTTGGATGTCAATCATAAATAAAGAAATCTGGTGTTATGTGTCGTAGTTCATGATCTGGTGTTGTTATTGCAGATTGCAATTCATAATAGAAGTGGTCAGACAAACAACACGCTCCTCGACTCACGACACACCACCCCTCCGCCGCAACTAGCTACTAGCGTACCAGAGAGTCCCAACCCTGGTAAACAAGGTGACCTTTGACCTGTTGTATATCCAATGCAGATGCAAAAGTATTTTTGTCCAATATTATATTATCTGCTAGAAATTGATTTATTTGATGAAGGTGTAGGTTGGTACATAAGAATTAATTGTACTCTTAGGTACAACAATTTATTGTTTTTCTTAATTAAAGACCTTTTTTGCAGATATAACTGTTATCTACAAAAATGATTATTTAGCTAAAAAATAAATTTATCACACTTCTTAAAATGAACATCGCATACACTCAATATATATAATTTTACTATTGAATTTAGAATAGTTAAATGTAAAACTTTTGATTAAGTATTGTTTCAAATACTAATACTTAAGGAATTTTGTGCAAAATACCTAAAATAATTGAATATAAAGAAATCCAATTAATTAAATGGTTTTTGACCATCTGTAGATCTTATACCATAAATGATGGCTTCTTGACCATTTATAGAATGGCTTAAGCTCTAGGCTTTACAGTATAGTCTGCGAGGATCTTTGACCCATTAGCTGGTCTGGTGACCACAGGCTATGGACTGTTGATCAACATTTTTGATTTGAGGATCTTTTATATTGACCAGAAAGACTTCAAGCAATGTGAATAGTTTCAGTCAGCTGCGATCTGAAGTAAAGCCAAACGATTATAGCAGCCAAGCTACAAATGATTGAGGTAAGGCAAGAATAGCTAGGCTAAGGCTAGCTGTCGCCATTTTTTTTTGTAATTTGACATGTTTTCCACAAAGATAAGCAATTTGGGTCTTGTCTTGTTAAGGTAATTTTATTAACTAATTAAAATAATTAGAATTAAGTACTTATCAAATAATATTTCTGCTATAAACTTTTCATGCATTGCGTGTTCATTGAAATTATAAAATAATTAAAACAAAATATGACATTTAATTTATTGTTGTACAATAATGTTTGTTCTTATAGTATTTATTTTATTAATGCTGCAATAAATATCAGAATGTTGGAAGTGTAATTATTTCAAATAAAGATCTATCCATGTTTTGAATGCAGAAACTCTAGTGAAGACAGGTGAATATGGTGTTGAAACGCAGCCGAAATTCCACGAAAATAGTCCATAAACAATTCCCTTAAATACCAGCGGCGCTCCCAGGTCTCTCTCACAAGGCCGGCTCGGGCCATCGGCGCATATCATGTTATCTGTTATCAGCATCTTGCCAGTTGTGTAATAATAATTAAGACTGCACTTTTCTGAATTATAGATGTTGGGGAAACCAACTGATAAATGATTGTCCGAACTGTCAGTCAACTGAAAAAATATAAGAAAATTAATTAATGTAATAATTGTTTTCTTTTATTTGTTCTAGGCAAAATGATAGAGCCAGTCTAGAGAGCGCTATCTAATTTTACTCTCTGATATTATTTTTAAATTTTGTATCTATGTGTATATACAGTGAAATCCTCTTAATACGTTTTCCAAGGGATCATCAAATAAAAATTTCTTAAGCAGGAAAACTTATTAACAATGATTTCAATATTTCCGTGCTTCATTTGAACATAACATCTAATATTGTATTTTAACTAACATTGCACTTGTATTATGATAACTAAGAATTGAAAATATTTTATTTATAAAAAAACAATTTATTCTTAAAAAGTTACCTATATGAATATGTGTTTGAAAATCACCCGAGAGAAAATAGGCCTTATGGCCTACAACTGAATTTAAATTTTAATCGCCATTTATAATTACACGGGTAGATAAATTTAAAAAAAAAAACAATATAGCAATTTATTTATTTTTTAAATAGTCCTTCATACTAGATTGTTTTATTTTTTTAAATATAATTATAACATAAAATTGTCATTTCCTATACATTAATTATAATTTTTTATGGTACATTTGGAACATAAAAGAATTACTACCTAAACTGCAAAAAAAAAGTAGAAAAAAAATTATAAAACTAAATTAAAATTAATCTGAGATTAAATATCTAACAACCTAAATAAAATAAATTGATATAGTAGAATAAGAGTAGATCAAAGGTATTAGGAGATAAAATACATATGACAAAAACTGCTTGTAAATATAAAAAACCTGCGTACCTAAAATTTGTCCCTTTTGATGATTTTTACGTAATTTATCTGTACACTCAACATATCGAGACATCACTGCAATATCAAGAACCGCGATAGAATTACGTTTAAACATGGAATATTCACCCTTACTGAATTTCAGTTCAGGGAAATTATTGTCGGTTTTGACATTGACGATGGCAGATCCGAACTTATAAAAATACGTTAACAGTATTTTTGTCCTTAATTACGATTTAAACTTTTTAATCACAAATATGATGATGTTGTTTTTGCTTTGTTTAATTATTTTGTGCCGGTGTAAAAACTCAAGCATACAAAAAGATCAGCCAGTTATGTTAATTCAGTTGTCAGTGCCCTGTGGTTTGCTCTGTTTTGTTTATTTGTTAATAAATTTTCAAATACGTATCGGTTGCGAAAATAAATTATTTTATTATTTCATTTGTCAAGAAATATTAATCAAAACTGAACCAGAAGTAGTTAAAATGAAACGGCTCCCAATGAAAGCAGTTCCCTGTGGTTTCCAGTATACCAGAACTTCATTGTGTGCCGTTAGTCTTGCCTCGATTGACAAGTTCCCATTAGTTATTTTTTGTATTTAATATATAAATTGGAATCAATAAAATATTTCAATTAATCAAAATAATCGCATAACTACGATTTTTGGAACACATATCTTTGATATGATTGAGATTAAACACATGAAGTTTGAACATTTTCAACTTGTATTTTTAATATATATGTATCTACCCCTTAAATGTGTTTTTACACTCAGTATATATGATAATAAGATTACACACAATTTATTCATACAATTATAAATTCAAAATTTGACGAAGCAATTCGATACTTATAATTCCCGAAATAAAATTAAGGTTAACTAAAATTAAGGCAGAGAAGTATAATTAGGGTAATACGAGCAAAGAAATGAAAAAAAAAAAATTCAATGTGCTACATAAGGGTTTTTCTGCCTCCTAAGCAATTAAAAATATTTAAACAAAATTAC
This sequence comes from Eubasilissa regina, assembly GCA_022840565.1. Taxonomy (NCBI): domain Eukaryota; kingdom Metazoa; phylum Arthropoda; class Insecta; order Trichoptera; family Phryganeidae; genus Eubasilissa; species Eubasilissa regina. The sequence goes on along the minus strand of JAINEB010000021.1, from coordinate 1,548,914 downwards.
CAATCCCGCTCTGGTATTGAATTGTACATGCTGAACGTATTACGTCTGTTTTATTGACTTTTAGGATTTATTTTGTTTGGGCATTGTTTTATTAGCCTATTCAAATATTACAACTTTTGCAAATGAATAAACTTTTATGATACACGGAAAAACGTTAATTTAATTAAAAAATTTTATTATAAAAAAAAGTTAATTTTATTGCACCTATTGAAGGAATACCACATTCATTTTTAGAAATGTCATACAAAATTACTTCTGCGAAAAACGTATTACTAGGGTTTTTTATATGAATAAATTGAGTTCTGTCATAAATATTTTTATATTTTAGGCGGGAAACTTATTATTTGGAAAACGTATTAAGCATAAAAAAATACGTAATTTGTATGGGACTTTTTTGGGACCGAAGAATGTGATGTTATTAGGCGGGAAAACCTATTAAAGGGAACTTATTAAGAGGGTTTCACTGTGTACTGGCGGCTTCTTTAACAGCTAAACTCCTAATACTATTTGAGAACGGAATCATCCTTTATCAATTAATTCCCAACAACAAAACCAATAACGTTTGACAAATTTACAATAAATTAATTTGTAAGAATTATACATGAAGTATTATAAATCAATTTTGCTTAGTTACTCTTTAAGACCCTGAGTAAAATGTAGGTACCATAGGTTTTAATGAAAGTAATATTTCAACTCACTGAAGTATATCCCCATCCACTAATTTTAACTTCTTGATCATCATTCAGGGTAGCATTCTGTTGAGGAAGTACTACAAAAGCCACGTGATGACTAAACTTCAAGGCGTTAGAAAGCTTTAGAAGTGCAATGTCATAATCAAAATCTGGAGTGAATTTAGGGTGTGAGTAAATATTTGCCACATTGTAGAGTAGTCCGCTAGTGTCACGGTAACTGGACCCAACACGGACTCCGACATCTCTAAATACGTCCCTGAAAATAAGATAAAGATCATTTAAAAAGTCAATTAATATTTAGAAAATATGCTTTCATGTTGATATACCACAATTGGGTATATGTAGGAGTTGAATCTTGAATATGTCAGCAATATTAAAGTCGAGAAGGCCAAGACAGACAGGAAACGTTGTCAGGTATGACGACTCCAGAGCACTCCGTAAGGTGTGAAGGAACGGCACTAGGAACATAGCATAATGATGCATAATGAGATGAGTGGACAATGCCGGAAAGAATGCAGGGAGGCTACAAATTTCGTTAGGAGACCATAGCTCGAGACAGAAAAGCATGGAGGATGGGTGACAACTACAAATAAAATGAAAAAGATTGTTGAATCGGGTCATTGAAACAATTTTATTAATTTTCTTATTATCATTTTATATACTTATTCAAGAACTTACATGTTAATTACAAGAATAGAAAGATATTATTCACAATAATATTTTCACATACATATTAAGCCAGCGCTCGCTATTGATTACGCAGTGTATATACTTGTTACAGTGTATATACTCATTTTTGTGTTAACATTGTGAATGTGAAGGAATTAATTAAGGTTTTTATATTTATTTTTGACACTTCATTGTACTTTGTGCAGTTAAGTACTAGGTATGTATTATTTTTTAATTAAATTTTTTGTATAAATTCTGAATTCACAAAGAAATTCTTTACCTACCTACCAATCATGAAAGGAAATATTTTAATTTTTAAACATGGCAGTGTTTTTGTATTTTGATTATTTTGTGAATTTCTAAAAAGTGTTTAAAAATATAAGTTTGACATTTATGAGTACTGAATAAAATATTTAGTCATCATGACACATTTGTTTGCTCGCTTTGTATGGTAAAATATTTTTCTAACACTACGTTACAATGATTGGCTAATCAACGCTAGACTATCTATCACTGAAAAGAAACGTAGATCCCGCGCCGAATAGGATCGACAGAACGAATTGCGCGATCTTCGAGTGGCGCGTCCCGCGGATTGGATTACGAAGATTCCGGTCATAAATTGGAATCACCGAATGGGGGGCGGTAAAGGAAGGAAGGAAGGGGACTTGGAATAACTATATAAAGGTCGATAATATGAGGGAATCTAGTCGAAGGACCAGTGGATCTCGAGGAATTGGGAATCTGAAGGACTGCTCGCCTTACCTCATGTATGACGCCTCTTTTACTCCCGCAGTCGCAGCCGAGATCACACAAACAGCACGCGGGCGGGCAGATCTCCGCTTCCAAATGAAGACGGCGATATCACTCACTTCACCCATGGCTCACACAATAATCACTGTGCACAAATCACAGGATTACAATATAATGCTGACACACTGGAGTTGAACAAAATCCACACCGCTAATGCAATTGTGGTGTCGCAACCAAATAAGTATCGCATTGCGTTAACATCTGCTGACGTCAAGGTCAGTGTTCACATTAAAAACAAGAAGTAGGGAAAAGGATGGGTGGGAATTTGAACGTAGAAAGGTGTCAATAATATAGGTTGCGATCGATTCTCAAGAAGCGCCAAAAATGTGTTCTATGAATACGGAACAATCACTAATGATGATTTTTATAATAAAACTGTGTTTTAAAAACATAATTTATTACCCGGAGCATGAAGCAGTCGTCAATATGTAAAATTCATTGATAATAGCTCCGGTGCAATAGTGCTGATACCTTTCGGTATCCCAATGTCGTCGAAGAATGGCCGCCGTGTGCGCATTTTGCGTAATGTCTTCATGAAATCCTTTCCAGATGCCTGAAATGTATACGTAATTATGTCAACTTCTATACATTTATTTAGTTTTATATGCTTGTTCACTAGACGAAGCTCAGTGACTAAAGAAGCTAAGTTCACTGTGCATGCATTTGCTGTGACAGTTGATGTGTAAAGCGCCATTAGGTGAAATTTTTACAAAAATTGAGCTATAAAATGTATCCAATATTATTTTTATTAGGTTGGTGCCTAATTAATGTTTTGCATGCAGAGTAGGATGACCAAATGATACATTGTTGCCAAATTTTCAAAGCAAGATATTAAAGTCTCAATTTTTATCTCAAAATGCACAAAGAGAACAGTTTAATGGTTTAGTGCAGAACGAGACGTCACTTGTTGTGTATTGTGTTTTAAATACGGAGAAAAATGATCAATCGATGCAAAGCGACCTTTACTGCCAAATCTGAGAAATACTGTTTCGTTTCTGTATAATATTGATTCACTGCTATATATGTACTGATCATTACCAGCGCTCGAGTCTTACTCTCGATGGGTTACATACTGTGAACATGCACCGTATCGTAAATTTATTTATTTATTGATAACTATATAATACATATGTAAAAATGTTGTTGGACTGTGCTCGTCTCACTAGAGAAATTTTGTTTCGAGACAGGTATAGTTTACAAGCAATTGTAAAAATAAATGAGTATTACAAGTATAAAAAACAATTGCAAAGTTGACTTAATAACTTGAAAAAATGTAAATACTCCCCCCATGAGGCGACTTGAATGGTTTTTAATGCAGTGATTATTTGGTTTTTAAATAAATAATCAAATTCACACTAATCAGAATATTTGAAAAGAATCGATCCTACCTTGAACGCTCACTAGTGAAGCTACGATGATCAGTATTATGCAAAACATTTTTGAAAACTTACAATACAAAGGTGTTAAAAAAGTAGAGCTATTTATATTAATTTGAAGACTGTATAATTATATTACCGTTTAATATTCAATATCAGGAATCTATAGATACAGCTTTTTAATGATACTATAAAAAATAATCTGGCGAGATGGGATTATAGTTCAATAAAATCAACTAATCCACTTAAACTATACTCGATAAACAAGACACCAATTAATAATATGGTGGAACTAATACTAATAATCTGAAGTATATATAACAGTCAGAGTTTCTAGGTGGGAAATCCTGGGAAGAACTGTTACAACAAGTGCAGGTGTCTGATTGGGTTCCCAATTGAACCCCTAGTGTACTGTTGGCTGGATGATATCAGTCGGCAGTGGTGCGTGGTGGGTAATATATTTCATTTTGTGTTGTCTTGTTTCCTTGAGGGATTGTAGTGCTGTTACTTTCATTCCCCCTCTGTTTCTTGCCTTCGAGTTTTTAAAAATAATAAAAAATATATTGTAATATTTTCTCGCTTATTATTGTATCGCTCCTGTTGTTGATTGTTTTCTTTTGCTTGTTATTTTTCTATTATACATGTACTGTTATTTTATACAATAAAGACATAGTAGGGACTTTGCGGTCCATGAAAGAGATTTTGATTGACGGCCGTACATAGTCGTTGCGCTGAGTGGCATTGTACGGTTGCCCATTTAGTATGCGCCAAGCCCTGTTTTTGTTCTTGACCTTATGATACTCAAAATTCTATCAAGCCCTTAAGTATCTGGTATTATTTTTCCTTCACGGTTGTGGTTTAATCTCTCATATAAAGGCTCGCCCTGATATGTAAAGCACACCTCCTATAGCTAAATCTTAGTTATCAATTATTGTTAAATTTCAGTTACCAATCATTGTCACAATCACAGTCATATGACGGTTTATCATCACTATAGGTAATCCTCAAACTTTTGGGATTATTCATGCTTCCAGCATGTCTTTCATATTGTTTATAAATTGTTTCACATTCAAATTATTATTAGTCAATGTTGCATTATAATTTGCATTACTTTTTATTAAAAGATTCCTTACCTGCTTAATTAAATATAAATTGTAATTGTTCTTTCTGTTTTATTTTTATAAATGTAAAATTAATGAACAAACGAGTCCCAAGCAAATCCCAAGATTGCATTTCCTAGTCATGACAGATATATTAATTGACTGCGCGAGTGTGACTAACATAGTTGAGAAGTCGAGTAGTCAGGACACCTGTTTTTGATAAGTATTTTGTAAGGGGTTTAATTGCAGCAAGCATTCAATTAAATTAATTTATGCAACACCGACAAGTAACAAAATGATATAAAACTTAATATTTGCTTTTGGAAGTGGATTTATTGGATAAAGATACAATTAGGTTTGACAACACGAACAATCTTGCCTTATCTTGAACCTCACAGTTCCACTCCCACAAGCAGGAAGCAAATAATTTAAGTACATACCAGGTACCAATTAGTCATAAATCATCTGATCATAAATGTGAAATGTAAATAAAGTCATAAATAATTTATTTTAAACAATTTGAATGAACTTTATCATTTATTGCACATAGATATAACGCATTATTTGCATGTAGGTATAATGCAGTACAGATACATGTTACACCACTAAACCACAATGAAAACAATTGCGAGTTATTATATAATATCATCATATACTTTAATGTATTTGCTGCAAAATTATTAAACATTAATACTTTTATTTTTAATTACAGAACAGTTCTATATTAATTAAACAAATTTTAGATAAATCGCAATTACTGCCGGTAGAGAATTTTACCCGTTTAAGTTATGTTGAAAATTTTTAATTACATATTTAAAATAAAACAATTTTAAAATGTGTTTGATATTATATTTATTTTATGTATATGTATATTAATTGTTTACTTATATGCAGATATTATAAATATGAATACAATTAAGTAATGTTCCCTCTAATTTTGGATCACGGTGTGTGCATAAAAAATCTTTTCTGCTATTTTAAGGAGTAACTCATTATGCATGGGAAGATAGAATAGAATAACTAGATAAGATCTTGGCTGCGTAACCTCAAAAAGTGGTTTGATGTCCAAAATTTTGGTGATCTTATACAGGATAAAATAACATACTACAATATAGTCGCCAACCTTCGACAAAAGGCGACACATGAAAAAGTCTTGTTAAAAATTGTGCACGCTATGATGCCAAACCGTGTGTGTCCACACACCTTAGAAGGAACGTCATATATAAGAGAATTACCAGATATTAGAATCTAAATCTTCAAGGACCATGTGATCATAATAACCAACAGCTAAAGTATATTGAAAAATAAAACATTATTCAATCTGAATAATGTTTGTCATTATACCATTTATACTATTAACACTATAACAAATATCAGAATGTTTAAAATGTAATTATTTCACATAAATATCTATCCATGTCCTGAATGCAGAAACACTTGTGAAGACAGGTGGAAATTGTAGAGAAAAACAGCCAAAACTCCATGAAAATATTCCATAAAGTGTGCTGACCATATTGGGGAAGCTAACATACACCAGTGGCGCTCCCTGGTCTCTCTCACAAGGCCGGCTCGGTCCATCAGCACATATCATTCTGTCTGTTATCAACTTAGAGTAATAGTATCTAGTATAATTAGTACTGCATTCCTCTGTATTCACCATACTGATATATCCAACTGCTAAATGATTATCCAAACTGTCATTCAACTGTAAAAATAGAGAAAAGTATTTAATTTAATGATATTGAATTATCGTATTTGTTTCTCTCTAGGCCTGGTAGAGCCTGTCTAGAGAGCGCTGTCAAATTTGAATGTCCAAAAAAGGAAATCTACTTTTTTAACTTTTGTAACAATGTATGTCTCAAATATTTATGTCATTGATAATTTTTTTTGATTATTTATTTAATAATTGTTATCGAGTGTAGAAATATAAGAGGGGTAGAAATCGTCATTTTCTTAAGGGCGGTACTTTACCTGGACATGTTATCATATTTCACAAAAACAGTTTGGACTCATATCACACATTAAAGGTGACTAACTATTTTTGGTACAAAAGGAGTACGAATGAAATAAAAATTAGCATTATGAAATTCTTTAATAATTTGGTAATACAGTCCGTATAGCATTTTGGGAGTAAAGGTTTTAAAAACTGTACGGTTCACGAAAAAGGAGTACAAAACTCCCTAAAGGAGTATGTTTGGTCACCTTAATATTATACATCAATCGAATATATAATAGCAATTCACAAATTTATTTCAATTAATGCAATAATTCTACTCACCGATGTGTACCCCCATCCGCTTATTTTGACTTCTTGATCATCAATTAAGGAAGCATTCAGATTGGGAAGTTTCACAACAGCCACACGGTGACTAAACTTCAAAGTATCAGAAAGCTTTAAAAGTGCAATATCATAATCAAAATCTGGAGTGAATTTAGGGTGTTGGTAAATATTTGCTACGCGATAGAGTAGTCCGCCAGTGTCGCGATAAGTGGACCCAACACGAACTCCAACATCTCTAAAGTCATTCCTGAAAATGATATAAAGATCAATTAACAAGTATCAATATTTTGAAAATATACTTTCTTGATGACTTATCACAATTGCGTATACAGGGTGGCCCAAAAAAGTGAGAACATCTTGTAACACATGAGTTATTTCAAAACATAATACATATAATTAATTATAATTTTTTTTGCAGAATATTTAGCTAATCAGAAATCATCAAAACACCCCATATTGCATAATCTACTGTGTTTAAATCTGGGTCGGTGGCTACATGCCTGGCTCGATGAAATTAACATTTTTACTATGAAGAAAGTTGATTGTATTTCTGGCTGTATGAGATGGAGTTCCGTCTTGCTGTAATATCCAGTTATGCTGTAATATCTAGCTATACTCCAGGCTTTGTTTTGAAACTCTTTGATTTTTTTCCTAGCACCTCAATGTTTTTCGTTTCGCAACTTTTGATCAGAATATGGTTTTCTGCAGTGATTTTTGTCATTCTGGACAACAATTTGAAAAAACCAAACATAAACAATAGAAAAATTAATAATCAAAGATGGTGACCGGAAATTGTCAAAATAAAATGTAATATAGGTAAGTAAATTATTAACCTATTTAAGCTATTGCTGATATAGTTAAACTAATTTTGATGTAATTATATCACATTTTACAAAAGGTTCTCACTTTTTTTGTGCCACCTGCAGTATCAAGTCACGAGGGTATATGTTCAGTACAGGAACAAGACTGTAATCTTGGTAGGTGCTGGTGTATATTCGTCGCTGCTTCGTCGCTCGGACGACGATGCTCTGCCGGTGTGCAGTTGTCCAATGGGGTCCAAATCGTGTCCAGTAGTGGTGCCAAGTCGTAGGAGTTCTTCCGGGATCAGTCCAAGTGTGCAGCCAAAGTCGAAATGTCCAGAGGGAAGGAAGTCCAATGTGAAGGCAGGGGTCAGAGTAAAAAAGCAGATGTAGTTCTTGTCCAGCGGTGCAGGTGCAGCGAAGTGCGAGAGAGAGAGAGCCCTTGCAACCGCCGGACCGTTTATTTATCCTTGACCTGCTGTATGCAGGAGCGTAAGGCTCCAGCATACTCGGGGACCAATCAGGGGGCCAGGACAGGCCCCGCGCCACCCCGATACGGTCCCGCGCCGCCAGCGCCGGGCGGCCAAAACTGGCAACAACAGCCATTTTCCCTGCCGTCCCGTAAGGGGCGGCAGAACCCTTATTTGTCATATATTTATTTTTATTTCTCATAAACCTGACATTCCCCAGGCATCGCGAGTATTTTTTAATATAAACATGGACCTGCCTCGCGATGCCTGGTAGTTTTTATAGCGGGCGATGGCCCGGGTAATTTACAATTGCACCTCAAACCTTAAAACATCATTTTTTATTATCAAAGGATTTTTGAGGTGCATTATATCCTTCCCGGGCGATCGCCCTCTCAATTCTCTTTTATTTCCTACAATCATTACATCTAAAATAATTTTTTTACAAGAGATATTGCATAAAACATAATTCCAAATTTCCTGGCGGCGGCCGGGGCGTGGCCTGGTCCGCGGCCCGCTCCCCGCTCCCCGCTCCGCCGGCGGCCGCACGGTATCCGCAGTGGCGGCGATTTCCCACGGGCGTAGTGTGGCGACCGCGAAGATGTTTTGAAGCGGCCAAGTCCACATGTCGGCCCGGCGCGTGTTTGGATCGGGGCGCTGCGCCCCCCGCGACCACCCGGCGGCGCGAGACCGCGGCCGGGTTTGCGTCTTGGCTAAACGCGTGCGCGGGCCAGGGCGCCGCGCTCTCCGCGGCCGGGTTTGTGTCTTGGCTAAGCATTTTTGCCGCGGTTTTATCCGCGGCCGCCTTGCTGTGCGGAACAGTATATATATTTTTAATATTTTTAACAATGATAATTGATATGCTTGTTAGTCCTGTGGTTAAGAAGCTCGCTTAGTAATCCAATGGTCGGGCCTCATTCCGGGAGACCAGCAAGTTAGTCCTATTTTCAGACATAAGCATTTAATATCATTAATTGACATGGTGGTAACTTGTGAAGTAATATGATTATGTATTTTAACTTTTACAACTAAATTTTGTACCACACACATGTTGGATTATTGTCACTACTAGTTTTGAGATAAGTAAACTAAATACAGTATTGTAGTCTATCCGGGCAATGGGGCGGGGCGTGATAAGAGGGAGGAGGTTTCGGTCCTTATAATGGAATAATAATGAACAATTTGGAAACCGAAAAATAAATATTATTTACTGTACACCCAGACCTCGCTATAAGGCTGCCCTTTGTGTGTCTTTTCGCTATAACGGCCTTTTAAAATTATAGCTCAGCTTCAATTTGTGGCCCAAAATATTTCAATAAACGGCCACAAAATACACTTTCAACACAAGAAGAAAACTTCAAACTGATCCCGACGAAGAACCTAGCATTAAAATTTGTTGAGGCATTAATAGGAACATTAACTGCTAAAAGAAGCAAATAGAATGACAAAAAAATGTTGCACCAATTTTTATAACCAGATTCTTCAAAAACAGTTGGTGGAGCTGATAACAGCATGATATTACGTGATTTTTATGTTCCTCATTTTTATGTTCAGGCTCTGTTTAGAACTGTTCAACTTTGCTTTTTATATATATAAACCTATACATCTTATTTATTCATGTATGTCAGTTCCTCATGACTGGGGATCGTGATCTCCGTGAACTCCCGCACTCTTGACTATGCTCTCCCACTAGACCTGTCACCAGAGAAGTGTCCGTTGCTTCTTCCACTTGGGCAGTCTAATGGGTGGGGGATCTTTCTCTTCGTCCTTCGACTTAGCCCACCACAATGATCTTCTCCAATCTATCTTTCCTTCTCGCAAGGTGTCTGTCTTTGATGAATGGAGGCATTCGTGCATCTCGCTGCCCACAGTATATGCATCATGTGTCTCCAGCACCACATCTCAAATCAATCCATCTTCTCCCTCTTGGCTTCGGGGTCGATGATTCCACACCATACCAAAATATAGAATGCACCAAAAACTGTACAAGCTTGACCTTCGTTGTCTTGAAAATGCCGTGGTCGTTCCATATTTTTCAAGTGTGCATATAGAATTTTTCGTTATACATACCTATGTGTTGTTTAATTTCTGGCTCGCAGCAACCGTTGTCATTAATTATAGACCCAAGATATATTACATTTTTTATTAATACATATAATATTTCTATATAATTGGAATGGACCCTATGGAATTTGTATGGATTTATATCAAAATAAATGATTCGTTATACAGCATTTCATGACCAACTTTTCCGGGACGTATCTAGGCCGTTAAGCGAGGTATTGGTGTAATATTTTCACACACACATTAATTCAGCACTTGATGTAGATTACATAATACTTGTAAATATATAATAAAAAATTGAGCGAGTACACTTTGTACTGTCATTTTTATGTAAACATTGTACACATATGTACAGTTGACCGGGAAGGAAGGAATAAATAAGTAAATTTTTTTAGATTTATTATTGACAAATTTCATTTGTTGGAAAACAATTGCTTAGCATTGTACTTTGTGTAGGTAGGTACTAGTTATGTATTATTTTTTAATTCAAATTTTTATAAGTATGTACTTTGTGGGTACTGAATTCACAAATAAACCTGCCAGAACGTAAACAGACGTATTATAATTTCAAACATGCTAGTGTTGTGATTTTTTAAATGTGTGACTTTGTAAAATGCGTCAAATTGTAAAATTGTCATTTTTGGATAAATGATACTGAAATTACTTTACAACAAGAGGGGGAATTAAGATAATGATTATCATCAATAATACCTTCCCCTGTCAAGTTAGTTATTTAACAATATATATTACCCGGAGCACGAAGCAGTCGTCAATATGTATAATTCACTGATAATGGCTCCGGAGCAATAGTGTTGGAACCTTTCGGTATCCCAATGGCGTCGAAGAATAGCCGCCGTGTATGCATTGTGAATTGCAATATCTTCGTGAACTCCGTTCCAGATGCCTGAAATATATAATTATGTAAACTACTGTATGATATTTGCCATTCTCCTATATTTAGTTTATCTCAGCACGCAACGTTTTGCGGACGTTCTCTGTTCCTGTTGCCTTCATCGCTCACCTCATGTATTTTCTTTACCATTCCTTCCTCAGCCAGATCAAACCTCAGATCTTTATATTTTTTCTTCCAGTTTTCTTAATTCAATCGCCTGCGCTATAAACAGATCTACATCCGCTCCTGATTTGTTCATTTGTATATTTATCATGCATAAAATATAGATAATCAGGTACGACAACGCTTATTTTATTTTGTGGTGAAGTGTCATTCTGAAATTATTGTAAAACACATCTTTTCAGACTAGCAGTTCAGCGCTAAGTGAATTCACAAGTCACCTAATTTAAAAATAAATGGTTGCTTGATCATTTCTGATTTTTTTTTTTACCAGTTTTTCATTTTGTGGTTCAAGCTGATTTAGAAGCTACATATTCCATACATATGTAGGTTACAGTTACATGTAGGTTACGGTTACATTTCTATAACCCTATTGTATCTTTGTGAAAACCAGAACCTTATATCTTTTATGGAAAAATATTTTTTTTTTTTCAAAACCTCTGCAAGGCCCGTTTTTCTTATCGCCGTGAAGAAAATTGAGCCTAGACCCAAAATGGTGGCAGATAAAAATAAAATAAAAATTGTTTTGAGCTACACACTGATGGGTTTACCTGAGGTAAAAAAATATCTGAAATGGTCAAGCGAACACACTTAGGTGATTTTATATGAAATGACCATAGGGAATGACTCAAGAATAATATACCTCACAGAATTACCAGAAACTAAACATTAGGTCGTAAACACCTGTTTTGACGGATAATGAACAAAAAGATATAACGAACAATCTCAAAGAATGGAACTTGTTCGTAAATCGAGAACTGCCTGTAAAACCTAACCTAACATTAGAAATCAAACCATTTAAAATATACATTATTTGCTATTATATATATATGTACATATTTAAATAAATATTCAATGAGAAAACCTTGTGGAGGCATGTCTAGAGCAAATCTGTGAATGGTCACAATTTAATAAGATAAAGAGTCATTTGGTTATCAAACAGCAATTACTGACAAGACATGCTTATTTACATGAAACCTTTGCAATATATCAGAGAGCGTTTAAAATAATTTATATTTTAAAGTTGTTAGAAAAGCGATAGAAGTTGATCCATAAAAGTGGTTTCAACCTTCTCTTCACATAAAAACAAAGATAACCAGTATGGTGCGCGTTCACTGATGATCACAATTATTATCGTATTATTCAGATTTTAATGTTGTAATATTCTGTCAGATAAATATTTAATTTTGTTTTATTTCTCAAAATTTATAGGTGCACACAGCTTATTTCAATGTACTGACTGCATGCACGTGGAAAATATTCTCCCATGTTAGGTTTCTGGCGAGACAACGTAAATTGAATTGAATTTAATTGAATTTTGATTTGATGATGAATGAGTTTTTGAAGAAATAAATCAGATTAATAAAATTCTAATTAATTTTAATATATTATATAAATATAATATAAACAGTACCTACCCTGGACACTCATTAGTGAAGCTATGATGATCAGCATTATGCGCAACATTTTAGGAGTTTTACAAATATTAAAAAACCGAGACTATTAATTTGAAAATTATAATTATGTGTTATTCAATCAGGATTTGAATTTTATGATATAGATGTTCTTTACGATATTACAAAACAACTAATCCTCTTATACCATAATTGGGTATTCTTCATAAACAAAACATCTATTAATCAAATTTGTTAGAATCGTCTGCGTTTACAGAATGAGACACAATGTTCAAGTCTCAGAGATTTACTTGAGATAAATCTCAATAGCAGATACGAAGTGGAAGAATAGCAAAGATTGGTATGACTGACCCGTTCGATTTGACAGCGTCACCTAGAACCGTAGATACCTACAACTATTTGTTTAGAAAAAGTTATGACAAATAGAATACATTAAGTAATAAATATTTATTCTGTTTTAACTGTTCCAGGAGAGATTCAATTTCACCCGACTGACAAACGGAAAGTTCCACAGGAAGCAAATATAAAAATTCAAGTCAATTTATAGCCGGAAACTAATTGAGAGTAACGTAAACGTAATGTTTCCGTTAGTTTGTGGAGTTTATTTCAATCCGAAAAAATGATTCGATGTTGAGGATATTCTCTTTTTACAAATGTTCTTGATATTCATTTTTACAAATTATACTAAACAAATATTCTGTCACAAATTAAACCAAATATATATAGCTAAATGTAATATAGATTTGTATCCATAGAAATAATATATTTTGCATCTTGCCTTCAAACATTACAGTTCAATATTTTATCTGAATCGTGATTGCGCCATATGTATCTTAGTGTATGGGTTCACTAGTGCTTGTTATGGCTCTAGCCTCTCGGATATTTTACAGCTGCTATTATGTATTTTCCATTTGTCATTTATCACTTATTTCGGTGCTAAAATGGCTACTCAGAGCGGAGGGGTCGATTGGTCGCCGATTATAAAACCGATTTTAGCATCCTTACAGGGATCCAATTGTGATAAAAATGATATCATCGAACTTATACAAGCACTCGCTAAAAGGTATATGCATACAAATTTTTAATAGCGTTTTAATAATTTTAATATAATTATATTTAGGTTCGATATCGTCCAAATCAAAGTCGATTAATTTATACACCGTAGATTGTGCAAGATCGATTAAGTCTTCCCCCGTTTTACTTTAATGTTATCGCAACCCCGCTTCCGTGATATATGAATATTTTCTCCCTGTTGATTGTTGTTATAAAATATAAATAACGGTATTGTTGCCGATGTCTGTCAAAATAATTGATACAGTTCTCTTTTTTTCCTTATCTAATTAATATGTCATGTTTACAGTGACTCCGAATTCCAAAAATATGATAAAATACACGAGAACTTCTACACACCGCTTGCCGCGTTGTCGGCGCACTTTATTTCATTATACGCCTCCTACCGTAAGTAGTTCATTATTATCTTTATATTTTATTTAAACTCTGTATAATCTGCATCATCCATGTCTGAGATCTGACATGGTCTTGGTGTACTTAGATCTCTACTACCCAGGCAAGAGGCAATGGCATTTGTTGTTTTAGTTGTTAAATAATTAATAATAATTACCAAGATTGCTTCTGTTAATTATTCCATGTTGAGCATGACCAGCCTTTAGGGAATTCAGTTTAGTTTAAAGAGTCAATCTTGCCAAAAAAAACATGATTTTACTGTGTTTTAAGTACCAAACTTCATTTAAACTTTTGACATGTTGAACAAGCAAAATCTATTATCTAACGAACTTAACCTAAAAATCCAAGAAGTTATCATATTCGCCATTGTGTATTACTACCTAAAGGTGATTTTCGTTTTTCAAAAACACTGTTATTGAAAAAAAAAAAAACTTTAAAGTATCACATTTTCAAATGCTTTTCTTCAGAACTATCACAGTTTGCCGATTTATTTCTTTGCTATTCGTTTTCTCCACAGTTTCTTTGCACAGAACGTATTGCTTAAACATTTTATAAATTTTTGACCTAAACTGAATTTTAGCCGGGAATTATAAAATATTTTTAAGGAGAATACATTATTGTAGTTTTCTAATTGGTCATCTTCATCTCAACCATTTTGGTTTCTTTTTAAAAAAAAAATCATATGAGAATAATGCAAGTTTCCTTTATAGAATCTTATTTTTCCTTGTTACATTGTTCTTCAGCTGGTGAGTGTTTCAATGATTATATTTAAAATTCAATTCAAATAAAATAAATGAATTGAAAACACTTAACAATACTATATTTATGAAATTGTTCTGTTATATTTGTAGTGGGTCCGGAGAATGTGGGGGCAGCTAGGGATGCCTGCCGCGTATTGGTCCGACAGCTGCTGCTCAAGTTAGCCGAGCAGGCTGGAGGCACACCCGACGGCTCTCCGCTGCCCACCGTGTCTATCAAGCAGGTAACCCAAATCTGTTACCATGTGTAATGTGGTCGTTACTGCTCACACTAAAAAATGTTGGAAAACAATGCTGCATATTCTTTTGTGAAAGCTTTTTAAACTATTCAATGTTTGACACGTGCTCATTCGCTTTCATGACTCGTGATAGCAATATTTCAAATTTATTTTGTTAGATTTTGCAAAGTTTTGTTTATACTGTTACTTTTAAAATAAATCAGCAAATTTCTATTAATATTTATTATTTTAAATAGTTTAAAAAAGAATACAGATATTTGATTTGGAAAGGGGGATGGACAATGGTAGCGTAGCTGTGTGTCATGTTGACCTGTGATTGGCTCAAGTGGACTTAAGCAAGTATGATTCACTATGATTGAGATTTTACAAAATCATGTTAAGCTTCAAATAAATTTACTTCGAAATAAATATTTGCAAAATTGATCCATTATTATTATTTTTTATATCATTGCTTCACGCCGTAATTCGATTAATATAAAATAGTTTATGTGCTCGAAGCTCAATGACCTTTATTTTTTGTAACTAACATACCATTACGCTGTTTCACCGCAGGAGTACGCAGAGAATAGAATGACACATTCTTCTGTCCTGAAACATAATTCTCATCTCATCCACATGCATACATCTTCTTATACAAGCTCGTCAATTATTGAAGCTTTCAACAGAACTATCTTCCAGTATCTGGTTTATCTGGTCGTGCCAAGTTTCCCGCGGACGTCCTCTATTTCTGGTGCTATCAATACTTGCATCAAATACCCTTCAAACCATTCTCTCCTCATCCATCCGTTCCATATGACCAAACCACCTAAGTGATCCTTTCTTAATCTTACTCACTATACTAAAGTCAGATTTAAATTCTTTCTTTTCTTTTTTCTTCATTCTTTACTCTGTTATAAAAGAATCTGCCACATATACACCTAAGTAATCTCATTTTCACTGCATTAAGTCTACTTTAGTTTCTCTTCTGCTAGCTACAGGCCTCACTTCCGTACATCGGTGTCGGTACTAGAATTTCATTGTGTGCCGCTAGTCTTGCCTCGGTTGACGAAATCCCATTAGTTATTTTTTGTATTCAATATATAATTTGGAATCAACAAAATATTTCAATTAATTAAAATAATTGCATAACTAAGATTTTTTTGAACACTTATATCTCTGACATAATTGAAATTAGGCACACGAAGTTTGAAAATTTTCAACTCATATTTTTAATACATATGTATCTACCCCTAAAATATGATGTTCACTCAGTATACATAATAAGATTACACACAATTTATTCAGACAATTATAAATTCAAAATTTGACGAAGCAATTCGATACTTGGAATTCCCGAAATAAATTGAAGGTTCAGGCAGAGTATAATTAGGGTAATACGAGCAAAGAGATGAAAATAAAAATTTCAATGCACTACATATTTTATTTTATCTATATGGTATCTGAAAAGACAAGCTTGTCATAAAATGAGGCCTAATTTAATGCAGGTCATCTTAAGAGTTAAGTAAATTGTTGTTATTCTAAGAATTTATTTTAAGGGTTTTTCTGCCTCCAAAGCAATTAGGAATATTTAAAGGTAGATATTAGTGGAAATAAAACAAAATTACCAATGGGGCTCTGGTATTGTACATGCTGAATGTATTGTTTATGAGGGCTGGGGTTCTATTTTGTTGATTTTTGGGATTTATTTTGCTTGGGCACTATTTTTATTGGCCTATTCAAATATTACTGTTTTTGTAAATGGATAAACTTTTATGATACATGAAAAAACCCATTTAAAGGGGGATATTTTTATTGCACTTATTGAAAGAATACCACATTCATTTTTAGAAATGTCAAATCAAATTACTTTTGCGAAAAACATAATACAGTAAAACCGCGATATAACGAAATCCAAGGGACCAAAAAATAAAAATTCGTAATGACGAATTCCCACATATAACGAAAAAAATAAAAAAACCTACTATATGTTACGCGCCGTCGCAAAAAAATGTTGCGCGGCTTCAAAAAAGATCGCAAATTCTGTAAACAAAGAAGGAAAAAGGCCATAGGGAACTGAATACCTACATATTTTTAGTAGTTTTGTTATTAAAACAGATAAGAAAATGGATAATCAAAGGAATTAAATTAAGAACAGAATCTATTCAACACCAATTGGAAGATATTTTTGTAAATTCCAGAATATTGCAAACACAAAACAATATTTTAATTGTGTTTAAATGTAGAGCCGCTCCAAACATAGTTTTGGGCATGAAACATACAAAATAATTCAAAAATAACAATTTTACAGTTGAATCGCGGCATTTTTATAAAATGAGTCGTATATAAATTACGAAGGTATTTACCGGTAACGGCGGCAACCACTTCAAAATATATTTATAATCGTTAAAATTGTTCACTTAAAAATATATTTATAATCGTTAAAATTGTTCACTTAAAAATTATCGTTAACATTGTACACTTAAAATACACGAAAACAATAGTTAATAGAAATACAAAATACCGTACAAAAATAGTCCATAGAATATTTTAACGAATTATTTATATTATTGACGAGTTCACACGAAAACAATTGTCAAACGAAAATGAATTTATGTAAATATTCAGTTCGGTCATGCAATAATCGCGTTAAAAGCTGAACAAACTTAACTCTACAGACGTTACACTGAGACTGACATTTCCAATAAGTACATACTGCAACTTTCGGGGGGTTCCTGTTAATTTTTGTATTTTACAGCTGTTTGGGTCTGGGTTGCAATCATATTAGAGGCGTATGCGTACGCAAAACGTGTCTAAGTGAATGCCTCAGAAATTATGTCAAATGGTTTTATGAACCCATGAAAAAGTTTGAATTGTTTTACTACCTTGTCGGCTGACCGCCGCGCACCGCCGAAAAGGTCATAAAACCGTTCGCATACGGCAGATGCATCGGCGCGGCTTTGTAAGTGCGAAATAATATTTTCATCTTTTAACATTTTTTTATTCCGTTATAAATTTACGTAAATGTATTGGCATTTTTTCGTACGGGACAAAAATGATTTTGTTATAAATATTAACGGGATTTCGTTATATAGATGCATTTTTGTATGAAAAATTGGTTTTAGGGACTAAATTTCGATTTTTTTCTCGATATACGTCATTTTTCGCTATATCGGGTTTCGCTATATCGGGTTTCGTTATATCGCGGTTTTACTGTACATGGATTTTTTTATAAGGATAAGTTGAGTTCTGTCATAAATATTTTTATTTCTTAGGTGGGAAACTTATTATTTGGAAAACGTATTGAGCGTAAAAAAAAACGTAATTTGTATGGGACTTTTTCGGGACTGAAGATTGTAATCCTATTAGGCAGAAAAACATATTAAAGAGGAACTTATTAAGAGGGTTTCACTGTATATAAACACCCAGTGAACATTAATAGGGATGACGCCATAAAATTAAAAACCCCGTGATATTCAGCATTTCAAAGCCAAAGGAGTCGAAGAGTCCACACAGATAGTGATCTGGCAGTAGATGGAACTTACTCATAATACAACAATACTCATTTCACACAACACATGTTTTCGACAAGCCGGTATCTAAAAATGACACACTCTGCTTTCGACATGGTATTGCAAGACAATACTTAATCATAACAACAATTACACATCACATCAGCCCTGATGATGGACCTCCATTGGGATCCGAAACGTCGGTCAGAAAGGTCAGATATACACGGCAGATTAGCTCTGATAACTGTACACATAAGATTTTGATTTGTTTGTTCTTTACACAAAATATTATTTGCTTACATAGTCAATCGCCATTAAAAAATATTCATAATGAACATCTTAAATGTAAATTTTAAATAATTATTAAATTAACAATGGTTGTCCCTAGCTGTTGCTCCCGCTAGCCGGTCTGTGCTGCGTGGACGGCGCTGCACTCCCGCGGTCTGATGTGGCCGTGTTGACGCTTCTACTGAAGGATGCCAAGATACCACCCAACACCACAACTAGTATGTATCTTACTAATATCAATACTCGTTTTCAATTAAAATATTAAAAATAACCAAGAACAGCAATGAAATAATGCGGGTTTCACAGAGCTTGTACAAAATGATGCAAGAATGAATGCGAGACTGACTATTCTGGCATACAACTTATATGGCAGGTTACAATCTAGACCATCACTTTAAAGCAAATATTGCCATAAAACAAATTTTACATCTTTTTTTTTAACTTTCCATGAAACGTAAAAGAAAAGATATCAGAAACATGCTTTCACTATCGTTTATTTAGTTTGTAATAACTCTAGGTCTAAAAAACTGATGTACATATATAAAACACTGGTGTTTGAATGTATACAAAACACGAGATGCGCAAATTCTGTAACTGGGTGGGGGATGTGTTTGGGACGTGACTCCAATCCAGTCACGTGATGTGCGTTGCAGTTTTCACTTGTAACTTGAGACTGAGGAAAATTATTAATTTGTGTATTAAAAAAATGTTTAATGAATCATGAATTAATTATTATCTAGTTCCTGAACCCAGCAAATCTGGTCAATTATCATCTGGCCAGAGTGAGCGCCGCCGTACGGATGGCCTGGCCGAAGTGCTGACGGGTCCGCTTCGCGCGAGCCATTCTACCGCCAGCATGCTGCAGCCCGCAGCTGTTACGGCACCACCATCCAGCACGGTGACACCTGCCGTGGCAACCGCCAATGGGGATTCAACAGAGCAATCTGCCGAGACACCGGCCGACACGCCCGTCGCGCAACCTGCGATGGATGCCAAGGTAGGCAGGATAGATTGTAGGTATATCAACAGCTGAGGGTGAACAATGTTCTCCGTGATAACAAAATATGAGAGATCAAACATGTGTGTAATTTACTTTTTTCATCAGTTAGATCTGATTTCCCCTTCTACTCCTAATCCCCCTCCCACTTTGTATTTTTTGATTCTCTGTGAAAACTTCTAAGATGGTCTTTGTCCTATTTGATACTCGTGTATAATTGTTTTCAATTGTGTTGATAGTTGTAGTTCTATGTCTTCATTTAATGAATTATTTATATTAAAGTTTTTATAAATTTTGTTTCTTAATTATTTATATTGCCTTTTATATGTATTTGGCTTTTCGTTTCTCTTCTGGACTGTATTCTTTAATGCTTTTTTTAAAATTATTTTTTTTTACGATTTACCTGTCTTCTTATTTAGTTATTATGTTTGTGTTATTACTGGAAATGTTTGTACCTTGAATATGTTTGTATAATATTAATCCTAATAAATATAGATTACACCGAGAACAGTGAATAGTTCTTTTAAAATTTACCTTGAAAAAAAATGTTAACCAGGCAACAAATGGACCGATTTGGGGGCAATCCACTCACAAAACTTTCCTGAGAATGGGGTCTGTCAGGATTTCGTGTAAATAAATATATAAACATGTGCCTGTAATTTTTTCTGTAGAAAGTGCTGTCAGAAATTTGTACATCATTCTTGGGCCCGCTGAGGGCGGGTGGCACCCTGCTAACTCTCTGCGGCGCCCTCCCGTGCCTGCAACGCTACCTGCTGAGATTGAGGGCGGCGCGTGACTCGGCCGCCTGCCATTACCAGCACCACTCGGCGGACACCACTCTGTGAGTCACCGGCGGTTTAAGTACTTATTTTACGTGAACATGAAAGTTTATCATATCATTAGAGGAGAATCATCTGCACAGAAACTACTAAATCTCCCTAGGTGTGATTTTTTCAAACTTGTACTAATTTTAGTTAACAAACAAAATTTGATAAATCCCTTAATATTTTTTGGGTATCTAATTATTGTTTCGTATTCTATGCTCTTTTTAAGTGAATTTTTTTTTTAAATTGAGGAATCGGTTTCAGTTGGGACTGATGAGTGTGAGATCTAGATTGGATTATTTATCAAATCTTTTTATGTATTTGAATGATTTCCTTTTCAAACAGGGTGGGGTTTTTGGTTAATGAGGTCTCGATATGCCAGACGGCTCTATCCTTACCGTGTCTAGAGCCGTTGACTGCGGCGCGCATCACGCTGCTTAGTGACATCAGTGCTACTTGGCTGCTTTGCGCCACTACGCAAGTAAGTAGAGCATTCATCATCATTATAGCTATATTGATATATCTAATCCCTTATCAGATATTTAAATAACGCAATGAAGAATAAAACCCAACAAGAAATATGAAAAAAATGTACTACACAGTAATATTTTCTCTAGTTGATATCATGATTCTGTGCCAAATTATTTTGAAACGTATAAATGTAACAAAACTAAAAATAATTTTACTACACATTTTTCTTTCAGGCTTCGGTGCACCCCAAAGATGAAGAGGCGGAGAATCTGGCTGCAGCGCTCGTGGAGGGAGCCCTGGGGCTCTTCAATTCTGTTGGGGAAATACTCAAGAATTCCACCAGAGCCGGTGGTTATGTAAGAATTTTTTTTTTCATGAGTATTATCAATAAAATGATTCTTTAATATGTACCTCCTGTTATGATTATTACTTCTCATGTCAGGTGTACCAGAACCATCTGATGATCGGTACGTGGGTATTACTGAGCGGACTGCACCAGAGCCTGACCGGTCCTCAGCCATCTACGCCTCAGCAGTCGAGCAAGAGCCCGGCCAAGGTCACCTCCCGACCCTACAACTTGGCCCGAATGTAAGTGTCATTTGTGAATATCGCCAGTTTAATTCAGCTTTGTACAATTTTAGTGAATGTGATAAATTTTTTTTTGTCTCCTGAGCATAATTTTACATTGTAAAAAAATCAACATACAATCAAAAAATCAAAAAAGTTTTTTCATCTCTTAAGTTTTTGTTTGCTATTTAGATATTATTTTTGCTGAGTACCAAGTGTTAAATAATAGCTCTCTCTCTTTCTCTCATTTATCCGGTTATAAGCTGACCTTAATGTATTGAATTATTTTTTGAACAAGATCATAGAGTACTTACTACTATTCTGGTAGTCGATTGACTTAATTTCAATTTAAAATGTGAAGTTTTTATCAATAACAAAAGTACAAGTAAGTTCATCTTTCTGGAAGTGATTCTAGAAGTAATGAATGATGAACAATAATGTTTTTCCTCACAGTCAACAGGGCGTGCACGTAACATGGGTGGCCCTGGGCTCGCGCTGCTTGGAAGGTACTCGTGCCCTGCTCGCAGATGCACGCCTCGAAGCTCAGGCTTCGGGTATTGAAGGGGGCACTGAAGAGCAGCCAGAGACGCCTGCTCCGCTGGATGCGCTTGCGGCTCACTCGGCCGCACAAAGAGCGGCACGACTGGCTGCGTGTGCACCGCTGCATCAAGTTAGAGTCTTTTCTTATCAATATTAATCTTGTTGAAATTATTTCTTCATACAGTAAAACTCCGTCAATTCGTAACTCATGGGACCGAAATTTAAAAAAAAAATCTGAATTACGAATAATGAAAACAATTTTTTTGAAGGCAACATTAGAGAGAAATTTTTAAAAATGTGTCATCAGTTTACATGTCTGCATTTTTGTGTACGCCGCGGCTGTCAACATTGTGATTTTCATACTGAAAAACATGATGACTGTCTATTATTTAAACTTTTTGTGTCACAATATTTATGAAATAATTCATTTCTCCTGAATAATGAAGGTGTGTGATGATGTGGCGTGTCTAATATTAAAAACAGGCTCCTGTTAACGATTCGCCAGTGCTTGACGCAACAAAATAACGGACGTTTTAATTTGATTAGCGGTCAAACTCGACTTTTCTATCAAAATTGTGCAAGACATTGTAATATTAAAAAACCTGTGAAAAATAATTAAAATCTTTTAAATCTTTATACTTCATTGAAGGTTATTATTTTCCCGTGTTTTTTCAAGTTTGACCTCAGTGAGGTCTTCAGGATTTTTTCCTACTGATTTTATCTTTGACATCAATTTTTGTCAGTTTTTGAAATAATTTACATATTTTCAAATGGTCAAGAATTTACACGAATTACGAAATGTTCGTGCCATTTTATAAAATGAAAACATGAAATTTTTTTAATTATAAATAGGTTATGTATTTAAATACAAAGGTTTTAGTTTTTTTATTGCATTAAACAAATCGCAATATTTCATAAACAAAAAACTGGATATAAAATCAATAGGACTGTTATACACAATTAATTTATAAATTATGAGATTCAATAAAATTGTTCAAATTATTTTAATTAGGGGGTTACAAGGGTGAGTAGAAACATAATTCGCAATGCGCTGACAATGATTGTCAAAACAACTTCAAATCTTATAAAACGCACTGAAGAATTGGATATACATATGGTATTGCTCTGTTCGGCTGCGGTTTTGCGATTTGCGAGCTCTAAGTGCGCTGATCTATTGCGATAAAGTACAGTGCCGTGATTGGCTAAAGGGTGGAGTTGGATACAGATGTTTACGAGGGGATGATGAATGCATAGTCGCGCGAGTTTGGATTTAAAACACGTAAATATGCGAACGTGAACAAATTATTTGCTTTTGGTATAAAAAGTACATACGAAATACGAATAATAAGGTTTTATGAATTATCGGTAGAAATTAGTATGAAATGTTATTTTGGTATTAAAATTTAAAAAAAAAATGTGAATTATGTGAAAATATGAAATATGGGTACACAAATTAACGGAAGTTTACTGTATAACTTTTGATATGTGCGAAGTTGCAATTTTCAAGTTATTTGTAAAACATGTGTTAACCAAAAAGGAATATCTAAATTGGTCTTGAAGTTCTTTAAAAATCTTTAATTTCAAAGATTCCTGTTAGCACAACCTAAATTGTGTTTTTTTATACCATGTATATTGTACATCATATATCTCATACCATCTCTACATAGAATATATTTTTCTGGTTCGCCCTGTCCCACCTCGTTTACAGTTCATTGTAGATACTTTGTTTTGGTGTTTTCAACCTTCGTTTAACAAATTGTCTTGTTAGGTGCCGCCAATGCCAGAGGGCGAACCATTTCCATACATGTTTATTCGTATTAATATGTCGTGACCTTTAAAAAAGAGCCAGCAGTCAACGGGTAAAACTTTATTTCAAATTCAGATGGTATTCTTTTGCTTTTAAAAAATGATATATAGATTTTACACATTTATTTTATTTGTTGTATATTATTCTACAAAATGTTAACACTTTTTTAACACAATTTCATACCACATTTCACCCTCTACAAAAATATGAAACAATATAGTCTATCTTAATAAATAATTACAACCTCTGTTTTTAATACTACAATAATGTTTTTGATTTTATTTTTTCATCATAACTTAACCTCGTAATCTAATGGACATTTTGCATTTAGATATCAGGTATTTTACATATTGCTGTATGGGTTATAAATTATTTGTTGAATCCTGTTATTAGTAAAACTTATCTGGCATTTTGTACTTTCAGCTCTTGGTGGTCCTCGGTGTGGTTTGCTACCGCAAGGCGACCGCCCTGAAACGCGCCGTGGTGCAGAAACAGCACGAGCAGGACGCTGATCACTCGGACTCCACAGTATACTATCAGGATATGATTATGTGTTCCGAAGATTCTGAGACTGATGATGGTTAGTTTACATATTTCACAATAATTCCTTATCAAATATATTTTGGTTTCAAAGAGGATGTGTAGAATCTGACGAGAATGTAGATTCTCACAGGTGCAGGTTATACAATTAGAGTAGCCTCTTAGATAATAAAGGGTTTTTCATTAAGGGCGCTCAAACTTTTTTTTTAAATAAAACAAAAACGAATGAATATATCTAAAAAAAAATTATTATGTTTTGAAGTACATTTAGTGGCAATTATGTATGAAATTCAATTTCCCTCGCATGACCACCGCGGGCACGTTTGCAGAAGTCCAATCGTTGAATCCAATTTTCCACCACTTTTTCACATAATTCGGCCCGAATCGCACCAATTTCGCATTCAATATTTTCTCTTAGCTCTTGTAACGTCGCCGACTTGTTGGTATAGACCAAAGATTTAACATAGCCCCAAAGAAAATAGTTCAATGATGTTAAATCGTATGATCTAGGCGGCCATTGAACTGGTCCATTTCGCGAAATAACACGCTCACCAAATTTGGTTTTCAATAAGTCAATTGTTGCGTGTGTCGTGTGACTGGTAGCGCCGTCTTGTTGAAACCACATATTGGCCAAGTTCATACCTTGCAATTGAGGCCAAAAATAATCAGTTATCATGGAGCGATAACGATTACCATTCACAGTAACATGACGATTAGCATCATCAACAAAAAAATATGGTCCAATGACACCTCCGGCATGTAATCCACACCAAACAGTGATTTTTCCGGGATGCAATTGTGTTTCGTGAAGCACGTGTGGATTGGTGCCTGCCCAATAACGCATATTTTGCTTGTTTACATATCCATTGAGCCAAAAATGAGGTTCGTCGCTAAAGATGATTTTTCGATGGAATTCAGCATCATTTTCAAATTGTTGTGCAGCCCAATTGAGGAATTGACGACGCTTCAAATGGTCAAGCGGCTTTAGTTCTTGTGTCAACTGGATCTTGTATGGATGTAGGCCAAGATCTTTTCGCAAAATTCGCCACAATGACGTCACAGAAATGCCCAATTGTTGAGAACGTCGTGTTAGTGACTCATTTGGGTCATCAAGAACAGATGCTCTAGCGGCGGCAATATTTTCCTCACTTCGTGCATTTCTTTGTCTCACTGGCACTGGAACATTGTGTAGCGACAATGTGCTTTCAAATTTTTGCACCAAACGTTGAATTGTTGATGTGGCAGGCAAGTGATGACGACGATAAAATGGTGTAATGCTCTTAAAGTTGCGGTGAGCGAACGCGAATTTTGGTAGTAGATTTGAATAATTTGCAAGCATTGCTCCGGTGTGTACTGCTCCATGATGATTTGCCAACTAAGTACGAGTGTTAACCTCAAAAAAAATTGAAGAAATATGGCGTAGTTTCTTGTCCCTGTTGAAAGAAAGTTTGAGCGTCCCTATTGAAAAACCCTTTACAATTTATGAATAATGTTTTATCATCTCACAGAAGACAGCGAGCCACTGCTAGGTCTATGGTTTGAGTCAACCCTAGTTGCGCCCGATGGTAATGAGGTTTGTACGACATCTTCGGGAGGAGCCACTGATGGTCAGGATGGAGCCAGGTCTTCCAACACACCCGGTCTCGTCCCTGACAAGGCGGAACCTTACTCCGTGAGTAATATATATAATCATTCTTATCAGGTATAAATATTTAATATATATTTTTTATTTACTAATCCTGCCATTTCTGGGAGAGAAAATGTAAATTTATAAATTGTTGGTGTACGCCATCGTCGCTAGGGATGCTTATCATATATTTAATATCTTAATAACTGAATCGCGTGTGTATGACTAAATATCGTATCATATTTATCTATTTTCTTATTTCAGTACATAAGTTTGGCAACAGAAGTATTCCTTCTGCTAGATAGTGAGATCCTCCCCAGCACCGGCTGGCTAGGCAGCTTGGCCAGCGGGCTGCAGGAGACGCAAGTGGCGCTGCTCGCTGCACTTCTTCGGGACCTGGACAGGGAGACAGCCAGGACCGATACAGGTGAGCTGAGGAGGATTATTACTTGTGTTCATGTCAAATTTATACTATCACCAATTGCCAAAATACTAACAAATGATTACTCACATTCCAGGTACCATTTCTCCCTGCTTTGGTGCGCGGTTGGGTGCGCTGTATTCTGAGTTCAGTTCTGCACTTGTGCGCTATCTACATGCATTGACAGGCTCAGCACGATTGGTCCTGTTGCGACAGACCCTGCTGGAGCACCTGGGTGCCACGCCACCGCCCCCGGGTGAACAAGGCGGCCTGGTGCCTCTACAGGTGTGTGCAAACTCATACATTGTTAATTGAGGTTCATATTTTGACTATTCCAAGTCTCTTATCTTAAATCTTAAAAGGTGGAAAGAAACACATTCTTTTTATTATTATTTTTGGGTAATCTTTCAGCAATTAGCGATTTTTTAAAAATGTATACTCCACAACTAGGCTAATAAGACAGGTTGTTCATTTCAGTTGTGGTGATCTATCTTTGTGTTGTGTCCAATCTCAGGTGGGGTGCCGTGTGGTGAAGCTGATGGGTAGCGTGATCCTGGGCAAGCCTGTGGCGGAACGAGAGGCGAGTATTCTCTCCTTGTGGAGCAAGACCGTCAGCACTGTGGTGGAGTGCGCTCTGCAGCAACAACCATC
The DNA here is from genome assembly GCA_022840565.1 of Eubasilissa regina. Lineage (NCBI taxonomy): Eukaryota > Metazoa > Arthropoda > Insecta > Trichoptera > Phryganeidae > Eubasilissa > Eubasilissa regina. The sequence continues at coordinate 1,521,486 of JAINEB010000021.1, read as the reverse complement.
GCAGGACCACGAATATGAAGGTTAGAGCTCTATATCACCATTGTAAATATATTGACATTTTGCTTCATTATCTCTCTCGTATCTTCTGAACACCCATTTCTCGGCAAGAATTCACTCTGCCCAGATGAATCTCAATAAATTGTATTGAGTATCTTGCTTGATAAGGTTAAATACTGATTTGGGGGTATAGTTTACTTTTCAGTGTTTCTGGTTCAAGAGGCAGAGTTTTATATGTGAAAATTAATTGAAATATGCAATAATTAACCATAATTTCATTTACTGTTGCAGATATGAATGTGGAACACGCACAGTTGCTGGTCTACCTATTCCATTCCTTGAACCTCATGCAGAAGAAGTCTGTTCTTCTGATGACAGCGAACGCCATCATTAAGGTTTTCATTTTCTTTCCTTATGTATAATAAAATACAGTAAAATCGTGTTAATTTGAAGTTGAAGGCACCAAATTACAGAAATGAACATTGAATTATGTTAAAATTGTCTTTTTTTCTCAGGTCTGTGACTCGCTGGGAATATCGGATAGGAAAGTGGCGAGTCAGGCAGCCCCACATCAATTGATGCTAGTCACTAGGCTATTACTACTTCTCGAGTACATCATGAAACATCTTTACGATGCCCCTCCCTGCTTGCTGCAGCAGGTAGGATAATTGGTCAAGTTGGAGAGAAGCATTATTAATTTTATTTTTACACAGAAAGTCGATTTGGCTTTTATAATGGCAGTTTCCCAATTAGACTAGGTCTGATCTAGGAAAACTGTCTCACGTTTTTTAATGTTTTTTGCAGTTGGGAAAAATTATATTAAAAACATGCGGGTAGTAGTGGCACAAACAAAAGTATTCTTTCAGATCATTCTGGTATTAAAGTATTGGAGCAACTCTTCATCACCATTCAACAACGTTGATGGAACTAGAGTCTAAAATGTTATAAAGTTTGGGTGCTAAGTATAGAAAGTGTCTTTGTCCAAATTATGTGTTAATTATCGGTATCATGTCTGCCATGCATTCTTCTTTTGGTTTTGACTTTTCTATGTATATGCTGAGTTTTTTGTTATTATTTTGAAATACCATATTTATTGAAGCAGTGGCATGACGGACAGTAAAACTTGTTTCTAAATGTTGCTAAGCGAGGCTAGAGATTCTACAATCGATTTTTTGTCTAGAGATTTACATTACAGTGTCAGACACGACAACAGATTTGTTTGTCTATTTCAAGGTTTATTTTCCGCCCAATTAGAAATAATGAATGGATGAATTATTTCCAGATTGAATGGAATCTGGTAATAGCACCAGGGCTAGCCCCCGGGGACCCTTCGCAGGCTCCGGCCGGCGGAGTCCCGGGAGCCTCACGTGTGTATTGCCCTGTTCCACATGTAGAGCAAGCCTATAGACGCAGGGTATCGCAGGATGCTGATCTATCTATGCGGCCCAAGTTCTATGCTCTCACCAATACAGAGGTCAACAATCAGGTGAGAAAGAATTATATTAATATTTGTCTTCCTGTAAATTTCCACTGCATTAAAATACAGCAACTGATTCTATATTCATGTATGACGAGACCCACTTAGCTGTGATCTTTTTTCCTTTTTAACCGGTGCCTCTTTACTGCCAGTTCTCTCTGAATGTGAAATGTTTCAAGTAAAAGATGGGGCTGTGTATAATATAATCTTATTATTAGGAGACTCCAAAGTTGGATGGCCTAGCCTGCAACTTTGTGCTGGGCACCCCTGACAAACTCAAATACCCTCAATTGTTGGATGCTCTGCTGTCACTGCTGGGCGGTGCGGGTGTGTGTGATCGCTGGCCTGCGCCGCCATTACCCGCTCTGTGCGCCGCACATTACTGCTTCCAGACTACTTGGAGGTATGTGCTGACATTATATTATATTTTTCCCAACACAGTACAGTAAAACCTCATTATTGCGAAATCCAAGGGACCAACGAATTCCCACATACAGCAAAATAATATTCCACGCTTGCCATAGCAAAAAATGTAGTGCAGCTTTAAAAAACCTCATAAGTTCCTCAAACAAAACACCCGCCAGTTTAATATGGGATATACGAGGCATGTCCGTAAAATAAGTTCCACAAATTTTTTTCACATAAAAAAACTGGTTTAATTTTAAAGAAAAGTATATTTTTGGAAAGTTCAGTCCTTCTTTTATTTTTCTACATAATCGCCGTTGCGTTCTATGCACTTCTGCATTCGAGGCATCCACTTCTTTAAACCAGAGTCATAGAACTCTGCCGCCTGTCCGCGTAGAAAACTAACAACCGCATTTTGTACCTCTTCATCTGTCTTGAATTGGGTTCCGCCAAGGTTTTTCTTCAACTCGGGGAAGAGATGGAAGTCACTTGGTGCTAAGTCTGGACTGTAGGGTGGGTGAGACACCATTTTCCATCCAAATTTTTCGATGAGGGCTGTGGTTCGATAGGCGGTGTGCGGTCGGGCGTTGTCATGGTGAAAACGCATTTCTCTTCTCTTGTTCTGAATTGCACGTCTTAAGATTTTTCAAGGTCTCACAGTACCGTTCAGCATTGATTGTTGTCCCGCGAGGCATAAACTCGCACAACAATACGCCCTTTCGATCCCAAAAAACGCTAGCCATGATTTTTCCGGCAGACAGGATTTGTTTGAACTTCTTTGCTCTTGGCGAAGAAGGGTGCTTCCACTGCTTCGATTGCTCCTTTGTTTCCGGTGTGGTGTAGTGTACCCAGGTCTCGTCGCCAGTAACAATAGAGTCCAGAAATTCCTCTTCGGTTGTTCCGTGAAAAGCGAGAAATTCTTGGGCCGCTTCAACCCGCTGCCGCTGGTGATCTGCAGTGAGCATTTTTGGTACCCATCTTGCGCAGACCTTTGAATAGCCTAAATGTTCAGTCAAAATCTTGTCGATTGTGGTTTTGCTGGCCTCCGGAATCTGTTCGCACAGCTCCCTAACTGTAATCCGTCGATCTTCGAGCATTGCCGCTTCGACTCTGGCAATTGTTTCGTCGGAAACCGATGGCCGCCCTGCACGGGCTTCGTTGTGGACGTCTGTTCGGCCATTTTTAAATTCCCTGACCCATCTGCGCACCATCCCGGAGCTCATACACTCTTCTCCATACACTTCACAAAGTTCTTCGTGAATTTCCTTCGCCGATTTCTTCTTAGCGGCTAGGAAACGAATAACAGACCGCAACTCGCAGCTGGCGGGAGACGCAAGAGGAAGCTCCATCGTTGACGGCTGCTGGGCCTAGACTAAACGTCGCAGCGACGCTGGCTTGGTGAGGAATTATAGTGGGGGAACCAAATAACCTGCCTCTGCTGTCTGGTCGTACATAGAAACGATCCTAGCGCCAGCGGCAGTCCGTGGAACTTATTTTACGGACAAGCCTCGTATCATAGTAAGTCATTCTACAAACAATGGATATATGATATAGAAAACTGTGAATAATTTAGTTTTGTTCATTTGATTTGATCATCATCATTTGATTTGATATTCCATAACTAATATACACTGCAACCCAAAATCACTATATTTATCAAGGCACCAAATTTTTTAGCAATCTCCCCATCACAATTAGAAAAATTACAGACTACTATAAATTTGTATCTGATCAAAAACTATGTACAGTAAAATCCTGTTTATTTGAAATTCTCCGCAAGTCGAAGTTTTAGAGCAGAATGTGGTCCCTCTGGAAAGTTTTTATACTAAATTGTACTTATAAATCCAATATCGTTATTCAAAGCTATTTTTGGACACTATCAGATGAATTTGTCAATCTATTTTTCGCCTATTTCGTTTTTTTGTAAGATGTCAGCAATCTGGAAAATGCACATGTGCCTGTCCAAAGTTCGAGATCATCAAAATGGGTAGTTCCGCCCCTATACCGATTCACAACACATAAAGTTAATTCTCATTGTTTGTTTTCTCACTCACTCAAAGATAACGAATATATCTTGCGCATCCTTGATTTGAAATATTTATTTTTTACTGCGACGCTTTAACTTAAGGTCGCATGCTTTTTTCTCTCGCTTGTTTTCTTTACATTAGAAAAAGATAGCAAATATTCTCTTTGCGCCCTTATAGGTAACGCAGTTCTCTAGTTCTCCTAGTTGCTAGCTGTGAATGTCAGTGCTTGCCAATCTTCTGTTCCGTATTATTACCATCATTATTTTTGTTTACGTGGCGTTTGTATATTTTGTTGTACAAACGCTAGTACGCGGTTGAGCTCCTCAGACTTTTCCGTGTTCTATAAATTATTTAATTTGTATTAATTTTAATACAGACATTTTTCTTTGTACTTAAGTTTAGTGTCAAGGCATTTAAAATAATTTGTAGTTAGCGTTTCTCAGATTTTCACGTATCTTGTTAATTATTTTATTGCCATTGTTTTATATGTAAAGAAAATTATTTATTTTTCTCTAGTATTTACGTGTTAGACATTTTGTAATTCGCGAATGCGTGGTTTGCATTCCTTAAGACTTTTCCATATTTCATTAAATTTAAATTAAAACATTTTATGATTTTGACTGATAATTTTATATTCTCGATAATAGCATTAATGCGAAACTTGTACAAAACGCTGACATTTGTTCATAAATCGAATTAATACAAGAGATTGACAAAAAATATTATCCAAAACAAAATTAACAGAACAATACGCTACTCCAGTAATGAGGTTGTCGACAATATTAAACATGATGACAGAAAGAACTTGTGTTGAAAGGCGAGTGCCAAATGTCGCCTCAACCACCACAAAACAAAAGTTTTAAAAGCGCTGGAAACTTTCGTTGCTAACTTTAGCAGAGAAATGGCGGGTTGACAAGTTCGACCATTATGTCGTTATCGAAAATGGTGCGAAAAGATAGTTCATTATAATCATGTTTTTTTAAAAATAATATTGTGATTTGTTTACACTGTATTTTGACAACTTGTTTGTTATTTTTAAATGTGTGGATATAGATGTATATGTCTACTTCGAGTTGCTATGAAAAAAGTTAGTATGTAAAAAAGAATTGAATTTTTGAAATTTTTATATTTATTATTCAAACTTTTTTCTTGATTTTCGGTCCCCTCAACTTCGAATAAACGGGATTTTACTGTACATAGACTAACTGAAACATAAATTATCCCATATATACTCCTTCTCTATACACAAGTCTTACTCTCATAGAGAAGAAATAAATGTCAAAAGAAATATACATATATCCTACTGATTATTTTTAAAATGTATTATGTCTTCTAATATTAAAATAAATACAAAAATATTTTTTTGGTGGAGATTATCTGGTAATTTTTTTTCCTTAATATATTCCCATTTTAAATGTTTTTCCCCCTAAAAATACAATTTTTATCGGTCCTGAAAAAAACCCAGAATTAATCGATCCTTAATTTTCAGGCTTTTGATGACAATGCCTCCATCAACACCTCACATGAAGGAGGTGTCCGAGGGTGCCGCTCCACTGCACTCCATTATCTGGGCCCCGCGAGCCGCCAACCAGAAAACCTTCAGCCCTTGGCTCAAGGATGCCCTTGTGAAACAGGGCATGTATACACAGGTATATAAAAAATATGGTTACATGTATTAAACGTATGTATCAAAGTAGTTTATATAAAGTTTTTTTGTATTTTTTTAAAATTAATAATTACATACAATCACAAAGTGAATTATTCACTTAAAAATTATCGTTAACATTGTTAACTTAAAATACATGAAAACAATAGTTAATAGAAATACAAAATGCCATACAAAAATAGTCCATAAAATATTTTAACGAATTATTTATATTATTGACGAGTTCACACGAAAACAATTGTCAAACGAAAATGAATTTATGTAAATATTCAGTTCGGTCATGCAATAATCGCGTTAAAAGCTGAACAAACTTAACTCTACAGACGTTACACTGAGACTGACATTTCCAATAAGTACATACTGCAACTTTCAGGGGGTTCCTGTTAATTTTTGTATTTTACAGCTCTTTGGGTCTGGGATAATAACACATATTAGAGGCGTATGCGTACGTAAAACGTGTCTAAGTGAACGCCGCTAAAATTATGTCAAATGGTTTTATGGGCCTACTATGAACCCAAGAAGAAGTTTGAATTGTTTTACTACCTTGTCGGCCGACCGCCGCGCACCGCCGAAAAGGCCATAAAACCGTTCGCATACGGCAGATGCATCGGCACGGCTTTGTAAGTGCGAAATAATATTTTCATCTTTTAACATTTTTTTATTTCGTTATAAATTTACGTAAATGTATTGGCATTTTTTCATACGGGACAAAAATGATTTTGTTATAAATATTAACGGGATTTCGTTATATAAATGCATTTTTGTATGAAAAATTGGTTTTAGGAACTAAATTTCGATTTTTTTTTGATATATGTCATTTTTCGCTATATCGGGTTTCGTTATATCGCGGTTTTACTGTAGTACAAAAATATTAATTGACTTATTTTCTCAGTATGCAGAGAACTTGCTGAGTAGCGTGAGCGCGGCCTGTGACAATGTGCCTCACGCCGTATGGCTAGCCACCCAAACCTTCAAGCAGCTGAAAGACAACATATCCCGTAAGCTATATAATACTTCATTCAATATGAGTACAGCCGGCCTCACTGCTGTGCTTAAGGACGTTCCCAAAAAGCAGTCGTACTTAACCTTCAAGAAGATTCCCCCGTATGTAAACTACTATAAATAGAATAAAAAATAGTCAAAAATATTCTCATTGCGTCGTTTCTCCGATCCGGCAACATGGTATTCTTACTTTGAATATTCCTACACTGGAGACGTGTGCTGTCAATGTGTTGAAAAATTTTTGGAGCTTACTTTTATATTAGAAATTGCGAATAGTTTATTAATAATGAGTTTGCGTTTAAAAAATGGTAGATTCATTAAAAAAAAGACTGGTGATAATATAGCTAAAGCCTTAGCAAGTATGTCTGAAGCTAAAAAACAAAAAATTCAAAAAACACTTCATAAAACAGCTCGATGTGAAATTCCAAATGAGAATTACAAAATTTGATTAACATATTAAAATTACGAAGTAATTTATTTAACTCTTACAAAAAATGCGAGTATTATTTGCAAGAATTATCTAAGTCAGACAAAGCTAAAGTTAATTTACGAATGTTGGCAGAATTAATGGATATTATTTCTATCAATATGTGTAAAAAACTATCTTTAAATGACATTTCATGAGATCATTTTAAAAAAATCTACAAAGGCGGTGAAAATGCTATTGTGCAATTGTTTACAAAAAAATTAGATGACAAGAAAGTGCAGATAACTAAAAATAAATATATTATAACGAAAGTCTCAGACTTCTTAAAAAATCAAAATTGGCAAAAGATAAAAAGTTAAAAACCAAAAAAAAAAGTGATAAGAAAGTACTAGTGTCTAAAAAAAAAATATATTGCTAGGATTTTATGTTTGTTTGATGTAAAAAAATTAAATTCTTTATGAAAATTCTATTACAGATTATATTTTAGAATCAATAATTATTTATTATGTTAACATGATATTGAATAGTAATAAATATTTCATTTGTTATAAAAATAGATTTTTCATTCACAATAACTTACAGTTAACCTATATCTGTGAGCTACTCGCATTTATTAAAAACTGTTGCGCTTTTCGGTATTTCAAACTTTCCGCGCAGTGCCACGTTGCCAAGTCGCCATCTCTCACTATTCAAATTATAAAAGGAAACGTCAAAACCATCAAAAGTAGCTCACTTTTAACATTTTTTATAACAAAACGAATACCGCTTGTTTTAGTTATTTTTACAGAAAGATATTTGTTAAATTTTCAACTAATGATTCTCAGTTTTCCAAAACAATGGTAAGAAAATTACTATTGTTATTCAATTAAACGTGCGCTACAACATCGATCAGGGTATGGTTCGTATGTTAAATATGCAAATTTTAATAGTCAATATTTACAAATTTACTACCGCAAGGACTATTGAAAAAAATTTCCACGTATAAAAGACACTCATAAGTATGCGTATTCCAAGTTTCAAAAGGATTGTAAGAAAAGTGATTTTTTTGGGAACGTCCTTAAACATTTTACACTGATGGGTGGGTCCAGATCTGATTGTAAAATTCAAATTTTAATCTTCAACTGGATTATATAGCGAAAAATACATTTTGGTACATTGAATTGTTGATATTTTTCATTAAACTATCAGTATCATCGGAATCTGTCATAATATCATCGCTGATTTTACCTAGTGATCAAATTTATGAAATTATCCTTGCTGCTCAATTTGTTAGTATAATAAGTTGTTCATCTCACGTAGCGGATTCCGGCCTGCCTTGCCTGCTAGATGTGATCACTGTGAACTGTGTGCTACTGCGTCTTCGCATGCTGATGAACGACCCTCGCCATCAGCAGGACCCGAGCCCGCCACATTTTGTCCAGTTTTTGCCAGATATACTGGACCTCGTGGAAGTTGTGTTTCAGTGCTGCAGGTTTGTCCCTTTACTGCATTGAGTAATATTTAATCTATTAAGATGACATATCAGTGCGTGGTCATCTTTCTATAGAGCCTAGTTTAGCAGCGTGGTTTAGTTGCCAATCTAATCCTGTCATCTGCAATTAATTAAACCGGAATGGATATGTTCAAATTATTTTACAGGTAAATTTATGGTCAAAATATGGCAGTGAGCCTCGTGTGGTCCTGTCCAGTGCCAACCTAACATAATTTGAGTCGTGAATTTAACCCCTCTGCAGCCCAGCGCCGTATATATGTCACAAAAAACTTTCCACCATGATCAGCGCTGTATACTGTCATGATATCTGTCATGACGTAATTTATTTATCTGCCATGTCTGTATTTTATTTTTGCTTTGAATAGTGCCACCTACCGGAAACCTCGATTCAGTATCTAAATAGTAATACACACTTTTAATTCAATATTGCCAACTCGCATGCTTATTATGTTATGCTAAGAATTTATTTGCAATCTTACAGATAAAGAATCAATTCAAAATGATGAATTTATCAATTTATATTTTTTATTTATTTTCTGAAAAAGTAAATAAATAAATCAAATTCTCTAGATATTGCTGTGTTCCTCACTTGTGTATTAAATATTCAAGAGTGTGCGTGTCGCGTGACTCAACCCCTACGGGTGCGGCAAGTGCGGATGATGCAGCCAGTTCGGCGGACACCACTGGGGGCCCCTTGGCGCTGGAAGGCGTGCTGCGCAGCTGCGGAACCCGCGCTGCACCGTGGTTGCGCGCGCACCTGCCTGCGTCTGCCCGCGCCGCGCTTGAGCGGGCTGCAGTAGCACCCTCCTGTCCCAAGCCCAATGTGAGTATTCTTTACTTTTATCTTGTAATCTGAGCTGCTCGCAACGATAGTACTAGGTTTGAACAGCGTAATGAAATAATGGGAGTTTGTGTTCACCACTGCAAATATTCTGCCTTTAGGATGTTTTTTTAATAATGAAAATAAATTTATTTCAGTCCTTATTTACAAAAGATGCTATACCATCGGAGAGTGCCATCCTCCAACTGCTGTCGATGCATTGTCAGCTGATGAGCGGCGGCTCAGCCGTGTCTCCGTTGCTGCTGTTGGCCACTGAAATTGTGGCTGTCGTGAGCTCGAGGGCCATGCAGCTCCTAAAGCCCGAGCATGCTGCTGACAAAGACCGCACCGTAGCACTAATGCTGCCAGCTGTCGTAAGTTTAAAAATTTGTTTTTTATACTCCATCTGGTAGGATTTTAAAATTATTTTTTTTATATCATTTATTTTTTACTGCTCTGATAGAACGGTTGTTCTAAAATTATGTTATTTGTAATGAGATAAACAACAAACAAACGTGTGATCAATTATAAAAATATAAATTAAATTAATCAACTAGAAAGATATACAGAAAAAATATTTAGTCGCTACCGGGATTCGAACCTGGACCCCTTCCTATCTGGGGATGCGTGTTACCATTTTCGCTATAGCAATCGAATACCACAGAACTATGTTCTAAAAATGCAACTTCATGACAACTGTGATTTAACAATTGTGAAGTATAGAATCAAAATCAGACATGTCCAATTTTGATGGTTTTTGAGTTCAATCGCAGACATGTCCATAGATAATTAATTCAAACCCACACAAATATATTTTCAACCAATAAGACAACAGTATTGGTTATGTCACCTGTGATTACTGGTCATTTTCAATATGATTCTAAAAGTGACAGTTGTGGTACAGTGGTTTTTTGCATTTTACTCGAAAACAGGTAAAGTGGACAAATCTACTTTTGATTCTAGACCTCACAATTAGAGGTTTAATTTCTAATGTACCGATCATTGCTCGCCAATTTATGAATCACAGTCACAATCACTAGTGGTTATATACAAAGTTTTCAATTTCAATATAGTTAAACGTAATGTCATTTTTATTGTTGATAAACCCAATTCATAATTTGATAATGCCGGTAGTTCATAGTTGAAAATAATATTTTTAAACCCTTATGCCATAAATCAATACCTTTTTACGTCACATAATTGGTTGAGTGTAATAGGGCCTCGCAGATGAAATATTTCATAAGATTGAGACGGATACAATTTTAAATAGATAGAGGTTAACATTTCTTTAACTCCTTGCGCTATAACTGTCAGAATTTTACGTTGGCTGTCGTGGGTATAGCAGACACCCACGTGACAGTCTGCGGCGTCTATTTCTCACGGCAAGTAACGCATGATATCACCGGCGCCGTGAATCGGATCTTTAACCAAATTATTATTTCCAGTAGTGACATCGTACGGCGCCCCATAGAAATCTGTTTCAACTCAAGAACACCACAAATTACGCCTGAAATTGGGTGTAAAAATCATAATTTTTCATTCATCGTCACGGCCTGACAACACTATCAACTTATATTTTTTCATCTCAAAACTACAAAATCGCTGTCACTTATGATAAAATAATACCCATGGTTTTTTTTTTTTTTAGTTTTCAACGCTTTCATGGTTTTTTCATATAAATAAAATTCGAAAAAGCTAGCCTGTGAATTTTGAATTTTAAGAATTTTGTCGCCAATATATGTTGTTTCACTTACGATTTTTCTAGACAGCTAACAGGTTAAACAATTTTCTGTGATGCCAGGTGGACGGGCGACTGGAGTGCCTGCAGGAGAATGCCTCGGCCGTCTTAGCACAGCTGCTGCCATCCGTGGAGCAGTCCATCCACGAGGAAGTGCTCCGCAATATGTACCCTGTCATGATCGGAGATCTACAGCCCAACAATGAGAAGATACTTCGAGGAATGGTGGGGCCAATGTATTTTTATTCCGCTTTATTAACTTATTAATTTCATTTACTAACTCAAATATTGACCAAATCTTAACATCCCAAATCCAGATTATCAGAGGGACCAATAGTTAGACCGATCCTTTTATTACTATACATACATATACATTGGATTACTCCACATTCCAGGTGAAGTACTGGGAAAAGGTTCTAGAACGTCCAGCGGGTCGACTAGCCCTGGAGGCCTTGTTCGGTGAGGGTCAACGTTGCCTCGGAGAAGTTCTGATCGCTGCGCCCAGCGCCAGGCAACCCTACAGCTCACGCGTTGTCAGGTAAGAACTCCACATATTTCCTTAATCAAAAGTAATTTTGCATTAAAATATAAAAATGTTGTTTTGGAAAACCTAACAAATGGAGTTCAATAATGTGATTTATCACTAATTGAAGCTATTATGACTTTTTCTAGATTGTTCAACAAGCTATTCTCGTGGTGCGAAGGTGCGACACCGCAGGTGAGCGTGTGCGTGTCTGTTATGAAGCGTGTGGGCGAAGCTGCACCCTCTTGGCTCAGCCTATTGGGTTCACCCGCCCGACCCCGAGAGGAACCCAGTCCCGATCAACCGTAAGTAATGCACCAATATTTTTTAGGTCAGTTATATTAACATGTGTACATACAGCGTATTAATAATCAGTTTGCTATACTTCGTAATAATTTCTTTTGATTTCTTAATACATATCAATTTTCAGATCACCGGCTCCGAGGAATGGTCAATCGGAAACTGTGCAACAATCAGGTATAAACATTTATTTGAAACTTTTAATTCAAAATATTTTAATAACTGACTTATTATTATCATTAATGCTCCCTCCATTACCTTTGCAGAGAGCTGCAGTTGGTCCGGCGGAGGCAGCGACAGCAAGGACAGTGTGGCCATCGCACTCCTGTCTGAAACGGCCAACAACAACGACAATGCAACGTTGCTGTCTAACTTGACCAAACACATGATTTTGCATTGGTGGGCTCAATACCATTTCAGATTCTATAATCTTGATGCATTTAGCATTTTTGAGTATTTCCAACATTTTAAATAAAACTTCACTGAAAATGTAATTTTATTTTAAAATAAATTGAGATGCATACATGGAATACGTGTCACATCAATATTTGTACTATTTTTAAACTAAGCTAAACATATAACATGATGACTCCAGTGAGGTTTTTCATTGAAAAACACGTTTTTTAGTTAGTTTTTATTAAATAAGGATGCGTGGAATACATGTATGTTACATTGTATTTCTTACTACTTATCAGTTGAAACTAAAATGAAAATTAACTTGGTGATTCCGTAGTACGGGGTTCGAACCCCCGTTCACTTGGCCATTAGGCAAGTGTCAAATATTTTATTAGTATTGCTTTTAAGATATTTCTAATACTCTGAATATGTAATGTATACGCTACTTTTGTTCTAATTATTTTGTCTGTCCACAGCGATGAGAAGGCGAGCATGTCGCTTCTGTCTGCACTGATCTCCCTGGCCCCGGAGGCACTCAAGCCTGACCATGCTGGCTTGCCCTTACCGCGACTGCTGCGTGAGGCGGCACGTCTAGCCGATGCGCATTCGGGCCGCGGCCATGTGGAACTCTTGCCGGCTGCGCTACGCTGGCTCAATACGTGGTCAGTAATTTTTCCATAATTTTGAAAAATGCTTGATATTTTAAATTGGACCAAGTTTATATCTGACTTATGTATGATATTCAAATAATCTTTTTAATATAACATTGGATTATCTAATTCATAAATGACTTAATAAATTCTACGATTCCAGCGTGCAATCCTTGTGCACTCCTGGCCAGCTGGACTACTTGGAGATGGGCGGTGGGGACACGCAGCTCCGTGCGCATCTTGAGGCCGCTTGTCACTTGCTAGCGTACTGTGCGGATGCGCTGCACGCAACCGCCACCGGCGCGCGTCCCGATCCTGAGCCGGCTAGCGGCGCTTTACCGGTGTGGGATGCGCCCGGTGAAGCACCACCCGATGCAGACTGGGCCGATGATCAGCAGGATGAGGATGATACCAGCGCAGACGATTCGGTAATATTAAATTTAATTTGTAACTCTATTTATAAGTCTTTTATAGGAAATTTTAATATTTATGTATCAAATATCACAATGCTCATCAGAAATATATACTCTTCCTTAACTCTGGGTTTTTTTTACTGCCGAGCAATACAAAAATTAACAGGAACGATCGTTGCTCATTCATTACTTTAAAATAATCCACCTATATTAAATATCTTATTTTTACAATTTATTGAAGATTTTTATTCTAGTGGGTTTGCTATTTCTTCTGTACATTTATTTACCAACACTCAAATGGAAATAATATTATATTAAGGTAATTTGTACTGTCGATTCTTTTAATTCCATTTCATATTGACACGTCATACTTGACCCCTCAGAATCATAATAACTGTGAGCACTTTTAGGATGAGGACTCGATGCTGCATCTCAAACTGTGTACATTCACGACGACAGCGCGCGAGTTCATGAACCAACACTGGTACCACTGTCACACTTGCAAGATGGTGGACGGAGTGGGTGTGTGCACCGTGTGCGCCCTGGTCTGCCACCGCCAGCACGATGTCACCTACGCCAAGTATGGCAACTTCTTCTGCGACTGTGGAGCTAAGGAAGATTCCAGGTATGTTTTAATCCAAAGCTTTTGAAATATAACAATTATATAGCCCAACAAATTTAATGTATGTTTGAAATCAGTTCTAAAACTACCTTTTCCCATTCAATTTCTTTGCAGATCATTTTTATAAAAAAAAATTGGGTATGTTTATTTACAGCTGCCAGGCATTGGTGAAGCGGAGCTCATCACATTCACAGTCTCTGTCACGCCGCGCCGGAGAGCAGGCTGAACCGGTGCCGCCGCCTTCTCTGTTAAGACGCCGCCCTTCCAGTCCGCTACGAGATTCGGAGCCCCCACACCAGAGACGTCCCGCATACGCTTCCAACATGCAAGGTGAATTTGAGAGTCATCTTGCCTGATTAACAATGTATCAAAAAAAATTCTAGATTCAAGATTATATTGTATGTTTTATCTATGTTAGTTTAATAATACTTAATATTAATTCTTCGCTTCTATCCAGGGATAGATCAGAGCATCTGGGAGTCATCCGAGTGGGCGGCCTGCATGGCTGGCCTTCAACGCTTACTGGGTGCGCTGCACGGACCCGTGGTGGCCTCTTGCGAGCGTCATTCCCCGGTGGGCCGGCACGCGCGTGCTCGCCGCGGCTTGGCGCAGCTGCATGCTGGAGATGTTAAGTTTCATGTCACGGACCAGCTCATGGTGCCCACATTGGGTTAGCTCATTTTTTACAGTTTTCTATATACTCTATATTTTACAGTTTATTTTCAATTATAATTTATGGCAAACTTCAACCTGTTTCGGGATATATATTCCTTTGTCAGAGCAGTATTAAATTAAATTTAAACATATAAGTTATTATTTGATTATTTCAAGGTTCAATTTTAAGATATTGAATTAAATATTAATAAATCATTTTAAATGTATTATATGTTGTTCCATGCTAATGTATTTTTTGTACTGCATAGGCTCTCAGGAAGGAGCGTTTGAGAATGTGCGCATGTCATATACGGGGGAGCAGGGCCAGGCCATCCGCCAGTTGATAAGTGCGCACATGGTGCGCCGGGTGGCCATGTGTTGCATGGCACTACCCAATGGTCGCAGGCAGCACTTGGCTGTGTCACACGAGAAAGGTGAATATAAAAGGGTTCAACTTTAATTTCTGAATACTGCATATGCTCTATATTACAGCGAGCCTATATTGTTGGATCCTCTTGTAGGGATTATTGTAATTTTCCTCCTTTGAAAGATGAATCTAATTCTTTATTTTGCTGTGGCGATGATTAATGTCTCTAAAATTAAGGATTGTTATGCATAACTCTGAATGGAATTGTTGTTTTTTTTCCATCTAGGCAAAATCACTATTCTGCAGCTGTCGCAACTCTTGAAGCAGGCAGACTCTTCCAAACGTAAGCTGACGCTGACCAGACTGACATCAGCGCCGATCCCATTCACCGTTCTCTCGCTGTCGGCGAGCCCTTGGAACGAGGACCTGCTGGCAGTATGCGGGCTGCGAGAGTGTCACATCATAACATTCACAGGAGGCGGTGAGACATTTCTTTAAATGTTGCCATTATTATAATACTGTGATCATGATTTATTTACATTAAATTTCAGATTACATTTACACATAATATCTTATTTTTTGTTTTAGTACAAATCCTAAATTATTAACAATACTTTTTTATTATATGTGTGTTTACTTGTCAAATAATATTTAGTTCATTTTATTAACCCTGTTAAGGCCAGCGCTGTCTATATATGACAACGCATGAATACATCAGAAAGGCAGCGTCGTTTATTTGTATTCATATTAATTAGTTTTTATTTACTTTTACAGGTTCAGTTTACGAAAGGCTGGTCATGCAACCTTCGCTGGATCCCGGGAATTTTATTATACGTAGCATTTGGCTGCCGGGAAATCAGACTCAGTTGGCGCTTATTACTGCCGATTTTGTCAAGATTTATGATCTGGCCAAGGACTCCTCGCTTCCAGAGTACCACTTCCTGGTTCCTAGTGGGAAGGTTAGTTTTATTTTAGTTTCATAATGTGGAAATCCCGCTATAGACTGATCTCCTACTTATTCCTCCACTCTTTGGTAATGTCTTAAGTTATCAATATAAGATACGTGTGATGCTGAATATTTAGAAATGTCCGTAACTTATCAAGTTTACCAGTTTTGAGTAGTTTTTATATTATTATTTTACTATGTCTATGTTTCATGTTATAATCCGTAATGATTTAGTATTTGAATATGTGTTTTTTTTCATTTTAGGTCCGCGATGTCACTTTTGTGTCCCAAGAGACAGGAACGTACATGCTGTGTATGGGCAGTGCGGGGCATATCTACTGGCAGGCCATGAATGAAGACTCCCATGCCGCTAATGGCCCCTTCTATATCACCAACACTGTGGAGGTGTTACATAATGACATTAAGGTAATATTTACAAGTTTAGTGTGATATAGTCTTTTTCCGGTGATCAATATTTTATTCAGAATTTATTTGTATTCTACTTTTCAAATCGATAATGTTTTTAAAATAAACATTTATTGTTACATTAATGGGAGTAAAACTGACCGACTCTTCATTTTGACTACTTATATTTTGCAAATGAACCAGTGCAGGTTCTAATGAAATTCTGGACTGGTTATGCGCCATTGAGTATAGTTTTTGTATTGTAAATGTACATGTTTTTCCAGGATGTTGCCGGTCAGGTGGGAGGTGGAGGAGTGTCCATCTATTACTCGCACACACTGAAGATGATCTTCTTCTCCTACGCCCAGGGCAAGAGTTTCATGGCTCCACTCATATCTGTCGAGGATACACTCAGGAGTAAGTGTTTCATATTACGTAGCGGTGACAATTTGGCACCATTAGCTGTTGCGGGTTGAAACAGGAAATATGGCATATGTGATATATGTAATAATTTATCAAACTCTGAAGCGGGTCTGGATGGTGTTAAAGTGCTATGTAAAGAAAAATTCTAATTTGTAACGTCAAGATGAAAAATGACTGCTTTAAGGATTGGTAATTTGAATTAATTTTGCGCATAATCTACTCCCGTTTCGTGGTGAAAATTAATTTTTTGAATGGCTGTTGGAAACGAAGTACAATATAGTGGCTTGCAAAGGTTGAATCAACAGCACATTTGCTTCGTGCTGTAAAAGTTGTAGTGTTAACATAATGAAGTGTTTAGTGTAATCTAATGTTCTTGTCTTTTATCTCGCTATTGGAAATCTTGTATGACACTTTTATTATTTCAAGTGTAGTTCTGAAAGTCAGATTAAAAATGAAACAATCTGCTCTTCCAGAAGTAACCCAGATAACGTTGAGCAACTCGAGCGGCGGCGGGGGAAGCGGGGGCGGACAGAAGGAAGGACGGAGCAAGGGGGCGCAGGCTCTGTGCCAGTGGCAGGAGGTCCCCGGCCACCCGGGCTTGGTCACGGCAGTGCTGCAGGCCTCCAACAACCCTGTAGTCATCATGCTGAGTCCCCAGGGCATCCTGCTGCAGGAGATCAAGGTAGGTTTCTCATTACAGGGTATTCGAAGCTAAAATTTTACAGTTTTTGCAGTTGAATTTTACTGGCAAGTTTCATTGTATATAAAATACATTTAAAAATTTGCCACTTTCCGTTCCCTTTTCTGAACTTGTTTTCTCTCCTTGCGAAAAGACATCCGGAATAATTTGTCATGTTAAATTTTTTTCAGGTGGTGCCGGCCAAAGCCAAAATAACTGACATGGTGGCCGTACGCCACTCGGCCGCGGGTGACAACAAGACTACACTTATTTTGCTGTGTGAAGATGGCAGTCTTCGAATATACGCCGCTGCGCCCGATCTCACAGGCCACTGGCTGTCAGCCAGCGTAGCGCCTCCGTGCCAGGCCGGTCAGAGTGCTCCCGCTCGCGGTCGGCGGGCCAAGCAGGCCAGCCGGAGCAAGAACTCTCAGGTGAGTGAATTTGACTATTTATTTAAGAAGATTATTCCCGGTGTCAAATATTTATTCCTGGACTTATCGGAATCAGAGAGAGCTAATTCTATTTATTTTGTTTCCTTGTATCATTTTTTATTATTCTCTTTGACTGTTAAATAATTTTTAACCTGAAAAAAATATTTTTCAATACCTCATAAGATTGATTACCTCAAAGAAATTAGTTTATTTTTCAAATGTCAAAGATTTTCAAAATAGTTTGTATTCGGCTGTACTGTGGGGCTTCTAAAAACACGATTAAGGAGATTTGTGTCTGTTGCCTTTTAACGAGAATAGACGCAAACTGGTGCCTTCCCATGATATGTCTTTAAAACTAACCTCGAACATTTTTTTGCACTATGAAAAAATTTTCAGAATGGGAAAAATGTGGATTCTTGATACAGTAAAACCGCGATATAACGAAATCCAAGGGACCAAAAAATAAAAATTCGTAATAACGAATTCCCACATATAACGAAAAAAATAAAAAACCTACTATATGTTACGCGCCGTCGCAAAAAAATGTTGCGCGGCTTCAAAAAAGATCGCAAATTCTGCAAACAAAGGAGGAAAAAGGCTATAAGGAACTGAATACCTACATATTTTTAGTAGTTTTGTTATTAAAACAGATAAGCAAATGGATAATCAAAGGAATTAAATTAAGAACAGAATCTATTCAACACCAATTGGAAGATATTTTTGTAAATTCCAGAATATTGCAAACACAAAACAATATTTTAATTGTGTTTAAATGTAGAGCCGCTTCAAACATAGTTTTGGGCATGAAACATACAAAATAATTCAAAAATAACAATCTTACAGTTGAATCGCGACATTTTTATAAAATGAGTCGTATATAAATTACGAAGGTATTTACCGGTAACGGCGGCAACCACTTTAAAATATATTTATAATCGTTAAAATTGTTCACTTAAAAATTATCGTTAACATTGTACACTTAAAATACACGAAAACAATAGTTAATAGAAATACAAAATACCGTACAAAAATAGTTCATAAAATATTTTAACGAATTATTTATATTATTGACGAGTTCACACGAAAACAATTGTCAAACGAAAATGAATTTATGTAAATATTCAGTTCGGTCATGCAATAATCGCGTTAAAAGCTGAACAAACTTAACTCTACAGACGTTACACTGAGACTGACATTTCCAATAAGTACATTCTGCAACTTTCAGGGGGTTCCTGTTAATTTTTGTATTTTACAGCTGTTTGGGTCTGGGTTGCAATCATATTAGAGGCGTATGCGTACGTAAAACGTGTCAGAGAACACCGCAAGAATTATGTCAAATGGTTTTATGGGCCTGCTATGAACCCAAGAAGAAGTTTGAATTGTTTTACTACCTTGTCGGCCGACCGCCGCGCACCGCCGAAAAGGCCATAAAACCGTTCGCATACGGCAGATGCATCGGCGCGGCTTTGTAAGTGCGAAATAATATTTTCATCTTTTAACATTTTTTTATTTCGTTATAAATTTACGTAAATGTATTGGCATTTTTTCGTACGGGACAAAAATGATTTTGTTATACATATTAACGGGATTTCGTTATATAAATGCATTTTTGTATGAAAAATTGGTTTTAGGGACTAAATTTCGATTTTTTTTTCGATATACGTCATTTTTCGCTATATCGGGTTTCGTTATATCGCGGTTCTACTGTAGTACAATAATACAATATTCATTGAAAATGCAATGGAATTGATCAATTATGTGTTTTTTTTTTACAATGAAATAAGAAGTTTGTTTGCCTATAAAAAAAAAGATTTGAGTTAAATTTTTTATTTCACTACACTTTTAACTATACAATTATAGGGATTTTTCTTGAGAGTGAAATTTGACAACTGTAAGGATTTTTTCTCAGATACCAGGAAAACCCGGAGCTGGTCCCGCTTTTCCGATAGACTTTTTTGAGCACTGCGTAGTTCTGGGTGATGTGGAATTTGGAGGGAACGATCTTCTACAAGTTTACAACACGGCGCAGATCAAGCACAGACTTAATACAAATGGTAAGTTTCCATATTAACTAGAATATTTTTCTATTGACACATCTAAATTAGCACTTGTGTTATTTATGTATTAAATAAATAATTTACTTTTTTATACATTAATGTCATACATGCACAATAAATAGGTACTATCAATAATCAATAGAATTCAGAATGATGGTTCATAAAAAATGAACTTGAAATTAAAAGATATTTATGATTTTTCAATATTAATCAATCAGAATTTCAGAGTTTTAAGCATTTTTCAAAAATATTTTCTCTAAAAATATTGATCCAATTTTACAACTGTTATTTGCTTTTATAATTTTAATTTTATTTTGTAGGATTATACGTCGTCTCTACAAAGTTAAGCGGTTTCAATCTTGAAGTCACCAACCCAGATTCGGCAACCGTGATTACCGGAATTCGAGTTCTATTGGGAAACCAGGATGTCACTAGAACTCCCTCGTATATAGAGGTACTGCATGCGTACAACTTAAGTATATTAAATGAAAAATAAGATTAAACAGGTGCGCACACCGACAACTTTCTGTCGTGATGGTGAAGGCTATGAGAGTGCACACACTGATGACAAAATTTTTAAATGATACAACAGTTAGTGGCCAACTGTCGTATGACTATTTTGTCTTCAGTGTGCGCTCGCTCTAACTGAAAAAAATGTGGAGCAGGGATCGTAGACTTGTCGCATGTTGACAGGTAAACAATTATCTGATGATTCACATTTTGAGAATGATTCCGTTAAAGAACTAGAGTAGACTCCAGAACTTTCTCCAAAAGTTTACTGGAACATTAATTCTAATGAGAATTAAATCCTATTAGAACTTGCTGTTTTTACATACATATCTTAAATTACAAAATTATATACGTGTGGTATTGTTTGTTAGGTGTGCGGACGGACGGTGCAGACATTGGTGGTGCGCAACCGTTGGTACGATATACCGCTGACTCGTGAGGAGTCACTGCAGGCAGACAAGAAACTTACCATCACCTTCGGTCCGTCTCAGGACCCCGAGGGTGTTATCATGGTGGATTCTGTCAAGGTAAGATGAGATTATTTAACAGGTGGTCTATTTGAAACTTATGTAATGCGGCTCATGTTAATTTGAATCGGGTATGATTTAGATAATGAATAATTATAGCAGCTGATTTTTGAAGAATATTGCTTCATGCTAACAAATTAAAATACTATAACAAAAATATTTTGATATATGACCAAATCGTACTGATGATAAAGGCTAAGGAAGTGAGTAAAGTTTAAAAAAATGTGGTAGGAAGCTAGGTGTAAAAAATTTTTTTCCCAAACAGATTTATGAAAAAATTTAAATAAATTAGTTGTTTTATTCCCATTCAGAGTTAATATAAGTGCTGCAAAATAAATTAAATTGGTATTTAGTTACTATTTTTGCACATCTTTGGACGAACGTTCCAGCAAATTTCTAATAATTTAATTAGTGAATTTGATAATTATAAATGATTTGAAGATTGATTTAATTGCTTTATTACAGGTTTACGGACGGAACAAAGAAGCGTTCGGTTGGCCGGAGGAGACTGAAGAAGGAGGTACTTGCACGGCAGCTGCCAAAATTCCACAGGTGTGTAACTGCATTCCTTAATTCAGAATATTTTCTAAGCTGTTCACAAATAGAAGTATCAATATCACTAATTTATTTGCTAAATTTCATGTGAAAATGTTGTGTAAATAAGTATTTTGGAGAATAAATTGTCATCCATTATGCTTAGATGGAGCAGTCAGAAGGTTTTTAACCTGTTAGCTACCCAGAAAAATCGTAGGTGAAACAGCATCATGCCACCATATTGGCACCAACATTTTTAATATTCAAAATTCACAGACTAACTTTTTTGAATTTAATTTTACAAAAAAAATATGATAATGTTGGTATAACAAAAAAAAAAAATGTGGTTACTATTTCACCACAAGCGTCCATCGACTGCAATTTTGTACGGTTTTGAGATGAAGTTGAAGAAAAGTTGAAAAAAAGGAAAAAATAAAAGTTTATAGTGTTGTCAGGCCATAACACTTAGAACATTATTATTTATTTTATATTTGTTTTTTTGAAGGACACGACATCAGATTTTATTAATATTATTGTGTTTAATGTGATGCTTAAAACAAAAAATATTAGCACTTCACAACTACGTACACATAACATATTGCACTTATATAGCACTAACAACACGCATGAAATGATGCCGCCGGCCGTGGCAACGGCCTAACAGAGCACTCACTGTATTTATAGTAAAACACTTGTATATTAATTTAAAATAATAATTAAAAAATAATATCTTATTCACTTAAATTACTTGGCAACAAAAACAAAAATATCGCAAACGTACCTCAAAATCTAGCTGACACTTTACTCAAATTGGAACGTTCCAGATACTTTCCAACTTATTGCGTCCTTCTCATCATCGGACTCTCCGGTATTAACAAGCATTTCGGGAATGTCTAAAATGTCTGCAGTCTCCACTAATAATATAAGTCGTCCTCTGCCATTTTGTAAAGTTAAAATAAAATTTAAAAAGTTTTTGAAAATTCGATAACTATAAAAATATCAGCACTTTTGACGTCGACAAGTCTGTTAAATTATCAAATTTAATAAAATTACGATCTGGCAACGCAAAAGTAAGTACCAACTGTCAATTTTGTATGGAGGAAAAATGATAATTTTTACACTCGATTTCAGACGTAATTTGTTGTATTCTTGAATTGAAACATATTTCTATGAGGTGCCATATGATATCACTACTGGAAATAATAATTTGGTTAACGATCCGATCTGCGGCACCGGTGATATCATGCATTATTTGATAGTCATTTGTCGCGAGAAATAGACACCGCGGAATGTCACGTGGTTGTCCACTGTACTCATGATAACCAACTTAAATTCTGACAGTACTCGTGCCATTCCTTTCGGAAACTTGCGACTTGGGCGGTCAAGGAGTTAAAGTTGTGTAAGAATACAGTTGTCCCATGTCAACTAATACCTCATGTTCTTTTATATCGAGGCATTTATGTATTGTGTGTCTGGAATATATGGAAACGTATGTGAATGTGTGACAGGCGGCAGAAACTACTCACGGTTACAATGACTTGATGAAGATTGGGACTAACACTTGGTCATTAGACTAACGCAAACTGAGATCGGAGGCAACTTCTGGAGCTGCCGCTATATGTTAAATGCACTCACTCATTTAATTGTAACTATTATTTTTTCAATAAATAATTAATCAACATCTCTCGCTTATCCAGGAATCAGAAGCCGGCCAGTCTGGGGCGGGAACGTGGACGCCCCCAGGTGTGGAACGTCTAGCGTGCGCACTGCTAGAAGCGCTAGAGCTGTCATTGGGAGAGGGTGCACCTTCAGCTGCGGCACAATGGGGCGAAGGACCCCGTCACACAGCCACGGGACTGCTGTGTGCACCGTGCCCACCACCACTGCTGGCTCGCTGCAAAGCGCTGCTGCACTCCCTGCTTGGCTCGCAGTATCATCAGCACAAGGTGAGTTCATTGTAGCTTACACACATTTAGTGTAATTATTTTCTATTGCATTTCATTTATAACATATATAATGATCATTAATTTGCGACCATAATAAGATCAATAAATAGTGCCTTTTTCTTGGATATATGGTTCTGGGTGTTTTTATCAGCTGTAAGATTCAGTTTGGAAACAGATTTCTAGACATTCTTCTGTATTGACTTTTCTAGACCATTATCTGTGTGTCTCGGATTAGATTATAGTATGTAATTGATAATTGTATCATGCTAGTACATTTCTGGAGAAAATATCGTAGTGAATTCTCAACTTTTTAAAGGATGGCAACATATATAAATTTTGTCCTAATTTTTTTAAAAGATTACCCTAGCAGTCACTACACAGCAGAGGCAATGGAAACTCGCATTTCATCAAGTCAAATTTTAATTCTGGATTCTGCAGTACAATCACGAACTTTAAATATAATCTTTTTTATCTTTTTTTTTAGGATCAAGCAATTTTAGGCCATGTGATGGAACAATTGCGCGAGCTATACACGATGGAGGATCCGCGCAATGCGGACCCCGAGAATTACTTCCGGCTTGTTCTTTTGGCGCGGGCTGTGGCAGCTTCCAGGCCCCACAACCTAGTCAAGTATGCGGGTACATTGCCGTCACTTCCCAGCACACCCTGTAAGCCATCATACTTGTTTTTTATCCTCATCACACAAAGTAATTGTAATAATGGAGAATTAATGAAGGAGTCTGCTTTCATTTTTATATAATGCTGTTTTGGCATCGGTGTTTGCATCCCTTGTTGGCATTCTGTTCTGTGCCATGTGGGTGGGCGGGTATGATAATTTTCGAAAAATGGCGCAGTATCGCAATTGCAGCTCAATAGACTGCCAATAAGATACTTTTACATAATGCGAAATGCTTAATAAATATATTTTATATATCTGTAGTCTCACTGCATTTTAAATTCTATTTTATGTTACAGTTCTCTAAATTTCTTAAAATAGTAAGCGGAACTGAATCTGACAGATAATATATTGATCTGATCCGTATTCTGTAGATAATAACTCACATTTATTATTTTTTAGCTGAATGGAATGGTGTGTGGGAAGCGCGCGAACCGCCACCTGTCCATTTGGCCCCGTTACTCGTGGGCGTTTTACTGAGGTTAGGTGGGGTGCCGGAGCCCCCGGTGCCTCCATCCCTGGCGCCTGTGGACCGAAGTGGGCTCAGACATGCGGAGCATGCGCTACACGCTCTCGCCGATGTGCTGCATGCTCTTATGTTGCATTCAGACCAGGCCATGGTAAGCCACTTTACATATTATTTGCTGATGTCCATTTTTTAATTTCAACGATGAAAACGTCACGGATGACAAATATAGTAAAACCATATAATTAATTAAATTTATTATCTTTTAGAATATTTCATTGATTACCATTTTTTTCATCAATCATTTTTGTACATCAGTTTCCACTCCACATTTCCTAGCAGGATATATTTTGTTTGATACTTATGATTTATTTGTGTATCAAATATTGTTTTCCATTTTTTTTCATGCAGATTGAGATGGGCAACAGAATCTATTTGTCTCTGCTGCTCTCCGAAGACCAGGTGATTAGTTTTGGCGCAAAGTCAGCTATTGTGAGGGTTCTCCGTCCTCGAGTGAAAAGGCGAAGGGTTTACATTCCATCTCCTCCTGCGACACCTGGTAAGTCATCATACCCATCATCCTCTGATTATTGTTAAATTGAAATTTGCAATTTGACAATTTAAAAATTACTACGCTGCTTTATAGGTATTTATGAAACGTATCTCACGTATTGATTGATCAATTCCCATAGGCGCATCAGCTGGAAGTTTGACCACTGTCGCGAACGCTCGTGCTGATTCCCCGACCGGAGGCGTGGCATGTGCGCTGCCTGCCACCCCGGCCGCTGCTCCTGCCGATCATAATGACAACAATGATCTACGCCACCAGTACATGGATGTGGATCAAGTGGTGGACATGAGTAGACTGCTCGGCGCTGATGGAGGTATGTCATATGCGATCCAATCAATTTGGTTCAAAGCATCAATCCATATATACATGCATTGAATTAACATCATTAATACATGACCCACATTTGAGACAAATAGATTATTATAGGGCAGGTTACCTTTTCATACGATTATACCGACTATATGCTGTGTACGTATTCGATAATATGTCATCAATAGTGTTCAATACTTTGGGACATATAAGGTAGGCCGGCAGGTTTTGTGTTTGGAATTGTAACATTATTAATCTATAAAATGTATTTGTTAGAAATGATAATTATACACGTTATAAAGTTAAGAATTTTGACCTTCCGCTGACCGGATAAAATAACCGATTTTGTCAATGCGGTGTAATACAGTAAAACTCCGTTAATTCGTAAAACTATATTTCGTATTTTCACGGAATTTGCATTTTTTTCAAAAAAAATTGCCCCGAAAGTAACATTTCATATTAATTTCTACCAATAATTCATAAAATATGATTATTCGCAGTTCGTATGCATTTTTTGACACCCAAAGTAAATAATTAACATATTTGCAATTGTTTTTAACCTGTTAGCTGCCCAAACAAAGCTCTAGGTGAAACAGCATCATACTACGAATTGGCACCAAAATTATTAAACTTCAAAATTCATAGACTAGATTTTTACAAAAAAAAAAATGAAAACATTGGTACAGTAAAACCGCGATATAACCAAATCCAAGGGACCAAAAAAATAAAAATTCGTAATAACGAATTCCCACATATAACGAAAAAAAAAAACCTACTATATGTTACGCACCGTCGCAAAAAAATGTTGCGCGGCTTCAAAAAAGATCGCAAATTCTGCAAACAAAGGAGGAAAAAGGCCATAGGAAACTGAATACCTACATATTTTCAGTAGTTTTGTTATTAAAACAGATAAGCAAATGGATAATCAAAGGAATTAAATTAAGAACAGAATCTATTCAACACCAATTGGAAGATATTTTTGTAAATTCCAGAATATTGCAAACACAAAACAATATTTTAATTGTGTTTAAATGTAGAGCCGCTTCAAACATAGTTTTGGGCATGAAACATACAAAATAATTCAAAAATAACAATTTTACAGTTGAATCGCGGCATTTTTATAAAATGAGTCGTATATAAATTACGAAGGTATTTACCGGTAACGGCGGCAACCACTTCAAAATATATTTATAATCGTTAAAATTGTTCACTTAAAAATATATTTATAATCGTTAAAATTGTTCACTTAAAAATTATCGTTAACATTGTACACTTAAAATACACGAAAACAATAGTTAATAGAAATACAAAATGCCGTACAAAAATAGTCCATAAAATATTTTAACGAATTATTTATATTATTGACGAGTTCACACGAAAACAATTGTCAAACGAAAATGAATTTATGTAAATATTCAGTTCGGTCATGCAATAATCGCGTTAAAAGCTGAACAAACTTAACTCTACAGACGTTACACTGAGACTGACATTTCCAATAAGTACATTCTGCAACTTTCGGGGGGTTCCTGTTAATTTTTGTATTTTACAGCTGTTTGGGTCTGGGTTGCAATCATATTAGAGGCGTACGCGTACGTAAAACGTGTCAGAGAACGCCGCAAGAATTATGTCAAATGGTTTTATGGGCCTGCTATGAACCCAAGAAGAAGTTTGAATTGTTTTACTACCTTGTCGGCCGACCGCCGCGCACCGCCGAAAAGGCCATAAAACTGTTCGCATACGGCAGATGTATCGGCGCGGCTTTGTAAGTGCGAAATAATATTTTCATCTTTTAACATTTTTTTATTTCGTTATAAATTTACATAAATGTATTGGCATTTTTTCGTACAGGACAAAAATGATTTTGTTATAAATATTAACGGGATTTCGTTATATAAATGCATTTTTGTATGAAAAATTGGTTGTAGGGACTAAATTTCGATTTTTTTTTCGATATACGTCATTTTTCGCTATATCGGGTTTCGTTATATCGCGGTTCTACTGTATAACTAAAAACAACAAACATAGAGCTTCTATTTTATTATATGCGTCCATCAACTGCGATTTCGTACATTTTTGAGATGAAAAAAATGAATAAATAAAAGTTTACGGTGTTATCAGGCTTTAACGTTCAGGATAGAAGATTATTTTGTATTTATTATTTGAAAGGACGACTTCAGATTTTATGTATATTTGGAACGAAACAATTATCTGTTTCCCATTCAAATACCAGCCTAACCCCTGCGCTTGTTGATGGCTGGTTTTCATCAACAGTATTGTCAAGGTCTTCTTCATCATAGATGTGAACCTCAAAATAATCATCCTCAACGTCATTCTCATCATCGGACTCTGCGGTAGTAACAAGCACATTGGAAATTTCTAAAAAGTCCGCAATATCTCCATTAGTGAAAAAGTTTTACTCTGCCATTTTGTAAGAAAAAAGATTTCAGATTTTCAAAAATTCAATAACTGTAAACGAAAATATATATATACAGTAAAACCGCGATATAACGAAACCAATTTTTCATACAAAAATGCATTTATATAACGAAATCCCGTTAATATTTATAACAAAATCTTTTTTGTCCCGTACGAAAAAATGCCAATACATTTACGTAAATTTATAACGAAATAAAAAAATGTTAAAAGATGAAAATATTATTTCGCACTTACAAAGCCGCGCCGATGCATCTGCCGTATGCGAACGGTTTTATGGCCTTTTCGGCGGTGTGCGGCGGTCGGCCGACAAGGTAGTAAAACAATTCAAACTTCTTCTTGGGTTCATAGTAGGCCCTTAAACCATTTGACATAATTCTTGCGGCGTTCACTTAGACACGTTTTACGTACGCATACGCCTCTAATATGTATTGCAATCCCAGACCCAAACAGCTGTAAAATACAAAAATTAACAGGAACCCCCCGAAAGTTGCAGTATGTACTTATTGGAAATGTCAGTCTCAGTGTAACGTTTGTAGAGTTAAGTTTGTTCAGCTTTTAACGCGATTATTGCATGACCGAACTGAATATTTACATAAATTCATTTTCGTTTGACAATTGTTTTCGTGTGAACTCGTCAATAATATAAATAATTCGTTAAAATATTTTATGGACTATTTTTGTACGGCATTTTGTATTTCTATTAACTATTGTTTTCGTGTATTTTAAGTGAACAATGTTAACGATAATTTTTAAGTGAACAATTTTAACGATTATAAATATATTTTGAAGTGGTTGCCGCCGTTACCGGTAAGTACCTTCGTAATTTATATACGGCTCATTTTATAAAAATTCCGCGATTCAACTGTAAAATTGTTATTTTTGAATTATTTTGTATGTTTCATGCCCAAAACTATGTTTGAAGCGGCTCTACATTTAAACACAATTAAAGTATTGTTTTGTGTTTGCAATATTCTGGAATTTACAAAAATATCTCCCAATTGGTGTTGAATAGGTTATGTTCTTAATTTAATTCCTTTGATTATCCATTTGCTTACCTGTTTTAATAACAAAACTACTAAAAATATGTAGGTATTCAGTTCCCTGTGGCATTTTTCCTCCTTTGTTTGCAAAATTTGCGATCTTTTTTGAAGCCGCGCAACATTTTTTTGCGACGGCGCGTAACATATAGTAGGTTTTTTAATTTTTTCATTATATTTGGGAATTCGTTATTACGAATTTTTATTTTTTGGTCCCTTGGATTTCGTTATATCGCGGTTTTACTGTATTAGCACTAAATAACAAAGAATAATATCTTATTCACTTTAATTACTTACTTACAAACAAATGTCCGTCTCGGCACAGAATTTCTCTAGTGAGACGGGCACAGTCCAAACAGATTTTTACATAGTATTATATAGTTACAAATAAAATAAATAAATAAACAAATAAGTATCACGAAATAAGGGTACAGATGTAAATATATGTGTATTGCAGGATAAATCCTGATAATACTCTGCACCGGCTGGAATCAAAATGTAACTGACAAGTACTTTCCATTTGGAAAGTTCTGGTATTGCATTTATTGTCGATATGAGTGGTGTGTGTATTAAAATATTATACTGAAAATCCTGCCATTTGATTAAGGAGGAAATCTGGCAACACAAAATTACGGCATCTGCGCATGCTGTCATGTGGTGCAACGTTTCTTGTCTGGGGTATAGCGTTAAATATTTTGATGTTTATCATGCTATTCCTCTCTCGGTCGGCGATAGTCGTCCTGGGCCTTCTCCGGGTTAAATCTCTAAACTCGCACGACTACTCATTTGACTTTCATCCCGTCGTAAACATTTGCAGCTAGTCCCGCCTACCAACCAATCAGGATGTTGTTTCTTATTGCAATAGTGGCATGCTGGCAGGACCAGTGTTGCCATATGTAAATCAAATTCCACAGTGCATTTTATAAGATTTGTTATTAAAATAATGTTTTCATTGAATCACTTAATTTGATTTTTATGTTTATGAAACATTGCGATTTGCAATATTTTAAATATGGTGACATATTTTATTTCACATTTCATTCTCTAAAATGGTACCAACACCTTATAATTCATGTAAATCCATTTGGAAAAATTGAGCTTATTTTTAATTAAGTTACAAATTAACGGTGTTTTACTGTACATATTACATTTATTAATTACTCCGGCCTGTAAATACATATATGCATGTATTTAATTGCATGTTCTATCGAACTTTCAAATCATTAGAAAATTTTAATGAATTTTTACACAAAGGATATTATAATATCATACGTAATACTGTATAAATATAAATAATTATTACACTAAGAGTTCATCACTTAACACTTCAAATATTAAATCTGACAGAGATCTGAGAAATTAACTTCTTTGGCAGCTGGAAACAAATGTCATTTCATTTGTAAAATGTTAATAAAGATTTCCTGCTGGAGCACACTACATACTATGAATACACTCATATCATCCATCAAACCAAATATTTTCAACTTAGTAATGTTGACATGGAAAATGCTGACTGTCGTGCAGTTTCACTTATTTTAGTGATCTAATAACAATGTTTTATAACAATTGATTATCAGTATATACGTGACCCATTACAGTAGAGAGTATAGGCAAATGTAAAATGATGATTATTTAATATGCAAAATAATTTTAAACATGCGTTAAATTTCACATCACACCTTTCTTACATCTTACAATATGACAGCGCATTCTAAAACGACAACATCATATTTAACGCCATGTTGCCGTGTTGTGGGTCTTTGGTAGGCAGTATGTTGTACGTCACATAGTGTCTGTGCAATACTGCAAAGTCAATGAATTTACTGCACTTCGGCAATTAGAACTTCGAGACAATTGATAATACACATCATTTTTTAGGAGCATCTCCGGATGGTACTTCTGATACTGATATCATTATAGAAATAAAATGTCTGTCATCTGCTTCAAGTATGACTGTTGATGAAGCTATATTATTTTTTTATTTATTTAAACCCTATCCCGAATCATTTTGAGAGTTGTTTCGATTCGTCATAATTACATATATTTTTATTTTATTACCTTCAGTTATTATTAACATTATCATCATAATGAATCATGATGAAGCTACAGAAAAACGAAAAGTTACATTTTGGAAATTAGACAAAAATAAAATAATGAACATTAATAAAAATCATGATTGGTATTATCAAGTTCATGGACAAGGACAATTGCACGTTAGTAATAAAAATAGGTGTCTTTTTAGAGTTTGGAGGGGAACAAATTTTATAATTAAAATCTATCAAAATTATTTTTGGCACAAATTTTTTTTTTATAAAACTTATAGAGATTGCATGGTCCAAGAGTTCATTGACCCAAGAAAAACGATGTCCATGGATATCAACGACCTACTATATATAATTAAAGCCATAGAAAATAAAGCTCAGAAAAGCAAACAATCAAGGAAAACGAGGCTTTATTTTTAATTCAGGGTTTAATTTCAGACATTGATAAAATGATTTAAAAATAAAAATAAAGATAATAATGCCGCAACAAGTGTAACAGCTTATTTCTCAAAAGTATGCCTGGGCGAATATAAGGAAGAGAAGTAGTATTGATTTAGAGAGAAAGGACATTGTGGGAAGACAGGTTTTTATATACATAGTGGGGATTCTTTCCTGTCATTCTTCATAGTATAAACATAACAATTCTTAGGTGAGAATTTTAACAAATTATTTAATTTTCGCTTGATAATTTCAAATAGCAACACATATGTATTATGAACGCTCAAGAAATTGATGTTTTTACAATTGTTTCTATTGATACCTTTCGCTCTAGCAATATTTACGTAAAAAATAATGTTTACTTGATATTGTAAAAGAATTAACTATTAGTCTCATCTTGAAAAATATCTCGAAATTCAAAGTGTAAAAATGAAAGTCTTAAATAATATTTCTCGTGATAGAGAAAAAAAATTGTTGATGAATCAATTATGTTTGAGATTTCAATTTTTTTTAAATGCACAATCAGAATTATTTCCAGAAGGCCTCGAAGCACTGCTGGATATTCCGCCTGATGCGGACGACGACACCATGGTCGAGCTAGCTATCGTATTGTCGCTGCAAGAACGCAGCGGCCCCGGCTCGAGTGCGGCATCCGCACCTCGCACAGTACCAGGAAGCGCCGGACCGGGTAGCGGTGCACCATCAGACGCCACTGCCTCGGCTGCCGGTTCCGATGACGAAGAGGGAGAGGGAGAGACGGGTGGAGCGAGCGGGAGTGGCGGCCAGCCTGTGGCCAGTCCGGCCGGACGTTCCAGCGAGAGCGGCAGTGGCGCTTCTGGAAGGAGCTCTGCCTATGGTGCGTTGCATATTACAATGCTTAACCTTTTAACTGCCAACCGTATTTGAAATAGAAGATACCGCATAGGATAAAGGTAAACCGGTGACAGTAGATAAAAGTATTTGTCAAAAGCTGGGAACTGTCACCCACTTTACCAATGGCAAAATGATTAAAAATAGTGTCTACAAGGTCAAAAACTGTGTGTTGTCATGCTAATGGCTTGGTGTGACATGCAAAGTTTGGTGTTTTAACGCGCTCATGGCATTTAAAAAGTTAAAGGGTTTGTTCCTGTTGATGGAAAATCCTATAAAGCGATTTAAACAATC
The DNA here is from genome assembly GCA_022840565.1 of Eubasilissa regina. Taxonomy (NCBI): domain Eukaryota; kingdom Metazoa; phylum Arthropoda; class Insecta; order Trichoptera; family Phryganeidae; genus Eubasilissa; species Eubasilissa regina. Next base: position 1,488,913 of record JAINEB010000021.1, on the reverse strand, counting down.
TACAAGGGCTTGTAACACTTCTTAAATTTTTTAATTAGTATTCTTGAAAAAGTCTATACATTTTTCATGAATAGTAGTGTAAATTTAATAAAATAATAAAAAAATTAGTTTATAAAGTTACATAAATGATAAAAATCATAGATGACAAACACACAATGAAGTTCTTTTTCTACAACATTACACTCGCATACTTTTTATATTACTTGATATATAAAATTTAAATTAAATTATAAAAATCACATTAAAGCCAAAATTTTGATCACTTCCTAATTTGTGAAAGTAAGTTAACGAAAAAAAACATAAAAATAATGCGGGGAAAATGATATTACTTTCTGTGCAACAGGCTAGCCATCCACGCCAAAATGAAACTGTTTTAAAAATAGTAAACAATGAGATAAATATATTGCCAATGCTTAGTTTACAGACAAATGGGCCTGTTTATAATATTTTGATGGTTTTAGACAATTCCAATAAAAATAAAGTTTATGGGCACTTTTATGGTCGGCCCTATTGGCTTATTTGCACTTCAAAGGCATGTGGCAGATTGTTGCTTTCGGGTTATATGGATTAAAGCAAAAGGGGCTATAAAAATGGTATATTATACAATGCCTTTTCAGGGTATAAATTTCAAATTGATAATATTACACGCTAAGTTCAACAAATTATGTTATGACATTCCTTCATAATTAAGTTTTGTGCCATTTTACAATTCTGTAATATTATACCAATAGTTAACCTCCAATACCCATCAAAATTTATTAACAATATTTTTGTGGAACACTTTTTCCAGGAGAAATGACAACAAGAGGCGCAACTGAGGTGTGCGCTGTAGAATCGCAGTGGAGTGTCGAGGCGGGCGGCGCAGAGAGTGCGGCTCGGGTGCGTGCCCTGAGGCTCGCCCTCTTGGGGCTGCTGTTGGAAGAGCTGACCTCGCTGCGCAATCTTCCTGGCATCAGGACCATACCCTTCATGCAGGTAAATATTACAAACTCGGACATGTAATTATGTCAGGCGCATATAACATTTATGTTTCAAAGAAGTAAATCAAATTATAATTATACTTTTGAAATTAGCAAAATAATAATAATATTGTTAATAAAACAAAGTTAACAAATTATAATATATGTATTCCAGGTGTTGCTAATGTTAGCCAGTGCCATGGACTCGGGAGTTGAGGTGGAACGCTTGGCCCTTGAAAAACTACTCGCAGCACTGGTGGCCGAGTTGCAGCTCTCGGAGGCTGAGGATCTACCTGAGATGGACCCGGCTGTGCACTGCCGTACCCCGCGCAGAGAAATGCAGCTGCTCATCATGAGGCTTCTCAGTGAGTTTCTTACCCTTTGAATCTCTATTTATTCATACTTAATAGGGAAATTAATTCAATATTGTGCACCAGTTGATCTGAAAAATGTCTCATTTATATTATAGTGACTCGCGCAACATCTAATGAGTTATAAAACAAATTCAGTGTTCATTATTTAAAAATGACAAATATTGATTGTGGAATTTTTCCAAAAATAATGTTTAATATCGTGCTCACATTTGTTCAACTACTCGACCTTCCTAGGTGTGCTGATGGCTCGCTGGAAACCCGCAGCGGGTGCACCGGTGGCGGTGGCAACCCCGCGTCCTCCTAGCGAGTGGCATGCGGCACGCGCCACAGCCTCAGCCCTGCGAGCGGGTGGCGCCGCCCCCCACTGCGGGGCTCTATTGCGCGCATTATTGCCGCACTGGCGCGAGCAGGGAGCCCGTGGCGGGCCCGCTGCGGAAGGTCCTGAGGGTGCGCCGGCCGCGCAGCAGGCTCAGCTGCTGAGGCCGATGCCCCCGCATCCCCTGCCCGATATGCAGCCCTTCTTCCTGAGACAATATGTCAAGAGTGAGAATAGTATTTACTTTAAAACAAATTAGATGTATATGTCATTTAGGATGATACAAAGAACAAATTTATATTTTTTTAAATATGCGTAGTTGTTACCAGAATTGAACCCTACAGAAAATTTTCAATTTTGATTTTATATATTACACTGAGTATTTATTTTATCTATAGTACATTTGTAGTTTTTTATATAAGTAGTAGACAGAGGTGTGCAAATCCATTCATTTAAATAAGCTTTAAATACAGCTGTAATTTCTGGGTAGTAAATTAAATTGGGAAAGTAAATATTCTTACTTTAAGCATGTTTAAACACATTCAACTTGCGCAAATAATGTGAATGATAAAAATAAATACATATTCAGGTCACGCTTGGGATGTGCTGGAGAATTACCCCAATCTCCTGACGGAGATGGCCCTGAGGCTGCCGTACCAGGTCCATAAGCACTGCGATCCGCCCGCACCAGCCTTCTCCCTCTCTTGGCATTCGCTGCTCTGTGAATACATGATGAACCAACAGACACCCTTCCTCAGGTGAGTGAGAGTACCTACATTTTTATTCAACAGTAACCTTGAAAGTAAGAAAGTTAATGTTCTAAGACCAGAGATTGCTACCAATCATTACACATTTTTTCTAAATCTGATTCTGCCAAGTTTAAAAATTACAAACTTTTAACAACCGTATTCTTAATACTCAGCACTCTGTGATATGACACTCCTTATTCTGCAAATCAAAAGATTCATTCGAACCGGTTATTAATTAGTTGTATGTGAGACACCTTAAGCACAGACTTATTTTTCAATTGAGAGGAGTTCACCCGCTCTCATATTGTCATCATGTTGGATTCTTGGGACCATGGCAATTACACATTGAACAAAAAATTCACATCTATCTAAACTACAGCAATTTGAAATAATTTCTTGTTTTTGTGTAACATGAACCCCAAGAAGGCCCAGGATGACTATCACCATCCAAGAGAGGGATAGTGGATAAACATCAAAATATTTGACGCTATATCAGTAACAGTGCGTGCAGATGCCGGTAATTTTATGTTGCCCGATTTCGTCTTTATTCAAATGATATAATATTTAAACACACAAAACTTGTATCGATGACAAACGCATTGCACATGCTAATTACGCACTTCTAAAATACCAGAACTTTCCAAATGGAAAGTACTTGTCAGTTACATTTTGATTCCAGCTGATGCAGGGTATTATCAGAATTTATTCTGCAATACACATATATTTACAATTGTGTCCTTATTTCGTGATACTTATTTACTGATTGGATTGGCTGATTGGACTGTGCCCGTCTCACTAGAGAAATTCTGTGTAGAGACGGGCATTTGTTTGTAAGTGAGTAATTAAAGTGAATAAGATATTATTCTTTGTTATTAAGCGCGTTTTACTATAAAAATACAGTGAGTGCTTTGTTATAGACCATATTGGCCATTGGCGCTATTTCATGCGTGTTTAGTGCTATATCGTAAGTCCGATGTGTGATGAGAAGTGCTAATATATATATATTTTCGTTTACAGTTATTGAAATTTTGAAATTTTTACAAAATGGCATAGTGAAACTTTTTCGCTAATAGAGATATTGCGGACTTTTTAGAAATTTCCAATGTGCTTGTTACTACCGCAGAGTCCGATGATGAAGAAGACCTTGACAATACTGTTGATGAAAACCAGCCATCAACAAGCGCAGGGGTTAAGCTAGTATTTGAATGGGAGACAGATAATTGTTTCATTCCAAATATACATAAAATCTGAAGTCGTCCTTTCAAATAATAAATACAAAATAAATAATAATTTCCTATCCTGAACGTTAAGGCCTGGTAACTCTATAAACTTTTATTTATTCTTTTTTTTTTCATTCCAAAACCGTACGAAATCGCAGTCGATGGACGCTTATAATAAAATAGAAGCTCCATGTTTGTTGTTTTTTTTTTTTTTTTTTTTTTTTAGTTATATCAATGTTTTCATATTTTTTTCGTAATAATAAAATTTGGAAAAAGCTGTCTATGAATTTTACGAATTTTGCCGCCAATCATGCTGTTTCACCTAGGGTTTTTTCTGGACAGCTAACAGGTTAAATACAAAATATTTAGATCACATTTTGTAAGGTTAGACAGGTACAATGAATTAATTAATATTTGCAGCATTGTTGTTTCAAAACAGTTTGCTTGGTCTTTTAGGAAACAAGTGCGCAAGTTGCTCCTGATGATGTGCGGAACCAAAGAGCGTTATCGACAGTTGCGCGATGTCCATGCCTTGAACGTGCACTTGGAGGGAGTTCACCAAGTGGTGGAAAGCCTGGATTTCTCCTATGATAGTATGGTGCAGCTAATGGACCATTTGAAGGTCAGCATTACACTATCTTACAGCATCACTCACAACTGTGTATTGACATTCTGTAGATGTATAATGTTAACAATGAAGTGATTTCTTTGAAGAGCATGTTGGTTTGTGTGTAATACTTTGATGCATTTATATTATTCTTATTGCTCGGCAAATTCATCTATCTATATATGAAATTATATCTATCAACCTTAGAAAATGAATTATGGTGATTTATCCTCAGGCATGTGTAGAGATAGTGGTGGCACGCACCGGAAACTGGCAACACATGTGCGCCGCCCACTCCCCGCGCACCCTGTCCTACTTGATGGGTGCCGCCTGTATGCTGGACGAAGGTGTCGCGCCCACAGTCCTGCAACTGCTGCAGGGTGCCCTGTGCCCGCCTACCCCTGCTAAACCGGCCCCTTCGCAGGATGGCGTAAGTCTGGCTTTATCCTTGCAACTCGTACATATGCAATTTGACCAAACCTGCGTTGTTTGTGGTCCTAAAACATTGACATCTCTCAATACTGAATATGTATTCCAGGAAAGAACAGAGAGAGGAAGAAGTGCAGAGAGCGATACCTCAGCCACGGTCAGCTCTAAATTCCAGGAACTGATGGTGCCACAGCTGGTGCAGCAGATCCAACAGCAGGTAATGCACCCTTGTGTAAAAAATGCTAATTGATAATTATTTTACTATTTTTAGTTGGGAATATATTAAATTAAATAAAAACTCACCCAGTAGTCAATCCTTTGTGTTTATTTCCCAGATATCAATGGAGGAGTTTCGACATTTTGTTCGAGTCTTCCTTCTTGAGACCAATTCCACAGCTGTGCGTTGGCAAGCCCACGCTTTGCTTCTAGCTATATACGAGTGAGTATATTTTATATAATATTTTCATTATCACGATTTAAAAAGTATGAACTCTAAAGTGTTTTCAATCCGATAACCATCATGCCCTAGATATAGATGATATCACCTGCTATAGATGATGTATTTGTAAAAACTAAACTGACGATTCTTTGACATGTTCCAGGAACTCTTCAGTGTCGGAGCAGGGTCGTCTGGTGGCTCTCATGTGGGAGCTGTGGCCTGCCCTACCGCAATATGGGAGGAAAACGGCGCAGTTTGTAGATCTGCTGGGCTACTTCTCACTCAAGACACCCGACATTCCCATGGAAGTATGTTTCGTTTAACACACATGACTTGAAATTTTTCTCTCGTTATTAAAGAAACTTTCAAACATTTAGAACCTGACAAAAATTCTTCATTGTCCAAAATTAAATACATTGTTAAATCGAATCGATTCTTCTTCTAGGACTGCCTGAAATCAGCGGTGAGCTTACTGAAGGCGCAGAACTCCCTCTTGACATTGCACGGCAACGCTCCCATATATTCTGCACTCGCCAACTACGTGGAACTGGAGGGATACTACTTAGAGTCGGAGCCGTGCCTGGTCTGCAACAACCCAGAGGTGCCCATGGCCACCATCAAGCTGTCCACCATCAGAGTAAGTGGGATGGAATGCATCTTCTACTGCTTGCTCATTCTGCACCCTAAACTACTATTAGTCTGCATCTGATGTACAATTGTCGCCATCTCTCTCTGTCCTAGGTCAATATTTCATCAATTTGCGAGCTCGCAACATGTTTTGTATTCATGAGCTCTATGTGTCTTGTTCATCTTATCACATCAATTTTGATAAAGATCTCTTAATGTTGAATTGTTTTCAATACATCACTGACCTTACTGATTACCTCACCGGTCCATATATGTTTTGGATAATTTTCCTTCCAAAAACATGAAGTTCTTTTCTGAAACTTTTGTAAGAGTCCACGCCTCACTTGTGTATCTGACTTCAGGGTATTAGCAGCAGTTTATTGCATTGCAGATTGAACATTTTGATTTGATGGATAGAAGTAAGTAGTCATTCATATTTGCGGCTGTATTTTATTACTTCATAAATTAAAATTACTACTATATTATACATACAATGTTTTTAAATGCGTATGTTTATTTTATGCGTATTTAATAAATAGGATTATTAAATACATTACAAATGACTTGTGTATTTATTATTTATCCATTTATTTTTGTTGAAAATTGATGGTAGTACCTACCTCTGTAAAAATACAACTATGTTCAAAAATACAAAAGTCATTGCAAACATTACTATTGTACATATTATATACTTTAATTACTAATTTAAAGTTTTTGTAATTCCGTAAATTAGAGTAAGGTTACATCCCAGGGTGGGATTTGGCCTCTCCACCGATTCCTATCCCTAGCCATACTTGTCCAGTTCCCGTTCGGGAACCCTCCCATTCTGCTCCGGTCCTCGACTACATGTACGCCAGAGTTATTACTAACCCATCAAATTATTTCATGGACATTTTATAAATTGTATTGAGACGTTTCTCAAGGTACTCTGTAATATGTATTTACTTTCAAGTTTTAATTATATAAACTACTCTAAACATATGTTTTATTTTCGTTTTTAGTATTTTTAATTTCGTAACCATGAAAAAGAGTATTCTGTAACATCATTAATAGAAAACACTTTGTTTATATGTATATATATATGTATATAATATTCTCATAATTGTCTTAAATGTTTTTATCTTAATGTCATCAAGACCTGTTGATAATCTGCACAACAAAAATTATTATAATATTCTGTTTTTTATTAGCATTATATAATCAGCATTAAAGCAAATATACATATATTTGGGGGTTAGGTCGGTGGTTAAATGAAAGAGTGGTGATTGATGTTTATTGTGACAGTACGATAAAACAAAGAAGATAGATATTACGAATAGAATTAAGAAATGAAGAAGGTGTGCGTGTATGAAATGAAGCGAGTCGGCGGTCACGCTCGGCGTACGTGAGCCGGCAAGGCCGCCGTTGCGAAGTGATGAAACAGGAGAAACAGATTGTCATTGAAGGATCGGGCCAGACCTGCAGGCTGAGATGGTGGTGAATTTGAAGTCTGATCCCTACATATATAATATTATTGCGTACATGGCAAAGATCAACACGGACATTATGACACATTTTCTACTAGTACATAATTTATTTTTAATATTTTAATTTTTCACTAGATGGTGCAACTGTTACATTTTATCCAAAACAAATCAGGCACATGTAGCATACGAGCTATTACACACATATTTTTCAAATACCTACCTTGATTTTACATGTTTATTGATTGATCTCAAATTACAGATTGATTCGAAATTCACGACAACCACCCAAATTGTGAAGCTTGTGGGCAGCCACACCATCAGCCGCATCGGACTCCGCATTGGGGACCTCAAGAGGAGCAAGATGGTCCGCAGCATCAATGTATTCTACAATAATCGGACAGTGCAGGCCGTGCAGGAGCTGAGGAACCGACCTGGTGAGATAATGAACTTGACATTGGATACTTTCTCAGTTTCCTGCAATATGCACAGTTAAACATGTGACGGCTTCTATAGTTCTCATTATATTATACTTTTTTTTTTCACCTTCCCCAATATTACATTTTCATTTATTGAGGAAAATATTTAGGATATTGATAATGGAACCAATTTATTATTCAAATATGTTTATTAAACAGTAAAGCTGTACAGTATGATGAGAGGGACTGCACCTCTCGAAACTACTAGTGACAATAACTCAATGTGTGTGTGTAGTACAAAATTTTATTGTAAAAATTAAAATAATCATGTTACACCGCAAAGTAACCACCGTGTCAATTAATGATATGAAAAAACTTTGTCCATTTGAAATCTTTGGTAATTTGTAATTCAAAATAATATTAAACTTAAATCATAAATGAATACATTTTAACATTACATCTTGCTTAATTCAAATGAATGAGATTCAGCTATACACTGAATGATACTTTTCATGATTGAATATAATTACATATGATATGATTCCTCAGGCATGTGGCACAAGGCAAAGCACGTGGTACTCCAATCCGGCCAGACAGAAGTGCGCATTGATTTCCCGCTGCCCATTGTGGCGTGCAATCTAATGATGGAGTATGCAGACTTCTACGAAAATACTCAAGCCTCTGGTGAGTGTCAACATACATTGATATACAGCGGATCCCGGATTTTATGTTTTTACACAATTCACTTCAAAATTTGTTATCCCATTTCAGTTTCACATAATGCGACACTAGAATTATTTACAATTTATGCAGACAAAATGTTTTATTCTTCAATTCACAAATTCAAATTTTTTTATAACAAACTAAAATTTGTGCACTGTGAAAAATATGCAATTCAAAAGTAAGCATCATTTTGACTTTGTTATAATATTAGAACATATTTACATATGTATGCACTATAATAAGAATAAATAAATAAATTAAATATTTCTCAAATTAGAGAAAACTTGGAAAAATAAATAACATTGAGGTTAGTGGATTCTGCTAAATTCAAATAAGGTTAACCCCGTGGTTGCCCCTATCGGAAATTTGTGACAGAGAAAGAGACAAAGTGATAAATGTCCTTATTCTATGGCCGACACTCGTGTGACAGCGGTGTCACTAAATAACGACTGATATCACGGCTGCGGCGTATCAGATTTTAAACCAAATTATTCTTTCTAGTAGTGATATAGTACTTTTGTGCTGCCAGATTTATTTTATACCACAGATAAAAGTGATTTATACAAAAATGACTGAAATTTCAATTGCATTGAAAATCTAACACGCACATTCTCACATTAACGTGTTGATATTTTTACAGTTATGGAAATTTCAAAAAAAATTTTTGATTTTATTTTTACTTTTACAAAATGGCTTGGGTGACTTATCATTAGTGGAGATATTGATGACTTTTAGACATTCCCAATATGCTCATTTTTGTTGCCAAGTATTCAAGTGAATAAGATATTATTTTTTTAGTTTTTAATTCAAATTAAAATACAGGCGTTTTACTATAAATACAGTGAGTGCACCGATAGGCAGCATTGGCCATTACTGCGGCCGATGGCATCATTTTATGCGTGTTGTTAGTGCTATATAAGTGTGATGTGTAATGTGTAGTTGTGATGTGAAGTGCAAATATTTTTTTTGTTTTAAACATCACATTAAACACAATAATATTAATTTTTTTATTTATTAATTTCTTAAATATATTACTTTCTACAACTTCTGGTTTTTTACCTTCAATTTATTATCAAAGCCATATTGTTTTTTAAATTTTAAATTTATGTAATATATTACAGGAGAATCTCTGCAGTGCCCGAGGTGTTCGGCAGCTGTCCCGGCCAATCCTGGCGTCTGCGCCAACTGCGGGGAGAATGTCTTCCAGTGTCACAAGTGCAGGTAACTTTACGTTTTCTTCCACTCTTTCATCATATGTATATTAAAATCTGGATTTTACAAATATACCATAATTTGAATTAAAATGACTTCTAATACACACTTTTTGCAGATACAATGTTAGATAAGATCGGTGTATACAGTAAAACCCCGTTTATTCGAAATTCGCCGCAAGTCAAAGTTTTAGAGCAGAATGTGGTCCCTCTGAAAAGTTTTCATACTAAATTGTACTTATAAATCGAATATCGTTATTCAAAGTTATTTTTGGACTCTATCAGATGAATTTGTCGATCTATTTTTCACCTAATTCGATTTTTTTGTAAGATGTCAGCAATCTGGAAAATATACATGCGCTACATGACATGCCTGTCCAAAGTCCAAGACCATCAAAATGGGTAGTTCCGCCCCTACACCAATGCACGACGCATAAAGTTAATTCTCATTGTTTGTTTTCTCACTCACTCCCAGTATATAGAAAAGATGACAAATATATCTTGTGCGTCCTCGATTTGGAATCTTTATCTTCCTTACCGTGATGCATTTACTTACTTCGCTTCGCATGCTTTTTTCTCTTGTTTTCTTTACATTAGAAAAAGATACCAAATATTATCTTTGCACCCTTATAGGTTCAGCACTAGCACTAACGCAGTTCAGCTGCTAGCTGCGAATGTCAGTGCTTGACAATCTTCTGTTCCGTATAATTACCATCATTATTTTTGTTTACGTAGCGTTTGTATATTTTGTTACAAACATACAAACGTTAGTATGCGGTTGAGTTCCTCAGACTTTCCCGTGTTTTATAAATGATTTAATTTGTATTAATTTTAATACAGATATTTCTCTTTCTATTTAAGTTTAGTGTCAAGGCATTTTAATGAATGTGTAGTTAGCATTTTTCAGATTTTCTTGTGTCTTGTTAATTATTTTATTGCCATTGTTTTATATATAAAGAACATTATTTGTTTTTCTCTAATATTTACGTGTTAGACATTTTGAAATTGGTTTGCGTTCCTTAGAGTTTTCTGTATTTCATTGAATTTAAATTAAAACATTTTTATAATTTAGACTGATAATTTTATATTCTCGATAATAGCATTAATGCGAAACTCTTACAAAATGCCGACAGTTGCTAATAATCAAATTAATGCAAGAGATTGACAAAAAATATTATCCAAAACAAAATTAACAGGAAAATACGCGACCCCATTAATGAGGTTGTCGACAATATTAAACATGATGGCAGAAATAACTTTAACGTTGAAAGGCGAGTGCCAAATGTTGCCGCGACCACTACAAAAAAAAAGTTTTAAAAGCGCTGGAAACTTTTGTCGCTAACTTCAGCGGAGAAATGGCAGGTTGATAAGTTCGACTATTATGTCATTATTAAAAATGGCGCAAAAAGATAGTCCATTATAATAGTGTTTTTTAAAAAAAATAATATTGTGATTTGTTTCCACTGTATTTTGACAACTTGTTTGTTAATTTTAAATGTGTGGATATAGGTGTATAAAATTACTTTGAGTTGCTATGAAAAAAGTTAGTATGTAAAAAAGAATTGAATTTTTGAAATTTTTATATTCATTATCCTAAACTTTTTTCTTGATTTTCGGTCCCCTCAACTTCGAATAAACGGGATTTTATTGTATTAAGGTTTAGCTACTTTTCTTATTCTTGGCTTTTTCAACTCATTGTATACCTGTTGACTTTCTTGTTGTATGTTTTCGTCGAATAATTAACATCGCGTATCTCATTTTTATAATAATATATCGTTTGGTTTATTCAAACAGCAAAATTCATCACTTGTGTTAGTTCCAAGTAAGTATAAAAAATGTTAATGTAATGTAAATATAATAAGAACAGAGTAATATTGAATGTAATAAAAAGTTTTTTAGTTCTCCTGAAAAGTTTAACATTTTGAGACACGCGGTGCGGTGTTAATTATTCAACATTTTATTTATTCTATTTTACCTTACCTACCTAGCCCAATTCAGTCTTCTGATAACCAAACTAAAATTTCTAGGGCGATAAACTACGATGAGAAGGACCCATTCCTCTGCCACGCGTGTGGCTTTTGCAAGTATGCCAAGTTTGACTATACACTGACGGCGAGACCGTGTTGCGCCGTAGATCGCATCGAGAGTGACGAAGATCGCAAAAAGATGGTGGCTGCTATCGGACTGCTGCTCGACAAGGCGGACCGCGTGTACAGACAGCTGGTTGCCAACAAGCCACTCATCGAGGTTTGCAGTCAATTCTCAAATGCCTGTGATATTGTTTTATTACCAATAAATATGTTTATTCACTTTGTATGAAGCGATGCTCCATAGAAAATGTTGTCAATATTCTGAATGTTTTCCATTCAAGAACCTTCTACACAAAATATCGGAGCACCGCGTGGACTCAGGTCGCACGCCCGGCGAGGAGGGGGTGCCTGCTGTAGGTGGTGCGGGTACTGGTGGCTCGCAGCAGGTGAACCGTTTTATCCAGTACGTGGCCCACAAGTATTGCGTTGACAGCAAAAACCACTTTGATGACTTGTCTAAGATTATTCAGCGAGTGCTGGCCTGCAGGTGAGCAATCTAATCATTTGTTGTCTGATTAGAAAAACTACCATCATGATAAGAATGGTATAAATCCAATGTTTTGCTATATACGCCCTTAAAAATACAAATCCAATTGATTTCAAATAAAATGTAGTATTAATATTAGAAAATGATGATTTGATATTGAAAGTAATTGGAAGATTTTTCCATACGTTATGCATTTGTTTATATAATGGATATATTAAAAGTTATTATTTTGAGTAATAAAACCAATAAATGAAATAAATAAATTATACAAATTGTAATTAATGACATTCATAATTTCAGACGAGAACTTGTGGCATACGACAGATCACAGAGCGAGCAACTGAAAGCAGATGCCCGGCCAGCGTATACCACATTGCTGCAGCAAGAGTCCAGAAAGACTATTGGTAAGATAAGCTAAACACATACATATTATAATACGGACAACATAACTATAGGCATAATCGGTTCAGCGAGATTCAGATTTGATAAAATTTTTCTTTTAAAATTGGCATCTACTCACAGACACGCTGATTTCTTCAAAAGAAATGTCTACAACTTTCACAGCTTATATTCCACATTTATTAATTAAAATTTCATTTGAGTTGTTTTTTTAGAATCAGAGTCCGGTCACTGCTACGGTTGCGCACTGTCCGCAGCGTCGCAGTGCCTAACACTGCTGCGTGCGCTGGCCTCATCCCCTGAGCACCGTCAGCGCCTGTGTCAGTTGGGCCTGGTCCAGGAACTGGTGCAGCACAATCTCAGACGGGGCACTCCACAGGTACATTCATATTTGTAAAAAAATATTAATCAAAAGAATCCCTCTTTATTGTTCGATCTTCTGATATAATATCTTCATTTTTCCCTTTCAGAGTCAGGAGGAGGTTCACCAGCTGATTTGTGTTGTGACCCGTGATAATTTGCCGGCCACCAAGGATCTATGTTGCCTGCTCTCGCAGCGCATTACGCTCGGTCTGCTGGGCCATGCGGCCGCACAAGATCATACCAATGCGGTAAGCTATCTGCTTGTTATCCTTTGTGAAGAGTATGATGATATTTGACAAAATAATGATAGCTTTTTTCAATCTATATCTATTTGAAAGGGGGGAAATATGTATTTTTCAATTTTTAAAATATGCTGTTATTTTCCAATGCAGTTCCAGAGAGTTGGGGTTAACTATATTAATTTCTTATTATCAGCTTGAGCATGACACTACTTAAACTTTCAGGTTAGACCACTTGTCCTGCTATTAGGCGGACTAGTCAAGATACAAGATTGCGCCGAATGCTGGGAAGTCCGCCTCAGATGCATCATCAGACTCTGGGTTTGGTGTGTAAACAATTATTATTAATAGATCATTCACTGTTCCATATTTGATCTATTCTAAGAGTTGTCAAATGAAAGTGAATACAGTAAAACCGCATTAATTCAAAGTTCAAGGGACCAAGAAAAATTGAATTTGTATTATGCAGAACCCTGTTAATGAAAAATTCAAGGGACCAAAATAAATTTTACAAATTTCGCAATGCGATCATGTAAAAAAACCCAGGTCATGAAAAAAGCTGTTAATTTCGTTAAAAGCATACATATTTTGTCATATTTCGCAAAATCATCTCAAAAATGCAATATTTATTATAGTAATACAAAATCCTGATGTAATTTATTATACATATGTACTACTGAAACTAATTAGGGTGAATAAGTAAAGATCCTACCTTCAAATGTTCTCAGGAAATCAAACAATCATTAAATAAAATACACAAATAATAACTATAATACTAAATTAAGAATAATAACTAATTTAAACATTTTTAATTGTCAGGCATGTTTCCACTTGAAAAAAATCATCTATTTTTCCTTGTTTCATTTTTTGACACTTTGTCCAAGTAAAAGCAAGTAGCGCAAACAATTTATCTCTATTCAGTTGCGTTATCCACACAAATCAAAGCAAGAAAGCGTACCCGGAATTCCCCAATTTTATCGCAATATAATATAAAGGAGGTTGCGCGCAACGTAGGCTTAGACTTGCATTGTGTCAACAGGTATTGCGAAATACATAAAGAATACTTTGTACGGGCGCGTGCTGTTTTTTGACCATGTGCATTGTTAATTTTTTATAACATATTCAAAATTTTCGAATTACGCAAGGAAAATGTATTAATTAATGACACGAGAGCCTGAAAATCATTTCGTACTACACATTAATGAGCTTTTCGTATTAATGAGGTTGATGTATGAAACTGACAATTTGGGTCTTGTAGTGTTTGAAAATTTCGAATTATATTGAATTTCAAATAAAAGGGGTTCGAATTAACGCAATTCTACTGTATACTTCTGATAAATATTCTTACAAGAGATGGTTAAATGTATTTTGATTGACAAATGTGTGTATTAACTTCAGGTGTTGTCCTTACTTATCCAACGGGCTGGGTCCCCTGGCAGCCCTGGAGGGAGAGGAGTGCGCCCCCCCTCCTCTGCAACCTTCGGGGGCGGCTCAGGATGCGCATGCACTGCAGCAAGTAGCGCTGCCATGCCTGCAGTATCTGCATCACCTCATGCAGCCGCCGGCTAACAAGGTATGTTCTCATTAGAAAGCAGCTTGTATATTAATATTATCAACAATCACCACATTTCAAAGGGAAATAATAATGTTTTTTATTTTTGGTATACATAATATTTAATAGTTTTTGAAAAATATAATTAAATAAAGTTCTTACAATATATGTATGTACTAATACATATAGAAATTATGTCTGAAATATAATACAGATTCAGAAACTCATAAGATTCTAAAAATATGTGTATTTCATTAATTATTTCTCATTATAATACGGTTAATAATGTGATTATTTCTCTAGGAGGGTGGCTCAATAGAAGGAGCTTCCGAGGCTCCACCTCTAGATTTGGGTGCATGGCTAGCGGGCCGTGTGTCTTACGCAGATTGGCGGCGCCGACGTGCGCCTCCTGCTGCGCAGCCAGCCGACACCCAGCAACAGGCTCTGCCCGGTCGTGACGAGCGCCTGGCCACCAAGTACACGGCCAGATGGAAGGACAAGGTATTGAATGAACACACTGATCATCTTGCACAATTATTTTTAAATATAGAAACTTGTACACAGAATATATCTCATAAGTATCTTACTGCTAGACAAATGTCGAATGCGAGTGTCATCAAATATGTTGCATGATTTATAAAATGTATCTTGGCAATGTTAGGAAACATTACAAGTTCAGTGATAGTTATTGTCATATGTATTCATGTTCAGGCTTTCCGCAATGGTGGCTCGGCGACCCTGTCCCTAGGGGATGGTGGATGGCTGCAGCCAGTCATGTTCAATCCCAGCAGCAAAATGGCGCGAGACACTGCTTGCCTCATGGTTAAGTCCCTCTGCACATCCTACGAAAGGACCAAGGCGGTAAATATCTCCACCTACACACTTTGTCTTTTCTTGGTCAATTTTATATACAAAGTTAAAAATATATATTTCCGTCAGCATGTTCAAAACTTTTGAAATCAATTTTATTGTTTTATTTAAAAGATTTGTGCCTTACTTTATTTAAAATATATTTTGTGTGTGGAAGTTTTCATTACAGTAAAATTTCTGATTTCCTGCAGTGAGATGTTAAATCATTGGTATATTTCATGCAGGTTCTCGTGTTGCTGACCAACTTCCTGCCCGAGATTGGAAAGGCGGGAGAAGCCAGCGAGCAGTTCCTGCAGCTGTATCACAGTAAGCCATATTTTGTTTAGCACAGAAGTTATGCATAAAGATCAATCAGATTTTGTTTGTAAAAAATATATATTTGTCACTGAACTATAGTTTACTTAATTATTTTACTGCGGATCCCGAACATAACCATGATGAGCTGCCGTGTAATAAGTGTGGACCTCAAACATGGTGAATATGAAAGAATGATTTGTCCTTTGCATTTTTTTTAGTGACATTTTATTTGGTTTAATCAACAATGAACGATACGTCTTAATGAATCACAACTCCATCAATAAAAATGCAAAATTTATCATTTCCTTGAGACAATAGGATGTCTGATATTTTATACTTTAATTTGTTTTCATTACGTGTACCCGACAAGGTTTGGCATCGGAGGCTCCCTGGAAGCAGTTCCTTGCACTACGCGGAGTGCTGTCTCTTTTGGCAGATCTGCTGACCAAAGAGATCGATCATCTGCACAGGTTGGAGGAGACAACGCTTACTTCAGATCTGGCTCAAGGTACAATGAACAAAACAGTTGCACCAGATATCAAATTTATATGATTTTTATCTTAGTTCACTTTATGGACATGTTTGTGAAATATATAATAAATGTTTTTGTAGAAAACTGTCTCGGTAGATAGTCGACCTCTAATAATGCTCACGTCCTTTAACTTGCATTCCATAAGGAAGAATTATCAACATCTGTTGTAATTTGCGTGTGATATATATATATTTTTTTTTTTTCCATAGAATCAATCAGAATTTTTTGTTAAAGTAATTATTACAATGTTTTTATTTTTATTACGAGTTTGATTGATTCATTTTCACAAATAGAATTGCAATATCGAATAATGGTAAGAAAGGCAGGCAAACAGATTCTGGACATCATTCCGTCTACATAAATCACACTTACGGAATTGTTAGTGTTGTCCAGAGTAGGTGATTACATACTATATGTATTTTATCAGCTTCAGTATTTTAAATAAGAAATATTTCTTCAGGCTACGCCCTCAAACGTCTGACAGAGTTGCTCGCTATGCTGCTGGAGGAAGGCGGCGTGCGTCGCGCATACAAGGGTCGCCTGATGGGTGCCGTCCTAGGCGGATACCTGTCTCTGCGCCGTCTTGTGGTGCAAAGGACGCGCCTCATCGACGACACACAGGAGAAATTACTCGAGCTACTGGAGGAGATGACCACAGGTACATTCCCCTACAGTTCCCTGACAATTGTCGATTTTACAAATACGTATCATCCAGGATCGATGAATGCCATTACAATTGTACATTTCATTGTATTTGCTATTTTAATTTAACATTACAAAAGTAGTGTTTGTGTTTCTGTATTTTGCAACGTTTCTTCTCTTTATTTTAGATTTCTGCTTTATTCTGTTCAGTAATATTTGAAAGTAATGACTCAAAACATACATTTATTTGCTATCAGGAACTGAAGCTGAAACAGCGGAGTTCATGGCGGTTTGCATCGAGACAGTGAAGAAATATCCCCTGCACGACTTCCGCACCCCCGTCTTCATATTTGAACGACTCTGCTCCATCATCTATCCTGAAGAGAATGATATCGGAGAATTCTTCCTAATGCTGGAGAAGGACCCGCAGCAGGAGGACTTCCTTCAGGTACTACTGCCGTTCAAACAAAATCTTTCACCGTTGGATCCGTACATAACTATCACAAGCGATGCGATTTTCATGCTTCCTACATTCTTCTAAGGAGTGTGGAAACATGTGTCAATGTTTTAATTATTTTTTGTTTACCCAGGGCCGTATGCTAGGCAATCCGTACTCGTCACTGGAGGCCGGATTGGGCCCACTGATGCGCGACGTGAAGAACAAGATCTGCGCCGATTGCGAACTGGTAGCACTGCTCGAGGATGATAACGGCATGGAACTTCTCGTCAACAATAAGATCATGTCTCTGGATCTGCCCGTTAAAGATGTGTACAAAAAGGTATATTAAACATTATAAAACAATTATTTTTTACCTTAGGTTTTTTTTCTTTTATATACATATATGTAGATATTTAGATAGAGGTACTATAAGTTATGATTGAAAAGAAAGATTCTTTAAACTTTACAATTGATTTAGTCAATTATTTTGATTTCAGTACATTTTTAGTAGCATTCCATTTCTTTTCTTTCTAAATTATATTGTGCGTATCAGGTGTGGGCTGTCTCTGGTGAAGCGGATGCAATGCGAGTGGTGTACCGTATGCGCGGCCTGCTAGGAGATGCCACTGAGGAATTCGTCGAGACTCTGACCGCCTCCAGCACAGAAGCCGTGGACGACGAGCAACTCTACAAGATGGCAAACGTGTTAGCTGACTGTGGTAAGCAAATATGACATCTGCTTTATAGGTAATCGTGATAACCTTCAAAAGAATTTGAAAATGAAAGCTCTACTGACAGTCAACAAACATTGTTGACTGTCAGTAGAGCTTTCACTTGTCTTATCTGATTTATGCGTAATCATATTATTATTATTTATTAGTAACTATATAATACTATATAAAAATTTGTTTGGACTGTGCCCGTCTCACTAGAGAAATTCTGTGTCGAGACGGGCATATCTATGATAAATTGAAGGAAATCAAATAAGTGATAGTTTGTGAAGTAAATTGCGGTAATAAACAGCACTGTACCTAATTTTATAATGGATTGTGTACATTTATGATCCTTTGGATATCTCGTATTAGAGAAAGGTCAGCATGTATCAGTTGTCATTCTACCTAGGAATAAAATAAGCTCGCTCCGCACTCAACTTTCGGGATGAGATTCTGAGACATTTCATCCATGTACACGCGCCATAAGAACAGAAATGAAACAGTGCTGTTAAAAAAGTATGCACGGTTAATTTGCAGGCAAGTAATTAGAGGGTTCACTGTATATCCTTTTGTTTTATTTACATTAATATGTATTTATGATAAATGTAAAGTTAATATTTGTCATTCTTTATAATCACGCACAGGTGGACTGGAGGTGATGCTGGAGCGCTTGGCGGTGGCCGGGGGTGCGGGAGGTGCCGCGCGTCCGCTGGCCCGTACGCTGTTGCGCCTTCTGGCTTTGTGCGTTCGAGCGCGACGCTGTGTAGCACTACTGACTCGTGACTCTACGGGTGCCCTTCCGGCGCTACTCCGCGCGCTGCAGCTGGCTGCGCAAGATGAGGCACAGCTGCCACGGCCCGAGCTGACCTGCCAACTACTGGAGGTGCGGATAAAAATTAATAACTCTGCAGAAATAGCCTAGAAAACTTAACAGAAGAACCTAAACAGCTGTGAAAATTTGAGAATGTTTTTCAGTATTTTATTATTAGATATATTGAATATAAATATAAGAAGTCCTATCGCTATTCATTATCCCAATATCAAGTCAATTGCATTCAATTTATAGAGGTCACGTATTTGAGCTGTTCAGTTTTCTCTACCATATTATATACAAATAATAAGCAAAGTTCTTTGTGGTTGCTAAATATATTAATATTTATTTGATCATAATTATAGATAATGGATCGCATTCTGTCCGTGGCTGCTGGAGAATCTTTGGAATCCTTCCTGCAATTCTCTCTTACCTTCGGGGGACCAGAATACGTCCAGACCCTTCTTAATTGTACCGAATGTCCTGGTAGGTTATATTACAATATAATACAGAATAGGTACCACCGGGGCACGGGAAGAGGAATATAGTTTATGTCCTTTAAGATTCAAAATTAAACTGTGGCACCAAACCATTGAGGTTTTTGAATATATTATACATACTCTGAGAGAACATTTGTTGCATTTGATAGTGATACACAAAAATATTTTTTTATTATCCTGTTTATCGATAATTCTTTATTTTCTTATTACATATTTATAGTGTATGCAAGGAAAGCGACCTCATGATGAATGTTAACAAGTCGAAAGTGATGGTATTCGAGAAGGAGGAAAGCAAGACACCATGCAAAATACTTGTAGGTAATGAATGTTTGGAACAAGTAGATGAGTTTGTATATTTGGGAAGTATGTTTGATAGAAACGGAAAGGCTGAGAATGATATCGAAAGGAGGGTGACTGCAGGAAATAAAGTAAACGGCGCTTTGAATGGAATTATATCTAACGGGAATTTGTCAATCGAGGCAAGACTAGCGGTGCACAATGGAATCCTGGTACCGACACTGATGTATGGAAGTGAGGCCTGGAGCTGGCAGAAAAGGAACGAAAGTAGACTGAATGCAGTGGAAATGAGATCACTTAGACGTATTTGTGGCAAATCTATTTATGACAGAGTAAAGAATGAAGAAATAAGGAAAGAATGTAAAGCTGATATTAGTATAGTGAGTAAGATTAAGAAAGGATCACTTAGGTGGTTTGGTCATATGGAAAGGATGAATGAGGAGAGAATGGTAAGAAAGATATATGACGCAAGTGTTGATGGAACCAGAAATAGAGGACGTCCGCGGAAGACTTGGCACGATCAGGTAAACCAGATAATGGAGGATGGTTCTGTTAGAAGCCTCAACAATCGGCGAGCTTGTATGACAAGATGTATGAATGTGAATGAGGCGAAAATTGTGTGTCAGGACAGAAGAGTGTGGCGCTCTATCCTCTCTGCCTACCCCCACGGGGAAACGGCGTGATGGTAAGTAAGTAAGTTTATACGCATTGATTGAATTTTGCAGGTATTAGAAACAATCCGGAAGCCCTCGCCCACTTGACGAGGGTGCTGGCAGCTCTCGTCTATGGAAACGAGTTAAAGATGGCTCATCTTTGTCAACACTTCAAACAAGTGAGTGAAGCGCATGCTTTGGCATTTTAATTGATATAACTGAATAAAAATAATATAAATAAAATATTGAGACAAAAATGACACATATACTCTGGCCACAAACACAAACTGACAAATTTTAAATGAGTTGGATGAATTGGAACATAAATTACCCGTATTTGTGTATTGTTAGAATAATTTTATTTTGCATTGAATGTGAATAATTATAATTGGAACAATAAATTGTCTTTCACCGTGAAGGTATTAGATTTCAACAAGTTTGACACGGAACACTGGGCGGAAGAGGAGTTCCGTCTTGAACTGTTCTGCGTGTTGTGCAGCGGGATCGAGCGTAATGCCATCGGCGGTACCCTCAAGGACTACCTCATCTCGTTGGGCATTGTCAGAGACGCCCTCGACTACATCACGGTGAGTGGTGCTCAAGTTTAAAACCTCATTTGGCATATCTTCCACACTCTTTTAACACATTTGCTTGTTCATTAATTTTTATGAACATATCTCATGTATAATATATATATAATGATTCATCCGTTGATCATTCAGAACTGAACATATCCACCTAATTTATCAATTTCCTTTCAAAAATCCCTACATTTCTGGAATGTTATGTATGAAATATGGTAACCAGATCACACATGGTTACTGCTCACAGACAAGTGCACACATAATAGTAGATTAATATAAGTTACCTCAAGATTGCTTACATTATTTTAAGATAGGTTATGTCATATTATATTAAGTTAGGCTAGGTTATCAATACAACATCATGGCACCAGTGTAATGACAATGACCTGACTGTGTGCACTTGTCATGAAATATAATGATAAATATTATTTTTCTTTATGTGCGACTGACATTTGTCAACCTTGTTCGTTCAATTATTTAAATACTAAACTGAAAATGATTAATTTTTATATTCTATTTGTGACTGTTTCAAAAACAATAAATCAATGCAAGATGCATGCGGCGATCGCAATATTAAAAATATTAATAAATGACCATCAATATATTTTTCAGATGCACGCACCGTGCGTGAAGCCGACATTGCTTAGAACAGACTCGGACGAGCTCAAAGAGTTTATTTCCAAACCTGCCCTGAAGTACATCCTACGATTTCTCACTGGCCTGGCCACGGACCATGAACCCACTCAGGTTTGTACGGACATTAAATTATGTAAAGTAATTTATCTACATTGTGGTAGTTCTCGGAGTACTGATGACCGCATTATTTCCAGATGGCAGTGTGCGAGAAAGTGATACCGATAGTGCACAGACTGGAGCAGGTATCTTCGGACGAGCACGTGGGCAGTCTGGCAGAGAACCTCCTGGAAGCCCTTATGTCTGAGCCGCAGTGCGCGCGTAGGGTTCAGGAAGCGCGTGACTACACCAGACAGGTCGGTTACTTATCTCATGCTTACTAAGATAGTATTATTTAAAGTTTGAAACTTAACGGCATTATTATAAATATTATATTATGCAAACTTTGTATCGACTATTTGTTATTGCAATAGTGTCGATTGATTGTGCATCTGGTTATAGGAAAAGAAGCGGCTCGCTATGGCAATGAGAGAAAAGCAGCTGGGTGCGCTGGGTATGCGTACCAATGACAAAGGGCAGGTCACAGCGCAGTGTAGCCTCACTCACCAGGTACAAGAGCTGGGCGAGGAGGCCGGAGCCATCTGCTGTATCTGCAGAGAGGGGTACAAATATCAACCCACTAAGGTGACTGCCATTTTTGTATACTGTTGTGCAAGCAGCTTTTCTAAGTTGCAAAGATTAATGGTGCATTTAGTTTAATAATTTTTAATCTCAGCTTTTTTTTGTAATCGTGTGACTTACCTGAGCCAACTTTACATTCGCCTCTCAGCTCATCTCTACAAAAGTGATGCGTAACTATCATAATAAATTATTCTCGGAACAGGTGTTGGGTATATACACCTTCACAAAGCGCTGCGGGGTGGAGGAGTTTGAAGTGAAGCCGCGGAAGACCTTGGGATACACCACCGTCACCCACTTCAACGTGGTCCATGTGGAGTGCCACATGGCGGCCGTCAGACTCGCTCGTTCCAGGTAACTACCAATTATTTTTATCACCGTTGAATAAACATTAGGTTAGAAAGATTTTAATCTGTCCCATGTAAGAGTTTTAATGAATTGTTTGATTTTGTCACATGGGTCAGGTAATAGTATTGACAATGGCTATTACTTTTTCTAGGGACGAGTGGGAAAGTGCCGCTCTCCAAAACGCTTCCACCCGATGCAACGGTCTACTGCCGCTGTGGGGCCCCCATGTCCCTGAATCCGCATTTGCCAGTTGCCTAGCAAGACACAATACCTACTTGCAGGTGAGATTCCGAGACTTATGATACAAAGATAATGTATTCATAATTGTAATATATTTTAACCATTGATGCCATAAAACAGTGAATAGTAATGTTCTGTACATTTAACATGCGAGTTGTAATCCTATTGTGATATTACAGGAGTGCACGGGCCACCATGATATCGGCTACCAGTGCACAGTGCACGACCTGAAGCTGCTACTGCTGAGGTTTGCCCGCGAGAGGCCCTTCCACGAGGACACGGGCGGCGGTGGACCTCTGTCCAACATGCAGCTGGTGCCCTGCCTGGCTCACATGGCCCTCTATGTCATCAATACGTAAGTTTTTTGTTTTTCAATCTTATTTTATTTTTCTCCTTCACTTTGAAAGCTCTGCAGCTATTTT
Source organism: Eubasilissa regina (assembly GCA_022840565.1). Classification (NCBI taxonomy): domain Eukaryota; kingdom Metazoa; phylum Arthropoda; class Insecta; order Trichoptera; family Phryganeidae; genus Eubasilissa; species Eubasilissa regina. The sequence goes on along the minus strand of JAINEB010000021.1, from coordinate 1,465,588 downwards.
ATTTATCACTCCAAACGTATCATCACTTCCTTCGACCTCTTATCTGTTTTACTTATTACTACAAACAAACAATACAAATTTTATAAATTTACTCATTTAGAATGGCCCTAATGATAACAACATAATGGTCACCGCTTATCTTCTATTTGCAGAACACGCGTGGCCCAACGAGCCCTGTCGAGCCTGCAGTCCTACCTGGACTGGGGCCTGGAGCGCCAACTGGAGTCCGGCCATGAGGCAGAAGGGCCCCTCTACTACCTGGTCATGGCACTGCTCCTGCAACCACCGCAAAAGTCAGTACATATCACATCAGAGAAAGTAACACGCATCAACACATTCGTCTGGCAAAACACAAAGAGCTGGAAAGCGCTGTTTCATAATTTTTTTCAAACGCTCATTGATAAAGCACATTCATTAGCCAATGATTTTGGAGTCTCCGATGGTTGGCTCTACAAGTTTAATTCAAGGTTCAACATAACATGCTTATTAATATTATTAACCTCTCAGCCGCTAAACAAGTGTACTCCAAGTGATATCCCCTGCGCGGGCCTATTTTCGAAAGTCGTAAATTTGGTTGAACACAACTTTTAAAATGACATTTAGATATAGATACACGCATCTTCTGTATGATTTATCACTTGAAAATACTTATCCGATAATGTCGTTAATATAAACAATCAATTGAGATGTTCAAATCCTTAAGATAATATAAATATTGATCGAACAAAACAATGATCCCTAAAAATAGTCGCCGACTTACGTATACTCTCACGCGGTCACAAATACAGTCACGTTGTTTATACGATTATAGAGACCTCGTTGAATTGGATTGCTGCGCCGATATCTTTATTATGTACTTACGAGTATGCTTATATTTTTTCACGTTTGTTGAAGATATTTGAAAATAATGTTTACATTCTTATAAAGTCCTTTGGAATACATAAATAAACAAAAGAGCACAGATACGGCTAGAATAGTAAACATTAACATACCACATCAAGTCAAGTGTCGCATCAGAGATGTCCGCTCACGCGATAAATAATATAATAACAGCGGTACTTACCCGCTCCTTTGAGAACTGCGCCGTTATCTTCAATATAACAACACTCATACGTTTTCAATATCTATAGCATTTATTTTAAAAACTTTTAAAGTGATCAATGGTTTGGAGAAAAAAAAAAATTTAAGTATTTTCAAAATGTTTGTTTTTCGTGATAGGTCCTAAAACACGGCCACACACACAATGTCACATTACACTCGGAGCATTTATATTGAGACATTTTTCTAGTTTTGGAAGCGGCGCAAACTCGACAGGCTCTCTGAAGTCTTTGGAATTTGTTTCCTGTTATTGGCTCAGGCATATGTTTCACTAAAGCTCTAGCAGTTAGTCTTAGGGGCGAATCATGTAACGTACGGGGATGGGGTGCTGGTGATTGGTGTGTAATGTGATATTTTTCTAATAATTGTCTTATTAAGGCTAGTTGAAAGTCTGCTAAACTAATATTTTTTTTCGTTATCATTTTGTAAACTATTTTAGAGTTTAATAAAAATAAATCGATTATATGAAAAGCCACTTTCTTGTACCATTTTATTGTTTTTCGTAAGCAACTTAAACTACTCAACATCGTGTCCACTTTATCGACAGAACCCATACACTTATTATAGTCATTGACACATTTCGGTTTAATTATAGGTTGACCCGTTTTCCAATCTATTTTGCCTGTCGTACCCATGGAATCGTCATGCAAGGTTGTTAGCATGTGGACTTCTCTTTTATCGCGCCATTTTAATGCTAAAAGAGGTCCACGATGTTTGGCGTCCATTTCACCTTTTATTAATTTACGAAATGAGGCCATACCTTTCCGTGTTTTCCGCACCGTACCGCACGCATTAGTCTTTTTCTCGTGCAGAAAATCAAATAAACGAGGGCTAGTGTACCAATTATCCACGAAAAGGTTATGACCTTTATTGAAGTAGTCTTGAAGTAATGTCGTTACCACCGCCCCTGTGACTCCGAGACATTCAGTGTCAGTTATGTCAGTCCCTTTGCCACAATAAATAATGAAATCCAAAATATAATCTGTCTTGACGTCACACAAAACAAACATTTTAATTCCACACCGGTGACGTTTGGTCGGGATAAATTGTTTAAAAATCAAACGCCCTTTGAAAACAATTATGCTCTCATCTATACATAAATTTTCAAAAGGCATTAATGTTTTTTTGAAAATGTTTCGCGTATGGTCAACTAGGATTTTTAATTTATGAAGTCTGTCACCGGGGATTTGTGTGTCGGGATCTGAGAAGTGCAACATTCGCAGTAAAATTTCATATCGATCTCTGGGCATAGTTTTCCCAAAAATATTACTAGCGAGCAATGGGTCAGTTGACCAATGTTCCTCGATAGTAAGATGTCGATTTCTCGTCATTAACATTAATATTGCAAAAAAAACGTACATTTCTTCGACAGACGTGTCTACCCATCTACGAAGTCTGGATTTTTGGGAAGGTTCCTGTACTGAAACGGTAGCTGTGTAATATCTGTTAGTTTCGTCAACTATTTTTGTCATAATGTCTCTGTTCAAAAAGTATTCAAAAAAGTCGATTTCTGATGAATTTTCAGTAAATAAAGTAGATGGGTCTATACCTGACACAAACTCATCGAACTCGTGAATAACTGGGATAAATGGACCAGAGGTCCAAGAAGGCAAAAAGTCAGCATTTTCACTTTGATGTGAAGTACTTGAACGGTTATGAGATTGGCTTGTCCCAGGGGGGTTTGATTCACTTTCACTGACATCTTCATTCATTGTTTCATGTTGCTCATCTTCACTCATTTCTAAATCAGAGTCCACATCTAAAAATGTTTCTAATATTTCTTCCTCTGTAAGTCTGCGGCCCGCCATTTTAAAAGGTGCACAATTTTTAAATTTTAATAATTATGATTATACGTAGCACAATACAAGCATCTGTTTTTAATAAACGAATATTGTCTTAAAATATAACCGATTCCCGAAACACAAATACAGTTAGAACAATATCAACATTTGAATGTAAACACCAATTTAAATAAGATCACAGTAATAATGAATGTCGTTTCCGATACAATATATTGTTTCAATTCCCCACAAAACACAGATCGCGATGTCAATATTTCGTATCAACGCACAGTTCCGACAAATACTAGTGACTTCGAACACACGACGAGAGAGGGATGAGTCGGCCCCGCCAAATTCAAATAAACTGAACGGCGTTTCAAGATGTCTTCGTTTTTAAACTGATTTATATAAACAAATAACAATATTTCACGTGACTAACGCAAGATGTCAGCAAAAGTATAGATCGAACTAATTTTTGGTATATTTTCCCGCTCGATTTGCCGCGCTGTCACGGAGTACACAACAAAATAAATTTAAAACATATGATGCGTGTAGCGTCTGAAGAGCGAATTATTCGCGCATCATATGATGTTCGTAGCGGCGGTCGGGTTAATATCAATTATTATGTGGTGAAAGTCAAAAAGTTGACGAAATAGATGTGGGGGACCTTGACAAAAATGAAAGCAGCATTGACCAAATGCATGTATTTAGAAATATTTTACTTTTACTTCTTAATGTTTTAATGACTAGGTCGATAAGCGTGAAGCTCAATCATTTTTGTTTATTCTGAATATTGCGTTGATGGCACTAGAAGTAGAGGGCGTCTGCTGGACTTGGCACAACCAGATAAACCAGATACTGGAGGATGGTTCTGTTAGAAGCCTCAATAATCGGCGAGATTGTATGAATGTGGATGAGGCTAGAGTTATGTGTCAGGACAGAAGAGTGTGGCGCTCTATCCTTTCTGTCTACCCCCACGGAGAAACAGCGCAATGGTAAGTTAGTTAATAAACAAAGCGAAATTATGTACCAAAAAAATGAAAGTTTATTCATAAAAAAAGACTTGCATATTAGCATTTTAGTTATCGAATCCTTTAAAGTCATCAGTGTCATGGGAGTTATCAGCAGGGTATCGGGAGCTGTAGAGGGCCTGGGTAAGGGAGATGACGGCGAGGAAATACGAGTGGCGGAGGTTCTGGGTGAAGCGTTTGAGAAGAATCTCCTTAGTGTGGTCTGCTTGCCGTAAATGATTCTGTCAATTGTTCGCCTTTGCATGCCTTCCAAGTCTCGATGAGACTGCGTGGTTCGGTTTGAATTATTAAAAGAATTATCGGCATTTTCTTTTGCATCTGGTTGTCAAACCAGATCGCCGATAATTTGTCCATCTCATGAATGTGGCATTTTCGTTGGCTAGTTTTTATGACTTTAAATCCTGTTGATGCTTTCACTGCCGCCTCTTTCACTCTAACTTTATCTACTTTAAAAGGTGAATTATGTAGAATCACATTTAATACTTCAAAGCCTTTTGAGTTCTGCTTCGCATAACTGGAAGATGATGCAGCCCATGGTTTTATAGGTGATTGTCTCACGGAAAATTTCTTCACTTGGATAAGATGAGCGTGCACTATCAAGATAGAATCTCCGAATGAACACTGTTTACATTTGATATAAAAGTCCAAATAACTATTATTACAATGATTTTTACATATTCTGGGTCTGATTCTTTTGGTCGATACAGACCCTGTATAATCGAAGAAAAACTTAACCGTTCGGGTCAGAAGGCTGGCCGGATCTGCTCGTGATGAATGAAAGTTTTTAGAAGCAAGATAAGCGAGGACGATCATTACAATTTGGCAGGATCTACTCGTGTCGCCTTTTGATTGGTTCAGATGTAAATAAATATTTTGGAGCTGCCATTAAATTGGTCTGGTGGTAGAAATTGGGACTATAAAAATGGCGGGAAAGAATGTCCATTGGCATAGAAATTGCGGCGCCAATGGCTACGAGAGGGAATCAGCCAATCACAGCTCAGAGCATGCGTTCATTGGTTTATTATTATTAATTGAAGTGCGGTAAATTAAAAATATTATTTTTAAACTGAATTAATTGTTTTGTAATATTACTCGTTAAGGGGTGAAACTGCCCTGTTACAGCAGTCTTAGCTTAAGATCAGTGATGTGATAATTTTCTTCATCCGCAGATGGCAGGAGCATCGCTTGGAGCATCTGAGTCGGGTACTAGTGCTGGCTCAAGCTAGAGCCGTGAGCCCGTCGGTCACACTGTCGGCCCTGCAACCTGAGCAGCGTGAGCCGAGGCCCTATGAAGACTACAAGCCTTACCTTATGTTCTTCTCGCTCGTGCAGCTGCTCTATGATGAAATGTTCAAAGTGAGATATAATTATTTAATATATATATATATGTACTTTATATAAAATTATGAGTGACCCTCATCTATTTTATTGTATACTAGCTGAAGTACCTGGCGTTGCCTGAACTTTACGCAGAGTGAAGAGATTTTTTTCAAAATCAGATGTAGACAGTAATTTCCTCTTATTTTGAATCTAGAGTGTGTAAAATTTCATCAAGTACCAAAATTCTGCTTTAAGGGGTGGGGGTGGTTTTTTGAAATCTCATGTAGACAGTGACCTTCCTCTTATTTTGATGGTCAAGTGTGCAAAATTTCATCAAGCTTCATGAAACTAAATTTGTATAAAAAACAAACAAACCAACAGACACTCTTCTTTATACAGTAAAACCACAATATAACGAAACCCGATATAGCGAAAAATGACGTATATCAAAAAAAAAATCGAAATTTAGTCCCTAAAACCAATTTTTCAAAAATGCATTTATATAACGAAATCCCGTTAATATTTATAACAAAATCATTTTTGTCCCGTACGAAAAAATGCCAATACATTTACGTAAATTTATAACAAAATAAAAAAATGTTAAAAGATGAAAATATTATTTCGCACTTACAAAGCCGCGCCGCTGCATCTGCCGTATGCGAACGCTTTTATGGCCCTTTTGGCGGTGCGCGGCGGTCGGCCGACAAGGTAGTAAAACAATTCAAACTTCTTGGGTTCATAGTAGACCCATAAAACCATTTGACATAATTCTTGCGGCGTTCACTTAGACACGTTTTACGTACGCATACGCCTCTAATATGTATTGCAATCCCAGACCCAAACAGCTGTAAAATACAAAAATTAACAGGAACCCCCCGAAAGTTGCAGTATGTACTTATTGGAAATGTCAGTCTCAGTGTAACGTCTGTAGTTAACTTTGTTCAGCTTTTAACGGGATTATTGCATGACCGAACTGAATATTTACATATATTCATTTTCGTTTGACAATTGTTTTCGTGTGAATTCGTCAATAATATAAATAATTCGTTAAAATATTTTACGGACTATTTTTGTACGGCATTTTGTATTTCTATTAACTATTGTTTTTGTGTATTTTAAGTTAACGATAATTTTTAAGTAAACAATTTTAACGATTATATTTTGAAGTGGTTGCCGCCGTTACCGGTAAGTACCTTCGTAATTTATATACGACTCATTTTATAAAAATGCCGCGATTCAACTGTAAATTTTTTTAATTATTTTGTATGTTTCATGCCCAAAACTATGTTTGAAGCGGCTCTACATTTAAACAATTAAAATATTGTTCTGTGTTTGCAATATTCTGGAATTTACAAAAATATCTTCCAATTGGTGTTGAATAGATTCTGTTCTTAATTTAATTCCTTTGATTATCCATTTGCTTATCTGTTTTAATAACAAAACTACTAAAAATATGTAGGTATTCAGTTCCCTATGGCCTTCTTTCTCCTTTGTTTGCAGAATTTGCGATCTTTTTTGAAGCCGCGCAACATTTTTTTGCGACGGCGCGTAACATATAGTAGGATTTTTAAAATTTATTTCGTTATATGTGGGAATTTGTCATTACCAATTTTTATTTTTTGGTCCCTTGGATTTCGTTATATCACGGTTTTACTGTATATGTATAGTTTATTATTATTATTATTACCATACTACTTGGTATGTTAACCTTAACTATATTTTTTCAATACAGTGTACTTCACTTGAAAAATATGCTTTTTTTTATTAAATTAATCCATGTTACATTTGTTAAGCTTAAATAATGTTCCTATATTATAAAAAAAAAGTTAGATATTACCACTCACTAGCCTAAGGACATGTTCCTGAATGTCCGTTGTGTCCAGGTCTAGACAGGAAGACACAAGAAAAAAATAGTGAATATATAAAAAACAATAAATATCTTTTCCAGCATGTTCCAACATCGACCACAGAGCAATGGCCCGTAAAATTGGCAGAGGCGATACGTCACGGGGATGAGGGGGTGCATCGCAGTTCAGAGCGTGTGCTAGCCTCGCTAGCAGAGCAGCTACTTCCTTGTCAATCGCTGGACGAGTGGGCGGATGCAGCTGGGCTGCTGGCCGAGCTGGGTCGGCCGCCCAGCGAGTTCTTGGAGCGAGCGTTGCGCCGCTAGCGCCACGGGACGCCGCCTCCGCTACTACTCACTCTCACTGCCATCTTCTTCCTTCTACATGTGGCCGTGCTGCTCTATCAGTGTGCATACTGACCTTGCACCCTGGCTACTAACTGTGGGGCATTATTGTCACATCGCCAGTGGTGGCTTGTTCACTTACACTTTTAAATAAATGTGAAATGTTAAAACATTACTTTGATATTATTAGGACGGTGACAGATTGAGTGCTCGGGTGGCGTCTCAGTGCCCTTCATTTCTGAGCTATAGAAAACTTTCAATTCAAAGTTTGAAGCATGAGCTCAAAATTAGTTATCAAAAATGTCACTATCACGAGAACAATTTGTACTTACAAATGTACTCTAATATCTGCAAAGTGAGCAAGCAACCGAGGCGTGCAGCAAATCATTTACGGGCCAAGATTTTTTACGGGCATACAGTTTTATTATAATTTGAGACGGAATCTTCAACAGGAATAAAAAAATTTTAATTACTAAATATCAATTACATCAGTTTCTTACTAACACAATTAATACTAAAAATGAATCCCTTGGCAGTTTTCCATACTTACAATTCAAATAAATTGGTGTTTAGTGAAGTAGCGTCTTCAAACCTTTTTGTTCATCATTCTAAAGTTACGCAAGTTAATATTGTCTTCTGAGTGTTTTACGGCGCTGGCGGCGGCCAATATACAACATATTGGATTATTTTTTCCTTAGTTTTTAATTAAATTAATGGCTTATTATTAGATAAAGATGACTCTTAAAGCAAATAAATTAATATCAGAAAGATGTGAGAATCGTTAGTGACATCTGTTGTAGGATATGTGGCCAATCATTATGTAACAATATACCTATCAATTATTTTTATTATGTTTGTATAAACCCCTGGATAGCATACAACTTCTGGAAGAATAGCGTAGTCTTAATTCACTCTAGAGTTTGTATATTTGGAAACATGCAAGTTCTCGCAGCCCTTGAAGTTCAGCATTTGAATGGTCACAATTCCATGATCTCATCACACAAAACATGAATTCAGTGAAGAATGGTTGAGTAAAAGATATCTAGGGATTTAATCTAAAATAAATATTTGTCATTTTCTTTGCCTTCTCCGTTGTTCACTAACTATATATATATATATTCATTTGTGATGCAACTATCTTAATAATATTTTGTTATCAGGGATGACAATCTATAAGTGCGTCAAAAATCAAATAAGCATAGAAGCCTTTTTTTTTTTTTTCTTATTTCCAATTGGAATATGAGATAATTTGATAAAATGAAACTCTGCTTCTAATTCTATCCCAAATTGACAATGACAATGTTTTTATTATATTTATACCTTTTGCACATGTCATGATCAGCTGAATTATCTGGAGAAAAAATAAGCTAACATACTCTGCTTTTAAAGAATCTGCTTGAAGTTAGGTTTGCAATGGTATTCAAAGTAAAAAATATTTAACCCATAACGTATCAAAAATATATATTGCATTGAAATTAATGAAGTATTAAAAAATTATTATTAATGTACGCAATTAGTGTATTAGATCAGCCGCAATCTGTGTTTAATATAACATATTGTATTCTTTGCTAATAAATTTTGGTGTGCACTTGAAATGTTTTTCATTTTATTATTTTGCATCTATAGAGTACGCCATACCTTTCGTAGGCCAAGTTCCGAATCTTAAATATTCAAAATAATGTGTAATCTCAAATTGCTAGTATGTACAATTTCATTTTCTTCTCAAATAGTTAACTTCTTATAAAAGTCACCGGACGTTATTTGTTACGTAAATCTCTTGCTAGAGAGGAAAGTTATGATAGAAAGAGACAATAATAAAATTGTTGATTTTCTTGAATTCGAGACAAGTGTCAAAAATAACTAGTATCTAGGGTATTATCCAGGTTTTTTTCATATTAATATTTTGTAATGATATGTGTGTTATCATTTGAATTAAACCATTGAAAATAAAATAATTTATTGAAGTACCTATATATGCGGTATATATTGACACTTAACACCGTTTTTTTAACATTAAAAATTATCACATCAGATGCATTTGATGGTTTTGTTTAATTAATATTATTGATTTAAAATACCACTGCCATTTTGTGAGCTGATTTTTTCATAATTACGTAGTATTTTGGTATGTTTAAAACGGTGTTATATATATATATATACAGAATATTCAATTACGACTTACTTAATTTGTTCAAGAAAACATTTTCCCTTAAAATCGGTGAAAAACCATCTAATATACAAAATTTGCAATTTATGTTGTGAATAAGTTCAATATTTATTCACATTTTAAATAAATCTTAAGGTCCCTAAACTGAACACACACCACCATGTTTATTTAGTCATTTTGACCAGTTCAATCAATTTTATTATCACGAAAATATATATAAAATGTTTTATTTATGATGTTCTCGGGAATCACAAGACCATCCCAAAGCTATACGATGAAAAATAAAAATAAATTAATTTAGCCAAAATGCAGTCCGGAGCCTTGCATAACTTAAAAGAATGTTTTGGAAACTAATTTAGCTGTATCATTTTCTAGCGACGTATGTATTTGGTACCGACAAATTATTATCACTGAGTAATCCATATGGAATGGCACCAAACTTCATTTTCAACATTTTTACTGAGTATCAGCCTTCGTCCATCATGTAGTGAGGGTAGAAGAGTTCAAAGCTGGAATCGTAACTAGGGAAAATCGGGGGCACGACATCTACTCCCCTAATTATATCCGCTGCGGGGACGGTCATCACAGCTTCCTGGATTCCATTGTGAATAAATTCTGAAATGGTACATAATAAATATGGATGTATCTGCTTAACAGAGGCAGTCGCACTGCTCATTAAATTTTGTATGGTTCATAAAGAAAGACAGAATTAAATATATGAATGTACAAGATTCCAACAATTATAATATGTATTATATAGTAGAACTGCGTTAATTCGAATCCCTTTTATTTGAAAATTTTAAACACTTCAAGACCCAAATTGTCAGTTTCATACTTAATCAATCTCTTTAACATGAAAACCCCATTAACCTGTAGTCCAAAATAATTTTCAGGACCTCATGTCATAAATCAATACAATACATTAAAGTCACATAATTGCGAAAATTTGAAATTATAAAAAATTAATAAAGCGTGCAGTTTTTTGACCGTGTGTGCCCGTGTGGAGCGTTCTTTATGTATTTCGCGATACCTGCTGATGCAACGCGCGTCTGAGCCTATTATGTGTGCAATCTCCTTTGAATTCCGGGTACGCTTTCTTCTGTTGGCTGCTTTGGCAGTTTGGCCATTTTGATTCTTTTTACTAATAACTGTTTTTTTAAATTGACTTTTCGTATTATTTCTCGTATTTATGAACGATTGTATTTCTAATAATCTTCATTTTTCTTGAATGACGTTATCTTATTATTTCGCGTGAAATTTTTTGAGTGATCCCGAGACACGTATTCCATGCGGTGGTAAAATTTGTATTGCGGAAGTATCAAAAATAAGACCAAGGACAAATAGATGATTTTCTAAGCCAAAACACACCTTATAATAATTAAAAGTGTTTAAATTTGTTATTATTCTTAATTTAATGTCATAGTTATTAGTTATTGTGTATTTTATTAAATGATTGTTTTATTTCCTGAGAACATTTGAAGATTATGAGAAATAGATCTAACATTCACCCTAATTACTTTCAGTAGTACATACGTATAATAAATTACATCAGGATTTTGTATTACTATAAAAAATACTGCATTTTTGAGATGATTTCGCGAAATATGTATGCTTATCATGACTTGCGATTTTTTACTTGATCATATCGCGAAATTTGTACATTTTTTTTGGTCCCTTGAATTTCTTATTAACAGGGTTCCGCGTAATACGAATTAAATTTTGTTGGTCCCTTGAACATAAAATGAACGCGGTTCTACTGTGTATATAAATCAGTCTAGAAAAAAAATAACTTCATGCAAAATTCATGTTTTTTGAGTTTTATTAAAATGCAAATGATTTTTTAAATATTGTAATAATTATGATCTTTTTGAATTCAAAAAATCATCTAAAAGTTACCATAAAAATCCCAATTCTGATCGAAAATAATTTTTTCATAAAAGAAAATAAATATATTTTTTACAATGTATGCTATTTTGCGTGGCTTCCAAATTAAGCTTAGGTATTTCAACAAAAAATTTGGTGAAACATTTTTTTAACAAATTACGTATATAATTTAATTACATATATTAAAAACTATGTAAATGTATAGTACATATGTGTCATTGTGACTTTATCAGATGCAAAAGTGTAGCTTTTTTTTAAAGATTTTAGAAGAAAATTAAGTTTATTCCCACTTTTCAGACTTACCCGCTGTTCCTGAAGCGTCCACTGTGGCCGCTGTCTTCCCACTGTAATGCCTAAGTCTGAATTCATTTTTGAAATACTCTTCAACCTAAAATATTAACAGTAATTACATATGTATGTGGTGCTTGAAATGGATAGATCCACAATGAAATCATACAACTGTATGGCTCCATCTATCAAATATGCGCACCGGCTGTTTTCACATGCGAATTTAACTAAAGATTTTAAATGAATTAGTATTGGTAATTATAAAAATATATCACACTGGTTGTTTGACATACCTCCTTTAGTTTATTCATCGTCCCAAATTCGGAATATTGAAATGATCCCTTGAGATCGTGTTCTATAATTCTCTTCTTGCACTCTTCTTCAGAAATTGTCAGAAAAATTACTCTGGAATTTACTAAAATCTCAGAATTATCAGAAAAATAAATTAATAATAATGTGTTTATTCCAGCGTGATCAGGTTTTTTTTTTAACCCGATTCGCCGTAGAGATAATGCATATTATGTTATACATTAAGGTTGAAATAAATGTAATGCTATGAAAAAGAAAACCGAGGAAAATATTAATAAATAAAAAGTAAAAAGTTCACACATATATACACACACACAAAATATAAATATTACATTAATAACTACTTCAGTCACGGCCACTGTTGTATATGTAGCTATTCTGTAGGCGTTGCCGTTCTCTGGTCAGGGAACCAGCTTTCCATGAGAGCGCCGCTTGCACCAGAGAGTTGGTGCTGAGCTCCAGCTGCAGCTTTACGCCAGCAACTCGATGTCTCAGAAGCGGGATGAATCCATGTATACAGCCTTCGGTAAACATTGTAGATGTGCTGCAATAACGCACCAATCCGAAAAGTATTCTGTATGAGTTGTTGTACTGAATTTGGAGACGGTCATACGTCACTTGCTTGTATTTCGACCAGAGCTCGCAGGTATACATGCCGGTGAAGAACGATTTAAACAGGATGCTTTTCACCTCCTTACTGCATCGGTAGAAATGCCGTGACAGCATATTTGCACGAACCCTCAACAGTCTCCTCTGCCGTTCTATATTATCATCGTCTTGTCCATCTTCATTGAATATATGGCCAAGGTATTTGACTTTATTTTGAATGCTCAATTTGGTCCCGTCCAGCCACACGGGAGGGATATTATCTGGCCCTTTTCCATATTTGAACGCCATTATGACCGATTTGCTGGCATTGTATGAAATATTGTGTTCACTGGCATATGTTTCACATATCTATATATTAATGAATATCCCGTGAAACCTGACTTCTAATCCTGACTTTTTGTGAATGTGTATATTGATTAGTGATGTCCCCAAAAAGGCTAATATTTTGATGATCACATATTCGATTTTTGCTGTTCTTTTTTTACATAAACAGTATAAATAAACAAAATGAAATATTATTTAAAGAATACCAACACTAGTAATTATTATTACTCTGTTTTCCTGAGGGATAGAGCGCTACACTTTTCTGAAACCCCGGGACTTGGTGCAGTTTTTGAGAACAGCGTGAAATCATCTGACATTAAAATTGTCCTCAGTATATTGGGTGTAACGCACAATATTTTAGGAATAGATACAAATTAAAAATTTGAGTCGAAAATATTCCAGCTGCGTTTGCCTAATCTCAATCATTTCAGGATATAAGTATTTTAAAGATACGCGATTATTGATTAATTGAAATATTTTATTGAGTTAAAAAAAGGTCATTCAAAGGTCCTTGCGTATTTCAATTTTTTGTCAGATGATTTAGGGCCTATAGCAAAATATACAATAATATTTGGTTAATTTCGCAAATATTTATTTCAGGGTACCTAGACTTAAAGCTTAACATGATTTTGTAACAATATTTTCCATATCAGAAGAGAATTTATGCATACTCCTTGAACATTTTCCTCTCATAATTTAGTCAAGTGTTCATCCATGAAATGTTGCAGAATGTATTTATATAAATTCTAAAGTGTTTTTATTTATTTTAACCATGACTAGAGTAAATTCACTTGTAGTTGCATTGTTATAAGCAAATTACCTGTTTGGTGGCGTGTCCATGCCATCCAGATATTTAAACTCTTTCAGTGTTCTAGGGAAGTGCGTCAAAACCCAGCCTTGCTCCAGACAATCCTAAAATTCAAATGCGTCATCATTTGATTTGACATTTGAGAGAGACAACAATCTGTCTTAAAGAGATTTAGACAAAAAGATTACGAGGGCCAAGTAAAAAAATAAGGTTCCCTATGCTGTACACTCGCCACGCGAGATGCTAGGCGAAATCCGGCAACACTGCCTTGATTGTTGGTCCCTTAACTACATCCCCACTACCGGGAGCAAACGCTGCGACGCTCAGTAAAGGCCTGACAGCCATCCGCTATGGAACCCGCCATCGCCGTTACCACCAGGTGTGAAATCCATTTGGTGATTCGATTTTTAAACGCGAAGAAGCTTAAACCTGTTGAAATTCATCGACAGTTGGAAGAAGTTTATGGCACAGCTTGCAACAGCGTCCAACACGTCCGCAAATGGTGCAGGGAGTTCTCCAAAGGACGCACAGACGTCCACGACGAGCAAAGGAGTGGGAGGCCATCGGTGTCGGACGAAGTTGTGGCGAAGATTGAGCGCATTCTCCTCGAAGATCGGAGAGTAACGCTTCGGGAGCTTGCTGTCCAGGTTCCTGAGGTTTGTGAAAAAACCATCGACAACATTTTGACCGATAAACTTGGTTATCGCAAGGTGTGCGCTCGGTGGGTCCCACACATGCTTTCAGAAACCCACAAAGATAATCGTGTCAAGTGTGCCGAGGGGTTTCTTCGAGAATGCGCCGAGAATACCGAAGAATTCTTGGACTCCATTATTACGGGAGATGAAACGTGGTGTCACTACGTCACTCCAGAAACAAAAGAACAGTCCAAACAATGGCGCCATCCTGAATCGCCTAGGCCGAAAAAGTTTAAGCAGACGCTTTCCGCAGGGAAAGTGATGGCTACGGTGTTTTGGGACCGAAAAGGCGTCTTGCTGACCGAGTTTATGCCTAAAGGGACCACCATCAATTCGGACAGGTACTGCGAGACATTGACAAAACTCAAAAGAGCCATCCAAAATCGCCGGAGAGGAAGGCTGACCAAGGGCGTTAGGCTGCACCACGACAACGCTCGCCCGCATGTCTCTCGACAGACCACCGCCCTACTGGACAAATTCGGCTGGAAATTGCTTGACCATGCCCCCTACAGCCCTGATCTTGCTCCCAGCGACTTCCACTTGTTTCCGAAATTGAAGCAACACTTGGGTGGACAACGCTTCAATACAGATGAAGAGGTGAAAGAAGCGGTCACCAAGTTCATCGGCGGCCTAGCGGCGGAATTCTTCGAAGCGGGTTTTCAGAAGTGGATAACTCGTCAGGAAAAATGCATAGAAAAATCAGGAGACTATGTAGAAAAATAGAATAAAGTACAAGCTTTCAGATGGTTTACTTATTTATTGCAATAAAAAATACCTTATACCTGAAAAAAATGTAGGAACCTTTTTTTTTACTTGGCCCTCGTATAAACAAAATCTTTATAATTTATTTAATAATAAATGTTTCTACGAGTATTTTATTTTTATAAGCAGTTCAACCTTTTGATACAACCTCCTGCGCAACAGCTCCAAGATGTCATCCAACTTCACTTGACAAGTCTTTATCTTCTTTCCGATGTCATCGTTCCTCAAACCCGCCTGGCGATACAGATATTGAAAGTTCACTAAAATGATCACAAAATTATATTTTACATTTTGCTTCATAGAATATCATTTTTCTGCATCTTATAAAATACGAGCCTAACTCATCGCTGACATGAATTTTTAATGGTAAAGAATGTCTGTAATTTTAAAATCCCTAAGATTATCCCTCATTTATGATCTATTGATATTTAACATTTGAAGAATTGCCTGTGATCACAGCGGCAGTGGCCTGAGTGAAAAATTTCATATTTTCAGTTACATACACTAATATGCTCAAAATGAATTGTTTTGTATTGGCTTTAATGTGCAAGGATATATAGAAGCATTATATAATTATAATGAAGTTAATACTTTTTTGTCATTTTTCAACCACTTGAATCTTCGTTTGATTAGTTTGCAGATAGGCTGCTGTGTGACTCAAATATAATATGTACATATATGTTATAATTTCATACATTTCCAATATCCTTGTTGGTCGATGTATCAGTCCCATTGCAGGGCTCATCATCAGGAGAAATATCAAACAATATCAATTATAAGACAGATGTTTTAGAAGGCATTGTCATTATAAATTATCCGACATATCAAAATGTTGTAATATTTCTTGATATAATTATGTATTTAAATGTGAGCTATCACACTAATTAGTAGAGGAAAATAATAATTATTGGAATTAAAAATATTTCAGAAATACGCACAAGAAATCTTCAAAAGAGCTTTAATTAAAAATGAAGAAGGTGTATTAAATATTGGATAAGACAGATTTTTATGTTTTATTCTTCTTTCATCCCGTGATAATAAAACAAACTTGCAGTAGATTACCATTAACTAAAAAAAAGGTATCAGCGAGCGCCCTGGCCTGCTCGTGACGACCACAGCCTGCAGGTCCGAGAATCACCACTCGGTAGATGCAGGGCATCCCTGATGGTGGCTTCTTCCTGGCAGCCGCACAGCACGTCTCAAATAATCTCTCTATGGTTATGTCTTTCATATTGATCTCCTGAAATGTCGTTATATTTATACCCTAAGTAAAAAATAGCAGGACTGAATTATTTCACATTTTAACTTCTAATTTCACTGCAAAATTTACAGTAAATAATTTTACAATTCCATTGGGTTTTCTGCAGTAAATCGCTTTCTTTCTTACGTGTTCAATATTTATTGACCGGTAACTATTTCAATCTGACCTGTCGTGAATTATCTCCCTCATTTCGTATTTTTTGATGCATGATTAGTGACTACATATGGCCCATCATTTTATAAATTAAATCGTTCCTATTTATAGAAGATGAATCTAAAATTAAAACCTGGAAAAATACCACCAGACATAAAAGGGTCCTTGACTTGTGGGATTCTGTACACTCGGAAACATTCCCATTTGTTAACATATAAGTTACATAATACAACCAAAACAATTCTCTAAAAATATGTACATAATATTATCATTGTGGACATCATAATTACTGCTGTGCTCAATTGTGCTTCAAAGGAATTGGATCAATTATAATCCTAAAAATAAACTATAATTAAAGAAATCCGTTAAAAACCTTCAGAGTGGCTCGATATATTCTACCGAGTTCCTGAGTCCGACTACCTCGCACCGAGTCCATTATATTATCATCGGGACCCATCAGCCGCAGGGAGCTGTTCGGCAGGATGCCTGCCCTTTGGGCAGCATACGCTTCCTCGGGAGTGGATGGGTAATCTGAAGATATAAATGAAATGTGAAATCCTTTCATTTGTTAGATATTTATTTAGTATTTACGCTGAGAGTATAGGGATGGGAAAATACTAAAGCAAATAATTAATCTGCTTCCAAATATCTTCATGCAGTGAGCAGATTATAATTATCAAATATAGCTCCTGAACCCTTCAGAATGAGCCACTCAATTAATAATCATTGCAAGGTACCACTGGAAAAAATGATTTTCAATTTGTATTGCATAATTTTTAACGTGTATGTGATATGTTTTGTCAGATATGTCATTAAACTGTCAAAAATAGAATGTTAGAAGTAGCATATTTGATATTGCAGATTATACATGTTTAGAAGATGTGTGAGAGGATTGGTGGAAGGATTGCGTTGATTCAGGCCTTAAAAATAAATGGTAGAATTACAAGAAAGAAAGGCACGAGTTGTAAAATAATAGTGAAACATTTGATTCCACTATGAATGAGTGAGAAATCTCCGTCGGGGATCCATCCCACGCTAATCGTATACAGATACATTTCCTTCCTATAAACTAGAGGGAAAGGCACCATAATGTAAGTTCCTTCTTCAGTGTATCTTCCAAGCACAAACTCATTAAAAAAATATGTATTTTACATCTCTTTTATAAATTTCTAGTGAATTGCTAGCAATTTTTTAAAAATATCATTGTTAACTCAGCAAATCACTCACCATACATAATCCATCCTTTTCCGTTGTACGGTACACTCCTGAGCTTCTCCAGCACCACCTCAGCCAGGGCTTCGGACTGCAGGTAGTAAGCCTGACTGTTAATTAGCTGTAATACATTCAATCTAATTTTATGGATATAATGATACAGAAGATTCTTAATTTTTTCTTTTCCTGAGATTTATCATATGCCAAGTTGTATGTAGTGACCGTCAAATTTGTTTCTCAAATCTGGTATCTTAATGTTCTAACTATTTATTACTCACCTCTAATATTACATTTATTCTTATTATTTACTTTCTCCCGCTTGTGTGGTTCTAGTACTTAATCTTCTTCTATCATTTCGGCTCCCTAGCTAGAGCACAAGCAGCCAAAAATTTATTTCATCGACCGATCCGCCGTCACCCCATCCACACCCTCCCTCATCAATCCCACGCACCACAGTTCCATCAAGGCTTCCCATAGGCATTCACAAAAATGTCTTCTTGTTAATTACTGCAGTGATTAGGAGTTGTTGCATCTGCTATATGTATACAGGACAATGTAATCCTGAGAGTTGGTATTGTTGGCACTAAGATGTCATTATGAATTACTCAAGTTCCCTTAAAAAATTGGGAGTGACAATCTTTGTTAACATTGTTTTCTCCAGCCAATCGAGTAATCTTCCATCCTTTCGGAAAGATTAGTGAAATGTATGTAATTCTACCTGCCTACCTGTTTATAGGGTTCCAGAATCTCTTCTCTAGTTATGAATGCAATGTGGAGTTCTTTTGCCATCTTGCGGGCAAGTTCGGGAACATCTAGAAATTTAAATTAAAATGTGATATATATATATATATATTTTGATTTTGAAAGCAGATTTTTCTTTCTTTTGTTGCATTGTGACCAACAAGGCTGACAAATTTAACAGCAGGTTCAGTCCCGGGAGTAGGTACACATAAGTGGTAATAAGATTAATCAATATTGGAAGTTGTAGATCTTTTGGATAGAATCGGTGTTTGATAACGTACTTGATACATTTGGTGATGAACAATGAAAGTTGAGAAAAAAAATCTTTAGTGACGGTTTGGTTTTAAGAGTCTGAACTGCCATAAATAATCAACTGTTGTTCGTAGTGGAATGTACTCCCGTATCACCCTGGTGCATTCAAACCATTATTTCTAACCCCCCCACCCCCTCACATGAGCCCCGCTCCATTAGTGTTTTAAATACAAAAAATCTTACCTATGTTCAATTTTGGTGAAGTAATTATAAATATTTTATGCAAATCACGTCCATTTTTCACCATCCTCATAAGGACAGACTTCAGAAATAGGATGTGGTCCTCGGGACTGGCAATTATCAGCTCGGCAGTAAAAGACTTCAAAATAAAGAATTACATTAACATATTTATCTTTAAATAAACAATAGAGGAAAGACTAAACAGAGTAGAGAGAGGAGATGTCTTAATGTAAATTTTTTGTTTCTTTCATTTACAATTCTCAGTTTATTTTTATTTTTTAAAAATGCAGGACATTGTGATTCTGCAGTGGGAAAATAAAAACTTATAATTGGAAATTGTATTATTATAATTTTTTAAGGCAAATGGAGAGACTGCAAGAGTTATCCAAGCATTAGGGCTCTGACCTGATTAGGATAAAAGGGATGAAGAAGTAAAACAGAATATTTGGTTTTAGAACATAAATAGATATGTATATACATTTTTATTGTAGGTTTACCAGTGTGAAGTAACATTACTTCACAGAACAGATGTAACTAATAAATTTCATGTTAAAAAAAAAAATTATCTGCCAAAAATTGGTTCCGATACCCATACTTTAGGAATACCTGTTCTGGCATGTTTGCTACATTTTAATATTAACAAGGGGACTCCAGGTCTAGATAGAATGAAACCATGAATATGATCTTTGAGAAACATTAAAGAACTGCCCAACTACACCAACCCAAAGTATATTCTGAATCAATGATTATTTGTATTAATAAAATGTTATATTTTGCTTGCTTGTATTAATCAAAACTAACAACGGGTGTTTAGCACATTACAATGAATAGGATCTTCTCCACCTTTTCACTCCATTGGTTGAAATCATTCTGCAGAATAAATATTCGTATGAGTGCTGATGTAGGTCGATCGATTTAAGATTAAGATACCTGCCAGAAAACAATTGACTCCTTGAATTTTTTAAATAATAGGTTATCGAAAAACTTACTTGAAAAAGTTCGTAAATTCTATATTTTTCTAAATACGGAATAAACTTTGGTGGAGGATAAACAAAAGTATGTTCGTCCATTTCACTAACTCCGTAAATTTTATTTGATCTTTTTGTGTGACTATATCAATCATATAACATATTCTTATTATAAAAATTTTGTGGGGTAGGTTCCTTGATGAAATAAATTATTGTCATCTAGTTTTTTTTGGTAAAATAACAAGTAGACCTGTGATATAAGGGATTTTCAATTATCCGTTAAAAAAAAATTAACTAAATATATACAAAATAATATTAATATATATTTCAATGCATACAATAAAATATCAAATCACAATAGTCTTTATTTAAAGAAGTGGTTTCATTCTAAATTCGTAGAGCAAATTTTTCAATAATTTTTACATTTACTGTACTTGGTGTGATTCTAGCTGCTGGATGAAATTTCTATAGCAGACAAGTGTTAATATTTTTATTACTTATCTATGGTTAATATTTTGGTAAACTCGTGTTTTTGACGTATTCTTCGTTGGATCAGAATTCGGAATTGAGGCACAAATAGTATTATACAAATAAATATGCCGCCTTTAAGAAGCGGGTATGTTCTATGTGTTTTGAAAGTGTTTTCTTCATAATCGATAAAGTATTATCCGTTTAATGCGAAAATGACAACGTACCAAACAAACTAACCCAACTTTTAAAGAATTGATGCGAACGTCAGTGCGTACCCCGTGTTCTTTAAGAATTACAAAAAAATAATTTTGCCTCGTAAATTCCTTTCCTGGCTTTTCCTTCACTTACATGCACCTTACAAACATGTTATCGGTTTGCAAGGTTTCATACATTGTTTTCCAAAATTTGTTATATCTAAGCGTGCGATGTTTCACGCGACTGACTTACATTTCCTTTAAGTATTTTATACCAAAGATATAAGTCACGTCACATGTAATATACTTTTGGCAACGGGCATAATGTGTACAAACAATTGAATGCATTTTTTAAAGGAGAATACATTTCTGTTATAAAGTTGTATTTTCAGGACGTAGTTCTGTGGTATTTTAATACAAAATAAATGAATCAATTAGAAATACAGAAAAAATATTTAGTTGCTACCGAGATTAAAACCTGGACCTCTTCATATCTGGGAAAGAGTATCAAATTTAATACAATACAATCGTGTCTTCTAACGGGTTTTACTTGGAGTCGTTTGAGATTCTCTGTAATATAAAGTTATTTGATTTTTAAAAAAGGAATAATAAATGTATCAATTGGAAAGATTACAGAATATGTTCAAAATTTGTCGAAAATGTATTTTATCGTTATAGCGAAATGGTATACTCGCTTCCCCAGATAGGAAGAGAGTCCGGTACGAATCCCAGTAGTAACTAAATATTTTTTCGATACATAGATTTTTATGTGTGCCTTTCTATTTGATTAATTTAATTTTAAAAATACATTGAATTTGTCTCCAATTATACTTAAATCTTTAAACTTCGTTTACAGAATGGTTGTCGAGGACCCGATTGAAGAAGTTTCAGATATGAAGGAGGACGCTCTCGATCTGAAAGAAGATACTCTCGTCAAGATGGAAGAGAGTGACTTGGATATGGACCCGGACGAAGAACCACCGGTTGAGGCGAGGATGCCTTGCGACACGAACTTCAGCCACATCAAAAACAAACAAGTCAGGAGTGCGAAGGGGATGAAGTTAATGAAGGACAAGAGAAAAGAGAAAAAGCTGGCGAGGCTACAGAGGAGGAAAGAGGGACTCGAGCCTCAGAAGCCACACACCATAGAGAGCTTGAGAGAGAAGGATGAAACCACCATTGACAATCTTGAGGCTGACGAGCATGAAGAGGTTCTGTCACTTTTACTCTCACCGAATCTCTCTTCCGTGCATTCTTCTACTTACAGAAAAATAGACTATATCTTAATATACCTGTACTGTCCCATTTGAATCTTCCCTCCCCAAACTCCACAACTGCTATCATTAAATTATTAAACTGGAAAATGCAATACAGTATACTTTGAAATTTTAATTATGAAAAAAAAAAATTTAATAGGTGCATTATTATTGGTTTACACACATTTAACTAACTGCTGGCGTATCTGACTCGATGGAAGTGACTTTCAGAATACCACCTCAGCCAAATGATGTTGAACTCTGGAGAATACAATGAATGCCCACCAGTCTAGTATTTTTCTAATTGTTTAATATTTTGTTTTTGTTCCAGGCAAAAAAAGACATGGAAGTGGATGAAATGGCTTCGTATTATGAAAATTCATATGCTCCAAAAGTTCTCATCACCTTCTCCGACAACCCTTTAAGGAAAACGAGAATCTTCGGTAAAGAACTCACCAGAATAATTCCAAATTCAGAGTACAGATTCAGAAAAAGGTAATGACAAAAATGTATCTATCGACTACGACAACTATTAACCATAGGGAAGTGGAAATTCGGTGTTCAATTTTGATATGCTGTTGTATGCTAATGATACATCACCTTTAATCCAATTGGCATTTGTTCTAAAATAATGCACAGCAGCTTGACGCAAAGCTTTGCAAATAAACTATGTTCTTAGGTTTTAACGGCCGTTTAGAATCTTCTGTGAACAGTTTTCTAGGCTAATCTGCCATATATATCTGACCTTGCCATATATATCTGCCGAAACGTTGGCCAGAAATATCAGAATGGCAGATTAACTCAGAAAACTATACATACATTAATTTAAAGATGTTGTAGTAGGATTTTGATCACGGGGATTTGAATGTGCATTTCAATACATCCTCAGTTCTATAGATTGCATTGAATTAGTTTGATATATTATTTTAGAAAGTTTAGCTTATTTAAAACTCATACAGTTAATAATTTTGTGATATATTTAAATTGCTATTCCACGCCGATGCTCATTTCTCAATGTTGTTATTAATAAAATATTCACTGAGTTACCTGTCTTATTCCAATGTTTATTTGCTTCTAGGTCGGCAGTAAAGAAAATACTGAAATCGGCCATTGCTAAGGAATACACTGATGTAATTATAGTCAATGAAGACCAGAAGCAGCCCAATGGGTTCCTCCTGATACATCTCCCCAATGGCCCGACGGCACACTTCAAACTAACTAATTGCAAGATCACCAAGGAGATGAAGAAGAATTACCGAGAAATCACAAATCATAGGCCGGAGGTAAACGCACATTGTCAATCAAAATTATTCACACATTATAGTTGGTAAGCGGTCACCGGCTCGGCACCTGCATTGTTTGTTTAGATATTATTTTGCAAGGGTGGGAGATTTTATAGTGTATTCATATCTGAAAATATAACCACAGTAATCTTGATATAGCGAAGAAAATTGATGTGCTGAAAACATACTAAAAAATTGAATTGGGGCCCCTTATGCATTTTCAAACTTCTTGGATGGGAAACTATATTATGCAAAAACTTATTAAAGAAGAAAAAATGCACCATTGGTTGACATTTTCTTACAATGCAAATTCACTTCTTTTTAATATACCTATATTGGAATTTGTTTGAAATGATGTAAAGTTTTTATTAAAGTTTGACTTTTGCGATGATCACAGGTAATACTGAACAACTTCACAACTCGCCTGGGTCACACGGTGGGGAGGATGCTGGGTGCTCTATTCCACTACGAACCAGAGTTCAAGGGGCGGCGCGTGGTCACATTCCACAATCAAAGAGACTACATCTTCTTTAGGCATCACAGGTCTCGTGGTTTTTTTTCTATAATTTATGACTTTCATTCTTGTTATTTATTCCATTAATCATATCGGTAATTGTTGAATGCGTTTAAACTTGCTTTGATGTTATTTGACACTTTTTCTCTGACAATTTTTTCTTCAAGAGCTGTAGGGTTTTCGGATAAGGGAAACAAAGCAAAACACAATAAAAACGCCAAAATAAAATGTTAATAACTTCACAAAAGTAATGGGGCGCTAATGGCATTTTTTTATCTGTAATAATTTTTCAATAAGTTCTTTGAAATTACAGATATGAATTCACAAAGGATGCTAGAAGAGCCAAGTTGCGAGAACTGGGTCCGCGGTTTACACTCAAGCTCATTTCCGTGCAGCAAGGGACTTTCGATTCCAAGCACGGGGACTATGAATGGCTCATCCAGGGCCGGAGGCATCTCCTCGAGACCAGCAGGAGAAAGTTCTTCTTATGATCATTTGTCTTCAGATATATGTATATTATGTGAACTTATTGTGGAAATCAATAAATTATTTCATTATTTTCTAATTTATTGACTTTTCTTTTTTATCCTAGTAGAGTAAAACCCCGTTATACCGAAAAATGACGTATAACGAAATTTTTTTCAAAATTAATTTAATAATTCAAGTTTTCATGCAAAAATGAATTTATATAATGAAATTATTTTTGTCCAAAAAAATTTGTATGAAAAAATTGTATTGAAATTTTGAATGAAAAAATACCGATCATTTATGTAAATATATAACGAAAAAAAAAATTCGATTTCGAAAATCTTTATTACGAAATTTAATTTTTTGGTCCCTTGAATTTTGCAATAATGAGGTTTTACTGTGGAATGTTTTATTAATCGTGCCACTTATAATCCTTATTAATAGAAATTACTTAAATTACAATAATTTTCCATAGATGGTTGGTCAAAAAATATTAATATTAATTTTCATCTGCTTTAAAAACATGTACTCTGTTAATTTAAAATTCGAAGGACCAACAAATAAAAATAGAATTGCACTAATTCTAAAAAAAAAATCTGCCAATTTTTCAACTTATTACGCCATTTCTCCGGTAATTACAAGAATTAATAATATGTATGAACTAATTTAGTTATGATCTTTGATTTTGGTTGTACAAGCAAGTATGTCAAACATCTTTAGGACAATTTAAAACTTACCTTGCATATTATATAGCCATTCTGATTTATATGGATGAATCTTCTTTTCATGAAATAGATACACACAAATATATAATAACAACATAGAAAGAAAATGGCTCATCCTCAACAGATGGGTAAACAAAATATAAATCTTGTCGAAATACTTGTAGTCATTCATGGTCTGCAGTCGACATATCGTTCATATAAGCAGAGGTATATCATTCACATGAGCAACTGAAACATTACATATGTAACACAACATTAGATAGTGCACTCGAACTACTCTTATTAATGATCTGCCTTGTTAGCCCAGCAGAATATGGCTGCCACTGTATTTAAAAATTCATAGGTAGCCAAGTTTCGGTGCCCACCTTTTTAAAATATTTGGTGCCTCTGAATATCTAATATCTCGCCAGCTAGGAGGATATAACCACAGGAATGGATATATTACTGCAATATTATGTTTATATAATAGAGTGTGATATTTTGATACTGATGGCAGTTCTACAATAGAAACTGAAATATTATATCTATTATACAAAAAAATTATTATTTATTACTCTAATTTATCTATTCCTTCAGGCTTATTTATTTGGTTTATTTATGGTTTATTTGGTTATTTGGTTGGGAAATAAAGTGAATGGCGCTTTGAATGGAATTATATCTAACGGGAATTTGTCAACCGAGGCAAGACTAGCAATACACAATGGAGTCCTGGTACCGATACTGATGTATGGAAGTGAGGCCTGGAGCTGGCAGAAGAGGAACGAAAGTAGACTGAATGCAATGGAAATGAGATCACTTAGTTGTATATGTGGCAAATCTATTCATGACAGAGTAAAGAAATAAGAAAAGAATGTAAAGTTGATATTAGTATAGTGAGTAAGATTAAGAAAGGATCACTTAGGTGGTTTGGTCATATGGAACGGATGAATGAGGAGAGAATGGTAAGAAAGATATATGACGCGAGTGTTGATGGTACCAGAATTAGAGGACATCCATGGAAGACTTGGCACGACCAGGTAAACCAGATAATGGACGATGGTTCTGTTAGAAGCCTCAACAAGCGGCGAGCATGAGAAGATGTGTGAATGTGGATGAGGCGAGAGTTGTGTGTCAGGACAGAATAGTGTGGCGCTCTATCCTCTCTGCCTACCCCCGCGGAAAGCGGCGTGATGGTAAGTAAGAAAACTATTCAGAAAATAAAAACGAAAAAAAATGTTTCCGCCCGGGATCGAACCGGGGGCCTTCCGCGTGTTAGGCGGATGTGATAACCACTACACCACGGAAACAGATGCCTATTTTGACGTAAATTCATAATATACATATATATATTTTTCATTTTATTAAAGTACACAATCTAATTTAATTATTATATACATATAATAGACAGAAGACGCCTTACATATTTTTTAATAAAATTTATAATAAATATATAACGCGAACTTAAGAAACTTACTTATGTTATTAAATTTTGTTATCAGGGTTTTCGCTAGATGGCAGTATTATGCATGAAATTAGAGTGATTAAAGTACATTGTGTTGAAAGCGTCTCTTCAATCGCAAGATAAATTTATTATAGTCAGCCATCTTATTTATGATTTTACATGAGTAGGTACATCATGAACTATATATTTTAAATGCAACTGCTATGCAACTGTCAGAACACCGTACGATTAAAGTTGTGCTGCCAAAATACCGCGTATTTGAAGCGGGCTATGGACATTTAATTAGACGTAGGCGTCTATTTTCTACGGTAGACCGTAGAAAATAACAAGCTGCATGGCAGTATTTTACTTTATATTAGGTAGGACTGCCCAAAACTCGAGCTCAACAATTTCACTTCAAAACCTACAACCATAGATAAGAGATATACCCTACAACCTGTACCGACAATGTACTCAAATGTGGCAAAAAATAACCAACACAGGTTGGAGAACCCTGGCTTCTGGGAATAAGGACAGTGTGTTCGCGGCATTGCTGTATTTGGCTGAAATCCAAAATGTCAGACCTAAAAATAGGGCCGTTTAGCGACCAAAGCGGGCGCAATAACCCGCTCAGAACTCCGAATACATATATCTTTGTGCGCATATTTACTCGTGCTAGCTCATTACCTTAAGCCTTTGTTTTGGGAAAAAAGAAATCGAATTTCACGGAGAGTTGGAGAAAATTAATTGTTCCAGAACTAAAAAAACTCTGTGTAGAAGAATTAGTTAATATTCGAAAGTCGTGGTAAAATGATAAGTGTTCTTTGCTAAGCTCGCATAAGTATTGAAATACGTTCTAAGTTTGCGTGCGCGCGGGTGAGAAGCTCTCGATGCTAAATGCGTTTGAATTTTGCCGGTAAAAGTCGGTTTGCATCAGTTGTTCTGCGTAACACCTTTTTCGTTCTTTACACTAGTTTCGGGACAAGTCTTATCCGTGTAAACATTAGAACGGGTTCCATTTTATTGAATATCTTTGAAATTCTTTTACTTATTTTATATGTATTGCAATCTTCTTTGACAACAAACAGACTTTGGACACGACAATATTAATAAATATATACAATATTAAACAATTTTTTTAAGTACAATGTTTTGATTGATTTTAACACGAGCGAATATTTCTTAAGTGTTTTATTTATATTTAAAGGTTTTCAGTAACAACGCTAATTCCACTCGACTAATGGCGGACGACGAGAATTTAACTTCATTTCATGTTAGGTTCTTAATATTTTTTGAAAAAGACTATTATTAATAACTGGCTTATAGCCTATACAGTTGTCTAGGATGGCTTTAAATACCAAGATGTAATGGTTAGATTATATCGGGCAAAAATATATTTTTGTGAAACAGGTCGACTCCTTGAAAATGTTTAATTTAACTCAAATTATTAAACAATTCAGGGCTCGGGTGCACGTGGGGTACATCAAATCAACGAATCTCTACTCCGTTTCGTTTGGCAGACTTCCGACTTCCGTCTTGACAATAAATTTAACAACATATTATTTTCCCCATCTCGCCAGCTTCATATTTACGTCCTCAACATTCTGAAGAAACCGACAGTAATTAATTGGTATTTTTGTAGGCATTTTCCGGAAAATAGTACCTCGACATACGACAAAAATACATTTCGTCTAACCGGAGGCCAAATAGACTGCCAGAGTTCGGCGGTTCGCGGAAACGCCTCGGCGCGGCATTTTCCCGAAACTCGTTTTTCGCCTTTCCGCGCACGCAAGTCTGGCAGCTTGGCAACTTGTCAAGGTGGAAAATTTGCGTCTTACTTCGGAACGAATTCGAAAATAGAACGCGGCGGTCAAAATTCCCGCGCAGCCGGACCGCGAGTTTATTTTGTTTTTCACAAAGCCGCGGAGGGAAGGAGATCGTGACGCATTTTACATTTGCGTGATTCGAAATGACGATTTTGAATGCGTCTGTGTTTACTGAGCCAGATGTCTTTCGCGTCCTTCAGGTCGTCTGACGCGAAGGGTGCGACTGCTGTAGCACAAGCAGCAGATTGAGAAGTCTTAACACGAGAAATATTACTGATCTTATATTTTTATATAAAACTGTAAATAATCTATACTGTACTGATTTCCAGTGGCGTAACTACGCCGATGCCAATTCAGCGCTATGAGGGCTATAGTAGTACCAATATTTTTCGCAGCTCGAATATGAATTAATAATTTTCACTGCAGAAATGGAATTATGCATTTTTTTTTTTTAAATAATTTCTCACGCAAACACGAGAAAACATTATCAATGAATACCGTTTATAATACCGTCGGATATAATACCTGGTATACTAGACCATCGCCGCAAAGCTAAGCGAAGGATTTTATGTTTTTTTATATATTTTTCTCATAAATTTGTGAATATTTTTTTTAAGGAGGACAGCTGGAAGAGTGGGGACCCACCCTTACCCGGGATCGGTTTAGAAGCTAGGGCTCCCTTGTCGGTCTCACACATCAAAGCTAATAAAACTCCTCGACTTTAATGTAATATATTATTCAGTATAGGAAAAAATAAAGAAAAAACAAAATAAATTTAATGGGATTATTAGCAATTTTGCAAAAGTTAAAAAATTTAGACCTTAAACTGGCGTCCTTTAAGTACTGTGTATAGCTTATAAACATAAATCAATACAAAAAGATAGTTAGATTTCGTAGTTATATTTGATTGACGACATAATCAAAATAATAAAAACCATATACATCGTATTACATAAAACCAAGAAGAGAAAAAAAATCGTGAATTTTGTAGGAAACGGGAGACGAACTTTATTCTTACTATTGAATGGATAAATGATGTAATAATATTATTCTTATATATGTATTATACATGCGCATTGAGGGGGCCCTTCACAGACCACCAAATACATACACACGAATTAACGCAAATTCCTTCGTGCAATACTTTCATTTTGGTGTCACCCGCGTGATCACTTTGGTACCACTTACGCAATCAAAAAGTTCCGCCACTTTTTTTTTTAAATATGACTCGATTGAAACGAAAATTTAAACGCTGACAATATAATATGCATTAATGTAAAAAATACGTCTTGTTTACACAAAGATTTAATTTTCAAAAAGAAAATACTTTTACTGTTGCGTGCGTGTGTCATAATCTATCGGATTTATGTTTCCAATAAGAATGTGTATAGAACGCCCCTCGTTCCGCAACTAATGAACCAAACCCCTCTTTTATATGAACACTTTATTTAATGTCTTTTTTCTATTCTGCATTGAGGTCTAATTTTTGTAGGTACACCACTGGTGGTTTTTCGAATAAAGCTTAATGCATGAATTAACTCTAAAAAACCACGAAACCTTCAGAATGTATATCTACACACTATAATTTCATTTTACCACCGAGTAGGTTAAAAAGTCAATAACATGAAAAATGAGTTAAATATTCACCAATCATTATTTAGATACAAAAAATTTTTACACGACATTTTTTCATGAAACAAGGGTTATATACCGACCGCAGTATATAGAGCACAATGGTGTCTTGTCCACGATTAGGCTAAAATGAGACGTGAATGCAACTTTGTTAATTTTAAAATATTATTTTAGACCACAAAGATATACATCCAAATGACGTCCAATTTTTTTTGGCAGCGCAAAATATCAAAGTCTTTTCTAATTTATGAAGCATTCGTGACATGTCCGGACTTGTCAAACAAAAAATAATATAAAACAAAGATAAATAAGTTAAAAGATAGATTAATAATTTTTGCGTAAAATTAATAATTCTAAATCCACAAAAAGTGTCCACAAAATCTTGTATAATCCGTATTAGATAATTTTCAAGTTTGGTCAAATCTACTTTTTGACAACATCGGAAAATAGAGCATTTAATAGTTTTAAAATAAATTCACTATTTTTTTAACAGCAAAAAACGAACGCGCGGTCTCTCCAATTACATTCACAATGTGTGAGATTCAGCAAGATGGCGTCTACTTTTGCGATGACGTTATTGGTTGAAATGGATTTGGCGCTGTTTGAAAATAAACCTGTCTAGATTTGTCCACTATTAAAAATTAATTCCGTATTAAGATGGCGTTTTAAACGTTTTGAGGTTGAATTTGACAAGATTTGAAAATACTATAATGTCGAGCATTCTCAAGAGAATGACCTAGCATTCCAGTAATAAAATGAAATAAAAATCAAATTTGGACTTGACCACTTTTGAAAATGATCTCGGTGGTTTCCTGATCGTGATCGAAGAAAGTGCATTGAAATTTTCCCGAAGTTGTGTCATGGGACCTTCCGCAATATATTATGTAGTATTGCTAATGGAATCTACTTAAAGTCGTTTATCAGCAGATTCGGCTTCAAACACTGTTGAACAAATCACGATTAGTACACGTTTATATTTTCTATAATTAAATTAAAATACGCGGTGTTTCCGCGTTGGCAATGGTGCAATGGCCTGTGACGCTTGTACTTGAAACACACTTTATTTCGTGTTATATTGGGTGACTATAGCCGCTGGTATATTTTTATGTGGAGCAGGTTATTTCTGAAATATTAAAAAATAATCCACTTTCTAAACAAAGAAGATCCTTGATTTTCAATACGGTCGATTATTTGGACAATGTGGGTATTGCATTCTTGTCTTTGTTCTAAATTGAATATAATCTCGTCACTGCTCACTCTTTACGTCGGTAAACTGGCCGCGATTTCTATAATAGAGTTAAAGAAAATTTAACAATAATAACTTCTCAGAGTTTTTCAATCATTTTACAGAAACAGATAATTAAATTCTGT
This sequence comes from Eubasilissa regina, assembly GCA_022840565.1. Classification (NCBI taxonomy): domain Eukaryota; kingdom Metazoa; phylum Arthropoda; class Insecta; order Trichoptera; family Phryganeidae; genus Eubasilissa; species Eubasilissa regina. The sequence goes on along the minus strand of JAINEB010000021.1, from coordinate 1,434,337 downwards.
ATTAAAAACTAATTTTAACAAAAATTATCGTTTCTGTAGGGGTAACAGAGAGGATAGAAAGCAATATATTTTTGTACTGGCGAATCACTAGTTTTTATTCTAACAAGGCCTTTGGGGACGCCTTTTATTTCTGTACGCCTGCAATGTTCACCTTACATCGACATTGTTCTAGAAACGTTGGAAATAAGTAATGCTCTCGAAATATAATTATATAATTAAATTGGACTAATCCCATTCTGATGATGTGTTTATACGGATGAGACATGTCTCAGAGACTCATCTCGAAAAACGCGCAAAGGAGATTATAGAATTGAGCGCGGAGCGAGCTGTGATTAATTGCCAATTGTATTTTATCGTCGTTCCTTGTGCCGTTTGTCAATAAAATCACAATAGACTATCATGTAAAATATAACCAAAACAATTTGAGACAATTAATATTATTTTTATTTTAGCCTAATGGAGGAGCGGTCACTCGAGAAGAAAATCGTTGTGGCTGTATACAAAGTTACACTAGTTTAGTCATTTATAATAATACGTATCGCTGAAATTATTTATTTATTTGTCAAGTTAATCAGACACACCTGTAGCTGTAGTTGAATGCAGCGATGAATTCGACAGTGACAAATTTTAATTGATTCAATTTTAGGCAACCATATTTGAATCTGAAATTTTTAATATAAAAACATAACTACGACCGTATTTCATAAAAGAAAATATGATTAATAGATGAACAGGTGTTACCAGACAGGAAGTACGAGCGAATGTAGCGCAGATTACCAGAAGAGGCTCAACCGACATTTTATATTCAAGAAATTTCACTTATTTTCATTTAATATTACGTATTATGCAGTTGAAAATGGTCCTCGTGATGGTCACCCGCAATAGCGCATCTAGCGTGCACTTTGCATCAAATTATTTAATTAAAAATTTATATTTTATAAAGCTCTAAAATGTGTGTATACTATATGTTAACACTTTGAAGACTGCTGATGCGAATAATAGTAGATGGCAGACCATTTAGATTATACCAATTTAATATATGTATATTACATTGATACAGATAGACTTTGCATTTAAGATCAGAAAGCCATGGAATTGAAAATAAAAGATTTTACCTGTGTCGTTCATGTTTGCCTCATTTTGAAAAAATTCTAAACGTCAAACGAAAAACATGAAACGAAATTCTTATTGACAATTCAAATAAATTCGTTGGTAAATTTTTTATTGTTTGTGAAGATATTTTTCAAAGCAATTAATTACATTTATGGAAACGTGGGGTCCACGGCAGTAGCGTAACTTCGCCAATGCAGCCAACGAGGTGTACTGGGGTCCACATTAGACAGAGGCCTATACAGTGGCGTATCTATAGAAATTGGGTCCCAATGTAGAATGGAAAAAAGGGCCTCTAAATTAAGTATTGTATGTAATGTATACGAATATTAGTACTACGTGATTTATCCAGAATAAAATTAGTATCTTGTCTCATATAATACTCAGACTTTCATAAAAAAATAATTGTTCTTACGCCTTTATAAACACTTACACACAATTGAAAAAATACTTACTTCATTAAATGGCTACAGTCATGTCCCTAACCTGACAGCGGGTTCTGCTGCTGTATCTATCGATAATGTTTTCACGCGTGCTTGTGACACGGGGGAGAAACGATTTTTTAAATTTTATTCTTTTATTTCTCGGTGTGGATTACTATTAACGCTGGGAATTATATCTCAAACATAACAATGCCAAATGGATTGCAAGGCGCGAAAGTTTTGGGCCCCTATTTAACGTGGGTCCCAATGCACTGCATTGCCATAGTTACGCCACTGCATATAATACATTTGGTATCAATACTTTTGCGAGTATCGGCACTATTCGCTCCGTTCACATGTACTAATAATATTTTCGTAGAAAGCAATCACTTTGTGGTTTGACATATTATATTAAATAAAATAACATAAATAATTTCTCCATTAGCCCCATATTAGGTATGTTTTCTTTAAAATCAATTTAATATCCATCAACACTGTATTTTCCCCTCCCTTAATGTTCCGTCTATCTGTATATGTATTTTGTCTGTCTCTTTCACATGTAATTTTATATTCTATCTCTCTCTTTATGTATATATAAGCGCACTCTTTTTGTATTTATGATTAGCTTTAAATATCTCCTGATGATGCTTAAGATAAGCGAAACCAGTTGACGTATAATAAATTTCATAGTTTCATACAAAGTGATTGTTATGTTATTTAATGTACTAATAATTTTTAAAATCAACCACAGAAAGAAGTAGAATCATAAAATTATAAAAATTATTTCTCACGATAAGAAAATACGAGAATATTATTGATGTGATACCTTACTATTATGTCGGGTTAAGGATCAGGCCATCGCTCTAAAGCTAAGCAAGCATACAGATGCCTAAAAACAGACATTTGCTGTTTTTAATGAAAATTTGAATAACATTAAAAAAGACGAGATACCAATTTTCTTCTTAATATTTAATGATTAAACCGAATATAAATAATATTCTTAAATGAGATATATTTTTAATTAACTTAATGGTCCCCACTTTGCATTGGGGACCATTAAGAATAACAAATAAATCCAGAAAATACAAAAGCAGTGGATTTATAACTATTTGTATGTTTTCCCGTTTCCGTTCGTTCTACCAATTTAATTAGTGATGCCATTTATACTTGGCAGTGGTGAAATAGTTTTAAATGTAATTATAATTATTGTACGCGCACGTAGTATTCGTACGTGTTTGTTAGTCGGGAAATAATGTTTCTTTAGCCGTGACCTGCGATCATTACCGTAAGAAAGAAATGCGAAATTAATATAAATATTTTCATAGATGCTTGCACGCCATTTTTCGACTGAATAAAACATTCATTAAATTAGTTGATGGCCATTACAGTACGCTATGTGCTGTATACAGTGTAGACAATACGCGCATGTGCTGTGTACAGTGTAGACAATTTGCACGGGTGGATGATTCTAGTGACAGCAGTGACGTAATTAAAATAAATGGGCCTCAATACAAAGTGGAAGGGCCCCTGTATAAACGTATATAAAATATAATAATATTAAGGACTACGCGGTTTTATATATTAAATAGTAAGAACAAAATTCTCCTATAATATCCATACTTTTATGAAAAAATAACAAAAGTTTTTAGGCATTTATATTCAATCGCAACTAAAAAATACATAATGCCATAAAACTATGGCAATTTTAGCATTGTGGCGATGGTTTGGTCCTTAACCCGAATTTTGCAGAGTCGACCGGTAAGCATGTTATATATGCTGATGGAGAAAATATGTGACCACCTTTTTTTTTAATTACCTCGTGTATAATTCACAATATTATAATTATTGCGAAAAATAATACCTTTTTTAGTTTTAACATAAAAAATATGTAAAGCTTAAACATTTACCTACGTATTTGATTAAAATGTATGTATTCATACATTATATACCTGTATAAAAAACGATAATGACAGAATATAAACAAATTGTATTAAAAGTTCTCGCTATCCGTCGCGTGCTAGCTTTACATGTAAATCAGATCGTCTTTGTTGTCGATTTACCTATTCATTATTACGTTGATAGTTATCTACGTGATTTCCATAATTCGTCCAAAACCTCGTCAGCTGCAATGCCGGATGTCCAGAATAAAGATGGGGTCACCTCACATCGCTATATATAATATTATATCCATTCTCCCGATTCTGTATACAGTTTCCGTGTGTTATTTTATGAGGCAGAATTAACACACTGCTCGCACCGCTCACTTTCCTCACTCACTCAAATGCCGTTTGCTAGTACATATTATAAAATATCTAAAGTCGGAAACTCGAGAGAGTAATATTTTAAAGATTAAGTGTGACTTGACAATACTTACTTAAAGCAAATATGTACCACAATTGTTGAACGGAAAAATCGACAGATTTTAAAAAAAATATCGTACGACACAGGAAGACCGCAAAAGAAAACTCTAACAGACATAAATTGGCGAATCGATAAGTTCTAAAATTTAGTATTCAATGAGTAGTAGGTACTTCAATCAATTTTTTTAATACTTATTAAATAAAGTGGCAATACAGGGCTCATGTCATATATTATTTTACTAGCATCGATAAATCGATTCTTGTGCAATGTCAGGTGAAAAATTAATAATAAACTAAATAAATATAAGCGTATGGAGGTTCGGATTCTACGCGTTGTTCGTGATGTGTAAGATGATATCAGAACGATGAAATTCGAATGATCGTCTGCCTCCAAGTCGGTTTATCATTTTGTCTTCATATAGAAGTATTGCAAAGTCAGTGAGATAATTGCGAGCAGTCAAAGTAAATTGAATAGAAACTCTGTTACGCTATACGACATTATACCGAATTTATTTGATGTTAAATTCCAAAATTTGAAAAATACTGATTAATTGTACGCGGTAGAACGGAGTGAGTAACAAAAGCTGCTGACAGGTCCGAAGCCGGAGAAAACGAAACGTGAAGAGTGAAGTCGAGGAGCTCGTTGCGGCCGTCTGTTGCTGACAGTCTTGACAGATATTGTACCGTTCCGGCGGTATCACGACACACTGCGCTACGCTTCACGGCCGAATACCAACTGCACAGTGCGCGACTGCTCGGCGACAGAAATTATGTGGACCGTTGTAATCGTACGGTTTTATTTACAATATTATATACATATGTATAAGAAAATATTACAAATATTCCTATTACAATTAAATGGGTTATTTTTATATTTTACAATCCCATGACTGTCGTGCTAGGTGAACATCTGTCTCAGGGTATACGTTGTTTTCGTTGATTTCAAAGAATGATACTTACGCCAGACCGATATTAATTTATTTAAAAACATAAGAAAAGTAATGATAATATTGTTTTGTTCATGTAAAAATAGATAAGAACAGAACTAGGAATATGAAAATCAGCTAATTGATATTAAAAAAGATAAAAATACTTAAAATTGTATCCATTTGTATAAACACTAATGTGAGTTATTTTTACGTCAACCGATTTCGATACTAGTCGATACTAATTCGCCAGTTGTGACGAAAAGTCCTGACGAAGATACGTATATAGTATCGAAACTGGTTGACGTTAAAATAAGTTTAAATATGGATACAATTTTTAATTATGTCTAATCGCAAAGTTAACGCTACAAACATTAATAATAAGATAAAATTACTGTCAAAATTTGTAATAGTTCTTTCAGTGATTCTTTTCAAGCTATTGAACAGAAATAGTGCGAGTGAATTGTACCAATTGTTCTTAATATGTTTAGACGAAAGATATTGAATGAACGCGAATTGAAAAACCCGCCACACCATGAGTCGACTACCGCGTGGGCGGAGGGGGTAGGCTGGCACGCTGCGGTACACGAGCGGCGGGCACTTCCAGCTGACGGGCACTTCCTTGTTGCATCACTGATTCCGCAGCGCCGGATCGAGGGCAAACTTTGCGCAACGCTCGGGGCGGCGCGTTCTTCGTATTTTTATTTTATCATTAATATGTAGCAAATAACATACACAGAATTAGAGAGAAATGTGCAAGATGTGCATCAAACATTATGGAAAACTCTCAGTGTGAAAGCGATTTTGATATATCGGGTGTAACAGACCTAGTCCACAATATTTTTTGAGTTAAAAATGTTTAAGGAATATGTGCCTAATCTCAACCATGTCAGAGATAAGCATCTCAAAAAAATATAATGAAATATTTTATTAATTCCAAATTATATATTGAATACAAAACATTAAAGGTCAAGTTTGAGAGGCCTCCTTTGTGATTATTGTGACAAATTCTCGCTCTGCTATCCATTAGCGCAGGAACCAGAGCACTTAGTGCCACCGGCCTGTTGCTAGATCTCCTTCATCTGTCACCTTCAAATCTCCACGAATCATCCAGCCGTGAACGTTGTAGTTGATCTTGACTAAACGTCCAGAACAGTAGGAGAAGAGACGTGTCGATATGCAACACGAAAGACCTGTGTCCATGTATGGCTTTCAAAGCTATGTCCTACATTAAAAATTTTGTGATTGAAATGCCTATCCTATTTTCCATTTTCGCTATAGCAATCGAATATGTTTTTGTCAAATTTTGAACTTATACTCGGCAATATATTCAATTGATTCATCTACTACTCCATTTTTATATAGCAACAGATAGAATAGGAAAAGATCCAGGTTCAAATTCCGGTAGCGATTAATTATTTTTTTAATAGATTGATTTTTTAGTTGATTCATTTAATTTGTATTCAAATACCACAGAGCTGTGTTCTGAAATTGAAATTTCGTAACAAAAATCTATTTTTGTATTAAAACTGTACGAACATTGTAATACGATATTTTGAATGCCATTCTTTGATTTCAGCATATAAAAATACATAAAGAAAGAGCTAAAATGATTTAAAAAAAGCTTTTTCACCTGTGTTTTAATGATTTTTAAATTAATATTTGATATTACAGAATGGCCGGTGATAATACATGACGAGATATGTCTCGGAGATTTAGTTGAGATACATCTCTGAGGTACGTACAGCGCGTACACGCGTCGAGATAAACTCAGAGATCACCGCTTAATATTGGTAGGTCCGACCCATGTACACGGCATTAGATTTGACAGCGAGTGTCGACACACGCGCACAAACGTCACCTAGAACCATAAGACACACACAATTGTTTATTCTGAAAGTTAGACAAACGTATGGCATTAAATTGCAAACATTTATTCTGTTTTAACTGCCCCGGGGAAGATTCAAATTCGCCAACGGAAGAACTGAACTTCACATTTGACATTTGACGTTTGACTGAAGTGAAGTGAAGCGCAGAGAATCTCTGAGACTTGGTGGAGCGTTTTTAATAGTGACTTGAGAGTAAAGCTGGAAAGTTAAACTAACTTACCATCATGGCCTTTCCCCTGGTGAGGATAGAATGCCACACTCTTCTATCCTGCCATAATCATCCACTTTCATACATGAAGTGTACCGAAGCAAAATTGCCACGTTGAAATTGACGAAATAGAAATATATTGTAAAAGTAACAGTTTTACAATTTAAAAATTTACATTTGTATGTTATAGAATCATTTTATCAATTTTTTATTTTTAAGGAAATTAGCAAATGCACATCTATCTCAATTTCGTTAATTGGATGATACATGTCTTCTCATGCATGCTTTTCAGTTGTTGAAACTTTAAACACGATCGTTTTTTAGTAGGTTTATCTGTCGCCTTCAACACTGGCATCATGTATGGCGAGGTTAATAATATGGTTGCATACATGAAACGGAGATAGAATACCCGAAGATACCCGAGTACGCGACACGAGACGCAATCGATTTATATTTGATAGTAAGTAGATAATTTCTCATCTTTCCAACAGGTGTGTCGCTTCACAAATATCTAACGGCCAGCATGCCAAATAATATTTGCGTTTCATGGTTTACGCCACGGACGTACATTTTCATATTTAAAGATGTCATTCTTCGTCTTGCAATTGTCAGAACAGTCGGCGCCATTCATCAGGGCCGACTGTAATAATTGGTGAACATTCGGTCCGATCCATGGCATGTCTGGTGCATTCAGTTAACCACACCAATGCTAAATATTAATGCGTACGATTGTTATTTTAGCGAAAGCGAAAATTTAACATTTTTCTGAAGTTTTGAGTTTATTTTGAATAAATCTACATTAATTATAATAATAATTATATAAATATATTTCGTAGAAAGCGATCACTTTGCGGTTTGACCTATTAGACTAAATAAAATAACAACCTTCCCCGGATTGAAAAAAGAGATCCAGGTTCGAATCCCGGTAGCGCAATAACAATATTCTTCGATAAAATTGATTTATTTATTTATTAGTATATAATACTATGTAAAAATCTGTTTGGACTGTACCCGTCTCACTAGAGAAATTCTGTGTCGAGACGGGCATAGTTTACAAGCAATTGTTCAATTAATTAGAATTACAAATAGATAGAATTACATTTATTACTATATAAAAGGTGTATATAAAGAACAATTTTAAAATTGACTTAATTTTTGGATCACATTGTAACAATAATTAATATAGGTATTGGTGAGTGCACCGATACTGGCTCTACCCATATTACGAATCCAAGTTTTAATATATAGTTTCATGTTTTTGGAACAATTCAATTGATTTAAGTCTTTTAGCATTCTATTAAATAGTTTAGGTCCAAAATAGTTGTAGTTCCTTTGACCAAATGTAGTATGTGCTCTTGGGGTTTGCAGGTTATTTGTATTTGTCCGTGTGGAAATTATGTTTTGAGTTGTTTTAAAATGTATATATCTTTATAATTAATACATTTAATTAGTATTTAAAATAATAATCATTTTGTATGAAACCACGAAATTTATTATGTTATTTATTATGTTATGTTATTTTATTTAATATAATAATATTTATTTCAAAATATATAGACTAACTAATTGTATCAATAAATGCGCATTCTTCCAATAATGAATGGCCCATCATCCAATAAAAAGGAAGAGTACTTAAATTAGTAGCCAGTAGCCAGTAGCCAGTCGCGCAGACAGGAGCGCGCTCCGGAACGTTTGCTATATCCTTTAAATAAATACGCATGTTTTAATCATTTCATTTCAATGACTACATTTTAAAATACGTATATTTTGTACACACATATACTAGTATTCATTTGGGAGCGCCGACCGCGGACATCGAAGATTGTAAACTAGAAATTCCAAGACGCATCCCACTAGTTGAACCAATTCATGAGAATATGGAGAAAGATAGAGACATGAAACACTCAACTGAAATAATGTTGGTTCGTATATCGAAGTAAATTTCCCTTAAAATTAGTGTCCGACCGAAGATCAGTTTTGGGCTAAAGCCGAAGCCTATTGTTCGGCTCTTGCCGTAAACTTCCGCCGAAGCCGAAGGTTCAATCGTATTTATAAATCTCAGAACACCGACTGCAAAGTATACATAACGATGCATTTCTGCGTTGTGGTGTTGATAATTGTAAATATATATCCATTAAATAAATAAATTGCACTTATCCAGAAATGATAAACTGAATTTTGAACTTGAATAGTTTGTGCATTTTCGGCACTTTTCGGCGGCTAAATACAAAGCTTCAGCTTCGGCTAAAATCTGCCGAAGGTTTGGCCGAAGCCGAACGTGCAGCCGAAGGTGGCCGAAGCCGAAGTTTAGGTCGGACTTTATTTAAAATATGAATCATGTTGATATGTAACCTAAACACACAGTAGGAATGTTTTCAAAAATTCTTATTACAATAAAAACAAAATATTGACACTGCAATCAGATACGAGATTGCCATTTTATTAAAATAGATTAAGAAATCCAAGCCAGGTAGAAGACTGAATAAAAGAGAACTCACATCATGGACAGCTTCTGGCTGGGATACCTACGTACGTCAATTTTCGCTAGATATTTGAAATGTACATCTAATTTCAAATCTCTATTATTAATATTAATATTAGTATAATAGAATTACAAATGAGATTGATAGAAGTCAAGTTTTATTATAAAAATTCTAATCTGAGTAGGTACCTGCAGTGACGAGCTGTCAGAACTAAAGTGTCCCATTCCAAACCCATTTGATTAGTTATCTGTCATTTCACCGTTATGCGGAGTCAGCGGTGTAACTATACGGTGTAAGATTGGGCGCCAATACAGAACGCAAAAAAGGCCCCCTAAATATTTAGTCAAAGAATGAAACTTCTATGATATTTATACACGCCCTACTCAGGCATTGACAATAATATTATTACTGCGCGATCTATCAAATACATAGTAAGAACCAAATTAGTCTCTTGTCTCATATAATAAGTGTTCTTAGACATTTATACACAATTGTAATTTAAAAAATACTCGCTTCGCTTTAAGGCGATAGTCTGGTCTCCAACCCGACATAGTAGCGGAATATTGCTATTACATACACCGATAATGTTTTACGAGATTACGTAATACACGTAGAAACGATTACATATATTTTATAATTCCATTTCTTGTTGTGGATTTACTATTAAAGCTGAGAAAGGTATCGATATTCGCAAAAATATCAATACAAATGAAATGTAAGGCGCGAGCTTTTTAGGCTCCGATCTAACCTGGGTCCTAATGCACTGCACTGCCATAGTTGCCCCATCGTGTGGAGTTGCCTACCTTGAAACACTTGTCAAATAACGACTGGACAGGGCAATGAATGCAGTTTATCATTGTAAACACATTTTTAGTGATGTGAGATAGGCCATTATTATTCCAACATACCTACTAGTACATGTATCGTATATTATATTGTACAATATACAGAGTGTTCTAAACGAAACGCGCATAACTTTGAATACATGCATATCGTAAATATCTGTACAAAAAAATTGATATTAAATGTTCCATTACCGAGATAGATATCAGAAAAAAAAATTGTATTCGTACTTAAATTAAAACTAAAAATAACGTGCTTGTTGGTCTAGTGATAAGATACTCGCCTGGTGACCAACCCGGGGGGTTCGAGATCCGTTCCAGGAGACCATCAAGTTAGTTTTATTTTATCTATTTTCATAATACAAGCGTTCAGCCTAGTCAGAAAATAGTAATGAGTCGTGTCAACGGAATGAAATAAATCTTTAATACAAATTAAATATATAAATTAGAAAGATATAAATTTATTGAAAAAATATTTTTGTTACTACCGGGATTCGAAGCTGAATCTTTTCCTATCTGGGGAAATGCATTGACCATGAACATTTTGTTCTGGAGATAAGCTCAGATATCAGCTTAAAATTGGTAGAAAGGAACAAACACTCAAACGCATGTATACGACGTTCGATTTGATACAAACTATATCTAAAACTATACAAACTACACAACTACAAATATTTATTCTTTAAATAACAAACAAACTGAGGCATTTATTCCGAGTAAGCTGTAATTATTCCGCTTTAACTGCTGCTGGGGACATTTAAATTCACCCAACTGACAAACGGAACATCATTTGTCAATGGATGGACGCTTGATATACAACATGAGTGAGTCGCGAGACGGCAAATCTTTGAAACTTGTGAACTACGATAGCCGAGAGTTGTCTCCGAAAAATCTCATGGGTGCATAATTCCTGTCTAAGAATCGAAAATCTCATCTGCGGATGCAGGCCATAAAGGCCCGTGTCCATGTTAATCTCTCAATGAGACATTGATCTCTGAGAGTCTGTAAAAGTCTTTACTAGATGCGTTATTCTACTCCGATAGCAAAACGGAGATTTATGACTCACCACCACATATGTTTTGCGAGCGAATGACAGACCTATACGCGTACGAAATATAATACCATTAGCGACTCTCAGAGATCAAAGACTCTTTGATAGATCATCGTGGACATGCGCCATAAGAATATTGATATGATTGAACGTCTTATTTCATTACACGTAATCTAAATCATATTTATCATTTCTGCATTTCGTAGTTTTAGCTCTTAGGTATTTTCAAAGATAAAGTCGAGTGAAATAATGTCAAATAGGAGGACGCTATGGCATTGGTCCTCTTCATTCAATCCACCTTTGTTGGTAATTAAGCATTTTAGACAAACATTTTATATCCCTGCAATCTTAATGTACATCTATATTCAAAGTAATGCATGTTTCCTTTAGAACATCCTGAACGTATTTAGAAAACGATTTATTATAAATACGCAGTTAATCTAATTCATCCACTCAGTTTCCTGAACACTGTGTTAATGCGATGTCGCTACGGAACTTAAGAAATTAAATATTGTAAAGGTATTACAATTGTTGTTTTCTACGACTATTGAAAGAAGAAAACGAGCAAACCGTAAAAATATCTTATGAATGTGAAGTTGGCTAAATACTGAAGTAATCATGGGAAAATAGGCAAACATCACTTTCTATATTCGTGTATCGCGACTCATCACACGGCAGAATACCTGCGAAATGAGATGGCGGAGTTCCTTCAATGTTGCTGACATATTACATTCCCCGATCTTTCAGAATTTATTAAATGTCTCTAGGTTTAGAGCCATTCTACATCTATTATTTCAGGCCAGTACGCAATATACGAGTACCGCCAACAGCATCAGCGTCATCAGCTCTGATGAATTATCCTGCAATGGGACACGCGTCATAATAGCCCAGATACTTCTACACACAATGTTCTGAAAGGCTGTGAAACCAGGAAAGAAGATCGTGGAGTTCTATCCTCTCTGCCTAAAATATGAAATTAAACGGTGTGTTGGTTAGTTATAGTTATATAGTTATGGTCAGTTCGTTTTTTTTATAAAATATCTAAAATAACTATTTCCTTCCGTTTCTAAAAATTATATCAAGTATTTAACAGAAAAGCAATTTAACATTTTACGATACGTCTATAAAACGTGCATTTTATGATAATTGTATTCATAAATATCTACTTAATAGATTGTTCGTAATTTTTAAAGGAGAACACATTTTTGTTGTGAAGTTGCAATTTTTCCGAACATAATTCTATGGTATTTTTCATACAAATTAAATTAATCAAATAGAAAAATATACAAGAAAAATATTGGCATCTCCTAGCGTGTATCACTCAAAGGTATTTGAGATTCATCACAATAAAAAGTTGATTGCATTTAAAAATATAATAATAGATTTATAAATGTTAAAGAGCTACAGAATATAAATTCAAAAATTTGTCGTAAACGTATCGCATTTCCAGAAACAATTCCATAGAAACAATTTTTCTTTTGATAAATAGATTTTATCTGTTTTCTAGTTGATTAATTTAATTTGTATTAATTGTTAATCAGTTTGCAATACTGTATCAATTGACATCGGTTTACTCCAGAGAAGATCAACTTTAGGATAATCCACGGGTCGTTGCACCTGGGACCGTAAAACTTACACCGCGAGGGCAGGACTGGCGCTCATCGCTCGCCACCGGTCGCACATCTTCACAAATTATGACTCATGAACTCGGTCCTCCCACGACGATAGAGGTCATCGCAGAAAGCAGATGCCCAGTCAAAATATTTCCAGGAATGTACGCAAAAATATCAGCGGAATCATTTTTCAATACCTTTTTCCTTACAGTCATATTATATCAACTATCATGTGCAAAATGTTGTAACTGTTTGTAAATATTCATGTAACGCTACACACAAAACTTTTAATTGCTTTTTTGACCGTCCAAACTGTTTGGTAAAATCGGAAGCAAAGTGCAAGAGACAGAAATGTGTAAAAAGTTACAAAAAATGAGGCTTTTATTGAACACTGAACAAAAATCGAAAAAAAAAATTAATGAAAAACATGTAACATCAAACACAATAACAAAACTTTTGTAGCTTAAAATCAGGATTCGCGCTGCACGCCCGTCTCAAGACGGGTAAAATCCACTTTAAACGATGAAATTTACTATAAAAAAAATGTTTAATTAATTACAGCTATACATTGTCAGATATAATATACTAAACATATCGTATATATGTAATATTTATAAAATATTATTAAAATACTCGGTACAGTACTGTAATTAATTAATTAACAAAAATTTGAGTTCAATATTACGAAGTCGTGTAATTCACAAATTTTTGGCTAGAATTTGAGTCGTGCTTTTTGTATCTTCAGAACAAAAATGTCACATATCGTCTTACATTCAAATTTAAGCCATCGAACCACTTAATCATCGATCAACCATCGATCAATGTTAAAAATATGCAACACTTTTTACAATATTTAACCTTTTTTGATGGCCAAGGAGCATTGTAGCCAAAATCTATTTAAAATACTAAACACATTTTCAAGATGGCTCTGTGAGCAGTATAGATAATTGTTTTTTCTCGATCAACAGTTTATTTAAGTCTTCAAGGTTCGATTCCCGCCAGTCTCGATGGAGACGATGAGAAAATGGACCAGGATAAATAGTTATTATCTTCGTGGAAATTAGTGTTTGGAACGTGGCAGGTACATGAACGCGCCGCATGATTCAATCTTGTTATTATTTACAAATAATACATTTCCACGTTCTTCCAAGATTTTCATTGCTGTTTGGAAATTGAGATCAGCACAAAATACAGAACCATTTCAATGTGTTTTGTGGCACGTGACGTGTATTTTGGACGGCGGCCATGTTTTAAGTTCTAAAATGGTCGTGGACTCATTTTTGAATCCAAGAAACTACATATAGAATAATATCATTATTTTGAATGTACGAAGCTCAGATTCTTTACAATATTAAGATTATTAATTAATTAAATCAAATTACATTTATCATTGAGCAATATTAAGAAATATTCTAATTTAAATCGAGTATTACGTTTGCAATAGTTTTAAATTTATGAGTATTCGAAAATAAACAAAATGGCGGCTACATCAACATTCTCAACATATTATAATGATTGAATTATTTCACGATATTAATTAACAACCACTTTAATATACTGTATTAATACTCGTATATATGAGTAGGCAAATTTTAAAAGAAAATGATATATTATTACTTTCAACTGGGGGAACATTTTTTATATAGGAAATAAAGAAGTTTTTTGTCATTAATTATTTAATTAATATTTTTTACAATGTACGTATTTCGCGCGCGTCCTAGGATTAGTTTTAATATATGAACAAATGTACATACAAATAAAGACAATAGTACTATTTTTAAAAATAGTCTGTTTCCGTAACGCGCCATCGGTGATAGCGCGTTTTCCGATAAGATAAATAAATGGAAGCGATCAATTAAAATGTGAACCGTTATTTCTGTAAGCGGAAACAAAAGTACCGACGCACTTTTCGCGCGCAAAAGAAAAACAAAACAAAACCACGTGTCGGCGGTGCGACGTAGGTAAATGTTGTTATTCCCGTCTCGCTCTGGCGCGGCGGCCGATCTTTGTCCGGCGCCGGGCGGCGTATGGGCCCCCAGTGCGCGCGCATCGTGCTCTCTCCCTCGGCTGGCGAACGTATAAAGCCAGCCTGCATGGCGCACTTTTCCTACATTTGACGTTTGACAGCTGTTCGAAAAACGAACGCGGGATCGCGGAAATCGTAATATTGCGGATATACAGCGGTGAAAGTGGACATTGTGTTCGGACAAGAGCCGTCCGAAAGTGCGTGACCGATCGGAGCCAATAAACAATAACTGTGCCGTTAGTGCGTCCAAGTGCCTACTGAAAAAAGTTATTTGAATGTCATTACCTCGCTTGTGCGTGACGACTATTAGCCGAGAAAGCGACGGCGCCATTACCGTATTCCTCTAAACAAAAGACAATTCCGGAAAAACGAATTAATACATTTTTCATTACATTTAGAGTGTGAGCAGTGAATCGGACGATTCAAGCAACGCACACATTCGACGCAGTTTTACGAAAGAACTGTCAAACGTCTTGTATTATTTAAAAAAAAAAAAACAAAGCCGCCGAAATGAAGCCCCCATCGCAATTCGGGAACGACATCACCAGCCAGGCGAACAATACCGAAGTTGACCCCCGAATGGGGGCGATGATGATCTGCACGAGGCTGGCCGGCCGCGCCATCATCAGGGTAGTAGGAAGGTGCGAGGATGCGCAGGAAAATAACAACTTAGGTTAGTACCGAACTACCACTAAAGAAATCAATATAATTTGTTTAAAATGTTTACTCACTTACAGGCAGTGGCAACTGAGAAGGTTGGGTCCCGACGCAAAATAGAAAAAGGGTTGATCCCCAATGTAAAATGGAATCGTATTGTATATGAGATATAAGAATATTAAGTACTACGAGGTTATATTTATTAAAGAGTAAAAACAGAATGGTCTCTTGTCTCCTGTAACATGAAAAAATCTTGCTTCATTTTACAGCGATTTTTACTATGTGGCGATGGGCTAGTCCCTCGCCAGACATATTAACGGGATATACGTCATTAATGTTTTCGCGTTTTTTTGTAATTCACGTTTAAAATGATTTTTTACATTTTAACCTTTTGAACCTTTTTGGACCTTTTTGAACCAAAGATTTAGAAATTAATGACAAAGTGGAAAGTAGTAAATAGTAAATTTAGAAAGTAGGTAAGTAAAAAAAATCCTAATGTCCTTATGTGTGTCACGCATAGAGATTTGAAATAAAATTAATACATTACATTGGAGAAAAGTGTAAATTTTCCATGAAAAATACGCGCCTTTTTTGTTCCGATGGTACATTTTACAAATAGAACACTATAATGGTGTGCTGTAGGTAGGTACTTAATTATTTAAATGTCTACATATCTTTTTTTAAATAATTTTTATTCCAAAACGCAATATTTTAAAATTATCATCGTATTCATCAATACATCACGTATCTTATTATTTTAATAATGAATCAAGCTTCACGTACGTACTATTTAATCCAAAAACTTTAGTTAAATTGATTTTGCTTGCCGCGAATGTCAGTAGGTACTTAGACAAGCAAATAATCTTGGATCACGCCATAAACTATAAACATTCTAAGATTTATCTAGTGAACATGAATATTTAGATTATTTCTTACTCGTGTCTGCCGTCAAAGATATCTGTTTAATAAATGGCATCAGGAAGACGATGACGTATGAATATATTTGAACCGAACACAATGCTCAGGTGTGTACCGACCGTAATAGTCTGTGCGGTAATATTGTAGTTTTCTCAGCGTTCCTCGGTATAATGTCTGAGGCAGAAGATTACATTCAGGTGTTGCGCCACAGCCGTTAATTGTACGTTCAATATTATGAACGAGCTTTTATGATCGAAGATCAATTTTATACGATCGAGGAAATCGTTGAATATTTTGAGAAAGCGCGTTCTTGTCGCGAGTATAAAATATGATCTAAATTCTTACTTGAAATCAACGTAATTGGTAGCGGAATTGTATTTGTGTCAACGTGCTTAAGACATGCTTATGTAATGTTAAATAATTGTATTATGTTGTATTGCATAGTTATATAATAACATGATTTAATATGTATTATATTATGGTAATGCGTCTGCTGCATTTTATCACATATTATATAAGACGGAACTAGAATGAATATTGCGGCTTTGCACCACAAAAGACGCAGATAGTATTGTACTCTTACTCGGGATCGTACTCCGAGACTAGGTAATCAAGTGGAGCACTGATTACGTAAATAACCATTATCGACGACAACACAATAAAAAATATATATTTTCTGCGTTTAAAGATATATAATTACATGAGACACTACATGGCAGATATTAAGAAGAGAAATGCGACGACACGATTTGCTATACTCATGTTTAAAAAGCTCTAACAAAACCGAAGCGTATCTTCTAGTAATGAACTAAACCGTGATTGGTATCTGTAATTTTGAGGTTATAGGTATAGTTTCTCGTGTACCCGAGATTGCTCGCCGATTTATGAGTCATCATAGTTACAATCGAACACCAATTACACAATTGCACGTTAAATAATGACTATTATCTTAAAATCTTCCTCTATGGTGTTGAAAAAGCGGGAATGCAAGTCTGCTATGAAAATGTGTTGTTAGTTAACTGGTTGCGCGTATCGTGGATGGCCCGCAGAACGAATGCCGCGATTATACAAGAATTAACACACAACTATACGGCCACGCATTAGACACAAGGACACCTTGAAAGAATGAGTGGTCCAAAGAGGGTAAAAACAATTAGATTTTGTAGAAGGTGCCCGACACGTTAGACCGACCCGGTTAAGACTGCACAAGAAATACCACGGTCCGGAATAGATAGCTACAGATCATGTTGTCATCTGCAATCTTTCACCGCTAAACCATGATCGCGACTACTCTCACTGAAAGTACAACAAAGAAAAATAAGAAAAACTGCAAAAGGAATAAACTGCACGTCTAAAATTACGGGAATTCAATTGATTTAGTCAGCACTATGTGTCATTTATTATTTGTGAGAAATGTCAAGATGAAAGAGACCCTTGACTTGGATCCCTCTACATCTATATATAGAAAGATCTCAATTAAGGTGGCCCGGATACGTCTTTCGAATGGCAGGGGAATGACTACAGAGATGCATCTTCTCGGCAACGCCGGAGAGAAGGTGATCGGTTTATCGTCCATGAAAGCTAAAGGTCGAGACTTGGGCTCTCGACTCTCCTGGAATAATGAAACCAGAATGATAATGTTTATTAATTAGAACTCTATTTCACCAGTCCCAGGAAAATTTATTTCTCATTCATTATACAATTCTCAAATTACATGTTATTAAGGAAAACGCATTCTTATTATGAAGTTGTTATTATTCAGAACAGACAGTCTGTGATATTTTAAATACTAATTAAATGTATTAATTAGAAAGATTTACATATAAAATCAATTTTTTCGAAAAATATTGTTATTGCGCTACCGGGATTCGAACCTACATGTAAATGGCTTTCAAATAATGGAAGGATAAATGTATTAATTTAAAAAAGTGTAATATATAGGTTCGAAAATTTATCACTGTAGCATAGTTGGTAATGCACCTTCCCCGGATTGGAAAAGAGATCCAGGTTCGAATCCCGGTAGCGCATCAACAATATTTTTCGATAAAATTGATTTTCTATGATTATTTGATTTTATAATTAATACATTTAATTAGTATTTATTACACATTTGTGTATAAATATTTTGAATTTAAAATTGATGAACACTTAGTGATTTAATCTTGACTTCATCCGGATCTACCGAAGATCCCCCATTACGATGACCTTACAAACGACCTTTGCGCTAATCCGATAGATTTCATCTCTCTCGGGGTTCTGTATAAATGTAGAATATGATACAGACTCTTGACATTATCGACTTGACAAGATCTACATAGCAAATACGGCTCGGACCTTGAGGTGAGATTGGTAAACTTTTATCGTTTCGAAGATCATACATTTTGACAATTAAAAGATTTAAAAGATGCACCGTGAATTTTTACTAGAAAAATGAATCTGTATTACAATAGATTTACCTGAAAAATTATATATAATAGAAACATTACATTGGAGAGAAGTGAAGTGTCAGTTCCTTCGATATGTAGTCGTGACAAAATAAACTCAGTTGTGTTTGTGCAGTACAAAGTACGGTTCATTTAAACAATTTAAATAATAATTTTAACGATAAATAATAATATAAAACAAAAAAAAATCAATTTTTAATGTCAGATATTTAAAAACATTAATATTTGTGATAAAATAATGTAAGTAAATAGGTCATTATTAATTATGCAAGCAACTTTGATACACTTGTTAATTCCAAAAATGAATATAAATTTGTGTTGTGTTATAGTAGTATGTACATCTTATTTTGAGGTGAAAATTGATTTTATATTTGATCTAAATTAGTGTTTTATAACGCAGGTCCCACGAGCGAGTGTCTTCATCTTGATGAAACCCGGCCCGACCGTCTTGATTCAGGAAAGTCGGGCTCTGTCGATTCAATGGATGATTCGACAAAATGTTAATTGCTATTTTTTCCAATTCGCAACAATAAGTTAGAGTGCGAGCGGATTGCGCTATCGGCCACACCGATACGTGTAGTGTAGCCATAATGCAATGAATCCACGTAACAAACCCGCTCTCGGAAGCCGAATGCTTTTAAAATTAATCGTATTTCAAAATGGCGGGCAGCGTACGAAACGAAATGTCGGCAACACCCCGCTGTCGTCCATCCGTGCCGGAGGAGAACATTATCGAATCACCGCTGAATGTTCACTTAATTAAACTAGGCCAGGAGCTATATTAGTAGTTATTCAACGAGGGTAGTATCGCTTCTTCAATTCTTCTTCTCGTGTCGATGTCGGTTACCGCAGCCTTTACAGTACAGTACACTGACCAATTTCGGGGTCTTCAGTCGTGATGTTCTAAATCTTCCACGGTCACGGTTTCCGGCATCCTTTTCCTGCATCTGACACTTCTCTGGATGTCTCGTTAAATATCATAGATTTGAAGTTTTCAGATTTATAATGTTTTAACAACTTATTTTTCCTTATTCATCGAACTGGTGAATACAATCACGAGCTAAAATCGTAATCCCGAGAAATCTCAGAAGTAGAACACGCTGTTTACTAATTAATGTTGCATTTAAAAAAAACAGAATAACTAGGTGCAATTAATGTAAGATATTTATATTTAAGTAAGTAAGAAATTTTTGAACGAAAAAATAACGTAAATAATTTTGCAAAATTGGTAAATAGTAAATTGAATGTGAAACAATTTTATTACTAATAATAACATGCCAGGAGCATTAGCAAAGTATCGAGTGTTTCATAATTTAGTCTTGATCTAATTTTAATACTCATACAATTTGTTACTTATTTACATCTTAATACTTGTACACGTGCTAGTTCAATATGGCGATCACGGAGCCTCCGTTTTTTTTAATTATATTTTATGTTTGACGAGCAGACACTATTGTACGTACCTGACTCATTCAGATTTTTACTTAAACTATACATAGATCACCTCGACATTCTAAGTACTGTATGTCTAACATCGAACGTAATTGACAAAAAAATTAAAAATCACTAAAGATTCCAAAAAATATATAAATATTGTAAACTGGACCGGGATCCCGGAATTTTATTTCCTATTTGTAACTCTATTCACCCAACTGGTTTTGAGCGTTCTTCTGCAGATCCACATCTCAAGTTGCATTATTATTTCCTCGGCAAGTGTCCGTGCTTCCATTAAAAAAAATAATACCGAGAACCCTCGGCATCTTACTACACGCATCAGTAATTCGTAAGCCATCTTTTGCATGTAGATTGATAAAGGTTGCACCGCTCGCTCGACTCGGTATTTGATTTCAACAGATGCGGCAGTATGACTCGGAAAACTACCACACTTCACTGTTATTTATTAGGGTTAGCCAAACGTTTTTATTAATTAGGAAATAAATAGTGTTTATTAACCGACATTTTGAATGATTTTAAAATTTCAAATAAATAACGAATAAACTGCTGAAGACAATTGATTTATCTACTGATTCATTTAAGAACCAAAATATTAGCATTCATTTGGGAAATCATTTTATCTTGAAAATTTGAAAAGAAACTGATTCATTACATTGTAAAATACGAATTAGGTGGATGTATTTGTTTATGAATGGATATTTTTGGAATATAAAACAAATAAGTCTATTTTAATTGTCAGAAATTTGAAAATTGGAATATTGTAATGCTGTTGTATAATGAAATTATTTATATATCCTATGCACGTTTTTTGAATCGATCCTGGGACGGTGATTTAAAAAAAATATCTAAGTGCAACTCCGTTTCCGTATTCTAATATATGTACCAAATAATTTATCAAGTAATGATTTAAACTGTGAAAGTGAACCAAAATTCATTTTACTGTATCAATAACGGTTATTTAAAGATATTTTTTAGTTATTATTCCCGTCCATGTTATGTTAAGTGCTCGACGGAAGGATGCCGATGGAAGGTGCTGGAAAGAAACTGGATATCAAGACAGTTATGATCAAATGAACAAATCACAGTTGTCTCCAGAGCGGACCATATTTTACACTTTTAACAATATACGGTCTGGCGTGAAACTGATCAACTTTAACACATTACGCGAACGCGAGACATCACAGATACAATTAATATCTCAATAGTGAAGAGATTTTCGAAAAAATAAAATATATAATACTAGAATCTTCTGACGCCTTCCCGGAGAAACCTACCGATTAATTCGCTATTCATATATACAATCTGTGTACTTACTAATGTTCACACATAATAATTTTACACCAAGTATAACCTGGTTGGCTTTGATAAGATCTTGAATATTAAATTCAGACAGAAAATTGACCGAAAATAAATACCTCGGAAATGTAATGCTAGAGAAGGATGTCACATGTTCAAATGGTTCGATCCTGCAGCAAGATCTATCTATTATATCAAATATTCTTCCAACTTTTAGAACGAATAAGTCCTGGAAAGGTACCGAAACGGTGGACCTAGAGTCCCTAGAGTCTGCCGCGAGGGCAACCCGGGACCGGGACTTGTGCAGATACATTACGAACCAAGTCTCATCTACTTGAAGCCGCTAGGTGTCAAACTGACACGAAAGAATGAAGAATATTAAATTGCACAGCACTCACACGAGACTCGATAAGATAAATCTCAAGAGTCCAGCTGCGTCAATACATGCGTACAAACGTCACCTAGAACCGTAGAGACCTACAACTATTTATTCTGAAAGTTAGGAAAATGGAGGGTATTCTATTATAAAAAGTTATTCAGTTTTATCTGCTGCTGCTCAAACTCACTCAACTGATGAACGGAACATTAATGATCAATAGACTGACGTTTGACGTATAATATGTGTGAAGTGAGGCGCTAGAGGATAAATCTCTGAAGATCGGTGTGCACACGGTGGTTTAAGAAAGCCGAGAGTCGCATTCAAAGAATCTCATAGGAGCGTAATCGCTACCCCGAGCCAAAAATGTCATAAAAATCTAATCCGTGGATAAGAGCTAATAATATATGGTATCATCATTTCGTTTCAGAATCCTCAAAGCAAAAGTCACAGTCACAGTCAGTACAATATAATCTTCGGTGTAGGTACATAGTACATACAAACATTCCTAATTGGTATAATGGCAGCTTTGAGTCATATTATCAGTATCCTTTTATGGAGTAAAATATACAATGTGTATTACGTCTCATAGGGTTGTCAACAATATTTAATTAGGCGGATACACCACCTATCATAAAACATTTGGAAATGAAGCGGTGAAACTGGTCCAGTAGATCGATTAATGGTTCATTTGAGAGTTTAGCGTTATTAAAAATTTGCTACAAAGGTAATAAGTACTGATTTAAAATCATTTCTAATTGCGTCATTTTATAGCACTGTACCCAGTTCTTATAATTTCTAAATTTTAGGATCTCTCTCAGTCGATGTGCTCGTGACTGACCGTCGTGGTCTTTTGGTCTTCTGCACTGCAGATTCCGGTTAGTTCTCGAACTCGGTTTGTCCGTCTCGTTGGACATTGATTTGTACATTCCCATTTCTTCTAAAAATGTAAAGTATGCAATAATTATTTTCTTGCATACTTTCATAAATAGGGTGTTCCTAAAGAATAGCGTCATTGATTCTGCATACGACGCCAACACCACACCTCGAAGGTATTGAGCGTGCACAAAACTCGCGCTCAATAATATCGTGTCATTTAGCAGTAACTAAAATTTTATTAACGCGATTAATAATTTTACAAATGTTGATTTTTTTTTAAATATAACATTTTTCGAATAGAAAGCCCATTTGTATTGTGAGAAATATTTTAGGAAGGTACACAATAATTGTAAATCTTTCACTTTAATGTGAGGACGGTTTTTAAACACTAGTAAAGTAATAAATACTTCTCAATAGAATATTCGCAGTTCGTAGCCCTGTTGACGGATAATTTCCGCACAGGCCGCGCGAGCGAGCGCAGAAGGTCCCTCAAGGCGAACACTTCTAATCTTCGCTTCTCTTCCTGATCAGCTGTTATCGAGCGAAACGCAAAAACACAAACCGACTACACTATTTACAAAATGATTTTATCGCAAACTGTGAATGTACGAGCGAGCATCTGAGTACTGGCCGACTAAAAATAGCTCGGAATAATGGATCGCGTGTTGTTGTGACTGCTCTAACATTCAAAATATCTACACAGGCGTTATGTTTTCCGGATAACACGTCATAACACCACACTAGGTACTAGGTACTACCGGTACCTACCGGACATAAAAATGTATTCAGTATTGAAAAAATCCCTTCCGGCAACAATCGGGTCAATTTCATGTCTAATGTGAAAAGAAATGATGTATTTTCCGTTTAGCGTCCCACCACCGCGTCCCTCCAAAAATCTCTTGTACCCTCGGACAGATGTTACCGCAGTTACGAACTTTTGAATTTTTCAACCGCCGCCGTTTTGATTCGAGATCAGGCTGGCTAACGAACTTAGCCGAGATATTTTTGAGATCAAGTTTTAACGAAATCTGATAAAACGTGTGTCCCCAAAATCCGTTATACGATTACATGTGTAGAATTTTTTTAACGGAGGGTGGTTTCGGGATCTCCTCGTCATGATCGAAGAAAGTGCGCTGAAATTTTTCCGGTAGCGCGTCCGTGAGACTATCAAAATCTACATACCTTACAATTAACGTGGAAAACTTCATTATGATGAAGGCCATTGTTATTTACTGCCACATGTAGCCACAAAATTAGTTGATTTTGTTAGTCCGGCGGGTTTTAGGGTGATCTGTCAGTTTCTCGGGTACCTCGGGGTCCAGTGGAAAATATTTACTTTCATATAATTACGACTCACGTGCACAACTGATGAACTTTCTAAAATAATAATTATAATGATTCATTTATTAATGTGTTTGTTTACAAACAGTGTTAGCTATAAAGAGTATAATACGTGATTACATAGTATTGTTCACGAGCGCTTTGTCAGAAAAATAAACTTCATTCGTTGCTTTGTCTGTTTTCTGCAGTATTATACAGGGTGAATATTATGTTCCAGGCCGATGTTGTTTTGAATAACTAGAAAATTAAACAAAATTTTTAAATTGGTTTTTATTTATCAATTGTATAGTTTATTACAATTATTTATAAAATATGATATTGGCCAAGTAGCCGCCTCCGGCAGCGGTACAAATGCGTGCTCTTTTAACCATATTTTTCATAACATCCTCGCACACTCCGCTTGTTATTTCACAATTTCATTTCAAATATTGTCCTGTAGCATCGGAATTGTTGTAGGCTTATGGCGCAGATTGTTTCTTTTAAGTACTCTCACAGTCGGGAGCCGTCAAATCAGGTGATCGAGGAGGTCAGTTGATGTCACCACTTTTTGACATTATGACATTATAAAATTTCAAGTGTAGCTCGGGCTGTGTACGAGATGGTATCGTTCTGTTGAAGCCACACGTGTTGCAGGCCCGATCGATCCGATTCGGTCACCGAGAAGTTATCCAACAGGTGACGATAGCGATCACCATCAATGGTTACAGCGTTGCTATTATTATTTAGATAAAATGTTTTAATGATTCGAACACGTTGTCCAAGTGTTAGGTACTCTATAATATATTGTAATCAATTACTCTCTACGACTACCGAATATAAACTGACAAATGTCTGCTAAACTAAAATGGCGGCCAAAAAAAATCGACCTGGAACATAATATTCACCTGTACCAGAGGGTGCTTTTGTGTCCTGATGAAAAGAATTGCGAAAAGTATTTTCCTCGGATGATGTAGATATATGATACCGTGATGCAAAATATATAGATAATTCAAAGTATACAATGTAAGGATCTGTAAAATATAATAAAGATTAAATGAACGACAGTAACATAAAATCTTCATACTTATTTAACAATATGTCTAAAAAGTCAGCATTACCTGTAGTCGATTTTATACGGAAGTGTTAGATAAAATAACTGCCCGTTGCAGACTGCCCATATACGCGCCTATCCCGGCAATCTCCCTCTGTATATGGGGTTTCATTAGTGCCTTGTTCGGCGCTAAGGTCGACCGCTTTTAAATCATGTGGATCTGTTTTTATTATCGCAAGTGTCAGTCGGTCAGTACCAGTACAGTACAGTACAGTACAGTACAGTACAGTACTCGGAGAGATTCACTGCTCGCGCACAGTTCACCGAGTCTCGATCTAGAATGTCGCACTCATTTCCGATCGAATGCACTAGATGTCGTTTGATATCGTGATGAAAGACAATAACGCTACCAAACCATATGAACTTCGATTAGAGATCAAATTTAATTCATATTAATGTTCTCGTAGCATAGATATTCTATCAGGGTTTACTCTAATCTATAGGCAAGGATGGAAAAGCCTTGGGGTGGCATTCAAATCAAATCGAAGAAAAAAAATCTGACAGAAAACACGCGCAAAACCCGGATTATTTTAGTCGTCCAAATTCATTACATTTATTTAACTATCCATCGTCGTCATCTCTCGCTTTTAAATCTGGTACGGGTCCACCACCGGTATCTGCACTGCTGACGTCATGAATGGATAGGCTAAGGAGAACGCGTTATTATTGTGAAGTTGTAGTTTTTAGAGCATTAATACAAATTAAATGTATCAATTGGAAAGATGTAGAGGAAAACCGTGTTATATATAGTGTAATTATATAATGTGTTCTCCTCAATATATTAGTTGTATCAAAGTTTATCCAAAATTTAATAAAAAGGAATTGATTTCATTTCTAGCGTCTTCTAGCGAATATCACTCAAACCTATTTAAGATTTTCGTAATAAAAGGTGATGGCTTTTAAATTTAGAATAATAAGTGTATCAACTTGAAAAAATTGCACCATATAAGTTCGAAAATTTGTCATCAAACTCTGTTGGTGCGCTGTAATCAATTAACGCATTTCCTCAGATAGGAAAGGATCCAGGTTCGAATCCTGGTAGTAACAAAAATATTTTTCGGTACATTGAATTTTCCTAATAAATAATACATTTAATTTGTGTTAAAATGGATAGGTTTTTATTTGTTGTCCTGCCGCCTCATATTGGGTCTGTTCTTCGTCGTCCTTCAGGTTTATTACTGAGCAGCCTTTTCGAGGGTTATGCATGATTCATAGGGTCCACACGGCCTAGCCATCAAAGTCTCCCTAATTGTGTAATTTTCGGCTTATTATACAGATCGCATAGATCATGTTATAAAGTTTTCTTTAACTAACTATTTAAAAGAGCTTAATCAATCCATCGACTTTAAACGACTTTTTCGTATCAATGACGGAATGTTGACGGAAATCGAGTATTCCATGTGCATTCCATCGTTCCAATAAACCTTTCCCATTATGGCCAACTAATACTTACTTTTTTGTGGATCAAAAGTATCGCCATGCGTAAAATCCGGATCAAAAAAAGCGGTTTTCTACAGCATCCTGAAGTGCAATGATATATTCGTTCTTCACCACGAAAGTACGAGTCAACAGAAGATGTAAATTGCCGTCTAATCGAGGACTCGGATCAAGGTAGGCCAGATCCATCGGCCATTATTCCTTTCTTACTCCAATTCGGGTTGCGTTAACTAAACAGTAATTAAAATCGATACAGTCCACGGGATCTATTTCCACCTTGTTACTATTATTTTTTTTTATTCTCGTACGAGTCTTAAAGCAATGGTTGAAGCCAGTCCAATTTTCCTATTCCGCGCTAAGTGTCGACAGCACCGCGAGCTGCTTGATCTCCGCTACACCGTCCGCTCCGGCCAACACCGGGCGGACGAATCCAGCATCTAGCCGCTGTACGCAGTTAACCTTCGGCCACGTGCTATTAATTGCCGTGTTTTGAATTCAAACTTGTTTCGTTCGGTCGCGTGCTCCTCGGGACATGTGCGCAGTACGCAGTGGGCAGTGGATAGGCGGCGCTAAACCCTCAAACGCTGGCATTATTTCGGCAAGCGTCTTTTTTTGTATTAAGTATGATAAATTACTAAATAAATCAACTGTTGACTCCACTTCTACGTCTTTGTCTCGCTCTCGATGTGAACTGGGGCTAATTGCGGATGACGGCATAGATGAGATGATTTGACGCCACCTATTGCGATCCTTGGCATTTCTTATGCGTTCCAGGAATAAGCTCTTCCTTCGAAGTTTTAAACAGGTCAATTCATCGTGTCGGTGGCTAATGTTCTTTCTAAGGTGTGGGGGTGTGCGTTTGGCATCATAGCGCACACAAAAAAATATAACGCGCACACAATTTTTACCGAGACGTCTTGACGTGCCGCCTTATATTGAAGGCTGACAAGCATATTGCAGTGTGTTCATATATTTTGTATATATTACTAACATTTTGGACATAAAAATACTTTTTGAGGTTACGAAGCCAAAATAATCTCTATATACCACCGCTTCTGCTGTCTGAGTTGTAAAATATCATATCTGTCACTGAAGAGAACGTGACCGGAGTGAGCAGATTTCATTGGTAGTTATTATTAGTTATTTTTACTTATTCATGCGTCTTAATACATCTTCATCAGTAATATGGTGAATATTAATAATACAATCTACTTTGTTGTTTCAAAAAAAATATCGTTAAATACGTGGGAAGCAAATAGCTATCTAGGTTAGATACATTTGAAGGAATCGAACGTCCAGAGATATGATAAAGTGCCAGACGATAAAATATTTATTATATTCGTGCGCACAGCTGACGTTAATAAAAGTGTGACCGACGTGCGGCCGGCGAGATTTATTAGCTATTCATTCGCGCCAAATGTTAGGGTTGTGCACTCGGGGGTTAAAAGCGAATAAATAAAAACGTATTG
Source organism: Eubasilissa regina (assembly GCA_022840565.1). Taxonomy (NCBI): domain Eukaryota; kingdom Metazoa; phylum Arthropoda; class Insecta; order Trichoptera; family Phryganeidae; genus Eubasilissa; species Eubasilissa regina. The sequence goes on along the minus strand of JAINEB010000021.1, from coordinate 1,406,045 downwards.
CCAGATCGCTGCCAAGAACGTAATACCCGTTCCGGAAATAAACTCATTTGGCAGTTAATATCTTCGGCAACGTTTTCATTGAGACATGTGCGCTAGTTTTTTTAAAGACGATTTATTTATTTACTTTCTAAAAGTACCCATGAAGATGTTTAAATTCAATTATTTGATAATTTTAATAATCGGTCATTTTAACAAATAAATTAATTCTCATCATGACTACATTGTTACAGTGCACCCAGAAGCGTTGGATATAAATATACAAGAGTTATACACCTAAAATTTTGCTTGTGCACTTAACTAAAGTATATATATTATTATATTCGAATATATTCGGCCCTTTCCTACTATTCGATACTCGAATATTTGTGCAGGTTTTCGAATAGTATTCGTACTAATTTCTAAGGATGGAATATTAAACAATTCTCAGGATTCTGATTCGGACGTAAAAGATATATCTGTTGCTTGTTCGAAGAGTTCATCGACATCCAAATTGCAGACCGAATTAAGAAGCACAATTTTATCCCTCATAGAAACTACAAATGTTTGTTCAAATAATCTAAAAATTTTTTTAGATATTTGGACAATTTCAAAAAAAGGACAGAAACGTTAGAGCTGCTATTTAAAACACTTTAACAGGTGAGCCAACATCAGCCGCCACGGAGCGGATATTTTCAACTGCAGCGAAAATAAAACCAAAATTAAGAACAAATTTAAAATACGAAACGTTCAATGCGGTGTTATTTTTAAAACAACAATAAATAAAGAGTTTATGGTAAATTAGCTCGTTTTCTTATAAATTTTAATGTACCTACGTATAATATTTGAAATATTCGAAATTAATTTCATACTGTTGTCATACTTAAGAAACTATTGGAATATTCTCAGTTTTACTATTCGATATCCGAATAGTTGATGATGTCGAATAGTTGGAATCTCTAGTTGGTAGTTATATTCTTCACTATTTCCGCCCCTTAGCTGATGTATGGCCGCCACAAACTACTCCATTGGCTGCCTTTGGCATCAGCTTCCCAAGTTCCAAAATACTGTTGGCCTGTGTCAAGGCCAGTGGCGTAACTATGCCAATGCGGCCAACGCGATGAATTGGGGCTCAAAAAGATCGCCATACACTCTACTTAGCATTGATATTTTTGCGAGTATCGATACATTTTCTTACTGTTAGTGTCTAAAATCCACAATAATAAGATAAGGAATTATAAAATTTTAAAAATCATTATATTTTCATAAGTATAAATATAATTTCACTAACACCGCCAGTTAAAATGCATCAAACAATTGATTTACAATTACGAACGGACGATCCGGTATGCGTTATGTGTTTGTGATGCCATTTGACGTCGGATCATTTTAACATTCACTATAATACAGGCAGCAGCAGTACCCCGCTAATTTGTAGGGTTAATGACCAGACTGTCGCTGAAAAGCGAAGATCGCCTCGATTTTTTTGTTCGTTTACGAACGAGTGTGAATTTTTGTATGAAACAATATACTAATTTTGTTCTTATTATATAATGGATAAACCACACAGTACTATTATTCGTATATCTTATATACAATAATAGTACTGTGTGGGAGCCCCATTAATATATTTACACCACTGGTATAGTTGTTGCGGGTTGCCGGACTCCTAATGTTGTGTATAAATTTAGGCTTCTCGCGGTCATTCGCAAAACGTATCCAAGCCACGTGAATCGCCTCTTCTTGACTACGGCGGTAATCAGAGGTATTTTTATTTGAGTTCATTATTCCCTTAAGAAAATTGAATAATACAAGTGAACAAATTCTCTAGATTATTGTTGTTGATTTGTTTATTAAAATTTTGTTTTGTTTTAAATCTTTAGTGAGGCCATTATATAATGTAACTCCTCGGCAGGAGAAATGTTGTTAGACGTATTCAGTCTTTGATGATGCAGGAATGGGTGTCGAGATGACTAGGTTTACTTGTATGTAAGTCTAGAATGCTTACCGACAGACCTTTGCCCTGATCTTCCGCCAAATTTGAGCTGATTCGCGCCAATCAGTCTACCGGCCGGGACAGGTCCACGTCACGAGCAGTTGCATCTATCATTTGGACTGTGGCGTGAGGCCAGATTGAGAAAATATCTGATAATGTCTCGACATACATACACGTATTTGTGTCTCTGTCAAAGGTACGTTTGACCTGTTCTATGTTTCATAACGCTTTGAAGTAAAATATTTTGAAGGTATTTTACTACTCAGCCTCTCGAGATTTGTCAATATCATTCTGTTCTGTGTTAAAATACGATAAGCAATTAATTGGATTGTTTTTTACGCAAATTTCAAGACGAGACTCTAAGGCAGGTCTGCAGATACGATGTTCGATTTAACAACGAAGCGTAGACATCTATTTATTCTGAAAGTTATACAAACAAAAGGTAATAAAATTATAAACATTTATTCCGTTTTAACTGCCGCTGGGGAGATTAAAATTCACTCAACTGACGAACGGAACATCAGTGGTCAATGAAATGATATTTGATCTGCAACAAGCACAGAGTGAAGCGCGTGACTTGGAAACACGATGGACTGCGAAAACCGAGAGTTGGTTCCAAAGTAGGTATATATATATATATATATATTACGGGAGCATAATTCCGTAATGGGAAAATAATAATAGAGTGTAAACATGTAAAAATCCCGGTTAAATTCCATTCAATTTGCTACATCGACCAACATTCGAAGTTACAAACTTTAACATAGTCAAATCATAATACGTAATTCCAATTAGGCTGTCATTTTATATACAAATTGCCTCACATTATGGCCGACTACCATTTCCGTTTCTTCAAATTGCCATCTTGACAGTTTTTGTCTCAATCCATTCAATCTCAAACCCATTTCTTCTGCCTGCCAATGAAATTGTTACAAATGAGTGTGTTCCTCGTCTCGGAAAAACGGAAACCTGGCGATTTTCAAATGAAACGAGCGTTAGACAATCGAAGCTGCGGTAGTCTAGTACCGGAGAGTCTCCACTCTCGCTGCTAGAGTCACTTTCCCCGTTTTTTCTCCGCAGCGACACTGATGATACAATCGCTGAACAGAGTTTGCGGAACTAAAGCCGACTGTGACTGCAACATGTGGTTCCGTGTATCAATTAGAGTTGATTCAATTACTTACGTAATAGGTTTATTAACACACTTTAAAAAAATGACAGTGCTATCTCTAATTTACTCGCGTCACTCTATTAGTTTTATTGTAGATCCGGGATCCGAGTTAAGCTGAAAATATAATTAAGTATTAATTATGTCAAATTGAAACAGTTTTATTTACATTTATATACGAAAGAATAAGAATAGAGTGAAGAATTATATTTAACCCCAAGAAAAACATCCCTTCCATCGTATACATTGTAGGCTGGAGTTATTATAATACACTGATCCTCGGAGATGTTTATTGTAATACGAGTAAATGGCAATTCTATTATCCGAAAACTGTAATCTACACAAAGGTGATATGTTTTAACGTTTTATTGTACATACATAAAACAAATACAATAAAAATATTTCATTTAAAATAACTCATTTTAATTTGTTTAGTTTAGTCCATAAATAATCCATTAACTCGATTTAAAATAAAGTATAACAATAAGTATCAAAAGAACGCGGTAAATTGTAATAAAACAGAACTGAACACGTCCGGCGATAGCTGACGCCGACGATGACTTTGGATAAAACATGAAACAATAATGTGTGTTTAACCAAGGTTGAAGAAATGTTAAACCAAAAATTGTAAAGGAAAGAAAGCGGCGGCCAATATTTGTAATTCGAGATTAATGAAGGTAACTACTCAATACATACCGCAGAGAGTTAAACAAAAAGTTTGGTATCCACCTAAAAAGGTTATTTCACTTCAAAAGGTAGTTAGAAATACGAGTTATTTACGAATATCCTAATTCTAACAACCGATAACCTGAATGTAAAAAACGACGAAAATTACATAATATATATATTTTTGATGTTCGGTTATATCCGTTGAACATATAATATTCGGTTGATTGATGATGATGAACTACTGAACACGATGATTCTCGTATTTGAATATTTGATTTCACAATATTTTCACTCAAGATTCACGATACTTTCAGGCACTCAATCACTGATAGTGATTGTGTGTCTCAGAGTTAGTAGTGATTTCGATTTCATAGTATTAGTAGTGCAAGTTACTTTGTTACTTATTAGCTATCATGCCATGTCACATCGGTATCCTATAGGTTGTTAAAAATATCAAATGCGCAGCTACGTTCATTGTAAACTTAATAGTGCAAAATTAAAAGAATTTTTAGACCATTACAGTATCACTGAATTGAAGAATTATCGATGCCATCGGATAGTCTCTTGACCGTTGTCCTCAATACGGCGATGTTATTGTTCATACGATCGTATTTCCGTCAGAGTAACACACAACATGGTCCAACCAACAGAGCATCGCTGCAATAAATACTATCATTTTGCAAATCTGTTTTGACACATCGAACATTACGATAAATAATGTCAGTCGTCCGAAGCGTAATAAAAACAACACGTTTCAACGCGCCATATTCTATTTAAATTGGTATGTTGGTAATCCTCTAGCATATTTAAAAAATACAATCCAACCCCTTTCAACGTGGACACAAGCAAGAAACCAATCAAAACGCCATCTACCTTATAAAATTGTAACATTGTTTTAATATCTAGTTTACGCATTATAGAATAGAAGATATATGTATGTTCTCAATACAATCCTGCACTTTCCGACCGATCTAAATAAAACTTTGCATTTGCCACTAATGACACTCTAGGACACTGAGAAAAATACAGTCACCCGACCCCATCCCTCCGTATGTCTCACCCTCCTCGTGGCTGGTCTAAAAAAACACAATTAAGACTGATGCTCCCAAACGACCTCGGCGTTATCGCACCGGAATAGTTTTAGTGTCTACATTTTTAACTAACTAATAGTTTCAAAATGAATTTTACGATTATTAGAACAATAAAAAGAATACAATCCACGTACACAATATACGTGTATAAATTGTATAGAATTACAGAAAAGTTGTGAGAATGTTTTCTAAATTGTTTACACGATGTGTAATACATAAAATAGTACATTTACAAAATGGGCGGTACAAGCGGAAGTCTTTTAAAAAGTGTTATAAAATTGACATAAATCCTCAGTTTTTGGAGATATATTTTTCATTGTTAATTTTTTAAAATAATTTCTTTTATTTTACTTGTTTGCCTAGTATTGAAGTGTGCGGGTATTAAATTTTATAAAGTTTTGCATTAATATTAACCTATGTCAGTTCGATTATTACTAAATTTGGAAAACAATTGTAACGTGTTATAATTATTTTGACGATGTCTACATTTGCACCTATACCCTTTTAGGGGGCAGCTAGTGCGGAGCGAGCTGTCATTCGTGTGCGAAATAAAATAATATTTGTACACGGAACAAAATGGTTTAATACACGTAATGTGAGACGCGCATTTGTGCACTGTTGGTATTTTAAGAAATCTTGTCGTTTATTTCGTATGGAAAAGTTTGTGGAAAATCGTTACTAATTGACAATACATGCCTGTTTATACGAATGACCTTGAAATATTGTTTAAGTTCAGCCGAGCGTAATGTGAAGTGTCATGGACACTCTTGGAGGTGTAGCCTCATGATTGGGGTGACTGGGTGTGACCTCTCAACCACAATCGGAATGAAAAACAATGTATTACACAGGTATTATGACTGAATAATTTAAAAAAAAACTTACATATTCATATTGTAGTAGTCATCATATAGATGAAAAATAATAATGAAATAATATTGGAAATTTAAACTCACTAACATCTCGGAGATATAAAATTTATTTTAAAGATATCCAAGCGTTTCAATACTTCTGTATCGCATAACTTAATTCTGGTGAATCGATGTGGTCATTACTGATTACTTATTAATTACTGCAATATGCTTAGATGTTTGCAACTGATTAGCGAAGATTTTTAATTGCTGCATTTTCTACCTCTTTTGTCTCGCGAATATTGATATTAACAAATTATTAGTATTATGTAATACTAAAAGCAAAACGTCCAGCCAAAACTTTTTAAAACAAAAGTATGTAAGTATAAGTTTTTTCGTGTAATTCCCATAGACAAAAACCTTGAATGGTCAATAAATAGTATGGACATCGGTCTCTTTAGAAAAGGCTATTCATCAAAAAAATATGTAGCCATATATGATTATTATTATAGTACAACAATTTCAAAGATAACCTGCCCACAGAATTAAGAAAATTTAGTAATATTGATTTTCTTTTTGAATCTATAATCTCATAAGTATCTCCTGAAAAATAAATAAAACTATTTGTATATCTATAAAATTATTATATACCTATATCGTTATCCAGTCTAGAATTAGAATATCACCCAGCAATAGTTAGAAATTATCATTCGTCATTTTTCTCATTAAAATCACGAAAAACTGCTCGAGAAAATTGTAAATCCGAACACAATTATTTAACAGTTATTTGATTATTTTTGCGTAATTTACATTCATTGTAAATAATATTAGATTTTGAGCATTTGAGTTGATCTTTTTGGATTCGAATTTACATACCTATTATTCTATTATATAATATTTTCATACATATTTTCGTAGGTCTAGCAAACGCGATACACTTTCAATTTGAAATGTTAATAACAATAATTATTACGTTCATACTTTTCTGTCAAAAGAAAACTAAGAAATTTAGAAAATCAAATCAACTGGGTATGAATCGTGTTTCATTTTTACTGATATATATATATTTAAATAATATCTTCAAGTGCACAATAAATCACATTGTTACATTGTTTAATAACAATGACGCCGCGTGTCTCTCTAATTTCAAACGTGTGCTTTATACAATTACTTGATTAGTTTGTTATATGTTACTGCGTTACTTGTATAACATTACAATTACTGTGGCGAAAGTTACGAAAATACTTAGCTGACACGCAAGCGGTGCATAAAGGTACACTTTGTAGATTATTACTGGGCTAGCTGTTCACTCGTACGATACGTACGCGCGGAATTATTATTTGTGCGCTAACTAAATATTTCGATCATCCTTTGAGATTATTATCGAACATATCGATACATTAACAATCAGCTAGTCAAAAATCGACGCTAATCAGGTCTTCTATTTGTTCTTGAGGTTATATGTCGAAACGGAAACTCATTTTGATGAAAATTTAAAACTATTTTCGGTTGCAAATGAATATTTCATCTGCGTATTAAGTGGAAGATTTTATAGGAAGATTTTCTTGTATTAGAAATCATTTAAATTTATGGACCATTCTGATTTGTTAACATCAATCCATCACAGATATTGCTAAATACGCATGTACAAAAAAAAAAATGGGTCCACAAGTGTGGCGCACATTGCTAGATTTCACACATTTTTTAATACTGTATTTTTATGTAATCCATGTATCAGCTGTTTAAGCTGCCGGGCGCCATTTTCAATTTTCACAATACAGTGCAATATTTCCGCCAAAGATATTTAAATATTTGTGCACCTGCCTTAAATATTGAGAAATGTTCAAGTTAAAGTTTTCTATTTTTTTATAAAAATATTTGTACATGTAGTACATAATTATTTTTATTTTTAACATTCTTTTATTAACCACTTATTGAGTAAAAATACATCTACCGGTTTCGAAAAATATCATTTTCTTCTTCAGTATGTCAATAACTAATGAAAAACATATGTTATTGTTTCTTCAACATAATCTATTTTTAAAAAACAATAATTATTTAAAAAATTAATTTATTACCTACCTCAAATTGTTACTTGATACAAAATCACTAGAATAATTAAAAAATTTAAAATGGGACTTGTAGTTAAATTTTGTTGGTTGTTTACAATTTTTTGATTAATTATTGCGATCCTGAAGAAGAAAATGATATTTTTCGAAACCGGTAGATGTATTTTTACTCAATAAGTGGTTACTAAAACAAAGTTAAAAATAATGAATTTTAACCACAAAGTTAATTTTTCATATTTTAAAAATATTATATAATACATACACAAATAGGTGACTGAACTAAACTGTTAGATATATGTATGTATATACAGTTCAGTTCAGAACTGTTTATATATATATATATGTATGTGTACATACGGACGAAGGTTCTAAGGCTTGTTAAAAAGGTCTTATTAAGAGTTTTCTTGACGAACAACAGGTCTACATGTTTTCACAGCCATTCAGATACATCTGGGTATACATTTTCTGAAATACTTAATGCACAAGAAATACAAATACTGGCCTACTTTGACCTCTCTGTCCGAGTTTCGAAAACGCCTCTATCTACTAACTATCTCAAATATGCATAATTTGCTGGTGTGACTTTTATTATGATAACACTACGCAAGCTTCTAATTAAATGGACCGAAGACCTCGTTATAATATTGTGGTACGTTACAGAATCAGTCAGATTATTGTTATATTTTTACTTAAATTGAAAATCGAACATTTGTACTCTATTACATCACAAGAGTCATCCAACTGACGTTAAATTTTCATCATCGTATCTGAATAATTACTCCGCACTCGCGTCCGAGTGAAAGGAAGTCATTTTCTTAATAATAATTGTTGCACACACTATTTGCGTAAACCAGAACGGACATTTCGATTGAGTTTAATTATCAAGATGTGCTTATTGGTAGCAAATATACGTTAGAGTCGTACATTAGATACCTACTTTCATTTTTTAATGGCCGCGATCACACGAGTATGACTCAGCCAGTTTATCTCTTGTAAATTTCACCCTTCAATTACTCGACGATTCCGTAATGACAAATAATTACAACTAATAGCTTAACATTTAACACACGCAGGTGTACACTTAGTTATCACATATGATTCATTTTCTTTAATACTTATCTGTTATCAGTTCATAACGGTAACATTTAACAGTCGATCGGTGTCAATGAACATTTTCTTTTGAACTTGAAAAATATATCGTATGTAAGTATTGTGGTACCTTATAAAATAACTTGATTGGACAGTATAGGTTTGCATTCTCAAAAAAACGAATATTTAAATCTCACACCAAGTAACTATCTGTATTGCACAAAATAACAAATTTGATGCAACAACATTATTTTGACAGGAAAGATTTAAGGAAAATCAAATAAAAGTTTTCGCAAATGGCGAACTTGATGAGCTATTTTATGAATGTGAGACTAAATGATGAAACGATGCGAATAATCGATGCTTTGTTTCCGAAATATTATTCGTAAAAATAAAATTGACAATCTTGCACCATTATTTACGTTATTTTTGTTCAAAGATTTCTTACCAGCGTATATTAATAAATTGTATTTGTTATTTATATACGTTTTTATAAATGTAACATTAACGAGCAAACGATCATTTTCCAATCCCGGGAACGTCAAAATGGAATCAAGATATCCCATATTAGATTTACTCCCACAAACTTTCGAGCATTTATGTATTTATTTATCTTACGAAAACTACCACCACTGACATCTAGCGAGAAATTGATGAAATCCTATTTTCCAAGGACAGGTTTATATCGTTACGTGAAACTAGCAATTTACTATTACGATAAAAACATGAATTTTATTATTATAAACCAACAGTTATCATATTTTATTGCTAAAATGCTCAAAAGTGAAATGTGGGCGGAAAATGATGCAATCATTTTGAAGTCCGCCTTTGAATTTTCTTTGTCTATGACCACTAACCATTAGCAGTTCTTCTATCTTATTGTCAGTGAGTATTTAAATATGGCGTCGTCCGTCGCGAAAAATATTTTGAAGTGCGAGGATGCACAGGAAAATAAAACTTTAGGTATGAATTAAACCTTTTTCGTAATATGAAGATAAATCGTAAATAATTTGTAACTCCAACTTTATTGACTCCTTCGATTACGCAACTGTGATTAATATTTTTAAAAATAGGTTACTATTTTTATGTAGGCAACTTTTTATCATTATTTGTCAGATTGTATTTATTAAAGAAATAGTTACAAACATTTGAATTAAGTTTTTAAATTTCGAATGGTATGTTTTTCGTAGAACATAAAAACAGAAGCGACGTTCATTATTGAAGGTCAGGAATAACAATTTTAATATCTTTTTATTTTATTATAGAATTCTTGGCATTTTTGTTCAACCGTACAGGCGCGTCTGTAAGAGTAAGGGCTATTAATTGTAGTCTATTTTTGTTAAAAAGTTAAGTTTTTTAAAAAATCAGGTGAAACTTTATGGCCCGGGGCAAACTAATACAATTAAAATAAAATCAGGGGTGATATTGGAAATTCTAAAATAGTCAATATCTGGTTAAACTTTCAGCTCAGATATTTGATGTTATGTTTATACTCCATGGAGATAAAGGTATATACACTACAATGTTCTTAAAATTTGTAATCCATGGTGAATGTCAATTGTTCCAGATCTGTCAGAGTGTCAGCTGATGCAAGTGCCTGATGCGGTTTACCACCTCCTGCGTCACACGGCCTTGCAGACCTGTGACTTGAGCGGAAACGTTATCACCAAGATTCCTCCCAAGTTTGCGGATAAGTTCAGCCTCATCACAGGTAGTTTATTGTTGCTCCTTGATTATACATTTGTATTCATTCTAAGAGGGTATTGCCCCGAGTCCACCTACTAAATTTTTTTATTTTACCATACTCATGGCATTTTAAATAAGACAGATGTTGCAAATGTTAATGTAAACAGGAAAAACATATTTTATATTGATTGTATCTGTGCAATCATTGACACCTTTATTCTTAAAAAAACTTCTCAGATTTTCTCAATTTTCAAGTTTTCAGTTTTATTACGACAAGTGAATTAATGTTTCGGAATTTAGTTGAAAGATTTCTGCAGCACTGGACACAGACTGGTGTTATTTAAAATTTTAATAAGTAGGGTACGGTGTGCTTACATTATGCAAAAATTAAACTGTTTAATAAGGTACAGAAAGATAGAACAAAACAATTTTTTTTTTCACAACTGTTTTAAAATTATTTAAACTAAACTACAGTCTAAAAGACAGATTGTTTTTAAATATTTTTTTAACTGGACTCATGATTCATCAAAAATAGTAATTTTTAAATGTTTCATTTCGCCATGCAAGTAACACTCTTCTAATTAAATTTTTTTATAAATTTTCTTCAATGTTTTTTTTTTACAAGCTTGTAACAAATATACCAATTTATCTGGTTGCCATGCTAGCTTTTGTACAATTCCTTTAATGTACATATACATTATTAGACTAATTGATTTCAGATCTGAACCTATCACACAATCAGATGTCCCGCCTCCCTGACGAGATGGCCAGTCTGCGCGCCCTGCAACGGCTAGACATATCGCACAATTCTTTCATCTCACTCCCACGCTCGGCCATTCACGCGCCCAGCCTCATCACACTAAATGCCAGCCACAATCATATCATAGGTTAGTCATATTCTTCCCATTATCACTAATTTTTGAATTAATGTATGGAATATCTTTGTGTGATAATTTTAATTCTGCACAACATAGCAAAAATATTTTTTTTAATAATGCAAAATAAATTATGTATATCTATACCAATTAACGTATTAATATACCACTGAGAGTAGTCTACTGAATTATAGAATACATTAAAAACTATGTGACGAGTGTTATTAGAAAATAGTGTTCAGTTTTTACATCAAAATTTTTAAACACAATATATTTGTTTTTAAATTTGATATTTGTACTATTCTTTTTTTGTACAATATTTTTAATGCTTTAGATGTGGACATCGAGATGGTATCCAGCGCACCATCTATCCGGCGATTGGACCTCAGCAACAACCCTCTCGGCCCTAACTGTCACTCCCGCCTCAAGGCTCTCCCCAGACCTTCGGTAGCCGTCAGCGACCGACAAGTCGAAGACTGGGAGGACCTGACAATCTGATGTGATCCTAACTAGTATTGTAAATAAAGCCTGCGAGAGGCGCGAAGTACTCCGCTCTGCTCGGATCTCTTTTGCTGCCAAGTTCGAGCACCCTGGAATAATAACTATTTCATCATAAATTATTTGGTTGATGGATGTTTATGAAAGTAGCATGGCAGATTTCTTAAGTCAAGGGCGTAAAGCCGGTATTATGCAAAACGGAACATAGATCAGCATGAAGATGAATGTGCAATAAATACTATTAAAATCTGATTTTGGGCCTAAAATTGCCAATTTCTAATTTTTTTATATTATAATGTTACAAACTAGTAATTATACACATTCATAGTTATTATTCAAATATTATCTGATTTTTATATAAATATTTGAGATTACGATGCAAAAAAAAAACTGCAACTGAAATTGTATTCACATAACACAGCTTGAAAGAGATGGATGTTTAAAATTTCATCATAAATAATGCAGACTCAAAATTAATTAATTAAGATCAAAGTAGCATAAGAAATGAAAATAAGATTAATTTAATCACAGATTCATTTCTTTGTTTACCTTTCAAGATATCGTTATACCGTGTACCAGTAACATTTTCCTCTAATTAATTTTCAATCAAAGTTATGTACATAATGCCGACATTGCAGAAAACTCGAAGGCTTTTTGACAGTTAAAATTATTACATATTTCTCTGGGATTCACCTTTTAATAAATGTTGAATAGTTATTTTCAACTCGGAAGGAAGGGCTGAGAATGGACCGAGCGGCGGTGATTAAATTATAATAAAAGTTGTTGCAGTATTTTTATACTCCGATTTAGGATTGTAGAACCTAGAAAATAAGGCTTTGGACAAGCTAAGGGAGGAGTCGTCAGTCAATTCATGTTTTCATTAGCAGTTATAATATAATAACAAAATGTATTTCTAATGGGTAAAGAATACCAATACATATTAATTAAGTTGATGTCGCATATCTTATAATCTATAAGTATTACTAACCAAAGCGTATTAAAATAATCATATAAGGAGTTGTTACTTACTGAAGTATTTGTGATTTTTTTAGATCAATTTTATTAACAACATATTTTTAAACTATGTTTTATTATCATGGCAATATTTTTTACAAAAAATTATATTTATTAAATTAAGATGTTTTAATAATGTATGCGTTGTGTAGCTCTCTAAATGATTTTGATAAATTTGAACAAAGCGTAAGTTATCAGCCAAAGTTAGCTATACCCGTGTTACCGTGTATGATAATAGTAATTTTAATAATAGTACATACATCATGAAATGTAAATATTATCGATAGAGAGAGATGGCAGACTGCCGATAATATATTAAAAATGTATTCAAACGCAGTTATAATACTTCAATAGAAAACAGTTAATGCTTCAATACAAAACATTGTAATGATCATTACCCTGACCCTGACATATCTTCACTAGGGATGTACTGCAGAATACATTTCAACCTTCGAGCTTACATGATCTCCTTTACTTTAAACAGCTGAAATTTGATGTACCGCTTTTGTTCTTGTGTAAAAATGTGTAATATTTGCTTTTATATTTATGTTAAGGTAAAATGAACGAGCAGTGATATTTACACACTGGATCGGTATTGTTATTTATTTTTACTTGCGACTAAAGCTGACAAGCTCTTGGGTATTTCAAATATTACCAGATTTGCAGGTTATGTAAATACGATAGGCTATCACAGTTGGAACTTGGGAACCATCGCTTATAGAAGCATGTAGATTTGTTCTTTTTTTTAGTTTCATTTTAATAATATATTGGGAAAAGAATCTAGCATTTTAATATCATTATGCTAACATGAAAGAGACAAAAAAATCAGTCAAATTGTGTAGAAGCACTCGATAACTAAACGAGATGTAAATCTGAAACTTTATAGTGGCATGTCGCTCATTTAAAATATTAATTTTGCAAGATGTCATCAGAAGGTCAAGTCAATGTAGATGTCAAGTTTTTAACGGGGATTAGAAAATTATGTAAATGACAAAAACTTATGAAGTTAATTATCTGTCTTACCGCACAATGACTAAAAAAACGGATGAAATATTGTTTTTTATTTCGCTCGATAGATTCAATCAATCTCAAGCACGATGTAACTTGACAAAAATTTAATAAAGTGATTTGTTAAATGTAAGTGAGCCAAATAGAAATTGTCTTTATATATTACATTACTCAGTTAAGAAGTTTGACAATGTTTTTTGGCGCATTCTAATTACACTGGGACAAATTTATTTTCAAACTGAATATTATACAATATTAACATCACAATAAAAAAATACAATATTTAAAAAAAATATTAATGTTTTTGTCAGTCTCTGTGGAAGTAAATATATTGTATTCAGAAAGAGGTTGATTTAAACTCCCAAGTGTATTAAAGGTGCTATTAATGTTAATAAATGAAAAAATAAAATGTGTACTTTACTAAATTGTAACTATATATTTTTTATTATATTTAGTGCATTTAAAACTTGGAAAAAAGTAATATGTATTATATATTAAAACTTGGTGCTAAAATTCTTAGAATGTTATCATTCATGTTGTGCAATTTTATTTAGGTAATGTGATAATAACCGTTTAAATATTAATGTGACAACTTTTACATAGAAATTGTAGTTTTTTATAAACTTATGTAATGTTTTGGACAAACTGGTTGGAAGAAATCAAAAATATCTATGGAAAGTATTCTATCAAGTTTCATTCAGATAATTTATCTCCTACGTGGTTGATATTTCAAAACTTATGATTCGGTAAAATTAGAATTAGAATAATTATAAGAGGGTAATTTTGAACCACAGCTTGAAATGTCTCGGTCTGCCGGTCCTGATTGATAAATGGATGTCATCATAATTAATTAGTTTATTTTCAGTAAATTAGGAGATTTTATGAAATCAAGACACCTGACAAGCATTTTTTAATTTAACCCTGAAAGAAATTCTTTACCAAAAAATATATGCTCAATCTTACGATCCAAGCATTAGTAAATATTTTATGTTATATATATATAATCAGGAATCAAAGGATTAAGATGCTTTTTATAATTTATGTATTTTAATATCATTTGAGCTTACGGCAACTCCACTTCGAGACATTCTCTGAGGTGATCTAACGTGAATCAATATAATTAACAACGTGTTGTAAAACTATATCAAATGTACTTATGACTGTTAGATATTTTATATAATAAATTTTTGATACATACAGATTTATTTATTTATTTGGATCTGAAATAACATACATTTTCTTTATTTTCTGAAAAAAATTCATTCCGCCAACCCTCAATCGTAAGACTGGACTTTGTGTATGACGCTACAATATAATAATAGATCACTGAGAACATTCTGTATAGATGATACAGAGAACCAAGTTGTCTTTGAACTTATGCACGATAATGAGTTGCACCATGGTAAAATGATCAAATGGAAATATGTAGATTGAAAAGTAAACAAAATTTCATATATTAAATTAAAAAAACATTAATGTAATTAACATCACTATAATTATATACGCTTCTATATATCCTTGCACATTAAATAAAGACAATACAAAACAAGTTCTTAGGGAAGTCACCATAGAAATTTTCCTATTCTTCTTCGTCCTTCATTGTGGCCCACCGTAACAAGCAACTCCAAGCTATCTTCCCTACTCGCAAAATACCCAAAAATTTAAGGATTCGTCTAAAGCAAATAGTTAAGAGTCTGTCCTTGATGTTCAGTTCCTGCAGAATGGAGACATTTGTGCGTCTCGCCATCTATGGTGCATTTTTAATTATGATTTTTTTTCATTTAGGCCACTCTGCCACCGTGCGACTCTAAGCACTAATGGTATATAATATGTATTATTATAAATTAAATATGAACACAATTTGAACACTTAAAAAACAAATCTAAATTTTGCCTCCCAACATCAGTTTGAAATCATGATAAGTCTTAAAATGATCTTCAAGTAAAATTGATTTCTTTCCTTTGATCCTGAAGAGGCATGTGGCCCAGGGGAGTATTCCTACTCGCTCAGGTATCACCTCCGCTTCGCCAGCTACAAAGTTCAGCTGCTTGGTCCGACCGGGCAAGATCGCCGTGTACACGGCGACGTAATTCTGGTTATCTCGGTATACTCTCAAAACATAACGTTTTGTCAGTATGAAAGCCGCAATGGTGATGATTCCAATGAAAGTAGCGCATACTATTACTTCTGTAAGGTTTGACGAATACACTTGTTCATCTATCGTGATTAATTGATTGTGTTCAGTATCCGTAAACAAATATGTGAATAATCCGAATGACACAGCTACAACCGAAAATACAATTGTCGTGGATCCACCGAAGACAATATATTTACTCATCGGTGCTCTGTAAATTAACTGGTAAGTCGGACGTAGTTTATCCTTCGCAGCCCAGGCCTCCGCACTCTTTTCAAAATTTAAAAAGTTTTTCATTGAAATGTTTCTGTTGGGTTGAAAAGCATTGAAAATCCCTCGATTTCTCGAGATTTTCAGTCGTACTGAAGCACTCAAGCTTGAGAATATTCGTGGACAATAACAGACAATCTGATTTATTAACATTGTAAAATGAAAAAAACACTTTCTGCACAAATTACTTAATCTAAATCAACAGTCCGACCAACTGATTGTCAAAATCTAAAAAAAGGTTATGATCATAGATAAAAGATATAGTTACGATACATGCATAGATAAGAGATACATGTTATATATCTAATTTAATCTATGGTATCTGCATAGATAAGAGAGAAGGTGAGGTTCAAAATTGAAGAGAACCAGTATCTATGGATAATAATTAATGTTATTTAATACACACGGGGACACGACGTTGTGCGCCATGTGATTCAAGTCGGGGTTCGTCTAGGAGTCGATGATTAATCGAACACCTCCTGATCGCTCATTAGAACGATACCCCGCACTCTAAAGGAATGTTCGCTTTGCGACCCATCCATCAGGAATCACGCTTCCATTAGTACCATGGAAGAATAATAAACGAAAGATGCACAAATTATACTTTTATTAAACACACATTTAAATTCACAGGTCGATGAAAATACTTATAACTAACTTAATCTAAAACTCATTCTACCTCAAGTTATCTTGTAATTGTCCTCTGGATTTTCTGGCCGGCGAAGGGGTGCCGTGAGCATCCGGCGTGGGCGGCTACCTGCTGGCTCCGCGGCTGCTCCGGCGACAAGCTATCAGACTGGTTGCTCGGAACGGGCGGGGCGGCTGCTCCTGGATAGAATGTGGTGAACTGTGGTTGTCTATCCTCCGACTCTCTATTACGTTCGATCAGATTTTCGGTGTTGACTGTCTGCTTCTGCTGGTCAACCTCGCGACATCTTCTGGCTTCCGAGATTGACTTTTATCTTCCCACTCCCAACTTCTGTTTTCAACTGCCCCCTTCCAAATCCTGTCTTCAATTCTAACTTCTGGATCTTGTTCACAACTTCCTGTTTTTAACTGCGCGTTTTCAATTTCGCTCCACTCGTCCTCCCAGACCTCATGTTCACCTCGCTCCTTCGGATTTCGTTACACAAGTCCGTGCTTCCGACTTCGTTCCATTCGTCCTCCCGGACCTCGTCTACGACTCACTCCTCCAAATCTCGTTTTCCAACTGTGTGCTTTCGACTGCGTTTCAACAATTTCTCTCTACAACTTCGCCTCCCGGGCCTCGTTTCCGACTCACTCCTCCGGACCTCATTTCGATAACTCTCTGTTACAACTTCTCTACAACCTTTTCTGTGTGTACAACTTGGCTCCCGGGGCGTGTCTAGGCCATTCTCATACGTCAACAGTGGAGTGTTTCCCATCTGCCGATCTGCCCTATTCCCGTCATGGGACGGGCCACCATCCCATTGGTCCATTCACTTCTACTGGAGGCCACGCCCGATCCAAACTGACTCCGCCTTCGTCTTATCGCTGACTATAATTAATCTTATATTCTAATTATTTACACTTTGGTTACATTTAGTTATTTATTTCTGGCCCGTTGTAAAAATGGTAAACAGGGAAAGTTGTCAAAACCTGGAGGAGTGAGTCGGACATGAGGTCCGGGAGAAGTAGTAAAACTCAGTTATAAAAGCGGAAAACAGAGACAGTTGCCGAAACCCGGAGAAGTGGGTCGGACACAAGGTCCGGGAGGATCGAAGTTGCAGAGGGAAGTGATAAGCTTAGTTGTAAAAGTGGTAAACAGGGAGAGTTGTCGAAACCCGGAGGAGTGAGTCGGACACGAGGTCCGGGAGAAGAAGTTGTAGAACTCAGTTGTAAAAGGAAGTAATAGAACTCAGTTGTCAAAACCTGGAGGGGTGAGTCGGACACGAGGTTCAGAAGGATGAGTTTGACGAGGCTCGGAAGAAATTAGACAGAGAAGTTGTCGAAACGCAGTCGAAGCACACAGAAGCAGACATTCAACACCGGAAACCCGATCGAACGACAGATAGACGAGAATAGACAGCCACAGTTCACCGCATTTTATCCAGGAGCAGCCGCCCCGCCCGTTCCGAGCAACCAGTCTGATAGCCTGTCGCCGGAGCAGCCGTGGAGCCAGCAGGTAGCCGCCCACGCAGGGTGCTCACGGTATCACTTCGTCGGCCAGAAGATCCGAAGAAAATCACAAGATAACCCGAGGTAGAATTAGTCTTAGATTAAATTAGTTATAAGTATTTCCACCTGCACGCGAATGTGACTGTGTATTGAATAAATGTATAATTTGTGCATCTTCGTGTGTTCATATTCACCTGTATTACTCTTCCTATAACCATGGTACTGATGAAAGCGTGATACCTGATGGATGAGTCGCGAAGCGAACATTTCTTTAGAGTGCGGGGTATCGTTCTGATGAGCGATCACGAGCATGGTACGAATCATGACTCCTAGACGAACCCCGACTCGAGCCACGTGGCGCACAATGTCGTGCCCCCGTGTGTATCACATAACGCACTACGTCTCTTGTGTCCCCCCGGGTGTATCAATGTTCGTTTAAAAAATGTCATCGGTAGTTACCTACCTAATCTATTTCTGAAGTACTTGAAATACGAACTGACACGGCATGCACCTTATCTATGGCATGCACCATGCGTAAATTCACAGAAAAATAAGCAGAGATTTTAAAAGCACTTGTCAAACAATATCTCTTATCTATGGTCAGACACGTGAGAATTATTCGATGTTTTTATTTAACAGTAATTATTATCTGTTTATAATTCGACTTATCTCTTGATTCAAATTATTTTTATTATTTATTTTAGATATCGTAAGTTAAACACCTTTAAATTGATAAGTTTTTGTTTTGATTTTAGGTTATGTCCGTGTGAAATAATTAAACTAAGGTTATCAATTTTTCAAACATGCCTGAACCAACGCGACTTTTCGTGGGGAATCTGCCGCTTGGCACAAGCGAGAGCGACTTAACCAAAGAATTTTCGTTTTATGGAGCTGTGAAAAATGTTGAGCTGAAATACAAGAAAGTCGTAGACAGCGAGAATAATACCCTGTTCGCTTTCATTACACTGGAATCAGACATTCAAAGCGTCAATAAATGTAAGTTGTAATTTTTATTGCTAAATAAACAGTCGTATTATTCGGCTTTTTCAAAATATAAACTGTCAATTATATTATCTGTATAAACAAATAGTTTGGTATTTCAAAATTGAACATCTCCTGTCAATTTTCGTACAGCCCAAAATCATACTCTAGTGTTTATAATAATATTTTCTTATGATTATTTTGCTTACCCGAAGTTTCAATTCCTTAGAAAATCGAAATTCTTCAAAAAAATATTTACATCTTGAAAGCATCACACGATTTTATCGAGGATCCTGTTCCCACCTCTTTTTGTCCACAATTTATCCACTTGTGATGTCATGCACGTTCACATCAGTTTTCCTTTTTAAAAGGAAGTGTTTTTTTTTTATTTTCTAAAATAAAATTCTAAAAACTAAGAAAATAAATTTTCTAACTAATCTCTATTTATATTATTCTTTAATTATTAGATGTAGGGTTTAATTATTGCAATAAGGTAAGTCCAGGCAATTGCCTTGGTTGATAGCTTTTGTGGAACACTGTACAGCGTGATATGCTAATAAATGATATTGAATGTTTGATGATTTATCGATTTAACACGTAACAATTTTGTAGGTTTACAAGAATTTTCAGAGACAAAATGGAAAGGTTCTTTTTTAAATATTTCTGTGGCCAGGGAGAGTTTTATGGAGAAGTTGAAGAGGGAAAGAGAAGACGAAGAAAGGAAAAAACAAAACAAGGTTTGTTTATTTGTTTATTCAATTTGGGAACTTGAACTCTGATCTTACAAACTACTACGTAGTATGTGACGTCGGCAAACATTGACGAAAGTCAGGTCATCAACAGAGAATGTTACATGGGCCTTGAATAGTGGTTATAAATAGCTATTAAACACCTTGGCTGATCTTTGTTTCTTCTCCTACCCGTATTATACCATTAGAAAAATAGACAAAATTTCATTCGGTCTTACAACAATGATGTTGACATTTTAGTTAATTTTTTCATTTGTAACAGTCAGTTGTGTTTGAAAATTGAATTAAATCTACAAATTAAATAAACTCCCTGTGAAATCTCTCAATAATATATATAGATTAGAAATATATAAATAATTCTAAGATCAATCCAGCATTTTTAATTATATTTTAGATCGTTTTACAGAGTTCGGGACAGCCATCTTTAATCTTTAGTTAGGAATGGTTTTAACATTGCTTTAGGGCCGAAGTAGTATACAATTATCTCTAGACACAAATTCATGGTATAAAATTTTTATAGAAAATAATGTGTTTTTTTCAGGCACAGTCTGCGAATTCTTTTCAAAATGATAAAAAGATTGAATCATTCGGTGATTTGCCTGAGTTGCCAACCTTTAAAACCATCACAAAGAAAGTTCCCGTAAATGGTACCACCGGCACTGATTACAGCACCAACGATGACACCAATTTTGCGCACCCCAAAGCTAAACATTATCAAGAAACTAATGAATCTATTTATAGAAAACCTGTCGACATTGAAGAACCTTCAATAAAACAACAACCATTTAAAAGAAATCATATCATCGAACCGAAGGCAGTACTCGCGAAAAGAGTAAGTTATTATAATTTAAATTTCACCTAGAATATTGGTAGGATCACAAGTTTACACATGTTTTAATTTTTTTTAGTTAAATAACGGAAGAGTTGCTAAATAAAAGTTATGCTCCATTCTTGGAACATATTTACAATACATAATCGCTTAGGCGGTTTGGTCATACGGAACAAATTAATGTGGTGAGAATCATAAGAAAGATATATTATATGTGTGTTTATAAAGAGATCCACTTGACTAGGTAAATTAGATACTGGAAGATGGTAATGCATAAGGAGATGTATGAATCTGGATGAGGCGAGAGTTGCGTCAGGACAGAAAAGTGTGACTAATTAGTTAATTGATATTTAATACAAATAATTATTTTATTGGTATATCTTTTAGGTATATTGAATATATTTATAATTTTCTTTCTATATAACATTAATTATTTTAATTTCAGAAGCTGCGAATAGAACCCGTGGTTAAAGTTCCACCTGATATCCTTAAACCGCAGGAGGTAAAAATAATGACAGTGGCAGATGAAAAGAGATTAAAATCAATTCAAAACATGAAGGCAGCGTATAATGAAAAGAAGTCCCTCATCAAAATGGCTTTGTCTAGTGTTGTAAGCCTTTTCAATTACTGTTTACTTCATTTTTTTTATTTAGTTAACTGATTAATGTGAAGAATTTAATTAGGTTTTTTTAAATTTTGTTTTCCATACACAGGGTAGTGACACTGTCTGTGCGCTGTTGTGATTCTTCATTGTTTTCCATACACAGGGTAGTGACACTGTCTGTGCGCTGTTGTGATTCTTCATTGTTTTCCATACACAGGGTAGTGACACTGTCTGTGCGCTGTTGTGATTCTTCATTGTTTTCCATACACAGGGTAGTGACACTGTCTGTGTGCTGTTGTGATTCTTCATTGTTTTCCATACACAGGGTAGTGACACTGTCTGTGCGCTGTTGTGATTCTTCATTGTTTTCCATACACAGGGTAGTGACACTGTCTGTGCGCTGTTGTGATTCTTCATTGTTTTCCATACACAGGGTAGTGACACTGTCTGTGTGCTGTTGTGATTCTTCATTGTTTTCCATACACAGGGTAGTGACACTGTCTGTGTGCTGTTGTGATTCTTCATTGTTTTCCATACACAGGGTAGTGACACTGTCTGTGCGCTGTTGTGATTCTTCATTGTTTTCTCATTTTTATTTATTTTTAGGATAAGAAAGTCAACAAAATACTGTTTGATGAAGATGGCGATGTTATACCAAAAGATATACCGCCGATTAAAGATCATGCATCTTCTGTGAAAAAGCCTAAACGAAAGTATAGCGAAGGTCATGTACAAATGGATTACGATCGACCTAATGTTACAAAGAAAATTAAGAAATCTCTCTTTGATGAAACTGGCTCCGGTGATGAGGACGACAATATTAATTTTGAAATCAAGGAACAATTTCAAGGGGAATCTGGACAAAAGGTATGGAGAACATGCAAATTTTCTAAGTGCGATTATTTAAAAAGTGTAAGGTATGAGTGAAATGAAGACATGTGTTGCTGTATGTGTGTCTGTGTGTCTATGTGTCCACAAACAATGTGGCTTACTGTTTGTAAAATAAACATTTCACAACGCTGAGAATGTTTATTAGATGTTAGATGGTGAAATATTTGAATAAATGAAGTTTAAACTTTTGACAGGATAAAAATATATATTTTAATCAGTTAGTGTAATAAAAATTAATAACTGTTTTGCACAGCTTATGCAACTGCAGGCCCGCTTTCAATCTGACAAGAGATTTGTGTTGGATGAGAGGTTTATAGAGGATCGGGAAGTTGACCTAGGGACCGCCCACGCTGACGATAATGTCGAGGGTATGGAGGATGAGGAGAGAGTACGCCAGATGGAAATACTGCAGGGGATCCTCGGCACAACTGTGAGGACATCTAGCAAATTCCCTGCCAGTAAAGACAGTGATCCAAATAAGAAAGTGTAAGTTAGTTAACAATTTGTTCACTTTATTATATCCGTTTACGTGATATTGAGGCTGCTGGAAACTTAGTAATCACTCCATTTCCCCCAAAACTTTTGTGAGTTAAAATCCAATATTACAATGTATTAATTTTATTTGTGTATTGAAGTTGTCGACAGTTATAATTATCCATTGTTTTTGCATTACACTATACTTAAAATGCTTTTAAAATTAGCAATATTAACTTGGTGGTTAAGATTCATATTTTTTATTTATTATCTTAGTTTTATTAACCACAATTGAGTTTAAAAAACATCTACCGGTTTCGGAAAACACTTTTCCTTCTTCAGGATGTCATAACTAACTAAAAATATAGTAAAAATAATGATAGAAAATAGTCATGGTTTTGATAAAAAATTGGGATTGTCAATTTTGCATATAAACGGTGTAGGTCACAAATTAAATAATTTGGAATCGTTGGAGATAAATAAAGCATGTAAAAGTAATCAGGAAATTCTAAACAGCCAACTAAATTTAACTACGAGTCCTATTCTAAAATTTTTTCCTAAAAATTATTTGACTAAATTTGTATTGAGCAGTAATTTGAGTTAGGTACTAAATTTATTTTTTTAAATAATTGTTGTTTTTTAAAAAATTTAAAAATAGATTCTGGTGAAGAAACAATACTATATTTTTAGTTAGTTATGACATCCTGAAGAAGGAAAAGTGTTTTCCGAAACCGGTAGATGTTTTTTAAACTCAATTGTGGTTAATAAAACTATGATAATAAATAAAAAATATACTTAAAATGATTTGAAGTGATGAGTTGTGAAAATGGACATAACTGTGTAGTTTTTTTTTTTGTCATTTTATTATTAGGTAAAGTGAAAAGAATTTATTATGGTGAAAAAAAATTTTTTAACAAAAAAATATACAATATTTATTCTGAAAGATATTTCAATTGTTATTTATGATATTATTAATAGAATTGGCGTTAACTTTGTTGAGTTTCATCGTGATATAAATGAATAACGGATGGATACAAATGAAACAATGTTATTACTCTACTCGAGTTTATTAGCACTACTCGAGTTTCGAGAGAACAGTAACTCTCATCGGCAGGTGAAGTATTAATACTTCATAAACCAAGTAGAGTAACAACATTGTTTCATTTATATCCATCCATTATTTATGATATTTTGACGCAATTTGGGCAATTTTTCGATGTGCCTCTTTTGTAAAATTCTTGCGGTTTTTATTTTAAAAAGGAATCTAGATGTTTTCTGACATCTATTGAATTGAAATTTTCTTTTTGAAACATGTTCCATAGACCAGAATAAATGAATAAGGTGGATGCGTAACAGTTCCAGATCCAGTTCCTTTATTTTGTCCTGTGTAATTTTTGCTGCAGGCATTATTGTGTTGTAAGATGCGCTGTTGATTATTATCTAGGACTGATTGTTTTTTTAATGATTCCACCTTTAATCTCTCCAATTGAGAACAATAAAATTCGGCTGCGATGGCCTGACCAGGTTTTAATAATTCATACTAATTAACCCTCAAAATATCTCACCAGACACATAAAATAACCTTTTTTAGGGTCAATGATGGTCGAGGTGTTGAAACTGGTGATTTGACTTGGGGAAAGCCATTATTTTTTATTTTACGTATACTGCTATGAAAGATCTATTTTTCATCTCCAGTAATAATTTGTCTTAGAAATGGATCGTTTTCATACCTGCTTAGTTAACAAATTGTCACACTATCCACAATCCAGGCTGACGGCGATAGACTGTGCGGAACCCAAACTCCTTGCCTGTGATTTCTGCTAAGTTTTTTCAAATGATATTTTATTGTCGACAAATGACTTTTACCAGGGACAGCCAATCTTTTCCGATAATTCCTTGATGCTTTTGCGCAGATCTGATTTTACAAGTGAGTTTAACACATTGTCATTGATTTTTTGAGGTCTTTCTGATTTCGGTTTATCTTTTACTTTCCTATCACTGTTTTTGAATTGTTTAAACCAACGTTGGCATTTCTGAATGTTCAAAATACCTCCGTAAGTTTCACAAATGCTCTCAGTAGCTTCTTTGGGTTTTAATCCCTTGTCAAATAAAATATATCGCAACTGCGTTTCTTCGATCTCTGTCCTCAACATTTTTACTATGGGTGAAAATGAAAAAATGAAGTGAAAACAGTAGGAGTAGGAACAAAGCTACAAAAGAATAACAATGCTGATGTTCTTACTCTACCGCAGCCAAAAGCAAACTGACTTCAAAACAACACAAAAAAAGATATTTCTTTTTTTCTTTATCTAATATAACAGATCTTTCAAAGACACAAAATTCCTGAGTTACCAATTACCATACTCACTAAATATGTTTTGACTTAAGATTTTCTTTCTTGATAGACTACCTGCAAAGACCATGTTGCGATTTGATCCCAACCGCCCAGATCATAACAAATTCATGAGTAAGCCTGCCAACACAGTGGACGGTCAAGTCAAGAAGTCCAAGAAGGAAAAAAAAAGGGAGAAGCTGATGGCCCTGGAGGAGGCAGACAAGACCGATGAGAAGACAGCTCCAGAAGTGTCCCAAGAGAGATATTACAAAGTGAATGAGTCTCTGAAGCAAGCGATGGAGGAACAGAAACCGTTTAGTTTGCTGAGCTTATTCGGTAATCGTGAACCTGAAGGTAATACTAAATTTCTAAGCAATTTGATTATTTTGGCAGATGGAAGGTGGGTCCAGCAATCTTGGAGAAATGGTTTAAAAAAACATTTCACAGATTTCAGAGCTTCGCTATTGTCATTACATATTTCTTAAATATAATAAAAATTATCTATGCATTAAGCTTGCATAGAAATGTGTTTTTGAAACTATACATAACAAAATTATAATTTTAATATGTACATATGTATTTAAAAATAATCATTTTTAGATGACGGTGCACAGAGTGCTGAATATTCAACAGTTGCTATAACGAAATCTACTGATAAGTTTATAAATCCACTGCATGACAAAAACCCCTTTGTCTATGATAGTTCAGATGATGAGGATGCTACTAAGAAGCCTTCGGACAAACAGAATGTTCCTGAAGAATCGCCTTACGGTGTAGCTACTCCTAAAGCAATTTTGGTGACAGAAAATTTCTTTTTTATGGACATGGATCCCAGATTTAAAGGTTAAACTGTTTTTATAATTACATTAATATTTTATGTGTCAATTCTTAATTTGCTTTGTAATTTTTTTCTTTTTGCAATTATGTAAAATCTACATTTTAATTTTATTATTATTTGGTATTTGCAGAAGGGCTAGATTTCTTCTTAAGTGTGGAGCCCCGCTCCGAGAAGTCGAGGGAAGAACTCAAGTTTTTGGTGAAGCGCAGGATCCAAAACAACATGAGAAATGAGAGGACTCACTCTAAGAAGGTTCAACAGAGGCATCCGGCCAAGACCACAAAATTCAGAAGAAAATAAAACCATTAAACATTATTGTGCCAATAAAAAAATTTACTTGTTATCTCGTGCTTTTAATGATACCTAGTTTAATCCTACAGCCAAACCTTCATCACACTTTATTAAATAAAGAGGAAAAAATGTAGATTCCTGTATTTAATAGGAATTTAAAAATTACACTTCTGTATACTCGTGTTTTTAATAAAATTGATATAAAAATTTCACTCACATTAGAAACCAGTTGGAAGTTGAGGATTTTGAAATAAATATATATATTCATATTTATAAAGTATCCTTTGGGCCGCTACAATAAGAAATGCTAAATTGAAATAAAAACTTTTTTAAGAATAATATTTGAAAGATTTGTATTTTTTTTAATAAAATACAAATTTAAGCATTTTTCTTGTGGCCAGTTTGTTCTCCGCAGTAACGTTTGTTTTTTTCTTTCATGAAAATGTGAATATGGAGATTCATAACAGACCAATTTTGTTATTACTATTTAGTAGATAAAAGTGCATAGTATTTAATATTATATCTTATATATACAATACATACCTAT
Organism: Eubasilissa regina; assembly: GCA_022840565.1. Classification (NCBI taxonomy): domain Eukaryota; kingdom Metazoa; phylum Arthropoda; class Insecta; order Trichoptera; family Phryganeidae; genus Eubasilissa; species Eubasilissa regina. The sequence continues at coordinate 1,378,976 of JAINEB010000021.1, read as the reverse complement.
GAAGGGAGCCTTCTGCATTGGGGTCTAATCATTTTTCGTCGACTGTTAATACTAAAACACCCACATGGCAATCGATTAAATGTTTAATTTATTAAATTCAAAACATTCACCAAGCTATGTAATCAAAATTATGACTGCGATGAGCTACGGTTGGGTAATATTTATTTTCACGAAATTTGAAAGACTCGTTTCAAGAACTTTAATATATTTTAAATAATCATTAATTTATTAAAATATCGAATGTGAAAAGTAATTATTGTTTCGCAATGTAATATTTGTGTGACGTAAGGGCGCATTATTTTTGTCTTGCTTCTCTTTTTCACATTGTGACAATAAATTTCATAGGTTCATTACTTCAATAACTATTTTTTTCCGCATATTACGTCAGTTTGTCAAATCATATTTGAAATTCTTCAAGACGAGTTCATTTAGTTTTGAATACACATGTCGTTGAATTGGAATTCCTCGCAAATATATTCCCCAATTTCCCATAAATTCTCCCAGCGACACCGCCATAGATAAGAGATATACTGACCAATACATGATAAAGTATATACACCGCCATATCCCCAATCACCATAGATAAAACCAGATGGATAAACCAATCACCATGACAACTGTTAACGTCATTTTCTATGGAAAATATACAGCAACAAAATTTGTAGGCGCAATGTCACTTTGAGTATCTCTTGTCTGTGCATTGGGTGTTGTTGCGAATATCTTTAAATGTTATAAAACACATATATTATTTTTAGTAAGGGGTGTGATAAATAATTCCTCCACTTTTATTATTAGAGAATTTTTCTATATTGGACTGTATTTGTTGACAGGTACCTATTATATTGTTGAATGAACGAATAGTGACGAATTGAATGTCGATATTTCTCTGAATTTGTTAAGTATTAGGATATGTTACTAAGATCTCAACGGATGAATGAATGGTCGTAACTTTGAATAGTTACGAAAAACAAGATCATTTTAAAATAAAAATAAATGATAACATCATTTGAGGTATATGTGTGTTTGCATGTGCATTTTTTCATTATTTTTAAACTATATTTAAGTAAAGCGTCCTTTCCCGGCTATCTTTGTCATATTAAAATTCTAATAATGTTTCTTTATAGTACAGCCCTGATCCTGTAGTCTGTTAAAAGTAATTGTTTATCCTATATTGGTGAAGGATTGATGGTATGAAAGGTCCAACTATCTATATTTTCGTATTCGCTCCATCACCACTCTTGTCGGCCGCAAAGAAGTTATCCTAGGATGGAACAGGGCCAATGTCTATATTTCAGATATCTAAACAATTTTTCCACCAAAAAGTAATTCAATTATTTCACCACAATTGTCTTTTAATAGCAATACTTTTATTTCTTGAAATGCTTAGAGCCACAATCTCACGTCATTTTTTGCTGTCCATGTAGAACAAATAAAAACATTAGCCTTTTTCTAACTGGGTCATGATACTCTTTAATTGCGATGTGATAGTTTGTGCACTTAGTCTCAAAATGTAGGATTTTCATGTGACATGGGTGCTGCACACTATAATACGTATGAAATGCAATTAGACTACAATTCACACACATTCAATGATTAATCATTATCAGCTACAACTGAAATGGTATTGATTGATGGAGATTTCATTTTCTGTACCAAATCACAACTCAAGGGACAAAGAATTAATATCCATCTCTGACAGTTCAAAAAATCAAAATTTTAGGTTCATTCTTGAATTTTTTTCTTATATCGTTGGATAAATGAAATTTTTAAAGTGTATATTTTTGCAAACGATATCTGTAAAATATAGAAAATATTTTCTGCGGTATTATAATGCTTAAATAGTCTCAGGTAGTCTATAGTTAGATTTTGAGATTTCCTCCCTACTTACATACTATTCTTCCTGAATTCCTGTATCCTAAAATATCTTCTGGACCGCTATAAAGATTTTATTCAAAATTTACTGGGCATACTTATTCCATAAAGAAGTATATTCTAAAGTTTTTAATCTTTTTAAATCACCATGGAGATTTTTTAAGTCATAAGAAACAATTCAAAGTTGCAGTATTTGAAACAGACGACGCAGTATGTTTATTTAATTGTTATATGTGCCCATTATTGTGAAAGTGGTCACGTTTCTTTCATTTTGAGATATTTAAAAGTTTTCTTTTGAATCGATTAAAAAATATTTTTATATTATACATCACAATGTTTCAAAATTTATTTAGTCTACTAGATTTATAATTTATTTTGACATCATATAAATGTTGCATTTAGATTATAAGGAAATAATATATTTATGGTTGAAATGACTTACCCTATTATCAAAATAAGCACTAGCGGAATACTGTTGAATAATGTAACAAACTGAATATAACACCTCAAATTTTTCACAAGTTAATTTAAAACAATCTGACTCGAAATAATTGGTAAACTCATTTTTTTCAATTTCTTGACATAGACCATTTTCATAATAATAGGCGCATGTAAGGTAAGGATGTTATTATAAAAATACATGTTATTTCAATAACCAATCCCTTGCAAACTTGAGAAATAAGAAAATTAACTTGAGAAAAAGGAGGATTAAATAAAACTAGTATAAATAGGATTTTTTTCATTAACACGAGATGGGTTTATAAAAATTTATTTTAATTTTCATTAAACATTATTATTATTGTAAAATAAATATAATAAATTAAAAATCTAAGTGCTAGAGTAATTAATGCTTCTTGAGTTTTATTCAACAGTGATGTTTCCGAATGTGAGCAGGCACCTCCGAATATTCTGCTGGCAGAGGTGGTAGTCTTTAAACGGTGGTGACAGTGTTTCATCGTAGAGCTTTAGCTCTTCGATGAACTTCACAAGTGCCTTTCCATACTCTCCATTTTCCATTAAATTCTTGCCAATCTTCTGCAACTTCTCAGTGTCCTGAAATATTAATTTTATTATTATGGGATGTGTGTACATATTTATACTATGTAGTATTTTTTTTAAAGTAAAGCAGGACTTGTGCATTATTCTAATAACTCTACCGGTCAAGAAAGATATACATATATTGAAATGCAAGTATTGTTACAATTTTGGTTTTTGATTGCATAATGGTTTCTCTGCATTAATAATTTGCAACTTTTTTCCTTCTCTTTTTAAATCTTAAATCTTTCACTGATTTTATACCTTGTACACTTCTGAGTCTTCAAGTAAGTACTGTTATTCAGATAACCCACTTTTTAAATAATCTATTTAATAGTCATAAAAATACAATAGCATTCAGATTTTGGCTCATTGTTGTGGGGGAAATATAATAATTTAAAAATATTATGAATGACTTATTTATAATGATATAACTACATACATATACATATATTGAAACCTAAAAGTACTCAGAAAATTGTAGACCCCATGTACTGATTATTATAAGGAATAGTGGATATTTTTTCATCCTTAGGTGTGATTGCCAACTGTTGCTAACATATATTAAAAAAATTATATTCCTATTGTAAAATAAGGTCTTAAAATGGAAGATGAAGACGAAACCCCGTCTCAGGAAAAAATTGAAGAGGAAAAATCAGAAGGTAAGAGAGATTTTTCCGTTTTATAATGTTATCATTCAATAAGATTTTTTTATCATGTGCGATAGATAGACTATGGTCATTACTTGAATAATATTCTATCTGATTTAAGTATTTTCATTTTTGTCTAATTTAAGTCTAAGCATGCAATGAAAATTACATTGATTACTGTTACCGGCACGGCAGTTGTGTTTCAGGAAATTACCTTTTGTAATAAATTAATTATTGATGTTTTTCCAGAAAAAACAGTTGAAGAATTACATTTACTAGCACCTCCGAAATACGAGGTGAGACCCAATCTAGTAGAGAGGTGAGTTTGAATAATTATTCTATCAACTTTATGAATAGTTATACCTATAATAAGTAGAATGTCACACTAATTTATAATTAAATTAAATCATTACCCAATAGAGTGAATGGGTCATAGAATAATCTGCAAAGTCATTAGAAAAAACGATGAAATTGATCCAAATTTTGGGCAATCATTCAAAATGCTATAGGTTATTGAAATGTATTTTCAACAAACTTTAATTCTTCCCAACCACACTGGTATCGACAAATTGACATATTGAGCATGCATATTTTTGTATTGAATCTCCCAGTATCGAACTCAAAATGACTAAAATATATTTTCAATGGAGTGACACCAACCAGACAACCAATCTCCTCACAATCTTGGAACCCAGGTTTTAACCGCTCCATGTATTGAACATTTTTATCTTTCCAGGTTCCAAGAATTGATTGTGAAGGATATTATAGATCAAACGATGAGAGAAAACCTGACTGGTCGGACATATTCAGGTTCCCAAGCCGAGAAGTGGGTGAAAGTCATATCCAATACTGTGCGGGAGAGAGTCAACAATCTAGATATGCAAAGGTGTAGTATAATTTTCAACAGTCCAGTGGATATATTTTGGACTCGGCTTCAAGCATTGCAGAACTTTACTATGTGCAATTCAATTATATATAACACAGGATCAGTGAACTCAAATGGAATTGTTTTGCTACATACCACATTGATTTGAGTAACAATCACGATTATAGTAAAATATATATTATTTGGTTTTAGGATATGACAACCTACATGTAAAAGCAACCTATTACATATTATGCAAAACAAAATTTGATGGCACGATTATGTACCTCGATATTTTTGTCCTTGTAGGATAAAATTATTTAAAGTTATATTTAAAAATATATAACACGTTAATCACTAACAGATGCGGATTAACTGGGGAATTAGAATTCCAAAATGTTTTAATGTCATTTTGAAAGAAAAATAATTTTTCATCAAACTTCACAATGTGTAACAGAAAATAAAAATGGCAAAATTGCCGTGTCATTTGTAAATTATTTTTAGGGTGTTTGAGAAGCCTCAATAATGGATGAGCTTGTATGAGAAGATGTATGAATGTGGGTGAGGCGAGAATTGTGTGTCAGGACAGAAGAATGTGGTGCTCTATCCTCTCTGCCCACCCTCTTGGATAAACGGTGTGATGGTAAGTTGGTTACTTTTGATGCACCAACTTAATTGTTTATTTAAACACTCAATTTTGTATTTTATATTTTTTTCCCAACTTATATGACAGAGATTACTACTTTTTTTATTCAGTTAAATTTAATTTCCTACCACCCCAGATAATCGATTGTCAACTCCATTAGAAGAAAAATTGAGATTTTTAGTGGAGTTTGCCAAGAAAATGAAATTCATACTTTATACTTTATTGTGGTTTTTTAAATATTCACTAGATACTATAATTAAACTATTGTCTCCAAATATGACGCTGACAATATTCCTATTTAAATTAGAAAAAATCTTCAATATAGTACGGGTGTTGGTATCACTGGAATAATAATCACGTATGTATTTTATTACTGCTAGATGATGTGTGAAATCAGCTTAGAATGTTAGCCAGGAAAGGACTCTTAATAATCTCCTACATTTATTTCAGATACAAAGTGATAGTCCAAGTATTCCTGAGTGAGATGAGGGGTGCGGGCATCAAGAGCGGTGCCCGCTGCCTTTGGGACTCGGAGTGTGATAATTTTACTACGCATACCTTCTACAGCGATTCCATCTTTTGTAACACTACTGTGTACGGGGTGTACTTTTACTGAACGAGTCTGTTGAAAATGCCTCAAAACGCATATCATTAAGTCTGAGAAGATTTTATTATAATATTCAATAAAAATGAATGCGATATTAAAATATTTATAAAAGTGAATGCGAATGAACACTTTAAACATATAAATCGTACAAATAAAGAAGCATTTCAAGTACAAAGTATTATTGTCGATTATCCAGTGTCATATTAACCATGTTGGAGATTAATCGGGGCAATAAAAAAATCTTTAATTTTTTAATTACTTGAAATATAAAAATATTTTTCCCATCAAATACATTATATGTACCAGAAAATAAAACTGGACCGAAAATCCTAGTTAATGTGTTATTACTGATATGGACCTGCATTTACTGATGAAATAAGGCACTCTCATGCGTAGGAAAAGTATACAGCGCAGCTGCTTTAACTAGCATTGAAATCCTACACAATTAATTTGGAGCACCAAGAATGCTGATGAGTTAATGTAATTGCACCATAAAAAAAAACTTCTTTGCTGTCATATTTTAAATAAAAGGGTAAGTATATAGAATAGTTTTTAATTTTTTCCAATTTAATTCTGTTTTTTTTTTCGGAGATTATCTGGGATTTTTTTTTATTGTTTTCAATTTTTAAAAACTTGTTACCTATGCTGCGCTTCTAATTTATATCTTTATTCCTGAAAAGGATATGAAGATTAGAGGAAAGTAATAATGTTATTAAATATAATAAAGGTTTGTTGATGTGGATCTGGCCATCGGAAATTAATTGTTTCATTTGTATTAAAATGAATGAAATGAAAGAAAATGTATCAAATAAATAGTCATTGCAAAATCGCTACAAGATCTAAATGTTCTCTATGCTATTTTCCGAGATGTATATGATCCCAGAAAAATTTCAACCGAAGTGTTTAAATTTTTCTGATGTTTGATGAGTTGGATTAAGAGAATGTAATTTCTTTCTGGAGAGTTCAACAACTCCTTAAAAACCTTTTAAATTCTAAAATAATTTTAATTTATAATTATGTGCAATTCTTTTAAGTGGTAGTTGTACAAGTATGAATGACATATAGGCGCGGTCCAATATTAAATCTACCAAAAATCTCATTTATCTTTGGTGTGGATCTCTATTATCCAATCTTGATAGTTGATAAATGTTCCGAGAAGAGAAAAATGGCCCCAATATGATTTTATTTTTAAGTTTGGTGTGTTGTATTATTTGTTATGTGAAAAATGCCATATTTATTCAAATTAAAGTTATGTTTGAATTTCTACAGTGTCTTTTATGGAATGTGAAAGAATGTTCACATTTAATATATTATTTTGCAATGTAGTACCTTAAAATACTCTTGTTTGTAATAAATTCGATTTAGTATATCTGTTGTTTAATTTAAATTTAATTTTGAGATATATTAATCAAATAATGTATGAAGTAAATGTGGTCTATGTGGTAGAAAAGAGTAAAAATGAAAATTGCTACCTGACAAGAACATTGATCTCGAATATTATTGAGAGAATATTTCTAGAAGAATTACTTTTGTATTATTCCCATTTTAGTTTAAATATTTAATTGAGATTTATTTTTCAGATATTCTATTTATTCACAACACAGACTGCATGGATTGCACATCCCTACAGCACAGTTCATTTACAGAACAACATTCAGAATTCTATTTCATAATACATAGTCACTTCAAGCCTAAACTAACCTACCCTACCATTGCAGTTACTGGCATCACAGTTACTTTGTAGTGCAACTGATTATTATTTTTTTAAATTGACCAAGCTTTACACTACACTCACTGCTCAATATTATTTTTATAATTTTAGTTTTTAGAGGTGCAGTCCTTTTCATTATCAGGTAGTTGATATTGGTAAAACTCTGCAGTGTGTGTAGTACAAAGCTTAGTTTATTTAAAAACATACATACAAACATAAGGTAGGTCTACTTATTTATTATATTTTTAGATGTTTTTGTTTTCATAAATAATACTTTTTTAAATTTACCTGCAAGGACTTGAGTCCCTTCAAGATATTGGTGAACTGCTGACACAAGCCACACTTAATTAAGAATTCCTCGCAGTTGATGGGGATGGGAATTATATTTGGACAGTTGGTTCCAGTGTCACATCTGTAAATGTTAAAACAAGATATTTGAAACAAGATTTACAAGTGTTTAGAAAATCTTTGTAAGTAGGAATTTAATGAAATTGATTGAATCCTAGATTTTACCTGGCTCACACCATATTTTCAGTCTGTGAGGTTTTGAGATGTTACAATCGGTTTCTTCTTTCCTTAATACATATTAAATATTATTCTTAATTAATAGAAAGCAATGCTAGGTAGTGACCAGTCTTTCTGTAAAACCTATTTTTCAATGTCGAAAATGATTTAAATACGTATGTAATGCACCATGATACACAACAGCAGGTGCTGCCTGGTGGCAGATTTGGGTTTTTGATAAATGAAGTGGTTTGTGTCTTGGCTAAATAGAAATAAATAAATTGGCTGGCAGAAGATTTGAGCCTGCACTCCCTGATTCTAATTTATGAATCTGGCATCTTAACTCACTTGGCTATGACAATATGAAACACATTGATATTATTGTACTTATAATAAATACACATTATATGAATCATACGCTGGCATTTTGCTTGCATTTGTATAACGCAATATCATTAAGAATGTTTTTAAATTCTCTTATTTCAATGTTTGAAATTATTCATGATATCATTATCATAATTATTTTATATTGTAGTCATTTTATATCTACTGCTGGATCATCTCCAGTGTCTCTTACTTTTGTCCAAAATGTAAAAAAAATCTATGCATTTCCAGAATGAATGTTACATATTGTGGAAAATTGTATACAATAAATTACGCAACGATTGTAAGAGTTTACTGCATAACATTACTATTACTACTTTGTATTATATTTTTTGTTTAACTTCATTACTAAGCAAACCATTTTTTCAAACTTCCAAAAGTGAATACATTTAGTGAACTATCACGCTAACTTTTCAACTTACTTGAATCTCATGATTCCCTCATCCATATCTTGGAACTTGGGCCACTTCTGTTGGCAAGCGATGCAGTGGCACTCGAACCAGTATTGGTCCCGGAGTTCCGCCTTTCGTTCTTCGAAATTCTTCCTCGTAAAAAGTGGACCGTAATTCTCTGATATCTGCTGGCCTTGTTTAATATTTTTGATAGCCTGAACTATTACAGAAGTGCCTTGGAAGTATCTGTAATTAAAAGGTCAAGTAATATATTGTAGCATCGTGACATTTTGGTACATATATGATTCAAATAGTCACACTTTGTTAGTTCTTTTTAAATATTGAGTTTTGTTCTTCATTTCTGTAAAGAGTTCTCCAATTGTTGTGTATTGGATCTGTTCAATACATAGTTGCGGAGTACACTTGAGATAAGAATCACCATGATCAATTTGGGGTCTTCATGAAGGAAGGCTTGAAAAAATATTCACAGCTCAATCTATTAATATCAATGCTTTTAATCTTTTTATCGCTATTGGTAACATTTGGAATTTTCATTCACGTTTGACAGCTATTTGAAATTAGTGTGTTAGACATTTTTGTGAATATAGATAATATTCAACTGTTCTCTGAGATTAAATATTGTTTTATCAAAGATTTTTATCTTTGAAGACATGTCATAACAGGATATTGCATATTGTCTTTACATTTCTTAGGGGAACACGTCCTCCGTAATTATATGTAAATGAACAGTCTTGTCGTATAAAAGTTTTAACCATGTTAGAAAAAATATTAAGCATTTTTAGTATCAAATTTAAAATCATACCTTACAACTCCGGGCTCGCAAGAGTGATTAAAAAGAGCGAGCGTAGAATACAGCCCACCACCAAGAAACACCGACTTTCCTAAATCTTTTCTCACGATCTGGCTGCTCTCTCCTGGCTTCTCGCACTTGACTTCAAATATTTCGTGAGCATTGAACTGCAACACTTGTAAGTTTCTCGATATGAGTCCGCCTATATAAGCCTGTACATTTGTTCTAGAATTCGATACACCCGTTCCGTCTGTTCCTTCCAGATCATCATTTGCCATAAAATACTCTGTCTTTTTCAACATATCCATGAGGAACACAGCCATATGAGTTCTTTGAAAGAAGTCGGCTTTTGATCTTTGGTTTTCGTGTCTTACCAGATTATAAACACATCTATAATCGTTGCTCGTGTATTTCCCTGATAATGGTTCATTCAATTTAGGTCTGAGTTCCTTGAAGTATGAAAAAGGTCTTTGGGTGATGATGCGAAGAGCCATGTGACATGTGATTGAACATCCTGAGTCCCAGATGATTCGTAATATGGGACACTCATACAAGTGGTGTGAGTTGAGGGCTGCCTTTTGACATGAATCGCTGCAGAATATGACATTTGAACATGTTGGGCAAGCCACGGGAACCACACATCTAAAATTTAACGCCAAACAAATAAATATTAATCAACTTATATTGTGGACGACTTAGATAAAATTTAATACAAATTAAAATTAATCAATTAGAAAGATATACATATAGAAAAATATATTTATTGAAAAAATATTTGGTTGTTACCATGCATGCCAATTATATCATGCAATTACATTTTTGACAAATTTTGAACTTATATTCTGTAGTTTTTATTTATTATTACATTAATTATTATATTTTTAATTCATCAACAGGATTTCCCAGATCGGAAAAGGTCCAGGTTCCATTCCACTTTCAACTCAAATATTTTTCCATAAATAGATTTTTTCTGTGTATCTTTCTAGTTGATTAATTTAATTTTAATAAAAATACCACAGAACTGTGTTCTGAAATTGCAACTTAGCAACAAAAATGTGTTTTCATTAAAATGATAAAATTTAAGTATCAACCTTATACAAAACCAAATGAATACATATGTAGACATTTTTTATAGAATTCAAAATATATTTTCAAAAAAGTACTCATAATAATGACGAATATGAGATAGTTTGAATGTGAACATAAAGGTCTGTATAAATATTAGACTTCAACAAACTTTAAATTGTTTGAGTGGAGCTAGATTTTTATGATTGCAGTCGCTATTAAATCATGATATTTTGAAAAATGAATAACACTAAATACATTATACCTTTTAAAACACTCGTAACAGTGAGTCTGAGCATTCTCCGCCAGCAGCACACTGCAGTGGGCCTTCTCCACCACCATGGTCTCACCGACTGCCACGTCTCTCACGGCTTGAGCAAATCTTCCTTCAGCGTCCGTGGATTCGATAGTTAGGGCCTCCGAGGCGGCCAAATAAGTCTTATTATTTTTCCCGCTAACTTGTGGAAGTTCATAACTCTTTTTAGATGAAGGGTTCTTTAGTGGTTGCTGGTTTAGCTGTTTATTTTTCGGGTTTAGCATTTGATTGCTTTTATTTAGAATTTCTATCATTAGTTGAGCGTCTGTCTGCATTTTTTGCCTTTTTTCCATGGATATTTTGGCTTCGTCAAGAGCTGAAATGGTCTCCCTTAAAGCGAATTTGTATATATATTTTTTAATTGTATTTAAAAAAATTCTATGCGGTCTGTAAAAACTTGTTTCGAGGCATTGTGATTTTAGACATCAGTTAAAATTATACCTAATGTAGTAATAGAAAAAATGGAAGTACATAAACTCCACTCTGTTTTCAAATTTTAATCAGAGGGTACCCTAATAATATTTGTCACGAAAACGGTCTTAGAAATAGCGCAATAGAAAATTTCGTAACATGTATTTTACCTTGTGTTTTTTTTACTGGCACCGGGATCGATACTTTTTTGAAATTTTGGTGGCACCGAATATTGATCTCAGTACCTCTCACATACATACTTATTCTCTATCATCTTAGCTATTCTCCCATTAGATTTTTATATATAATGATCATTAGAGAATAGGTGATGCTGATTTTAAAAACTTTGAATTTAATGCATTGATTTCTTCTTTCGTCAGTACTGATATATAGTGGCCTCAATCAGATGAGACTTAGCTTGTAAAGTTCGATCTACAACCATTATTTTCATTTATTTACTGATTTATTGCTTGCTCACAAATTTCGTTTTTTTAAATATGATTTGCAGTTCTATCTTTCTAATGTTCTAATATTTTTAATATTCTTTAATTTTTGCATTATTAAGAATTAGTTTCAATATTAATATTTAATTTGATTTAAAAAATAGTTATTTCTGGTAAACATTGTAATAAGTTAGTACATATTAATAAAGAGCCTGGGTTATTTGTAAATTGGTATTTTCATTTCCTATTTTTAAAGTAGTGTTAATTATCATTGTCTGTCACGCGGGAGGGAGATCAGGGTTCTTTGCTAGGCAGATTTTAATTTAAAAAATTTACTGGATTTATGGTTATTTTTTCAGACCATGAAAACATATTTTATACATAAGAAGTCAGTTACTGGGATAGTAGAGTAGTGACATCTACCTTAGATCCTCGGAAATAAATTTTATCAAGCAAGAAAGCAATTAAGATAGATTTTTGTGATAATGATAATTCATAATACAGACAAGTGGATCAGAACACATTAATACTACTCGCAGGCTTTAAATAATATGTAGATTATTTTGGCAACAATGCTGCAGTAGGTAGCAAAGTTAGGTATAAGGTATTTTAAATATTGCTACACTCACTTGAAAGCAGCTATAGCCTCATTATTCCATTTCAGGGCTAAGTAGCATCTCGCTCTTCTGTCCAGTACTTTGAACCTCAAGTTCTTTGGATAGTCATAAGCGAGAGCTAGAGATATGTCTGACAGGGCCTCTTCATATTTTGTTAAATGATAAAGGGTCGCAGATCTATTCGCTATGACGATGGCCAGCTCCGATTCTGTAGACATTAACAAATTTCATATATTTATGCAAAGAATTAGATATATGATCTCATTAGTTTACGCATTCCAATAATACCTATATTTGTTAAGTTTATAGCCAACTTTGTGGTTAGACATTACTATTAATTTAATCAAATAAGTAGTCGTGATGATTATTTACATGTGCTTCAGCAATAACAATTTTTCTGAATTTTCAAATCACATTTTAGAGACAGTTTAAGAAAGCGGCATTGAAATTTTACATGTAAATAATGAAGGTCTTTAATTTAATAATTTGGAAATTAAAAAATCACTATAGCAAATATTACTAATAATCAATTAAATTTAAAATAACCTTGTTTTTAATATTGATCACATTTCAATGTCTTTATCTCTCCCCTCCCATCGTGATTACAGCCACATTCCCATCCATCTGATATCTAATTTCTTTTTGTATTCATTTTATGGGTTTGTTAGTGTACATTGTCTGTCCCGATACAGTAGTACCGAAACCGGTCAATATCAAAGTGATTAGCATGGTAAATACAATGTTAGTTATTTGATTTAATTAATAATTCGTATTACAATAAAATAAAATTAATGGTTTTAGAAATCTTTTGTTTTTAGTAATATATAAAACATAAGACATTTGCAGTTCTAAAACAAAATATTTACAAAATTAATACATTAAAAAAGTATTAATGAATTAATAGTACTTACTATTATCAACAGGCATCAATGTAAAACTTTTGCTGTACAGCGACAATGCTTTTAGCCAGTTTCCTTTTTGGACTTCGGCGTTTCCATCATCTTTGAGCGATTTGGCTCTCTTGCTGTCTTTCTTTCCTGACACAGTTGTCGGTCTCTCATCCTCCTTCAGGGGCTTTAGGCTCTCATTGAATTCCTTGATCTGAGGAATGTTTGCTAAAAACGCAACCCTAAGCTCGTCCCCTTCTAGATTAGTGAAGTTCTTCAAGGTCACATCGTCAACAGAACTGCGAACAGCTTTGTGATGACTTTGAAAAAAGCCTTCCGCTACTGTTTTGTTTTCAAGCAGCATGCTGAAAACAGAAGTCAAAATTTTACAAATCTATAAGTACACATATGTTATTTCTATCGTCTTATGTTTTGTGTAATGAATGTATAATAGAATTCCGATTATCCAGACATTGGTTACCGGCAAATCCAAGAGGTCGGTCTCAATGCGCTAAGTCATATCTTGTGTTGTGTGTTGTTATGAAAGTGAACAAACAAAGATGAACTCAAAGAGATTGAATAATACTCTACACCAATGATACTCAACCTTTTTTTTCTTCGGGCCACATACATATATTTGTAAAGCTACGCGGGCCGCAACACTATACTGGTATGGCAAAAAATATCATGAAACCCACCACCCCCGTTTTTTTGGAAAACCATTTGAGATTTTAAAAATAATAAACCAAAACAGAATAATAATAGTACATATCATTTATCATCATATGGTTCGTTTAAAATTACAATAGTGAAAAAAATATAATAAATAATAAAAATAAATAGTCAAAATTAATCTCAAGATATACGAAATATAGAATGCCAGATTTTGTAAATCATGTTCCTGATAATAAATGTGTTGAGGGCCGCACAAAAAAGCTTAGCGGGCCGCAGGTTGAGTATGTCTGCTCTACACCATCCTTCCAAGTCCTAAATATCGCATTGAAATATACAAATAAATGGCTTGAGAGGCAAGATGAACATTGATTGCATATGTATTTGTACCCGTGTACATAGAAATATAATCTCATGTTTGATATTATTAAATATGTTCACTGTTGCAAATAATATACTGTATAATAACATGATCAATAAAATATTTTTGTATGCATATATAATATACATATGTACCTCCTATTTTACTTTGAGAATAGTCAGTATGATAGGGTTTTTATTATGCATGTCGATTCAACAAAAAGGTCATTTTTAGTTTCTCTAGCCTTTGTTATATATTGATAGATATTTGAAGTGCCAGTATTTTTTTGTATATATTATATTCTATTACACATTTAATAATTGCGAAATATTAGAACATTAAAAATGAACCTATTTGTTAGTTACAATATTTTTACGTAGGAGTTGATATATTAATCTCTTGTGGTTATTTTTGACTGTCCCAATTCTATTCAATGTACGGGTGTAATTTCATTAAGAAAATATTGCATTGTGATTTTGTTTACAGGTCACATATAATACAACTATTTATCAGGGTGATTATAAAGAATACTTTAGACTTTGAAATATCTCTTACCTCGAATCATGGAACCTTACAGGGCCTGATTGCCTAGGTACAATTTCACATTCATAGATCATTCTTAATACCAGACAGACACTGCAATATCCAAAATTGTTAGTTTCGAAAGCGGGAAGTAAACTCTACTTTGCATAATACCCCCAAGAATATTGTGGATTATACTGTTTTTTTTTATTATTCTCCTGTAATGTATAAAATGAACAAAAATAATTTACCAAGATAAAATGATTACATTTGGAAATTACTGAAAATCTTTCAGTTCCCACCCATGTTTCCCCTAATTTTGGATCACAGTGTGGATAAAAAATCTTATATGCAATTTTAAGTACCAATGCTATTATCTGTGCGCTGGGGGAGAAAATAAGAAAAACATTGCCATACCAGTATAAAGCTACTGGGAGGGCCTGACCCTGGCTCCACCACATTACTAATGAAGATGTATAAAACTAACTAATTTACCATTATGTCGTTTCCCCAAGGGGATAAGTAGAGAGGATAGAGCGCCACACTCTTCTGTCCTGACACACAATTCTCGCCGCATCCATATTCATACATCTTATCACACGAGCTCGCCGATTATTGAGGCTTCTAACAGAACCATCTTCCAGTATCTGGTTTACCTGGTCGTACTAAGTCTTTTGCGGACGTCCTCTACTTCTTGTGCTAAGATGCATAAATAAGTCAAGATAACTAATAACAACTATCAAGGAAACTGCACACTGAGGAAACATTCATCGCAATGAATAATATAATAATAGATGTTAGAAGGCAGCAGAGGCATAGGTAGAAAGAGATTATCTTGGCTGTGTAACCTCAGAAAGTGGTTCAATGTCCAAAATGTTGCTGATCTTATACAGGATAAATCATCATGCTGCAATATGGTCGTTAACCTTTTATGAAAGGCGGCACATGGAGTGGTCTTGTTAAAAATTGTGCCAACTCATGTGTGCGTGGAACATTGGTTGCCATATATTTTACTAACAAATTTGACGAGTGGACATTTTCTGCTGGATATGGTTTCTGAGTATTGATATTTGCCTAATCCGGTTATAAATCTGAAATCTATTATGAAATTTGTATTGTCGTTTTTATTAGTAGATTAGTATCCCAAAACACTATTGGGTTTTCAACACTAGATAATAGATGGCGCCACTGCTGTATGATTTCAAGTTAACTGATTCACTTTTTAATTTGATTATAACTTCTCTGAGTTTAATTAATTTAGATAGATGAATATATTTTGTGCTTTTGGATGGTTTTATACGGTCACGTAATTCGCAATTGCAAGGGACCAAATAAAACCAGGAGCCACAGAGAAAGCAAAAAGACAAAAGGAATGGATTTAAAAAATACTATCTAGAAATACTATTTTAGCTCCTAAAATAATGGCAGATACGATTGTGCCCAGCTATAATTGTATTCATAAAAGTATAAAGCGACTATAAATCTGCCACTGCATTTGCTAAAGATATCCTGAGTTGATCACATTACCAATGAAGGTAGACTAAAATACGTGAATATGTCAAGACAACTGATAACTAATGAAAGCTGCATAATACGTCTGACGCTTTTTCTGCGATGAGAAATATAATCTCCTACTTTTTTATAATTTAGGGGAGATAGAAGCGGCAATGTTGTAGGTAGAAATAAATTACCTCGACTGTGTAACCTCGGAAAGTGATTCAATGTCCAAGATACGTATATCTTACGCAGAATAAATAAGCATTTTTTCAACATGGTCGCCAACCTTTGACAGAAGAAGATTCATGAAGAAGGAATTGTTTAAACCGATATTGTCCGATATTTATGGTCTGTGAATGAGTAATAAATATTATTTCAAAATACGGGATACGGGACAAGGCGAATGGACAAGACGATTTCCAGTAAAACCTTAAAATTTGTATGTAATGTATCATTCGTTTGATATATACTGAATTAGATATTTAATAATAGGTGTAACTAAATTTAATTTAATAATAGGTGTAATTAAAGGTAGTAAAAATAATTAATCTTTTGCAAGGTTAAAATTTTCAATGAAACTTCAGAAGGTTTGTATAATTTGAAGTTAGTAATATAATTTTCTGAAATAAAATACTCCCTTCATCATTGAATCCTTCGATAGTTGGTTTTAATGAATAATATGCGCATGTATTTATTGTATTATAGTATGTTAGTTTGGAGTTGCCTTATTATAAAATAATTCCACGTATCTCAAAATAAATGGACTTGTAAAAAAGTATTATCTGGCGGAAGGTTTGGAGACATTACTTCGATGGAATTAAAGAAGTGTTGTAAATTTGCAACATTTTACAAAATTTATATTCCTACCTTAATTTGATAGAAACGTCTACAATAAGGTTCGACTCAAAAGTAAAACACTTGAAGAATACACTGCTGATTTATCCGGCAAGACATGTGAGACCGCCACGCCGAGTTTAATTTTAAACATTGAAACAAATCTTAAATTCTATTTAGAGATTACTTCAGAAAAACGCGAGCTGCGCGCGCGACTCGCGACCGAGATTCTTCCGAGACGCAAACCGATGTCGCATGAACTGTTGTGGATTATTTTGTAAAGATGTCACTAGTTGCATTCATTTGAGATAAAATGCATCGTGGAATTTAAGCGGCTTATTTCATTTTGAAGCTTTTTCGGTAATATAGTGTTTGTCGATTGACTTCATCAATAATTTATCGGTCAGATATTCAACATAGATTGTGTTTATTTAGCGGACCCCCCGGTAAAAATTGACCCGGTTAAATAGTATTTAAAAATCGCAACATTTTTATTTAGTCTCATTAATTTTAATAATTTAACTTGTGTTTTATTTTCACATTTACCGGTATCGGGATCGATAGTAGACGTCTCTGAATCAAAATATAAAATTGACGGGGGCCGAGTATCGATTTCGGTATATATTTTACATCAAATTTTATTTACAAAAATAATTTATCTCTGTAACATGTCAGCGTTAAACTGCTTCTTCTTCGGCATTAGTATAGTTAACATCCACTTCTGTCACTCGGGTCACCGGGGTTCGGTTCTCGGTCAGGAAGATTTTTATTTTATAATATGTATTTAACCGAATTTATGTTTTTTTTTTTAACCATAAAAGTATATTATACACAAGGGTGATAAATGATAACGTAACGTAACTGAGACACGTGACGCCTTTTTTTAAAAATATCCGTACATTTATAAAAAATTTTGAAACCAAATTCTTGTGTTAATTTCGTAAACTTCTGATATTGAACTCTTCGGCAATCTGTATTTCCTTCACTAATTCGTTATTTATACGAATTTTTGAGACGAAAACATCGTAAAATGTGTGAAGAATCCTGCACATGTCCATGCTATGGATGTCGGAGTCTACTAATAAACAGCGAACCAACCAGTCTACTAATAAACAGCGAACCAACCTCAACAATTCAACCAATTGAAATATCTACGGACTCGGACCGATGATAGATAGGATCATTTTCAAGAAATACAAATTTGAACAGAGATGCAATGGAAGCGCGGACGCTGAAACAGAAAACGTCGCGTCCGATCGAAGCATTCGAGAAGCTGATCTACTGAAGATTCCTCGGGCAAATAAATATCTGCAGAATGAATAAAAATGAAATTATACAACATATTAAAATTATAATATTCGAGGAAAATCAACGGTTAAAGAGGAAGAAGATCCGCCAATCTTAGAAGAAGCCAATCTCCGATAAGAGAAGACATCATATGAAGTGTTAACTCCGTAATGTGCGGTATCTTTGAATTTACGAGATACGTCACGTGGACATTCATCAAGCATAATGTTGAATGACGTAGGTACCTACCGTTTTCATTTCTCGAGATCTGACTACTCATTTTACCCGTTGTTTCCCTCTATTGGTGGCATTTCGTTAATAGTAATCCACGCCGAAAAATGAAATTATAACATACAGTTTCTCTGTACTGTGTATACTGCAAAGACATATGAAACATTATCGATATACACAGTACACAGTATAGAGTAGTAGTACCCCCTGTTAGGTAATGTAAAGTGTAAATACCTATAATATGAAAAAAGAGACTAATTGTATTCTCACTATTTATAAACTACGTACTACTAATATTCGTATTACACAATACTTATTTTTTCCATTCCGAACGCCATTATTTTGCTTCCATTACATTGATTGCTTTTACGAGATACGTCACGTGGAAATTCATCACGTGTAACATTGAATGACGTAGCATTTTCATTTCTCGAGTTTTGACGACCCGCTTCACCCGATTGCGTCCAACCGCTTTCCTCGATTAGCGGCATTCCCTTTTACACGATAAACGAGTTCGCCGTTTCGCCTCCCCGAATCAAACGGCCAGATGTCTCGTCGGCCGCCTAGTTGGAGCGCATCATGTAAATGAATATAGTATTTACGTAATATATTATTATATTACCATTGTTGCGGTCCGGGTCCGGCAGTGACCTCGATCGCGGCAGTGAAGCAGTCCCATAAACGCTTCCGACAGCCGCCGGCACTACGTGCGAATCAGTAGCGTAACAACGTCAATGCAAAATGCAAACTATTGCGTGCATTTGATTTGGGGCCCACGTTAGATTGGGGGCCGAAAAGTCCGCACCCTACTAATAATTTCAAATATCCAACAATTATAAAATATGTGAAAATATTATTAATGTATACCGTAGTACCCTTCTAATACGTCGCATTAGTAACCAGACCTTGTTGAACCAGTATCTGAGTGCGATTTCTGTAGATGGTTTAAATGTCTTATGAAACATAAGACTTTCTTGCTTTTTGAAATTTTTCGCAAAATACATTTATTTCGGATGCATTATAATAGAGACCTTGCCGTTTTTTTGTCTACAAGGTCATTCCGTATGAAATGGTCCAACACTGGTTGCTTAACCATTACCCTTCGCTTGTTGGTAGTTGAAAATTACTTTTATTTTAATTGTATTGTTTTTGGTTTTTGCGTGGCGGCCATATTTGTTTTACGGGGCGTAGTATATTTTGCAATGCAAAGTTTGCGAAAACTGAAAAATCTCAGCTCCCATTTGACCGATCAACATGGGGTTAAAAGTAATTTGTTCAAAAAGAAACGAGTTACAAAATTGCTTATAAACTTTTTCATCTACATGCATTCCCACAGTGTGAAATTTCAGCCTCGATTCTTAGTTTTCGTTTTTTTAAAAGTCCCATTTTCACGGGGATTTTTTTGCAGGAAGGGTTAAAGTCTAGATGTCAAAAGTTATTTTTACAAAAAGGTGGGAATTAATTGTGTTCATACACCAAATTTGAATCCTGAAACTTGCAACACTCTTACTTTAAAAATGGTCAAGCGAACTATTTATTTAATTTCTGGATCATTCCAGATGTTCTTAGATGTTCAACGCCACATTTTTGTGAACGATGCTTTGAACGATTATCCTTCATATTTCACATGTGCACATTTTTCGCCCTTTACCGTAATTGTGCACAGTTTTGAGAAAGACAGTTCCTAATATTTATTACTTTGTATCGTCATTTAATAAGGAGAACTTCAATTTCAATCCAATGTACTGTTTTGAAACATAGAATTGGACCGAAAAGAATATGACCTATTTCTGCGTCAATCTTGGAACTCTTCACTCTTGCAATCTAAGGTAGGTCAATACATTTTTCAGCTATTGATATTGTTCCGTACAGGAAACAAGAAAACAAGGGTGGTTCGCCGATCTGGTGATGATGAGGTTAGAAGAAATGAAACACACAAATATATTCTTTGTAGGGACACTGCGGTGAGAGAATGATTTCCTGATCGCAATGAACCTGCTTTTATACCACTTCGGACAATGACAGTATTATTTAATTCATTTAGCATTCACGAGTTCATGATCATATTTAAACACGTAATGTGCTGATTAGGCTTGTCTCAATAATTTTTATCGTTCCTTTTATTCCCACGAGGTACTAAAACAAGCATCAGAAAGACGTTGTTGTAAACAGTGTCACTTATTGTTCGGAGCGGGCGCCGATTTTTCACTTTCAAGCATTCCAGGGAATGATGATGAATGGAGTGATAAGGTGTTCCACCTCTTGTCTCCGATATCTCGAGTGCCATAAACTGTGGTGAAATTTGGGGATCCCGTGAGCGGGTGTATGGGGGTGGTTTGGTGTATATATTTATTATTATTATTATTTGTCAAGCATTCCGGGACCTGTCGTATCATTCAAGATTTATTTTGTTACCTTCATGGCTTCTTTTTGGCGCCTCCGGTGAGTTATCTCACCGTTATCGCGTTCTCAGAGATAACACACTATTGGAGAATTTTAGATTACTTTAATAGTTCGGCCACATGTTTATCAAAATACCACATCACGATTGTTCATTGATAAATAAATTTGCACTTCGGCGCCTGGATCGCGTTTGTTTGTTCTCAAAAATTCCAGGGGAGGATGGCGCGAGAATTCATTCAATACAGATACTAATTATTTTACGCTGCATGGCGTATTGTTACATGATATAAGTATATTAAGTAACATTCGATTGCTTACATAATTATTGTGTAGAATTGTATAAAAGTGATAAAAAATCCGCCCCTTTCTCGGAACATCGCAAATAGCTCTGAGATTAAGCAAGCCCCTTATAATTAATGTATTTGCATTCCGCCACTGCATACAGACATATTTTTTATTTATTTATGAATTTATAAATATATGTAGTAAATAAAATACCAATTTTGATCTTATTATTTAATTGATGAACCGCGTAGTAATAATATTATTACATCTTATATAAAGTAATATTTTGAGATTCCTTTCATTGTTTTAGTTGTGGTCGACAGTTTGAGCCGCGTTTCAAGGAACCACCAAGTTAGTCCTATTTTAATGGCACAAGCATTTAGCTTAGTCTGAAAATAATAAGAATATTGATGTGAAGCGTATTCCGTGTATGCATCTCTATTTAAAAATAAAACATTTTTCCATTCTCCGTTGGGGCCCAATTCTTTTTAGTTGCGCTACTTGATGGGAATAGTATTCATTTAACGACATTGCTGAAAATCGTCATAATCGAGCTAATTTTTTAATATTTCATATTTTACGGTCGGCGCGCTGCGAGGTTAGCTCCCTATTTTTATGTTCCTTCCTCGGGAGGTCTTAAAATTACAACTCGGTACTTGTAAATAACTCGTTTATTCATATATTATAGGTGCTCAAATATTAAGGCAGCGTGTCTACGGAGATGTATTGAAACGAATAGACTTTCAATTCTTTCTCGTTTGGATGTTAGATACGATCTGATCTCTGAAGGGTTGTATTATAATTAGTTTATAAAGATAATTGTGGAGATATTTCTCCCATTAAATAATATAGAAGATAATTTAAATCCGGGTAAACAAAGTCATCAATTAGATGATATGAAATAATCGTTTTAATGCACATCCACTTACAGAAAGCATAAATAATAATATAAGACAAAACTATTAAAGTAATGGTTCTAACCCATAACTCTCCTCAAATCGAGAAAGGTTAAGGTTGATAAACTAAAAGACAGGGATGTTCGGAGGGTAGGTACTTACATAACACTACACGCAGATGGCGTGTGAGTGCGTAAAAACAATGGTAATAGACATTTTGAAATTTTTTATATTTGGCAACGAAACGTTAGTTTAGCGAACACAATAATGTGATACGGCGTTCGCTCAATTATTCCGCTTCCGTAGAGGAACTGCCATGACGGTACGATAACATGGGTCAATTATTTTTCCCCAATTCCTTATGGCGCGCGTGTGCACTTTTCTCGGAGACTCGTCTCGAAAGTTGCACAACGAACAGTACAGACTTGATCGCGGAGCGAGTTATGGTTTATTGTTTATTGTACAGGGTGAATATTATGTTCCAAGCCGATGTTGGTTTTGAATAACTAGAAAATGAAACACAATTTTTTAATTTGGTTATTATTTATCGATTATTTGGTTTATTACTATTATGTAAGGAATATAACACCGGCCAAGTGGCCGCCTCTAGCAGCGGCACAGATGCGTGTTTTTTTTAACCATACTTTGAAAAACATTATCGCACGCTTGGCGTGTTATTTCGGCAATTTCTTTTTAAATATTGTCCTGTAGCATCGGAATTATTGTTGGCTTATTGGCCTTTCCTTAGACCGTAGACCTTTCCTTTCGAGCACCTCCGCACAAAATAGTCGAGGGCCGCCTTGTCAGGTGATCCAGGAGGTCAGTCGATATTACCATTTTTTGACATTATGCGGCCGGGAAAAATTTCTCGCAAAACTTCGAGCGTGTGTGAGGTGGCACCGTCCTGTTGAAATTACACATGTTGCAGGCCAAATCGACCCAAATCGGCCACCGAGAAGTTTTCCAACATGTTGTGACGATAGCGGTCACCATTAATGGTTACAGTATTGCCTCTTGCATCCTGAAAGAAATAGGGCCCAATGATACCGCAGTAACTCTGCGCGGGTGTAAAGCTCCTTGGCGTATCAATTGAAGATTTTCAGTGCCCCAATAACGCCCGTTTATTAACAAAACCCCCCTTGTCGAAATGAGCTTTTGATTGAACACGTTGATTTTTTTCAAAAGTCAGAAATTCGTAATTGAACGATTATTTAGATAAAATATTTTAATTACTTCAATACGCTGTTGGGACGTTAGATACTGCATAATAAATTGTAATTAACTACTATTTACGACTATTAAATACGAACTGACATATATCTGCCAAACTAAAATGGCAGTCAAAGAAAATCGGCCTGGAACATAATTTTCACCCAGTATTGTGTACGTAGAGTACAGTGACGCAATCGATACATGCCGACTTTTACCGACAGATCTGCGAGATGAAAGATCAAAGTGTAATCCGTGCATACGCACTGCTGAGAGTTTAGAATACTCTAATTGTTACTATCGGCTGTACACTTTCACACTCTTACTTTCCATCTATTGACTATTGATTTGTTAACATTAAGAATTTTTTTTTGAGAAAATGACAGATGTATTGTGTCCTCGTCGGGAATCGAACCCGGAGTCCCCGGTATGGGAGGTTAGTGCCATGCCAACTGGACTAAGTATACATACTTTAATTTTCTGGATGAATAGTACAAAATTCTAACAAAAAAGATTATTTCTGATTCGTTAATCTTAGATACCTTGAGTGAGTACTCTACATGCGGCTTTTAAAAGGATAGCTGGAGGGGGGGACCCAGCCTTTCCCGGGACCGGTTTAGAAGCTAGGGCTTCCTTGTCGGTCCCACTCATCAAAGCTGATAAAAATACGCGACTTTAATTCAACAACATGTTTAAGTATATGCAAAACGAAAAGGAGAAGAAATTCAAAGTGGTTATTAGCAATTATCGCAAGGATTTTAAAATTTAGACCCTCCAGCGTCCTTTAAGTGATGTCCTTTATTCATAAAAATCATATAACATAAATCCATAGAACATATTTTTACATACAGATGGAAAATTGAGGTGCAGCAGTTCAAGGCAGACACTCAGGAATCCATTCAACAAAAAACACTCCCAAAAGAGGGACAGTGGACGAGACACAAAATGGATTGAGTCACACTTACACGGACAGACTAACGGAGTTGCAAAACACGAGGTATGGAGAGTGAGAGGCGGAGTCCCACCCACGCAGGCCGGCCTAACTACCCACCTAAGGAGCTCCAACGAGTCACCCATACCCATATAAATTTCTTATATAAAACAAGATTCCTCGCATTACTAATTAGGTCTGCATTCCTCTACATGCGGCTGTACCGCTGAATGTATTGACTTGGTGCGTCAGTGCCGTTCACTTTGACACATTTTCTAACTACTTTCAAGTTACTGACATCTTCAGGTGTTTAATATTTTATATTAAAACAAGAATTAAAAGGGTAAAATATTGGGATAATAAAATCAGATGAATATAAATGGTAAGTGTACAGTTGGATGGGAGGAAGGAAGGAATTCATTCAATTAGTTTATATTTCTTTTTGACATCATTTTTTTTATTTTAAATAATGTCTTTTTGCGGGACATTTTGACTTCTCGAGTACCTACTCAAAACAAATTTAATGTTGTACGTGTTCAAATGTGTATATGAACTAGTCCAATACCATAGACAATACAAAAAATTTTCGTGCTCTGAGGTATAAAACGAAGGGGGGAAATATCCACATGTCACGCGTGCGCATGGTAATCGGCGATTATGATTATTATATATATATATATCATAAAGATCGAACAGATTTTAAGGTGCGAACTTTTTGAGCTCCTGTCTGACGTGGTCCCTAATGCACTGGATTGGGAAAATTACGCCACTGGGCAGGGGTACAACCGCCTGGAACTAAAAAATTATCCATAAAGTGCGAAGAAGACGCGCTGACCTCCCACCCGCGACCTCTGTCGTTCCGCAGAGGACGCGCCTTTGTCCGCTTGTTGTAATTTATAATAAAAATGTAATAACCGAAAAGGTAAGCAACACAACTTGTAACAATAAAGTCTCGGATTGCGGTTGTAAATAACTTCAATGTTTATTTTCAGCTGCAAGGGTGTTTCGTAATGCGGCTACGGCACGGTGTCGCGGGCGTATTGGGAGTATATAGCAGGGGCGTGCTCTTTATTCTGTATTAAAAATGCTAACTATAATTTATGTCGTATTTATAATAAAAAACTATTTTAATAATATTGAAATTTTGCAAAAACAGAAAATAACAACATGTACATGTACCTATACTTTTTACAACAAAATGCTTTTGAAAGATTATATTTTTTTTAAAGACAGTACCTCCAGTTCAGATGATTATAACATCTAGTGGCAATACAGCTTCTACATCATCCTTATTAGCAGCGTAATGTAAGTCTACGCTAGTGACGGTAAACCGTTATTGTGACGGTGTTTGCGTTCGATTATAACTTGGTAACGATTGATAACTAAGATTTAACTGTTAGGTTATGAGGTTTGGTGTCTAGTGTACCAGTGATTGCTCGAATATTACGATTACACCGATCACAATAAAGGGTGGACCCGCCGCTTACCCGGGACCGATGCTATAAGCTCAAGGCTCCTACTCATTCGCTACCTGATTGACATTTTTTGCGCCCCGCATATATGATAGGGCGATACAGCACATCTGTCAAAACAAAATTAGCCCTCAGGTTTTTATTGATTTAACTTTTGAGAAACTCCTCTCTTCACTTGCCGCTGATATCGGAAAAGTCAAAAGGATACGAAAAGCTGCGAACAAACGAGTAAAACTATTTTCTAACTTGATTTGGCACAGAACATATTTGGGTTTGGCATTTTTTGTTCCTTCAGCAGAGAGCTGCCGCGGCAATGTTCTTTAGGGGCACGCCGGGTTAGGGATGTTTCCAATTTGACGCACAAATCTATGAATTCTTTGGAAGATTTCATATTGAGGTCACTTATGTTGTATAGAAAACCAAATAATCTTGCAATTTTATTCAGCTGTATTAATGGTTCTTTTACAGAACTAATTGACGAACGAATTTACTCTGAAATTTTCTTTGGAGTCAGAGATAGGTTCATCTTCTGATTCGTAAGCGAACAATTTCTTTTTCTTCCTTATCTCTGGCTGAAAAATTGGCTCAATATAGATTTCTTCAGCCAGCTCTCGTGCATCGACCGAAATTCTCTCAAATTCCATGCCACCCTTCGTGTTTTTTAAATACTCGTCCGCATTTTAAAGTTCATTTATAGTTAGTAAAGTGCTTCTCTTGCAACAGTTTACTGATCAAATTGATTTGAAATAATATACTGTGCCGCGGTACGACTGCCACAACCTTCAGCTTCAACTTTAGTCACGGTAGGTGCCAGCAGAGTATTTGAGAGTTGAATCTTCGATAATTTCAAACAATTTGCCATTTAGTGAAATAAAGTATGACTTATTGAAAAGTTCAGACTTCAAGATAATTAGGTTACACTTATACGCTGAATGTTATTGATTCAAATGCTGCCGTCTTAATCTATTATTTCCACATGCATTGTACGTATTGTACACGCGGTTTAACGAGCAGCGAGAGAAACGTGAATAGAGATCTCATTTCATCTCCCGAGCGGGTCACAGCCGTATATCATTCGCGGCCTCGGTCCAAATGAGCTACCTGACGAAATAATCATATAATGGGGAACACCATATTGAAATATGATTTTTAACCTGTCAATTTGATGGGTACTTAAATAAATAAACGTAGCCATTCAAAAGAAGTCAATAAACCGGTGGGAGTCGAGTATTCGAAGAATTTCCCCTTCGCGCAAACCTTGCGCTTTTACACCTTGCACTTAAATTCAGTGTTAATCCACTCGAGGTCCTCGAAGAATAAATAGCACTCCATAACTATGCAATTTACTGCATACAAAATTTGTATTTATAACCGGCATGCAATAATCGTGTCTTCTACAAATAAAACATCGAAGACAATAACATTTTTAATGTATGTAGCGGTGGTAACTTTGCGGTTAGACTTAATAATTAATTTAAAAAAATTACAAACTGCTTATACAACACTTTAATACCACTGTATATTTGTCAGAAGAGATGTACACTAGCGTACATACTAACAGTTCAAATAAAAAATGTCAGTGTAATATTGAGGTTTTGTTCAATTCTAAAATGTTTTCTGCCGACAAGTAGTCAGTAGTCAGTTGGCCACCACTCGTAGTCGGCAAGTAATGTCATATTAGGAAGCTCTAAACTTATTTCTGTAACTAATTAAATCCATTTACAGCAATATACAGAGTGATCCAAAAAAGTGAGAACATTTCGTAAAATGTGATATAATTACATCAAAATTAGCTTAAATACTTTACTAATTTACTTTACTATTTACCTATATTACGTTTTATTTCGACAATTTCCGGTCGTCATCTTCGATTATTGATTTTCTCATTCTTTGTATTTGGTTTTTTCAAATTGTTACCCGGAGTAACAAAAATCACCACAAAATACCGAATTCTGATCAAAGAGTTTCAAAACTAAGCTTGGAGTATAGCTAGACATTACAGCTGGACGGAGCTCCATCTCACACAGCCAGAAACACAATCGACTTTCTTCGTCGTGAGAATGTTAATTTCATCGAACCAGGCATGTGGCCACCGAACAGTCCAGATTTAAACCCACTAGATGATGCAGTATGGGGTGTTTTGATAATTTCTGATTAGCTAAATATTGTGCAAAAAAATTTACATTAAGAATTATCATTAATTATATTATGTTTTGAAATAACTCTTGTGTTACGCGAGAAGTTGTCACTTTTTTTGGGTCAACCTGTAAGTAATAAAGAGGCAAATAGTAAGTCAGATATAATAACATTTTGACAAGCTGAAAAAATAATATCCATAACCTAACCTAACCTAACCTTATGGATATTATTTTGTTGTTGGTCAATTTTATAATCCTGCTGACCGTGTAATAACATTGTGTCATGACTATTTACTTAGAATACGCATAAATATGAAGCTCTGACTAAAGAAATGTTTACTTGCTGATAAAGTTCAGTTTGTTTGCTAACCACGTATGTATTGAGTCTGATATTTTTTCACTGTCAAAAAAATATAGTATTATGTCCAAATGATATATCTTTTTTTTGCTAACCCAGTATTTAAATGGCAAATCATTTAATTACTTCTCTAAGCATTATACACGGCGTAACATATATACCTTGTTCACAATATTTTATGTATGGATATTTGACTAAATTACCAGTCGAAAATGTTTAAGAAATATGTGCCTAATCTCAACCACGTAAGAGATATGAGCATTTAAAAAAATCGCGAAATATGCGAATATTTCGATTAATTGAAATATTTTATTAATTCCAAATTATATATTTAATACAAAAATTAAAGGTTATCAAATTTCAAGCTGCCGGACTATTTTTTGTTAGATGGTTTAGGGTCTGAATCAGAGATTAATAATGGATAATTTTCGCAAATATTTATTTCGATGTAGACTTAAGATTAACATGATTTTATAATAATTTTCGAACAGTAGTATTTTCCGTAATGCTGCATAATTTTCACATATTCTTTGAACATTTTTGACTCGTAATTTAATCAGGTATCCACCCATAAAATATTGTGGACTAGGTCTGCATGACAATTTGACACAACAGTCATAGTTAGACGATAGAGCGCTCCGCGATGTAATTGTGAGTGTTTAAAAATATTATGTGGTATTTCTATCGTAGATTTGGTGACAAATTTTACTGGGATACCGGATAATGGGTTAAAAAAAATAACAAAGAAGAACGTGTTTGCAATTCATGATAATATTCGCTGAGAAGATCCAACGATAACTGCTCACCGGAATATATTACTTTTTATGCAACGTAATAATAACACGAAGATCTTCGACAGCGACATATTTACATACAAAATTATAGGATTACATTTCTTAAAATAAGACAGAGACCCTCGAGGATCTATTCCAGAATCGTCTTCATTTACATAAATGAAATATGGCAATCAACTCGGCAACTCAGTACGTTGAAGACATGTTGTGACAAAAGACATAGTTTTTGTTGGCCAAAATATGGCTATATTTAGAAATTAACTTTAACCTTTTAAATAAAATTAATATGATAGATTATGACATCTAAGTAAATACGTATATACAAGTAATATTATAATATTGTGTAATTATTTAATATTTTCTTTAATATTATGATAATCATTTCTTTTTTGGGTCAGGGTTCATTCAATTAATGGATCTTCAAAGCGTAGTTATACTGAAAGTAACCAGTCCATAATTTTGAAAAAAAAAACAGTATTTGTTTTTATATGACGCAGCAAGGTCAATTCTGTCGAAAACAGCCAGCCCGCTTTCTTATAAAAATTCATAATAATCGCCTTCTGAAAATTTTGTTAATCGCAAAAATCTAATTTTGAAAAATATGAAACTTGCGATGTGTAATAATTTTTATTTATTCCGAATCGTTGTAAGAGTTGTTTATTCTCGTTTCGTTTTGTCATAATTACATTTTTTATTTTATTACATCCAGTCATTAACATTATTATCGTAATACCGTCATAGGTTGGCTCCGGTATCATCGCACCAGAGCCACACCTGTACAGTTTGACGTGAGACTCGTTATCGCATTAAATTTAGAAAGCGACCAGAGAGAAGCTACAGAAATCGTGCACCCCCGAAAGGGGAGGGTAGACGTCACATTTGTGTGTTACAATCGCAGAACTCGGTCACAGTCCGACAGAAATTCACCTTGTCCAGGTCGTAAGAGGTGCGAGGGAGAGCCAGTAAAATGCTCCGTTAGGTCTCTCTAGCCACTGCTCTTCCCGGCATCGTCCATACCAGCAACCCCCAGCGAGAGACCCACACCCTAATAAATATCCGAGATTCACACTTTGCTTCCAATTAATCCCAACAACTAACGTGATGTCATCTACACCGGTAAAAGTCTAGTATATATTTTAAGTTATTTTACAATTGCTAGTTAAATCTTTCATTGTTTTTTTGTATTGTTTTTCAGATGAAATTCCTTTCACGATTCGAAACGTGAATTTATCTTCGTCTGACCCCCAGAAGACAATACTTTGTTTTATTTTTCTCGCAGCCTTGCAAATATCGAGCCGCAGTCGACGTATTAAAGTGGTCATAAATTAAATACAGACCGACTTGAGTACCTCGCGGAATACCAATTTACGTCTCAAGAATTCTGGCGGTACTTAGTATTGCTGAACGACTACTGATAGACTACACGGGGCTGCATACCTCAATACCTCACTCAGCATCAGGCTGCACATCTCACTCAGCAGCCAGGGTACAGCCAAACATCTATTATTATTGGTTTTAATTGAAGAGGTTATTATTATTAAAGTCGGTTATTAGGTCCATGGCCGAACGGACATTGCCGTCCTTTGATTCTTGCATCCTTTCCGTCGTTCTCCCATCTCATTCATGAACGTTGGCGTGCCATCATAGTGTTCTGAAATCATCACTTCTGACAACGCGTCCTGTCTATCTTAGTTTTCTCGACTTCAACCGATAAGCCATCGGTGATTGTCCTCGTTTGGTCCACGCATTCTTTTTTCGGGAGAATTTCATTTTCGAATACTTGGATAGCCTCATTTGCAATTGAATCGATTGGTAAAGTTTTTGTGATACTTAAATATTATTTCCCGGAGTCGATTGTTCATTGCTAGGCGTAACAATTTTGTCATGTCCTGGACTTTCAGGCTGTTTTAACCAGTGGCGTAACTATAAAAATTGGGTTCCAATGCAGAATGCAATGACGGCCTTCTAAATAATTACTGTATATAAGATTAGTACTGTGTAGTTTATCATTTAAATACTGTTCCGTATTCGAAAAACACACTTTAACTTGTTTGTAATATCGGGCGCCAAAAATATTGTTGTCACATGCCCGCGTCCAAATTTCCTACCCATGATCTATCCTGGTGCTCGCCCACAGTGTGAATTGTGACCTTGATGCCATCGGACATCAACTTGATCAATATTTATTTATTATTTATTTACAGTACAATGTTATTATTTGTGTGTGCCGTGGATGAACATTAACATCGCAGTCTTCAGTCGAGAGCGGAGATCGATTATCCGCGTGCAACCATTGTGTAATTTCGACGGCGACGGCAGGGGTTGCGAAGGCGTCATGCTCAAGGTGAGGCGAGCGGTCCTTCTAAATCCTGGTTCCCCGAGATCACCGGTCCTTCTAATTCCCTACCCCCTTCACTCCCTCACCGACCTCTCCCTCAGCAAGTCTCCCGATTCCTCCACCACCCTGCGGTGATTTCGATTTACAATTGGAGATTGCACAAATAGTAAGGACAAAATTAGTATCTCATCTCCTATAATATTCACACTTTCATGAAAAAAATCACAAGGCAATT
Source organism: Eubasilissa regina (assembly GCA_022840565.1). NCBI lineage: Eukaryota > Metazoa > Arthropoda > Insecta > Trichoptera > Phryganeidae > Eubasilissa > Eubasilissa regina. The sequence continues at coordinate 1,347,297 of JAINEB010000021.1, read as the reverse complement.
TAAAAAATACTAACTTCGCTTTAAGACAATTTTCATTCTACAGCGACCAATACAGCGCCAATCGAACCTAACCCGACTTATTAAGGGGTACTGCTACTGAACACATTCATCGTATTTTCACATGTTTTCGGAACGTGCGGGGGTAACTTTTAAATGTTAGTTATAATTACATTTTTCGCTGGGGTGGATTTTAGACCATTCCACCGGGAAAGGTATCGATACTCGCAAAAATGTCGCTGCCAAATGGATTGTAGGGCACTTTTGGGCTCCTATCTAACGTGGGTCCTGATGCACCGCATTGGCATAATTACACCGATGGCTTTGACACTCCTTTTACATTATTCCCGGTCTTCTGCTGCATGCCAGGCCGCGCAGAGGGATGAACCTGTCTGCTGTCATATATTTTATTTGATCCATTCATCCTGGGGATCGCTCTCTCGCATATTGTACACTTTTGTTTTCTAAGGAAGTCAATAGGTCTCGCTGTAACTGTTAATTAAAGATAAAAATATGAAGACTGATGTTCTTTGGACATGTAATGAGACACTCGAGACTTTTAAGACACTTCACTTTGTCACGCGAGGACATGCCAATGGACGACGAGGTCCTGGCAAAAGGAGAATCTTAGACAATGGTTCGACCAGCGCCGGCGCTAGACTTTTTGCCGCCACAGGCGAGATTGTTTTTTCCGCCCCAGTAACTTAAATGAAGATGTTTTTAAATTTTTGTAAAATCATTCCCATAAATTTGCCGCCCCCTAAATCAGCCACACATGTTCGGGTGGTATTTTGTTAGGCTGGTATTTTGAAACTTGCCCAAGAGACGCTTTGTACCAAAAGACGTTCTGGCCTCTAGTGTTGACTACAAATTACTGGTTTATTAGGTAATAAACGTAATGTTATTTTAAATACAAATTTAATGTATTAACTAGAATGATATACATATAAAATCAGTTTTGTCCAAAAATATTGTTGTTGCTACCTTTACTTCTCTTGCCGGACAATGACCACCAATTTACCAACCGATAACAAGTTACCAATTTCAGTATGTTAACCGTTTACTTTCGCGTAAAATTGTAAACTTTACGTATGCTACTTTTGTTTTAGTGAGAGATCAATTCTAAATACAAATTAAATATATTAATTAGAAAGATATATATACATATAAAATCAATTTTATCGAAAAATATTGCTGTTGCTACCGGGATGCAGATGATGTACGGCTTCAACTTTTCACAATTGTTACAATTTGCATCATATTATATTCATTTAAAACAGTTTTTTTCAATTGTATGACTTAGACCACTTTCATTATAATGGACATATATATATGCTCTTAAGTGATTTAATTCTCACTCAAAAATTAAAGACACAGAATACATGTCACATCAATATTTTTACTATTTTCTAACAAAGGTAAACAAAAATAGGACTAACTTGCTGGTCTCCAGGATCGGGGCGCGTCCTTCCGACCACTAAATCACTAGGTCAGCCTCTTAACCAATAGACCAACAAACTATTCAATCCATTGTGTACTCCGGTTGACAAGTTTCCATTATAAATAATTGTTTTCAAATAGCAAAGTCATATTATTTCTTCTTGATATCAAAGGATATTTCGATATAATGCGTTTTACTGAATTAATTCTCCGAGTTTCGTAAGCAAATAAAAACCATTCTGACGGCGGACGCGCGACTTTGAGTCATGTAGTGAGTAATCTGACAATTGAGATAATTATTAATTTAAATATTAAAACGTAATTGAGCGATAATTCAGTTTGAAAAAGGCTAATTTAACAAAGACTAACTAATTTGTCATAATGAGGCAAGTTGGGTTTTATCGCTGGCAGCGGAAGCACGGCACGAGTACACTTGGAACTGGATTAGCTTCCTAGCGAGGTGGTGTATGAAAAAACGCAAATTTTCGCAGCAACCTTGAGATTAACCGCATCAGATATTGCTGAAGTTTTTTGCGGTTGCAGAATTCTGAGAAGTCGAAACACTTCATGTGACAAAATGTTATCATAAATCAAGTCGTAGACGACTTCTTAAATTTTGATATGAGCTGTTTTAATTTTCGGTACAAATGATCATTTTTGAAGGAAAAATATTTTAATTGCCGACAAATTTGTGGGTCCGCATACACAAATGAGATTTTCGATTTGAAACTTTTCTTCCATGAGATTCTTTCTCATAATCCCGTGAACGCATCGTGTCTTAGAGATTCGCCATCTCGCGTCTTACTTCACGTACGTCGTAAGTCAAATGTCATTGTCGTTCGTTAGTTGAGTGATTTTGAATCTCCCCAGTATCAGCTAAAGAATATATGTTTTAAATTTATTTACTTAATTTAATTTAATTAGAGCTATGACGGTTTTATGTGATGTTTGTGTATATTGCACGTGTCAGATCGAACTTCGCGTACACTGGTTTGAGTTTTTGTCTTTTTCTATTAATATATTTTAGTTTATTTCAAATCTCAACATGTGTACACGGTATTACGATATATCTCAACTAAATCTCAGAGATTATCCCGTGTCTCTTTCCGTGGGTACGGGTCTTAATATTAATATTCGGAATTTTGAAATTAAATTTGTCCACCAGTTATGTATGAGAACAGGTCAAAAATTATCTACATTTTTGTTCTACAATTTATTTTCACAGACTTTATGGAAGCCAAGCTCTGGATGATTTGACGGGCAGATCAATGAGTGATGTTCAAAGAAGAAGCTGCCTCACCGATGGTAACTCGCCTGTACTCTTGAACCATCTCTCGAGCATGCTGAATCTTGTCGAAGGTGGTGGAGCTTGACGGGTGTTTTGCTTCCTCATCGTGCGTCACACTCGTCCGACTACTTTTAAATTTCTCGATCCACAAAAAAATACTTTTTATGTGATAAAACACTGTCCCTGTGCTGTGATACAAATCTACGATGAATTTCAGCCCCTTTCACACCCTCCGACCTGAGAAAACTGCTCGTTGTTCCTCCTCAATGCAAACTGCTGGCGGAAATATTTGCACTTTGATAAGCGGAAGGCAAATGACGCGATCGGGATTAAATTTTGCACACGAACCGAAGTCGTATCAACTCTAAACACGCACGCGCAGAAGGCAGTATGACAACCTTGAAGGTGTATTATGGCATAATTAACAAATTTGTATTATATACCAATTTTTGTTGTTCTAATACTTCGCATATATTTGAGAAATATTTAAAGTGACGGTAATAGTTTCATAATCATCATCATCATCATCACTGGTTCTATTATACAACCCTGTATGGGTCCTGGCGTCCTCAAGAATACATCAGTATCTCCTTTGGGCTGCTGTCCGACAATTGATGACGCCAAAAATAGACAAGTCTTAATTTATTAAGAACACATTCTTATTGTGAAGTTGTAATTATTCAGAACAGATGGTCTGTGATATTTTAAGTACTACTTAAATAAATGTTCTCCTTAATAATATATAAGTTGTATCAATATCCAAAATTTTATAAAAAAGCATTGTTAATTCTGACGTCTCCTATCGGACTATTCAAAGGTATTTGAGATTCCGTAAAAAATAAAGTGGATGACTTTCAAATAATGGAACGATAGATGTATTAATTTGAAAAGCGTAACATATAGGTTCGAAAATTTGTCGTCAAAAGTACTGTGTGCTGTAGCATAGTCGGTTAATGTACCTTCCTCGGATTGGAAAGAGATCCAGATTCGAATCTCGGTAGCAACGATAATATTTTTGGTTAAAATTGATTTTATATGTATATCTTTCTAATTAATACATTTAATTAGTATTTAAGTCTTAATTTATATCTCATTTTGGCTTTACGTATTCTTCATATCTTTACAGATTTATTCAATAATAACCAGATGTTTGACTTTTTTATGTATAAATTATAATATAGAAAATAGAAACTCTGTTCTCCTCCAATTATAATATTATATATATGAAAACATATATTATGTTCTACTATTATAAATACAATGTATAAAAATATATACTACTACTTAAACATGTGTAATACTAGAACAACTAAAAGTATTTGGCGATGAATGTTGGTATGACTGTACTTGGACGTGTTTATATTCTATCATCTTTTATTATCATATTGTACATTTTGTTTATATTATTAATACTTATCATTTATATTTATTATTTGTAAGCAGTGGTGTAGTGGGGTATTAATTTTCGAGCCAGGGCGCCGCCCTACACTTTATTAATATGGAACATATCTTTCAAGTACATATAGAAAATATTTAAACATCAAATGTCGTGCAGCGGACGGATAAGAATGTAAAAAAATATATTGGACCGGAACATTTTCAAAACAAGAATGCCAGTTTTTTTTTCGTTGAACATATCCCATTCTTTCAACCATTGACTTGGAGACAAATGAAATATGTGATCTCAACTTAAACCCCTAAATATGATGATTATTTTGACATATGCACGGTTTGATAGTTTACGAAAGCTAATTTATTGCTTGATAAAATCATTTATTTTTACCTCCGACTAATTAAATTTCAAATTTCTGTGAGAATACATTGCAGAAAAAAATAGAGGGGGGTGGAGAGGGTTTAAAATCAAATACCGCCCTGGTACTCCTTTATTTAGCACTACACCACTGTTTGTGCGTATTAGTAATAATATCCCTATCGGACATTGCATTAGGGACATTTCAGTGCGGTTACTGACATGCGTGCTAGCTTAAATGTGCACCCATCAGAGGTACGGTATCGCCGGCCCCACGGTTTTCTTTACGTTAACGGTTGGCAGTTTACCGCTCGCCTTCAATGTATTGTTTTGTATTGACACGATCAGTCTAGAACCCTCGAATTTGATACCGCGCGTTCTGTTGACATGAATATTGACACAGCAAGTTCACATTCAATGTTTAACCACGGCCCTATATAATTTGTAACGCCTCGAGTCAGAAATGCAGAGTTATGAAAAACGCGGAGTGTTTAATTAATTAACGAAATTAAATTAAAATCGATTGAACGCTGTGATTGAAAGGGTTAAGAGGAAAATGTATCAAAATAACACATGTGTCTGAACAATGGGCATTGTACCGCGGCGAGATACAAATATCATTTATTATGAATACATTATTTGTCGAGCTCATTTTTCTACATCTCGGTCGCCAACGCAGCTTATAGCGTTTCACTCCTTTATCATATGATAAATCGTAAATATTTACGACATCTTTTTCAATACGTCGTTTACATACTTGATCCTTAAAATTATACTTTTACACGTAACGTGTCCTTGAAACAGCAGTGTCATCTGACATTTACATCAAAATTAAGCTTTAAAGTTTTGAATTTTCATTTTTTCATTTCTTCGACGCAGTTTGGTTTTTACAAAAATATCGCTTTGTAATTTAAAATACAAAATAAAGTAAACTGACTCCTAATTTTGGAATTATTCTATGCCTTTTTAAAAGTATTTTTGAATTTTGATACAAAAAGTTAATTTTTTTTGAAAGTCAGATTATACTTATTATTACAAGCATATATATATACACGGTATAAGAGACCTAGTCTATAATATTTTATGTGTCAAAAATGTTCAAGGAATATGTGCCAAATGTCAACCATGTCAGAGATTTCATTTCAATGTGATTATAATTATGTTATTATTTCGATTAATTGAAATATTTGATTGATTCCAAATTATGTATTGAATATAAAAAATTAAAGTTCATCGAATTTCGAACGACTAAACTGTTTTTTATTAGTTGATTTAAAAGATTAACACGATTTTGTAAATATTTCAAAAAATAATATTTTATTGTGGACCAGGTCTGTTACATACTGTACATATTTTTATATACATGTGAATTATGGATTTCCAAAAATAAGACAATTTCAAAAGAATCTTCCATTAAGTCTATCAGTTGCGAGATTACCATAATTAAATATATGGGGCGTGCAGTCCATACAATTAAAAAGCTGTACGTAACAACAATATCTACAAAATAAATGTTATGGCCGTGTCCAAAGATGAGATTTTCGATTCGAATCGAGTCTTTGAGATATGCATTATGCTCCCATGAGATTCTTTAGAGATGATTCGCCATCTCGCGCCTAACTTCATGCACGTTGTACGTTAAATGACAGTTCATTAATCATTGGTGTTCCGCTCGTCATTTGGGTGAATCTCTCCAGCAGTAGTTAAAACACAATAAATATGTGTAATCAACACAATAAATCAAACACGATTTTTTTGGTTCTATATTTATTTTTTCCAAATATTAGGGGTACTCAGAAAAAAGGACGTTTTTATAAATGAAAATCATTTTTTTAATAAACAATTTATTTACAAATGATTGTACACAATAGTCACCGTCTACATCGTCCATTTATTTGGATAAATATTTGTAATTTAATGCCTTGTTTGTCTAACAGAATAAATAGTAATTTTCGGTTGTAGGTATGCGTGGTTTTATGTGACGTTTGTGCACACGATTCACATAAAACGTCCTACGTCGTACGCATGAGTTGAGTTTTTCTCAACCGATCTCAAGCTGATCTCTAAGTTTATCTCCAGATCAATATTTCAACTAAATCTTTGAGGCTTATCTCATTGTGTTGTGTCATAACACGAACACGGGGCTAATTGAATTCGCCGAATGGAGGCATTCACAACATTTTTTGATGAACATTAAGTTATTAAATGCGCCAATTTCTTAGCAATAGTAATAGTAATCGGTTCTGTCTCGTTCTTCACGTGTCCTTACTAATGTTTTGTGCGTGAATTGTACATATTATATTATACGTAGGCCTTTAAACATCATTTGGAATTGTTGCAAGATAGTATTCAGATTTTTTTTAGGAGTACAGAATTTTTAATGAATCTGATACATTTCATAAATTACGTCGGGTTTTCCCGCTCTCGACTGAGTTGCCAGGGCTGCCTGAACTACCAAAGAAGTGAATAATTCTTGTGGTGGAATTGTTTTTGTACGACACTAGTTTTTATTATGAAACTGTCATGGCGGACACCACCGAGGCGCGCCGGTCGAGATATTACGCGGGATCACTGTATCGTGTGTCTAGACTCTCTTTAGAGTTTTGTTTATTGTAAAAAAATGCCTCAAGGATTTCTGAACTTTTTCTACCGGTGTATAATTAAATTCCTTATATTATCAAGACTGTTTCTTTGAATAACTAAATCTTATATATGTTTTAGAATTTTTAAGGAGAACACATTATTATTGTGAAGTCGCGGTTTTTCAGAACACAGTTCTGTGGTATTTTAATACAAATTAAATGTATTAATTAGAAAGATATACAGATAAAATCAATTAATCGAAAAAATGTTTTGGTTGCCACCGGTGTTCGCGCCAGGAACTTTTCCTATTCGGGGAAATGCGCTCCCGTTACACGACGTCAACCGAGTATTTTCACCACATTATAACACCACGTCAACCACCACACATTTTCGAACCTATATGCTGCTGTAGCTTTTTCAAATTGATACATTTTTTGTTTCATTTTTAAAAGCTATCACCTTTTATTGCGACAAATACCAAATATCATTGAGTAATATACGCTAGGAGACTCTAGAGATTAAATCAATTCATTTTTATTAAATTTGTATAAACTTTAATATAACCTCATATATTTTTTTATTTAAAAAAAAATGTAATAACAGATGTATACAAATTATAGGGGATCGCATGCAATTCTGATCGATCATTAGCGGAGATTTTGTAACCTTCGTCTGAACGTTTCTTCCACCAAAAAATATTGTATATAGCAGGACGATTCCGTGGAGGATAAGGTCTGTAACATGGTTCGATTGACGGGAAAGATGGAGGGGTCTGACAATCATGGTTCTGGAAGTAGTTATTTCCTAATTTTTAGATGATTCTCGAAGGTTCTTGAAGTTAAAATTCAGGTGTATCAGCTACATATTATGATTATGTGAACGTAACATGTACTTAATTAATTAGCATTTTTGTTGACTGTTTCGGTAATTCAAAGTAATTCAGTTGTTGCAAAAGAGTTTCCTTCCAGAAATAGTACTACTCTTCAACAGAATATCTCTTGAAATGTTCCGGTCGTCTTCCCTTCGGAGTCGCCTTAGATTGAGGTAGTTTGGACACGTCTTGCGGGTGCCAAAGGAACGATTACCAAGATATATCTTCTTGGCAAGTCTAGGGGCCAGGCGTCGTACACAGTTTATGAGTGAATTGATCTACAATATATACAATTATTATCAATTTAATTATATTAGGAGAACACATTCTTATTGTGAAGTTGTGATTATTCAGAACAGACGGTCTGCGATATTTTAAATACCGATAAATAAATAGAATCCCGGTGGCGCATCAACAATATTTTTCGATAAAATTAACTTTATATGTATATCTTTATAATTAATATATTTAATTTAATTATAGTTATACGTATTATTTGTGTACTAATTGTACTAAATGTCCAGTGCTAAAGCTAACGCTTTCTTTGAAGGAAAATTTTAATTTAATTTTAATTTTAATATGCATTACACCGGAGTAAAGTAGTGTATCGGGGAATGAATCAATTTCCTTTGAAATACCAATTAAATTAACATTATAATTTTTAATTTATATTAGAAATAGTTTTTAAAACAAAATTTTGCTTAATTTTGATACTTTCAAAATTAAAGTTTTCATCGCTGTAATGAACCGCGGACCTTCAAAGTATGGAAATTAAAATTAAAATCATTGAACGGAGACGATTGATTTGACAACAGGGAACTGTCAAAACAGGTAGCTAGCTTCTGAGAGACGTACGTCAATTTACACATTTCAAATGTCGTGTTCAATGAGGTAATTTAATTGTAAACGTAAATCATTAATAATATTTTATTTTTAACTTTGTTTTATTAACCACTTATTGAGTAAAGAAAGATATTATTTTCTTCTTCAGGATGTCAATAATTATTGAAAAACATGTGTTTCTTTAACAGAATATATTTTTAAAAAACAATAATTATTTAAAATATATATTACTAGGATTACAAAATTACTAGGAAAATTTTTTTGAATGGGACTCGTAGTTAAATTTAGTTGGTTGTTTATAATTTTTTGATTAGTTTTACACGCTTTATTTATCTCCAACGATTCCAAATTATTCAATTTGTGACCAACACCGTTTATATGCAAAATTGTCTATCCCAATTTTTTATCAAAACCATGACCATTTTCTATCAAATGATTAGAAAATTCTGATAACCCACTGTTGTTCAAACATCTCAAATGCTTCCTTAGTCTTATATTAAAATTTCTACCCGTTTTGCCAATATAAAATGCAGCACAATCCTTGCAACTAAGTTTATAGATACCAGAATTGTTGAATTTATCATCTTTGTCTTTAGAATTTATGAGTAAATTTCCTATACTATTATTTGTATAAAATGGCGGTCTAACGTTTCATGGTAGGTGTTTAGATATTTGATTCGAAAAGTTATTTATGTATAAAATCCTACGCCAATGATCATTGTTATCATTATGTTTTATCTGTGATTTATACAAAAATTGATTATTATATTCTTTTAATTTATTTTTTAAAATAGTGTCTATCAAACCTGTATTATACCCGTTATTAACTGCTATTTTTAAAATTGTATTCAATTCAATATTGAAATTGGATGTTGACCTAGGAATATTGACTAAACGATGTATCACGGAGTGGAACCCTGAATGTTTATGTGATAATGGATGATTAGATTCATTGTGTATGATAGTATCTGTAAAAGTTGGTTTTTTTTTTAAGTTTTGAATTAAATTTTATTATTATTATTAATTAATGTTAGATCCAAAAAATTTAGCGTCGAATAATTTTCCATTTCTAATGTAAATTGTATTTTATTATTAAAATTTCAATATTGAATTGTATACAGTAGTTGACATAGTGATGACATCCTGAAGAAGAAAATGGTATTTTTCGAAACCGATAGATGTATTTAATTCATTGAGTGGTAATAAAACAATATTAAAAATAAAAATAATGAATTTCAACCACAAAGTTAATTTTTCCTATTTTAAAAATAAATAATATTTTAATTGAATTCATCTATTTTCACTTATTTTAATAAATATTTTTATCAGCGTCTACTTCAGTAAAGTTTGTAAATAGCGCGACATAAAATTAACATGTAAATGTAACTTTTTGACATATTACACTTTCCTTTATATATTGCGCTTTATTTTCAACTTTGCCGGTTCCGGGATCGATTCCAGTAGCTTTTGAAGCCTTTTTGAAATCAAAAATATTTTAGAGACGCCAATTATCGGTCGATCTCGATCCTCTCGCGTGCTGTGCGAGCGCTCTACCACATTAGTATTGTTCTATTTGAATGGTGACGATAAAAGTACAGGGTCATCCCTTAAATAATGCAGTTTTTTTATACTTCTTTTATTTCTCAAAATTAGTTATTTTTAAATCTAAAATGTAGTCTCCTTCATATTGGGGAATAAATGATAATATTGTATTTGCTAATAAATATACTGTAATTCTATTTTTTTAATGTTTCTTAGTGAGAAGTACTATGATTCAACTGGTACATGTAAATCTGAATTTTGACTACAAAAATACATATACATATGTTATAATTATTGAATAACGGATGCGTGATGTTTCAAATCCTTGGTGGTTATGACTAAATGACTCTTGAAGTATTATGCAATCGTAGCATCGGATATTTGTAATATTCTGATTTCAGAATACTAAGAAATACACATATCTTTTAACGGTTTTCCCCGCATCGGTTATTCATTGAAAAAATCGCTCGCTATTCCTATCAATTCTTAGGAATTCGCATTATTGTTTGTAGTATTTAGTATTTCTTTTGAAACCTCGGAGCGCTGGCTGACGAGAATTTTCAAAGAATTTGGCGAGATGACCCAGGAACTAACCTGCAACGTCCACTTAACTAGTTGACCCTCAATGATGATGAACGTTTTCTAAAACCGCAAAACTACGGTTAACCGCCAGCTTCTTCCGTGTCCTTCCAACTAAATCCCGTGTCTCGTAGTTTTGCCGTAATATAATCTGTGGACGGTTGCTGCGGGACGTCAACCTTCTATTGGTGCGTGTGAGAGATATGCTCGGTTTAAGCTTTTTCCAGGCTTCCGCAAAACGTGTCCCAGCCATGCGAATCTCCTCTTCTTGATCACAGCGGTGATCGTGAGCTTTTTCTCACGTAAACTTACATATCCGTGATTTATAATTTTTATCGGCTCACTCGGCACTCTCAATAGACCGGAATTTCCCATTGGCTATGGAAGGTAGAGGACGTATGTCGCGTTATCACCGAAACAGTTCATTGCGTATTTAATTACATAATCATTTTATTAATATGTCCGATTGCGTATTTATTTGTTGTAACTGGTTAAAATGAGCTGTGAACCGCTTTCCAATTTTTTTATAAAAATAATGACCAGGGCAGCGCAGCGGCCATCTATCTATCTATCTATATACCATGCTAACTGATAAGATGTTTAATTATAATAAATAAAATGATTATAAAATACCAAAATGTTAATTATTAAGGAGAACACATTCTTATTGTGAAGTTGTAATTATTCAGAACAGACGGTCTGTAATGTTTTTATAAATACTAATTTAATGTATATATTTATAACTAATACATTCAAATAGTATTTAAAACGTAAATAATAAAACCCAACGTAAACCTAACCAAAGTTTTGATTAATAAACATATAAATAACCAACTTAATTATAGCACAATTCTTATTCTAAAGCTGTTTATATTTATACAGTCGGATGATATGTATTAGATTTTTATTAGAATTTTGATAACGTAAGTCAATAATATTGTTGATGTTTGTGGCGTTAACTTTGCGGTTAGACGTAATTTAAAATTGTATCTATATTTAACTTTGTTTAGACCACTGTGAATGATTTATACATCATCTGGTTTCGATATTGACGTATCTTCGTCAGGACTGGCGCACAATTAAACTATTCCATAAAATTCGTAGTGGTCTAAACAAAGTAAAATATTATTAAGGAAAACACATTCTTATTGTGAAGTTGTAATTATTCAGAACATAGCTCTGTGATATTTTAAATACTAAATTAATGTATTAATTATAAATATATACATATAAAATCAATTTTGTCGAATAATGTTTTAGCGTCACCGGGATCCCGGTGACGCTAAAACAATATTTTTCGACAAAATTGATTTTATATGTATATATTTATAATTAATACATTAATTTAGTATTTAAAGTAAAATATAGATACAATTTTGAAAAAGTCAAGAATTTGACGTTTGGTTTTAGTTTTTAATCATCGTGTTGAAGAAAAAGAATTTTTTCGAAATTGGTTGGAATATATATATATATATAACTCACGTGAGTAGATTCACAGGTACTGTACAATTAAAATAATGTATTAATTCTGTTCCGAGAGACAGAATAGTCTCCACGCTATTGTTCCGTATAAACGAGCGGTTTCTTTCATCGGAAACAAGCGGTGTGATGTTAATTTGTCTCCATTATTGTACCATACTGACTCGTGGAAATTGCCGTAATTTTCCTGCACCATATAGGTAACTACCCCGACCTTGGAATGTCGAGGCTTCCACGACTCGGACTCGGAGGCGATGCATCACAATCAGGGATGCGCTAAATGTATTTGCCGCCCGGCAGCGGTCGGAGGTAATAAGGTAGATGAGGTTCTTTGTCACGGTATGCTCCCTTGAGATATGTGGAACTTTGTGCATAATGTCTCCATTCATTCATTCTGTAAAGAGCGTCCTCTTGCCCGCTTTCCCTCAACCATTCCTGTGATCACGTTAGAAAAAAGGGCCTCCTAATAAATATTGTATATATGTGTAATATTTATGGAATAAGGACGTGACAGGTGCACGAGCGTACGGGACGAAAGGGTCGATGTGTATGTATGCGTATGGAGTGGGACGTCAGGGAGAATGCTTTAAATATGAGGGACCGCGGGAGAACTTTTGCTCCGTGCCTTCCAACGCAGACAGAACTGAGAACTGATTGTAATTATAAATAAGTATTATTCACGTCACCATCTCCGCCGATATTCTTCGAGGAAAAGTACCCAACAGCTGGCGCAGCGGTATATAGCTGGCGCAGTACACGACAATATGAATACGAGTATTAGTACTCCATGATTATATACATATATACTCTCATATAATATTTACACTTTGCGAGGGAATTTATGTGTTTACAATTTTAAAATACTCGCTTCGCTTTAAGGCGATTTTCATTTAACTGTGATAGCGTAGTCCCTAATTCGACATATTAGCGTGTAGCATACGAGATAAACTTTTAAAAGTTATTGTTTAATTTAAGCATTCTTGAAAAAATACCACTATTCCTGGAATGTGTGAAAACACACATGTGTAAGGATCAGATTAAAATTCAAATTCACCGCCATCTTAGCCGGGATTGACGCCAGCGACATAGCGCTGCCGGTTGCCGCTACAGGTCTGGTTCGATCCTTCATCGTCGAACTCTCGCTTGTTTCATCGCTCCGCAACGGCGGTCTTGCCGGCCCGCGCGCGCCGAGCGAGACCACCGACTCGCTTCATTTCATAGTTCACGCTCACCTTCTTAATTTTTTCATTCTATTCGTAACATCTGTCCTCCTTGTTTTATCACACATGTCACAATAAACATCAATACGCCATTTAACTTCCGACCTAACCCCCAAACATGTTATGTCACTAACAATGCTTTTGTTGGTAATGTTTTGTTTTAACGAATCAAACGCGTTTCGGTCGTGGAAAAAATTACCGGAACGACGTTCCGGTTCCACTACATACTGACTGAAAAGGCTATGTAAAAGATGTTAAGGATCTGTTACCGATTAATAGTTTTTGAGTTTAATTTGAGTTATAGTGGCATTGAAGAAGAAGAATTTATACAGAAAGAGAAAAAGAATCGTGTGGATTTGAGCCTAAAGCGTAAAAACGCATGGGCGAACCATACAGTACGCCAAAAGTCCTGATGGACAAACGAAATAATTAGAGACGTGGGAGTGCCGTAGCAAAGATTGGCGGAGGACCGAAGGAGTATCCGAATCATAGGGAGGCCTTTATCAGCAGCGGATCGATAACAACTGCAGATGATGATTGTGTTATACATGATATTTATAAATTATAAACAAAAAAATTTTTTTTTGATTATATTTGTGTTACTATAAATATAAATAATATTGTGTCTCGAGTCCCATTACAGCATCCCCGATTCTGACAGCCCTGACAGATTACAAAGAAACACAATACAAAGAAATGACAGGGAGTCTTCTCTTCTTCGTTATTGCTTCGTTTCTATCATACCCCGAGTTATAAATATTTAATTACATATTTTAATGAAAACAGATTTAAGTTGAATAGTTTTATTTTTTCGATAAATAGTTTTTTCCGGTACGCAGTTGATTAATTTAATTTGCATTACATTTTTGTTGGTTAATTTTTCTTCATTTAAATTCTTAAATTGTAAAATTGTAATATTTGTCAGATTGTTGCGTAATACATAAATAGAAGAAGGCTTGCTGAGATGGTATCAACATGCGATGCGAACGAAAGCAGATTTCATAAAATCGTGAATATCGAAACCGATAGGAGAAGATCGCGATGAACACGAGCAACGTTCAGTCATTCGCGATCTTAAAGATTTGAACATGATCAAGGATGCAGTTCAGAATAGAACTAAGTAGAACAGAATGTAGCTGAACCCAGATGATCGGGATAAACGAGAATGTCACCTTTCTTTCGTTTCGAGATATTTAAAGGTTTGCGTTTGAATTGATTAAAAATATTTTTTTATTATACAACACAACGTTTTAAAATTGATTTAGTCTACTGGATTTATGATTTATTTCGACATATAAATGTTGCATGTAGCTTATGCGAAAATAAAAAAATGTAAACTTGAAATGAGTTATATAGAAAAAACCCTAGCGGAATACCGTTGGACGACGTAACAATACACTGAATATAACGCTTCAAATTTGTCACAATTGTTACAATTTGCATCGTGTTATATTCATTTAAAACAATGTGACGCGAAATAATTGATAAACTCAATTGTTTCAATTTCTTGACTTGGACCACTTTCATAATAATTAAAACGTTTTTCTTCCTTCCTTTCAGTCCTTACAGTTGACTCCAAAATCTCTCTAGCCAGATGCACCGCACGTGTACTCTTCCGTATCTTCTTCGTCCTAAAGTTCTACCCAGGATAACTTCATTTTTGAGGCAGTCATGCTGACGCAAAAAAGTGGCCAAAAATTAAAAAAAATAATGTAAAAAAATTAATTTGTGACTGATTACTCTGTATGTCAAGATGAAAACCTTGACTACCCGGGCAGCGCATCTTCATGAGCACATAATACGTTTTCAAGAGCACTTCTGTACTATATGAACCGTGGGGTGACTTTTGTAATTACAATCGTAAATGACAGATTATAGAAATATATTTTTTAATTGTGTGATCTAACGTCTTCTCGGTATTGCGATATTTCCCGACTGCCGACCGATGGAAAGAAGTAATCACGTTCAATTATTTCTCAATTACTTACGTTACAATTCTAAGTACTGATCTGTCTACATCTAGCGTGCGTAGAAAATAACTTGAGAATAATCATAGTCTTTAGACTTGTATAAGTATAAATGTATAAGGTTATTATAACAGCTGCGCGGTCTCCAGTATCATCTAGAATGTTTAATAGAATTTAGTCGCCAAAATATAAAAGGGTTTTTAAAAAAAATGGAAAGGACAAAAAAATATACAAGGAAAAAATATATAATACAACTTAAACTTGACTATTTTTATTTACGGAACCTTACACACATATTCAAATGTTTTTACTTAATTTAAAAATTTGGCGACGCCTTTAGGGGCTTGGCACCGTCGTGCGCCGTACGACCTCGCCCTCGCCCTCGTCAAGGCTATTAGGGCTAATACTCAATATTTGGTAATGTCGAGTCTTTCACTTTCAGTCTCTAGAAGAATTTTGGTATCGTGATTGCGAACCGTGTAGAGACTAACGACAATTGGTAATTGATACAATTGAGTAGCTCGTTGGTGTAGTGGTCAAGACGTTGGCCTAGTGATCTAGTGGTCGGAGGTTCGCGCCTCGTCCCAGGACACCACCAAGTTAGTCCTATTTTTATAGCACAAGCATTTAGCTTAGTTTGAAAATAGTAAGAATATTGATGTGACACGTATTCCGTGTACGCATCTCTATTTAAAAAAAAAAAAAATTTTTATTACTCTTCATGTTAAGGTGGTCATATTTATAAGAAGTATTTCGATTTTATAAATTATAAAAAACTTATAATCCGCTTCATAAATTGTGATCCGGATATATATATATATATATATATATATAGTAATGACACCTCAAACTTATACATATAATTCATATTATTTTATGAGGATGTTCAAAGTTTTCCAGTTTCTTTATACGATCAAAGAGAGCTGGAATTACCGACAATTAAAATGCTGAAGCTGGACAGTACAAGATATTTTTATACCAATGAGAACGTATAAATATGATACGAGGATATACAAATTGTTACAATATATGGTTTTCTACATTCTATACCTAACCTAACCTGTCAGGCTGTGATCCTCAAAGCGTGATGGTGTGTGCAAGGTGAGTTTAAAACATTGTTTTAGTCATTGATCTTAATTAGAAATATGGAAGAAGAGAAAAGAAAGTAGGGTGAGCTGCGGGATAGAATCGACTGGAGAGAAGGTCGTTGGAAATATGCTTCACCCGAGAGTACATGATGCATCACGTTGTCCGATCACTTCTACCGATCATAGGAGCAAATCTCCCATATCACCGTAATGGATCGTTAGGAAAATATAATTATCGCGAAGGCCGGAGAACCTCCGTGCACTTGCTACAAATCATTTGTGCATCTTATTCCCTGCACGTCCAACTCATACAAATGTGCAACGACTATGACAACCGACCAGGAATACCTTCTAGGTGAAACCTATTTTACCTCCACAATAATAATGACTAGACTGTTTATAGTATTAACTCATAGAAGAATAAGATATATTGATATCTGTCTTTGTTCCACGAGTGTTCTATTTTTATAAGCCTTTTACTGATCCTGTAATTTGTTGACCTCTCTCTCCCTTTTACAACTAAATCACCGGCTGTGTCAATGTTCCGGCTCTTTGATGCGCGTGGCCTTCGATGTCCTTCATTATTCCTATCCAAAAAGGACCTGAACAACATACCGCTGAAGCAGCATCACAATCCATCCTATTCAAAATTTAACTAATTCAATGGCTTACTGATACATTACTTACATTGTATTTTAGTATTATTTTTATACTAATTTTTGTATAGGTAGTATTTTAATTATTATGGAACATAATAACTTAATTGTGAAGTTGTAATTATTTAGAATATAGGTCTGTGATATTTTAAATACTAATTTAAAGTATTAATTACAAAAATATACATAGGGTGTTAACCAGCGAGAGACAGTCACTGCTGACGTGTATTGCCGAATGATCGACGAGTTTTTGGTACCGCAATTGCAGCTGTTTTTCAGGTTCAACAACAGAATACAATTTCACAACTAGAGTTTCAATAGAGGAGCTGAGGGGAATTTTTCCCAATAAATTAATCAGGAAGTACGGAGACATACCCTGGGCACCTCGGTCACCGGACCTTACATCGTGCGACTTTTTTTGTACAGCATTTTATACAGCAACAATCCTGGAACAATTCAGACCCTACAAGAAAATATCTGCCGTGAAGTTGCTGCCATTGAACCGACGCTTTGCTCTCGCGTGTTCGCAGCAAATTTAAGAGTCCGATTGCAAGAGTGTCTTGAGAGAAATATACAGTATTTAGACGATATTGTTTATAAAACGTAAAATCCGCATCTTTCAACTCCATTTTGTATAAATAAAATATGAGATTGTGGATTTTTTGATTTATTTAATATTAGACTTGAAAATTTTCCGCCGGACACCCTATACAATTAATTTTAACGAAAAATATTGTTATTGCTACCTGGATTCGAATCTGGATCTCTTCCAATCTATGTTCCGAATAATTACAACTTCAAGATGTATTAATTCGAAAAGCGTAACATCTCGTAGGTTCCAAAAATTGTCGTCAATTCACTGTGTTGGGTTTCAATTCCGGTAGCAATAATAATATTTTTCGATGAATTTGATTTTAATTGTATATCTTCGAATTAATACACTTAATTAGTATTTAGTATTTTAATTGGTTAGTTATTTAATCATTTTACTAGGTACAGTTATCACTTCTCCCTAAGCGTTTATAAACAGATTTTTATTACATAGCTTGGTGATATAAAATTATATAGTATTTATTTATTATACGTTATACTAGCTGATGCACCTAATGTTGCACAGATAGAAAATTTGAACTTCAATAACTGTTAAGAAACATTTAAAATTCTAGTACTTTTTCTAGAACTATGTTAAGAATGAATGATAGTTCGCCTCCACAATAATTTGAAACCATTATTCGTGTTCAAATGTAATCAGTTTGGCTTACGGTGACAAATAAGTAGAGTTTGTGTCGATAGCAAAATATATACTTATGGTTTTATCACAGATTTATTGGGTACATTTTACAACGTTATACGCAGCCTGCTGCGAAGTGTCGCGCGCGCGCCGCTGGGCCGAGATCTGCCACCCGCATTAGTTGGCTTTGTATTAATATACATGCCACATTTTGTCCACTGTTGTAGATGCAGCTTTCTGTGGTTGAATTTATTGCAGGATTAAGGCACGTTCGTGGCTCGCGCTGTCAACGGGATGCTCCACATTTTTCTCTAGCAATATATTTAGAAGACATCTATTTTCCGCTTGTCGCCATCGAGGACTATCTAGGTCTCCACTGTATACGTGAAGATTAGAAAGACAAGAGTGTGACCCGACATTATTTTAGTCGCTCGCTCGATGTCACTCTCTACAGTTGGTTCGTAGCAGCTTATATATGTATAACAACTAGTTACACGCGTCTTCGAATTTCATTATATGATGTTTAATTTTATTTTCAAAATATGCAGTCAGAGGAGTACGCAAACATATCACGATAATTACACTAGTTTTATGAAATTTTAAACAGCTCATTACGTTCCAAAAGCAAGGTCTTCACGCATATGTGAGTGGTCATATTTATGTATAAATGGTTAATAATGTATCTCAAGTACCGTATCGCTGTATCACCGCCTAAAATACGCGAAAAAAAATAATAATATACATTTTAACAGCGAGTTAAGTCTTTTGATTAAAACGTAAGTGGCTTGTACGCGCGGCGTTAATATTGAACGTGCGTCTTAAAGAGTTGTGATTTATAAAAACAATAACGTGCATACCGACGCTCGGATCGTACAAATAATATGTTTAGGCTCTTGACCTTATTATAAATAAAAAAAGAGTTGACCTTCGCCAGATAAGGATCATCTGAGGGCGGCCCTTTCTCGATTCTCCGGCCGTTCCCTCGAGGCGAAGGTTTGAATCTAATGATAATTGAACTCCACGAAACAATATGAAATTCCGTCCACGAGCGCTGATGGATTGCGAACCATTTATTAAATGTCTTCCTAGTTTGTTCCTTGTACTGATTGACGGTAACCTTTGGCACGACCGTCACAGATGAAATAAACACAATAATTAAATGTTTATTATAATATATATTAATATAATATATATTAATATAATATATATTAATATAATATATATTAATATAATATATATTAATATAATATAATACGAAAACAGACGAAGAAACGGTGACCTTATGTTTTGTTTTTTCACCTTTACCGGTACCGAGACCGATACCAGGGGCATCCAAAATCTTATAAAATAAAAAATTGACAGTGCTCTGCCATCTTAGTCACTTCCCTATTAGACTGTTGTGTCAAATTGTTGCATAAGTATACAACGGTGATTTTTTTGTGTTAGAATTTAATGCATTGATTTATATTTTTTCTGATTATATTTTACGCTGGAATAGTATTATACACGTGTCCGAGAGATGTAACGCATTTTTTAATGAAATTGAATTTTATTTATGAAGTTGGGATTTTTCAGAACATACCTAATTCGTTGATAGTAAAAACAATGAAAGTATAACGAACAAATCTTTCTTTCGAAAAAGTATAGCTGATCACGTTGGCAGCTCTAAAGGTAAATATATTCCTTATATATATATATATATATATATATATATATATATATATATATATATATTAAAGAAATGAAGATGCGTACACGGAATATGTCTCACATCAATATTATTACTATTTTCAAACTAAGCTAAACGCTTGCCCTATGAAAATAGGATATATTCAGGGCCGTTTTAGGCCCTAAACACTACATAATATTGCGTTTGTAGGCCCCGTCAGTTTATGAAACAAACTTTTTAAGTAAAAGTAAGAAAATCTTTTTAGTAGAGATACTTTTGGTTCTGCGATCTAGACTGCAAAAAGTCGAAAAGTTAATATCTAGCTTATACTTAACTGTTTTTTTTTATTACAAAGGTTATTGAATATGATTTTACATTTTAAATTTTTATTATTTTTAGGTCAATAATTTATATTTAAAATTTCATTTTCAGACTTCCGCAGGCCCCAGACACAGAGCCTACCGGGCCTAATGGATAAGATGGCCCCGCGTATATTGATAGGCTGCTGGAACGAGGCTCGAATCCCTAGACCGCAAGATCACTAAGCCAGCGTCTTAACCACTAAAATAACAAACTAATCATTTATTGAGAATGCGTAAATTAAGGGTGAATAATTATAGAAACAGTCGTGAAAAAAAATGTGTGTAAAGTATAAAGTTTAGTTAATTTAAAATGAAGTTAAAATATAAGTTGCGATTTAATACTAATGACCCGTGTTCAATACACACGTACCTTTAGTGACTTTCGGAGATCAAAGTCTCACTGAGAGATTATCGTGGTAGCGGGCCTTAAGTCGAGCGAGTCAGCTTATACAATTGCATATAAAATTAATATTTGACGCCGCAGACGGTCGGACAAAGCGCCCGCACAGCGGCAGCGCTGGACAGCTCATCAGGAATGCATTAAGTAGCTCTGATCTCATAACCAAGTTGTTTATAAAAAGATGTGTGTAATATACAGACGACGACAATGAAATGTTCCATTATAATTCCGCTATCAAGTTCACAATATCATCTCACCGGGAATATTGTCGAGACGTGACACGAGGAATTTTCCAACAGAATCTGATGGTTTGCTCGCAATTAAGGCTGCAGTGGAAAATCAATGGTAAAGATATACATATACCGGGATTCGAACCTGGATATCCAGTTAGTTCTATTTTCATTTTGGAAGTTAGTCCTATTTTCATTGTACAAGCGTTTAGTTTAGTTTAAAAATAGTAAGAATATTCATGTGATACGTATTTTATGTACGCATCTTTATTTTAAAAAAAATTCTAAACCCTTTCCCCCTTTCTTTTACGATTCGACCCACTACTTGAAAAGTCTATCATACCCGGGATCCCGGCTCAGTATTTAGATTAGTTATTCAGTCAATCTTGCAATATTATTTTTCTAAAAATTCCTTACTTACTTAAATATAAATATCTTACATACATTATATTACTTTTATTTAAAAAAAAAAATTCCATTAATGAGCATTTTTTAGGATCTGATCGCGGGATCCCGGGTTTGCTATTTTGGTTCTGGATTAAATTCATTAGTCGTCAGCCAACCGTATTTAATTTAGTTGTTATTTCCACCTGTCGATGAGAGGGGTAACCTGCAACGTCTAGCAACTTGACTGACAAGATGGAGATGATTAATTACCTTGACTAGCCGACAGAAGAAAAATCTGGCTAAGACAGATGGAAATGAAACCCTGACTTTTTCAAGCAAAGGTTGGGCATCAACCATCAAACGCTCGTCCATATAATGTTGCTTCAGAAGAAGGGATGCCTCGGGAGTTCTCGAGGCATCCCTTCTGTGCAGTCGACCTTGAACCTTGAACCTAGATGTCGCCAAATTATGATGATGATGATAAATCATAGTTAACAAATGATCTGCAGATTCATAAAAATTATAAAATCTTCTGACATATGTACAATTATATGAAACAATTAACTGAACTGTAGGATTAATGTGTTTAAAATATTCGTTCTAATTCAACGTTGTGTGTGAGATCATGATTTAAAAATTAAAAAATAATAATAATTTAATTTAAATTATAAAACCCCGCTTTACAAGTTTAATTTAATTTTGCGTGGTAAGCGATGAATTTATTTGTAAAATATAAATATTAATTTTTATCGAGGATTTAAATATTTCCTGTGAAATGAACAATAAGAATTATTAATTAATTAGTGTATTATTTATACTGATCCGTGCGTAGGTTCTGCACTAATTATCGCTGGACATTGAAAAAAATGTTTGCTCGCTTCTCATCACACAGATGCTGTCACAAATAGGTTTCAATTTAAACCCAAGAAGACAATATTGTGGTGTGATATTGTTATGTCCATTGAGGTTTACTTGGTAATACTTGCGTATTTACTAGAAATTATGAATTATGTAAATTTTAAATCAAAATTACAAATCCCAGTGAGAAAATCATCAACTACCGAGATTAGCTATGTGTATAAAAAAAATATTAACTTAGTACTGTACCAACTTCTTGTATTTTTTAACCTATCGCAAAAGCATACATTTTAAAATTGTATTAATAATGCTAGTCTTTTTAAACATGACAATAATTTTTTCTCGGGTAATAACGGGCGCACGTTAATATGCCTAATATTACTTTTGTTAAATAATCGAATGAGCTTGTACCGGGTAATTCGGGTGGGGACATTATTGAGACATTCCACACATTTTTCCCAACGGACGAGAACTGAATTAATTGTCAAATAGGTTCAGTACACCCGGATAGCGATTAGACTTTTCTGCGAGACTTACCCACATCATCGCAGGGGAATACCCGATTCCACAATCGTATTCATGGTAAAAAAAGAATTATTTTTTTTGACCTTTGTGGGTGCACTTTAATTCTTCTAAAAAAACATCTATCGAAGTGCTGCTCACGGATTCGATGCCTTTAATTATAAAACCAATGAAAACACTTAAAAGATATGACTAGTTTGCCGAATGTCAAAATATTGATCTCAAAATAATTTCTAAATCAAAACTATAATACGGTATACCCCGAAGTTACGCGATAAATGGGACCGACAAAAATCGCTCAACTCGAAGTCGGGGTACAACTTTGCATATAAATACACATAATTTTGTTTAATTGGGACCGAGGACTAACAAAAACACTAGTTTAGAAGAAAAACATTCAATAAAATTGCAGTTCTTTATACATATTAATACAAAATATTAAAAAAAGTTCAAGGATTGAGCATTTTTCACCGCTTCAATAATTTTTTCTTTATCTTTTATTATTGTTCTTACTGTGGATTTCGGTAGCTCAAACTTCTTCGCCAGTTCACAAATTTTAATTCTGCTATCAAAATCTATTATAATCTTATGTTTACATTTCAAAGATATCGTTTTTCTTTTCTCAATAGTTGCGGAAGAATCAAATTTACTTCGTTTGGATGACATAGTTTTTTTTAAGGGTTTAGAAAACGTATAACAATCAATCTTAACTTTCATCGATTGTTGAATCGTAATCGTGCGCATAGAGTCCGCTCGAAACACATGCAATACGTATCACAGTAAAAGAAAAACTGAATATAGCGGGCGGCAGTCTAGCTGCAGTGTTGTCGACTGTCAACGTCTAGCGGCAGTGTCGCCAAACAAACCGCGCAACTCCGAGTTCGCGTAAGTCGGGGTAGCGAAGTCGGGGAATTACTTTATACAGTTCTGAGATTAACCACAATCCATCTATAACAGCAACTCGATCTCATCGCGTTTCATCCGTGTCCTGCTTCCGCGAGATAAAACGCTGTGAACGCGAACCTATAATATAATATTATTAGAACCATAAATATATATTTAAATTTTAAATATATCTTACCCATTATTTGATGGGTGCTTTTTTGTCTTGAGCCTTTCTCTCTATTTTCTTCCCTCAATTACATTTCAATGTGTTACGATTTGATTTGATTCCAGAGAAATTCGGGTCAGCAAGGGCGATCGGGATAAATATTCAGAATTACTTATTGGAAAGGTGCGTTTACAAATATAGTTCATTACATCGCGCATTGTCAGACACGCCACTGTTCGACACTAACAGGTAACTACATAATGCAATTATTTTTAATTTTGCTTCGAAACTTATAATCTTAAAACAAAAAATATATCTATCATTTCTCTATTTTATTCTATTCTATCTTATTTTACTTTTTGACTGTGAAAGATAATTTATATTGAAGTTCAATGTGTATTCCTTGTTTTTTTATATACAAGTGGGTTCAAAAAAAGTGAGAACATCTCGTAATGACATGAGTTATTTCTAAACATAATATAATTAATTATAATTCTTAATATATTTTTTTACACAATATTTAGCTAATCAGAAATCATCAAAACACCCCGTATTGCATAGTTTACTGTGCTTAAATCTGGGCTGTTCGGTGGCCACATGCCTGGCCCGATGAAATTAATATTCTCACGACAAAGAAAGTTGATTGTATTTTTGGCTGGGTGACATGGAGCTCCGTCCTACTGTAATGTCCAGTTATGCTGTAATGTCTAGCTATACTCCAAGCTTTGTTTTGAAACTCTTTGATCATTTTCCTAGCACCCCGACGTTTTTAAATTCGCAAATTTTTGATCAGAATACGGTCTTCTGTAGTGATTTTTGTCATTTTGGGCAACAATTTGAAAAAACCAAATATAAACAATGGGAAAATTAATAATCAAAAATGGCGAACGGAAGTTGTCGAAGTAAAATATAATATAGGTAAGTAAATAAATTAGCAAACTATTTAAGCTATTGTTGATATAGTTAAACTAATTTTGATGTAGTTGTATCACATTTTACGAAATATTCTCCATTTTTTTTGTATATATACATATACCGCCAAACTCTTCTGTACTGACACACGATTCTCACTTCATCCACATTCACATATCTTCTCATACAAGCTCGCCAATTGTTGAGGCTTCTAGCAAAACCATCCTCCCGTACCTTACCTGGTCGTGCCAATCCTTCCGCGGACGTTCACTATTTCTGGTGCCATCAATACTTGCGTCATACATCTTTCTTACCATTCTCTCCTCAATCATCCGTTCCATGTAACTAAACTACCTAAGTGATCCTTTTTTATTCTTTCTTTATTATACTAAGATCAGCTTTACATTCTTTCATTATTTCTTCATTCTTTACTCTGCCATAAATAGATTTGCCACACATAAGCCTTGGTGATCTCATTTCTACTTTCGTTCCTCTTCTTATTATTATTGTTAATATTTTCAAACTAAACTTAACGAAAATAGGACTAACTTGCCGATCTATTGGGACGAGGTTCGAACCTCCGACTTGTATACTATTGTACTTTAATATATATTTTCTATTATATGTATTTATTTGGTTATTATAATTAACTTATTATAAATGATGCGAGAGAAAAATACCGCCCACCTCTATACCGACCGATCAAGTGAAGTGGGCAGGGATCTGATAAATGCATTTGGAATTTGCATAATAACAAATAAATAAATAAAATTAAATAAACCTTAGAAATAATTATAGGGGTGACTATTATACTGTCGTATCGTACTGCTGTCAAACATCATGGAGATGTTAAACTAGGTCGGTTTGTCGTCGGGTCTACCACAACCTCTTATCACGTCGACATCATCTAAAATATTTGAAATATTTAGTTATTTCTTTAGAGAATTGTGCATCTTCGGGTGAGAATCGGATAGTTTTTAATTACACGCCATAAATTATAATTATATAATAAAAATGAGTAAACTTCTGGTTTTAAAAGTGTTAATAGCGCAATGTACATAATATGCCCGTACATGGATGTAAAATAAATAATAACTCTCAATCATTATTGACATTCTCTGAAAAATAATACTTTTTACGTTATTGCGTAGTATCTATAAGGTAAGGTATGTGGCAGGAACTTAATGAACAATATTAATATTTTTATAATAAAATTCTGCATTGAGTGCAGATGTTTACATCATTTATTTTTCTGCGAACTTACTGTATCTGTGAACTGCGCACTAAGTAAGTAATTAAGCATATTAAATATGAAAATATATAGTTACTGTCGGGATTCGAACCTGAAACATTAAACTGCCAGGAGAATGAGTTACGAATTACACCACGTAAACGATTTACATTCTATTTTTTATTTATTATCTTAGTTTTATTAACCACAATTGAGTTTAAAAAACATCCACTCCATGATACATCGTTTAGTCAATATTCCTATGTCAACATCCAATTTCAATATTGAATTGAATACAATTTAAAAAATAGCAGTTAATAACGGGTATAATACAGATTTGATAGACACTATTTTAAAAAATAAATTAAAAGAATATAATAATCAATTTTTATATAAATCACAGATAAAACATAATGATAATAATGATAATTGGCGTAGGATTTTATACATAAATAAATTTTCGAAACAAATATCTAAACACCTACCACGAGACATTAGACCAGCATTTTACACAAATAATAGCATAGGAAATTTACTCATAAATTCTAAAGACAAAGATGATAAATTTAACAATTCTGGCATCTATAAACTTAGTTGCAAGGATTGTGCTGCATTTTATATTGGTAAAACGGGTAGAAATTTTAATATAAGAGTAAAGGAGCATTTGAGATGTTTGAACAATAGTGGGTTTTCAGAATTTTCTAATCATTTGATAGAAAGTAGTCATGGTTTTGATAAAAAATTGGGATTGTCAATTTTGCATATAAACGGTGTAGGTCACAAATTAAATAATTTGGAATCGTTGGAGATAAATAAAGCATGTAAAAGTAATCGGGAAATTCTAAACAGCCAACTAAATTTAACGACGAGTCCTATTCTAAAATTTTTTCCTAAAAATTATTCGACTAAATTTGTATTGAGCAACAATTTGAGTTAGGTACTAAATTTATTTTTTAAATAATTGTTTTTTAAAAAAATTTAAAAATAGATTCTGGTGAAGAAACAATGCTATATTTTTAGTTAGTTATGATATCCTGAAGAAGGAAAAGGTGTTTTCCGAAACCGGTAGATGTTTTTTAAACTCAATTGTGGTTAATAAAACTAAGATAATAAATAAAAAATATGAATTTTAACCACCAAGTTAATATTGATAATTTTAAAAGGATTTACATTCTCGTCGATTTTATTAACTTATACGTTATTCCTTATATTATAGTTAGAGGTCAATTATTTCAAATTAATTTGTTTTAATTACCAAAAAACTACATTTTAAAATTGCAACTTCACGGTAAAAATGTGTTTTCATTAAAATTACTCCGATTCATGATAGATGTCATACTAAAAACATGTTTTCATTTATAGTATTCAATATTAAATTAACAAATCTCTAGTATCTTAAACGCAACGTCGTTCTTTAATTTATTACCGATGCATCGTGGTGCTCCGGGGCGCTGCAACCGATTTACAGGGCGCTTTATATCTTTTGAAATAGGTCGATAAATTTTAATTTTTACAAAAAAAAAAACATTACAAACTTACAAATTCTTTATTATTCAACAAATCTTCTACTTATGTCTTTTTTGATTTTTAAGATAATGAATAAGTTGCGAGATGAGGAAAAATAGAGAATAAGATACAATTATCTCGAACTCTGCATCCGCATGAAACGATAGGGTATCAGATGGCGGGTCACGTCCAGAGGATGCACCAAGAAATTACTCGAATGTTCGAAGAAATTACTCAACATGATTTAATCATCAATAATGGTGTGACAATTCTACAAACTTAACAAATTCAATCGCAGCCATTTTCTTAGTACAGAAACAAAGTATGATTTTTGGTGCTTTTATCGAGATATTTGTAGTGATGCTAAATTTATTCCTCCGATACTTTTTGTGTATTTCTTATTGCGTATTGAAAATAACTCTATTGATATTCCTCCGATACTTTTTGTGTATTTCTTGTTGTGTTGAAGATAACTATATTGATATTCAGCAACCGGAAGTGGAACTTTTACTTTTACTTTGAGATAAAAAAAAAACCGAATCTAGACAAATAAATAATAATAATCCTAGGTAGGCTACTGACACTATAAATATTTTTTTAATTTCATTCAGATATTTGTGAATTTTGTACTTTGCGAATTGATATTACTTTATACATAGATACATAAAACATGGAGTCGCATGGTAATATAAAGCAAACAAGCTCTGTTGTCAATTCTATCTTTCGAAAGAGTGTGTTTATCGCGTCATACAAAGTAAATTTTTTTGTTATAGCGTTTTCCTTGATACAATTGGCGCTATAAGCCTATACATTATCTGCTCGGTCTGCTTCTACAATGCTCGGATACTACTCCATGAATGGGTAGCTCTTTATTTATGCTGTTTTTCTACTTCATTTTAGATTTATCTATTTTACGTCTTACTTCATGTTTATTATTGTACAGCCATATACTGTACATAGCCTACCGATCAAAGCTTCCCTAGTTTTATAACTTTCGGTTCATCATACTGGTTTCTGTAAGTAAAGTTTCTGATTAATGACGCGTACACTCCTCTTTGACAATTCTGAAAATTCGTGCATTGCATCTCGTTCGACAACTGTTTTATTAATATCTTAGTCACATGTTCTTATGTGTGTTTTGTTTACAGATTTCCCGTCATTATTGGCGGAAAATTAACCTATTAATTTAATATTTATCAGATAATTCATATTTAACAATATAAATATTAGTGAATGGAATTGACACATAGTAACATAGATAAATTAGAATATTTTTGTTAATAAACTATCTTTATGTACATCTAGTATAATATGACATTAACTAATGAGGAAACGTATTTATACAAGTTGTATTTTGTGCGCTATGACTATGACTCGTCTGTAATGATGCGCGATAATACCTTTTGATAAATTACCAATTTCTCATAGTTAAAATATTGTCCGAAGGCGTGCGATGGCTACGTCAAATTTTTTTCTCATTAATAAAACATATAGATACGGATCTCACGCAACAATTCTGACATAATACTAATTGATATGTAAATTATTCAAATAGGGGTTGAGGTCACGTGTAACTATTCCACGGGGCATTCTACATTTAATATGTAAAATTGATAATACGAACAGAATGCATATTAAATATTTTTTTATACGCTCGTGTATTTATTACACTGAGTGTAATATGAAAGTCCATTAATAATGACAGAAAAAAATACTTTCAAATTCACACAGAATAATTGGTGCCTGCCTACTTCTGATGTTGAATTAAATTATTATTGAACACGTGTGAAGTAGGCACCGCCTAGGTTGGATACGCAAAACAATTGATTCATTGAAAAAAATTATTTTTTTCAATATACATATGGCAAAGTGGCAGATAATAAAATTATTTTATTCAAAATATATGTGCAAATGGATCATATTATT
Source organism: Eubasilissa regina (assembly GCA_022840565.1). Classification (NCBI taxonomy): domain Eukaryota; kingdom Metazoa; phylum Arthropoda; class Insecta; order Trichoptera; family Phryganeidae; genus Eubasilissa; species Eubasilissa regina. The sequence goes on along the minus strand of JAINEB010000021.1, from coordinate 1,317,709 downwards.
ACAAGTGTGACCGACGTACAAACCGCTAAGAAGATTACCCTTCTCGGTGAGTTGTATAGATTTTCTATTAAGGAGAACACATTCTTATTGCGAATTAATTATTCCGATCATAGGTCTGTGATATTTTAAATACTAATTAAATGTATTAATTAGAAAGATATACAATTTTTAACGAAACGTGCACAATCGGTTAATGCACGTTCCCCGGATTGAAAGAGATCCAGGTTCGAATCCCGGTAGCAACAACAATATTTTTCGATAAAATTGATTTTATATATATATATCTTTCTAATTAATACATTTAATTTGTATTTAGAATTGATTTCTCACTAAAACAGAAGTAACACACGCAAAGTTGACAATTTTAGGCTAAAGTAAATGGTTAACATACTGAAATTGGTAGCTCATTGTCCCGGAAAGAGAAGTTTTCGGGCTCGAGCCCCGATGCTGGTAACCGATGTTTTTATGTGTAAGCAATTCATATAATCTGTTTAATTTATCAAAGAACTAGGTATGTTTTAAAATTACAACTATACAATAAAAATTAAATCTTTTTTTAAAAAATAAATACGCAGATATCTGAACTTTCTAAAAATAGTTAATAAGAATTTAATTTTTAATATCACATTTGTTGTTATTGAATGGCGTTTAATAATTATATAGATTTTATTTAACGTGTGCATCCGTTAAACTTTGAGTTCTGGGACCTGGACTGTACTCCTCCGGTCTGTTGGTGAATTGATCGGATAATTATTCTGGAACTTCTCGTGCAATCATCTTTTAAACGTGTTTTATTTCTTTGAAACTAAACTCGAACTTTCTGAGCTACGAGCGTAGTACTCGCGCAAGCAGCCAATTTTAATTATATAACTGTTTATTTTTTGTACACATTTCTGAGAGGAGATTATTATTACATTTGTTCATAGGTGAAGAACTGGTTCAAATCACTGATTATTATTTGTTGATGCATTTTTAATATAGGAGTCTGCATTCCTGGAATTCTTGCCATCAATTTGTTGTTATTCGTAGATTAGTGATTTTTTCGATAGTTTTGATCATTTTCCTGTCGGGTTTCCCGAATATAAAAGAAAAAATGTTCAAAAAAACTGTTGGACACGTATAGTAATTTCAGGATATGGCCAGGTCGATCTGTCGTAGAATAATGTTTTGCACACCTTAAAAAATGTTTATTTATTTTAAATTATAGAGAATTAACAATAGTTTATTGTTTCACAAAAAAACGCATCAGTGTTCCAGACACATGTATCATATCACCCCTGCATAACATATACTGGTTACAAAATATTTTCATTACTTCAGTTAAATATTAAAATTAAACTTAACATTTCCCTGTCTCTGGCGTAAAAGACGGGAATACTTACTACTGTGGAGGAATGCAAGCAAGACGAGATAAGTCGTAGTTTACAAATACTGACTTGTTACAAGATTCATTACGGGTAACTAACTATTTTCGTAAAAATGAAATAAAATTTTATTACTAACATTTGATGTTAAGAATATGTGTGTTAATCTAGTATATAAAAAAATATCCCGATTAAAAAAGGCAGAAATAAAACAAAAGATAAAATTAGAATATGCAAATTTTTGTTTTTTGAAAAAGACTATTTTTGAGTGTTGTTTTGACGGAACCAGTCACCATTTTATTTACAGGACATAAATTATTAAAATTTATTATGAAACAAATGTATATATAATATTAGAAGCGGCTGCAGCTGGACGCTGCACGCGAGATGCGCAACAAATTCGCTCGCTGGCGTGAGATGCAGCAATTAAACTGAAGGAGAAATAATGTTACATGTATTTCGCTTTATTTGACGCCATTGTCAATGTGCAGTAATCAGGCGCAGTGGTGGCTGGTTTTAAAAAAATTATCCACATCCGCGGTCCGGTTCCGATGGCAGCCATCCCGGATTCAACGGCATTTTATCAAAGATTCTGCATGTTCTTGGCTCTGAAACTGTACAACATACTCAAAACCAACTGGAAATCGTTCACTTCTAATAAAATTACATAAATATGGACCCAATATATGATCCAATTGGGTAGAGATCAATCAGAAGCATCGCTATCCGACATTCGAACATAATCATAATACGATACCTACTTTTAATTCACTAGTTCTACAACACTCTCACTATATATTTTTTTTCTTCTCTATTTTTTTTTATTCCTGTCGACACCTCAATAGCAAGAAAAATCTGGCTACTTTAACACAGACGGCAGTCTAGGAAAGTAGCCAGGACAATCAGAGATGGAGTCTACTCCGTCCCATTATTATATATTTGCACTAGGAGTATTATACTTATTAGCAATATAATGTTTATCATGTTATATTCACCTCTGTTACAACTAAAACACCAATAAAGCCTAATAAATAAATATCATCACGCTGTTTCTCTGGCATTCATATATCTTTTCATTCGTGCTCATCGATTTACGTGGCCAACGGGGACCATCTTTCGCTCTATTTCTGGTGCATCAGCACTCAAATATCTATTTTACTATCCTCTTCTCAATCATTTGTTCCGTATTACTAAACAACTTGTGCAGTCGTTTTCTAAATACTAACTATGTAATTCAATCTAAGAAGAAAAAAGCGGCATCTACAAATTGAGTTGGAAAAGGATTGTGACGTATTTTATATTGGACAGAGCGGAAGAATAATAAGAAAAAGATTGGAAGAACTTAAGAAACCAATGAAAAACTTTAGTTTAAACTCCTCTATGGCTGAGCACGCAAGAATGGAGGACCATTCATTTGTTAATAGTCATTTACAACTTATACATAGTTGCGCCAAAGGACGAAAGTTAGACATTCCAGAAAATTTAGAAATATTTAATAATAAAAATAACAACGAATAATGACAACATAATGAATATTCCAATACCGCCCATTACATCCCCTCTCTTATCCATTTTAACTCCACCCCCACCCCCACCTTTGTTAACTCCAAACATATCACGTATTACTGTTTTAAAGTGTTTTAATTTTAGTTGAATTATATTATTGATAATGGGAAGATGTTCCCGAAGATGTTCTAACGTTGAATACAATAAAATATAGTGTAATAAAACAGTGTTTTAACTCAATTTACAAAATAACTAATTCATACTAAATCTGTTGTTTAGATAACTTATTCTCTAATCTCGCGTCCTGCCCACTGCTCTTTGCTCTCACCCACCCTAGCATATCTGGGGCACGAAGTTTCAGAGATTGTCATTGAGTTACGGCTGGGGTTACATTCTGATCTGTTCAAAAGAGCAAATCTGAATTTTATTCTATTGAAGTTATATTATATAAAACATTTTGACATTACCATTCTCATTCCAATGTGTCATTCTGACGGTATATTAATAATAAAACACACACTTTATTTATTCCTCAATATTATTGATTACTCAACATATTCTATCTTCAGGATACATTATTAATATAAAATGGCGCCACAGAGTAAATTTACATTTATTAATGAAGTAATAAGTAACAATTTAAGTCGCGCTTGCCGTCTAGTGGCTACGATACTCGCCTAGTGATCTAGTTGTCGGGGATTCGAGCCACGTTCTAGGAGGCCATCAAGTTAATCCTACTTCCATAGCGCAATCGTTTAGCTTAATTTGATAATAGTAAAAATATTGACGTGACACGTATTCCCTTTGCTCATCTCGTTTTTCCGTAGAAATCGGTAAGATTATTTTTTAAATAATTTTTCAACAGTATTTGTTAATTTTCGCCTGCTGTAAAATAAACAAATTCGAGATACACCACTTTGAAAGATAAACTAGGATTTTTTTACAGATATTTAAACATATTCAAATGTTTGGTCTCTTACGATGAATAACGATAGTGGTGATGGCGTCTGTCCTCTGTTCATTGTTAAGTTTATTTTTAAGCAGAGCCGATCTCTAATCCCACTCAATATGGATTATTTGACAATACGCAAAAATTAATATTTACACCTCGCGTGCTCCGGGTAGCTACTGTAGGTAGTTTTATAGTTACTTGTCTCTGAGACACTCGCGAGTCACTAGAGTAACGTGTTTGTATGATTAGTGAGCTGGGTAATACGCAATTAAGAAAATATATTACGCCTCAGGACTTTACACTTCCAGCGTATGAGCAGATGAGTTGGAGTTATCAACATAATACAGCAGACTCTCGATTATCAGACAAAAAATTAACCCGCCTAAAATACCTCTGATAATGTTTAAAAAAGTCTATAATAAATCAATCATTGAACACTGAATCTATTCGCTCCAAACAATATTAGGGATTTTCGATCCATCGCGTGTTCACAATTTCATCAGTTTAATATTCTGCACTTATTATATTATGTAGTCGTATTTTTAATAATATTTAGAAATATTGTTCATTTTTAAAAATTTTTACTGCCTTGTAAAATGAAACAAAATATTATATTATTAAGGAAAACACATTCTTATTGTGAAGTTGTAATTATTCAGAACAGACGGTCTGTCATATTTTAAATACTGAATTAATGTATTCATTATAAATATGTACATATAAAATCAATTTTGTCGAAAAATATTGTTTTTGCGTCACCGGGATTCGAACCTGGATCTCTATTTCCAATCCGGGGAAGTACACTACAAATTGTGTTATAACGCCAGTATTTTTCATGACAAATTTTTGAACCTATATGTTACATTTTAATGTGTCCAAAATTTAATAAAAATGAATTGATAATTCTGGCGTCTGCGATCGGTTTACTCAAAGGTATTTGAGATTCTGTAAAAATAACGTAGATGGCTTTTAAATAATGGAACGACAGGTGTATTAATTTAAAAAAATGTAACATACAGGTTCGAAAATTTGTCATGAAAAATACTGGCGTTATAACACAATCGGTAGTGTACTTCCCCGGATTGGAAATAGAGATCCAGGTTCGAATCCCGGTGACGCAAAAACAATATTTTTCGAAAAAATTGATTATTTATGTATATTTTTATAATTAATTCATTAATTTAGTATTTAAAATATTATATTATTGAACACGAATTGAGGTTTTAAAACCACCCGGTTAATTAATTATATATATATTAAAACAATTTCTATAAAGTCGAACTAGCTCAACATTTTGCATTACATTTAATAGAGCAAAGTATGGATCAAATCGGAAACTTATTGGTCGAAAGGAGAGTTTAACATTATAACACGATGCACATTACTTAACCTTATCATATTTTTAAAAAGCTACCCTCACTATCTTCTGGATCTTCAAACATCCCAAAATACGGACGATGAGATCATCGAGGAGAGTAACACTCCTAGGATTATTAAGCACAGTCACGAGCGTGCGGACTGAATATTTTCATGACGTATACTGTCAAGGAATTAATATAACTCGAATTAGAATTAGATTGCAGATCTCGAAATTAAAATATTTAACTTAAAACAGTAATACCTGAAGAATGCACGTGCAGTCAGCCTTGGGCCAAGTGGTGATGATTATAACACAAACAATTAAATAAACTTTTAGTTAATAAAGAACACTCAGATCTACATGTTCTGGAGAAATAAATTGATATCAATCCTGTATATATATATATATATATAGAACACATTTTGATATTACGAGTAAATAATTAATTCAATTGATTTTTTACTGTTTGTAATATTTCCGTCAGTCTATCCGTGTTTCCATGTTAACTAATCTCGCGATATCTCTTAAATAATTATTGACGTTTACCTTATGCTTCGCCAAAATGATATCTAGACACGCAGAGTGACGGCACCGTAATTCCACAATCAGCCTTTGTTTATCACGAATGTCACATTGTAATTTGACCAGATTTCAGAGCTTCTATCTGACATCTGGTGGATACCAATTTTATAGTATTTGCAGAGATGGGTGCAACGGACCAGAATATAGAAATGCAGCCATCGAACGCTGCGTTTTCTGTATTGTGTAAAATGTATGGTGTAAAGTGTACACTTACGTGTGGTGTAAAATGTCATCAATTACCGTACAATCTTGATATAGCCGATTGCTCCGTACGGGGATGAAGCTTATGGTCCGTGTTGACTCGAGACAATCTCCGAGATATGGATTTTGCTTCCATGACATTATTTGAAGATAACTCTCAGCTTTCGCAGTCAAATTACAACAGCAATTAGCGTAGATGGTGAAAGTCTGAAGGTAATGACTGAAATAAAATATTTGGGAGTTATAATAGATTCAAACTCGAACTTTTCGCAAAATACAAGAACGCGACTAAAAGAATTGCTGAAAAAATCTAACTTCTGGGAGGATCAGAATATTTATTAGTACTGAGTCTTGTAAAATAGTTTACAATTCGGTCATCGACAGCATTTTATTTTTGGATGTTGAAAAAGAAGTGCGACAATTATCAGTTTTGCTCGATAAAGCTTTGAGAAAAAAAAACAGATATACTCGGATCAGTGCGATGCTGAAAGATTTTAATATCAACCTTTAAGCGGAAAGTATATTTCAATGCTATGGTATTTATTTTTAAAAATCCTCACCAAAAATATTGGCAGAATTTATAAGAAAAATTAATGCAAATCAACATGAGCACGAACATCAAACAAGAAGAAAAGATAGACTGAGAGTGCCAATCAGGGAGAAGGCTATATCTCAGATATCGATGATGTACAGTGCTGTGAAGATATTCAATGAAATGCCAGGTGATATAAGAAAGAAGGAGGAATTACATAGATTCAAAATGAAACGAAGCAAATATATTCAAGATAAGTTTTAGTAAAAAAGGAACATTTTGATCTTGTTTATATTAGAGAATACACAATTTATATATGTATGCACTATATTAAAAATAAATAATAATAATGCTGTGTCATTGATTTTCTAATGCTCTATGTATTATAAATAAATAAAAGATCGCCACACGTCGTCTTCTCCGCTTAACCAGGCATTCCATTTAAGCGCCTACCTGAGCAGCAATTATAAACGGGTCGTTTTTCAATTCTCCATTAATACTTCGCAGCATCAGTACACGCTTTAAGATCAAAACACTTTGTTGAAATTAGAACTTCGATAAAAAGTTATATGGAACCAGTCATTTCTGATGGGTTTCAAATATACGACCCGCCCTTCTTCCTACTTCCTTTCACCGCAGTGTGATCTCTGTCCCGATTAAAAATATATTACTTTTGGAAATATGGGCGTACAATAGATTTCTAAGAAATTATTTGAAGTGTTGTATTTTGCCGTCTGACGTTCATAAATAATAATAAGTGTATTCATTCAGTCGGTTCTACGTTAAGTATACAATCTTCAACAAATATAGATAATAATTTTCAACAAGATAAGAATGATTAAATTGATAATAACAGAACTAATCGCTTTACGCAGGTTATTTGACTTTCATTATGTATTTCAAGGGAAATTGACCTCATTATCAGTGAAAAAACCTTATCCAATATACGTAGACTACATTGACAGCATTGCGTTTCCATTGGTCGGTGACGAGCCAGTTATAAGTCAGGTTTCAGGTATTCACGGCCGTTTAAAATCTTCTTACTTTTCTAGGCTGAGTTGTATGTTTCGACATCTGGTAGGTAACTAATTAAGAACTAATATAAAAACAAATTTAAAAGATGACTATTTACGAAAATGATGATATAAACAAAGTGTTTTCTAATGCTATTATTAATATAATATGTTGCCACTAAGTAATTTTGCAATTATTGAAGAAGTTAAACCTTTAGTTTCTGGTGTACCAGTGATTGCTCGCTGAATACATATATTCAATATTACTTTACAATCGAACACAAATCTCATTAACATAATTAAAATAATGGTTTCGCACATCACTAATGACGACAGATCGTCCTCAATATTATCCGTGTGATCGTGATCATGACAAGTCTTTATTAATCATTTTACTGTAGCATAATCAATTCAATATAGATTAATATCAAGATATCGATTATATTTAAACGTTCCTAGATATTTTTCTGAGGGTTATCTGAAAATTCCTCGATATATTATCGGAGTATCCAGTCACACTTATTTCATATTCCTTTTGGAGCGAGACGTTTTAATATAAAAGGTTTTTAATATAATAGTTACGTAATTTGTAAATATATATATATCAAACCAGCTGAAAGCAATCGGCTATTGTTTTTTACTAGGTCCTGCGGAATAAGGTAGGCGTTTCGCGACTACGACCACTGTGACCTAAAACTCATTTTTCAAGGGTATTATTAACGGGGGGCCTAAAATCTAGACAAGGCATTTCCATCTTTTCTTGTATTTCGTCGCTTCGGTAATAATTGCTGATCAATCATGACCGAATATGTCTGTGTACAGTCATGCAGATGATTAACTATCTACTTGCCACAGATCTTAAAACTCCTGGAGAAAGACATATCGTAGCATAACGACAATCGGTAAATCTCAATTAAGGTGACTTGGACACGTCTTGCAAATGCCAGAGGAACTATTGCCAAGACAAATCTTTTTAGCGATTTTGGAGGGAAGGTGGCCTAATCATGTATACTAAAAAAAAAATGTACCGTACCATTCCGGCTGTAATACGACACACGCCAGCCATGTTACATGGCCAAAAGCCGACTGCCGTTCTGACGCTAATCTAGCGACAGATTATACGAACGCTTAAGGGCTAGCTCACATATTTCCAGTTTGAAATACGAGAAATTCTAAAGAATTATATATGATTTCAAGAAGAATAATTAATGACGTCATTTGTTACGTAAATCATGCGAGAGGAAGGTTTGAATAAATAGAGACGACAATAAAAATGTTGATTTTCTTGCATTCAATACAAGTGTTAAAAACTTTATCTAGAGTATTTTCCATACATGGAATGAAATAAAAACGTGTTATCATTTGAATAAGTCTAACGAAAATTAAATAATTTATTGAGTACCTAATTCATATATATGAATATGTTTGGAAATCAGACAAAGTACTTACATATATTTAGACGGTTGCTAAAATCAATGTTCTAAATTTAAAATTATTATGACAGCTTCAATTTATTATTATCGATTTAAAATGCCACTTTGGCGTTTTGGTGATATCTGTTTCATAATAATATACTATTTATGAAATAGACACCTTGTGTTTAAAATACAACAGTGTTATGTATGAACGAAATATTTCATTGCGACGTACATAAAATAACATACATAATACAAATTTGATCAATCAACTAGAAACAACTTTATAACCTCCGTGGTGACCCTGATATCAACAAATTCATTACAATATAGATTCAAGAATGACTCAGCATCTCTGAAGATCGTTTTTAAACTAGAGCGACTACTTTGATAGCTAGATGGAGTCGAAAATGATCCGAGAACTCTCGGTGTCTCGGTGACGCAGAACAGGGAGAAGTGGAGGAATCTGCTAGAGGCAGCCAAGGCCCACCCGAGACCTATGAGGAATGAACGGATGAACCTTTCGCTTTGCATATTGTAGTACAAAATATTTTCTTAACTCGAAGAGACTGCTTGCACGTTAAGTAGCTAAAACATTGTTCAGAATTAGTTGGAAAAAAATAAAGAATATATTAGATAAAAAAGTACATTTTGGTTTCTTTGGTCATTTTGGTTACATTGGTAGTGTCAACAATGGCGGCGACAGATGATACACTACAAAAAAATGGCTGCCATATCATACAATGAACAGTTTTTTAGTTTATTATAGAGCGTTACCCCAATGTCACCTTGGGTATCCTAAAAAACTGAATTGTATTGTTTTACAGGCCGACAAACGCTGATCGCCAGAATGTCACATTCTGGGCCGAAATGATTTGCAATATAATTATCATCTCAATACGTATTCAAATGGTATTTGTCGGTGTTTGGGATCTCAGGCTGACCCTTCAAAACGGAGAGAAGACAGTGACCTTGAGAAATAACACGAACAGTTGTCGCCAGCAGGGATATGTTATCTAAATCTAAATTATCGGTGTATAGTGGAGTTCGAGAGAGATGAAAGCGTGACGTAGTGATGCATATTGAATGTTTAGAACAAGTGAGTGAGCTTATGGGCCAATATTTCATCCACCACTCTCGCGCTCGTTTGAAAGTAGCGGAGTGTATATGTGAGTGTGACAGGCTACAGGTAATATGAAAGGAACCACCTACTCTGTTAGCACTGAGTTTAATGTGGTCAAACTTTACAAAAGCAGAAGTTAACTCGTACAATAAAGTTTAGTTTAGTTTAACCCTCCACAAGTTTGCGTATTTGGGAAGTATGTTCTTAGGGTCGGAGTCTACGGTTCACTTTTGCTCTTATTCTTAAATTATTTTACGAATGTAATGTTCTGTTAAATACGATTTTAACAAAGAATATTGTTTTTATCGTAGGCTTTTCGAGTAAAATGCATTAAAAAACGTGCTTAACATTTATAGAAGGTTCGAGGGTGGGGGTTTAATATGTAATAACATCGTTACTGATATGTACTAATCATTGCTACTAGTATCTTTGTAGACCCCAACTAGGATGAAATATTATTAGAAGAACATATTCTTATTGTGATGTTGTAATTATTCAGAACAGACGTCTGTGATATTTTAAATACTAATTAAATTTAAATTAAATTAGAAATATATACATGTAAAATCAATTTTATCGAAAAATATTGTTGTTGCGCCTCCGGAATTTACCGATTTGGATCTCTTTCCAAATCGGTAAATTAATTATATTAATCTGAAAAAGTGTAAAAATAATGTCGCTGTAGCGTAGTTGGATAATGCACCTTCCTCGGTTTAGAAAGAGATCCAGGTTCGAATCCCGGTGGCGCGCACCAACAATATTTTTCGATAAAATAGATTTTATACGTATATCTTTCTAATTAATAGATTTAATTAGTATTTAGGATGAAGTAGCAGTGCAGCGTATGAAAAGCTATATCGTTATTATTTTCAATAAAACAAAGAGCATCATCTGAGTTTGGAATAAAATACAACGATCCATTACGAAGCACGGGGGGACGAACCGGGTAAAGTTAGTTTTCTTCTTCTTCGCTAGCGCTATCCGTTAATTGTCATCACCGTTGTGGTCCAGTCAATAGATGACAATATCTAGACTGGCATTAGTCGGTATTTGCTCTTTCTTCATCACGCACTCCAGAATTAGATTACAGAGCAGCGGTGAAAGTGGATCTCCTTGTCTCGGGCCACTGTTCATTTGGAAGGGTTTTGACATTTTGTTGGCGACACGCACTTTGCTGTGAGCCTCCTCAGGCTCGTGCGCACCGTAGACATATCTCCGGGAGATTCGTCTCGTAAGTATAGTTTAGCGCGAAGCGAGCTATGAAGCATTGTGTATTTTGTGTATTAGAGTGACGCAACCGATCAAAGTCTTAGCCGTGGACCGTTACAGCATTTTACGGGTTTTGCCAATATTTTTGGTGTGTAGAGATATATCGCATCCACAATCTGCATGCACCCTGGGTGCAATACGGGGCTCTCTTCAATCTCAAAAGCGCACCTGATGCTGGCCCGCACTTCACTCGCAGTAGTCTTAAATAAGTATTTAAAACAATAAAAACCAGAAAAAGTCAATATCTCTGACATGTAATGTGACACTCGGAAAAATACGAGATCTTGTATCTCATAATGCAGGGAAAGATTGTTGGAAATCGGGGGCCCTGGAAGAAGGAGAATGTCTTCTTCGTGGCTGAAGAACCTGAGGCAATGGTTTGGTCAGGCTACTGTAGAGCTGCACCGGGCCGCAGTAAATAAATTGATGATAGCCAATATGATAGCCAACGTCCGTTGAACGGATATGGCACATGAAGAAGATCACTTATATCCAGAAAACTGTGTATCAAACATCAATCAACATCGATATATTGAAAATAGTCTCTAATTTTTCTCTTGCTCTGGCCGTATGTATACTCGCACACTCCGCGTTATAATTCAATCGAACGAGTGAGTGTATGAGTGAAATATAATGAGGCATTTCTACTCACGTTAAAGCACTTCCGTCTGATTCATCAACGTTTTGACAATACACAAACAATATTACATATTTTCCACATAGGTGTTTTAATTAGTTTAATTAGCTTATCCTCTTCTATTTCATCAGTTTACAGCGTTCCATTTTATAAGTCGATTAGAGGTTCTTTTTTTGACCATAACCGAGACACCTCGAAATACTAAGTTAAAAAGTTAATCTACTGGGTGAATATTATGTTCCAGGCCGATTTTATTAATCCGCCATTTTGGTTTGGCAAATATTTATCAGTTCGTATTTAGTAGTCGTAAAGAGTACTTGATTACAATTTATTGTTAACCATCTAATACGTGCCTTAACAACGTGTTTAAGTTATTGAAACCTTTTATCTAGATATTAATGGTAATTTTGTAATCACTAATGGTGATCGCTATCGTCACGTGTTGAAAATCTTCTTGGTGACCGAATTGGGACGATTGGGCTTGCAACACGTGCAGTTTCAACAAGACGGTGTCACCACCGTAAAGTCCTTGCTACGCTTGAAATTTTTCCCAGCGGCATTACTTAAAATGGAAGGTCTACGCCAATAAGCCAACCACAATACCGATGCTACAGGACAATATTCGAATTGAAATAGCCGAATGGAGTGAATTGAAGTGTGCAAGAATGGGATTAAAAGAGCACGCATTTGTACCGCTGCCGGAGGTGGCTATTTTGCCAATGTCATATGTCATATTTTTCATATATAATTGTAATAAACCAAATAATCAATAAATAAAAAACAAATTAAAAAAATGTTGCGTTATTTTCTATTTATTCAAAAACAACATCGGTCTAGAACATAATATTCATTCTATACATGCTTATAACGGATTTTATGAACAACATATTGATTTGTTCAATATTTCAGTTAAGTTCCATAGAGCACCCTAATTCGGCGTCTTGTTTTATAATGAAAAATTTAAAAACTTTAAAAAGTCGCAACTGCATCAATATTGGATTTAGAGAAACTATAAAAAAACACACTTTCGCATATAAATGAAATTTATTCAATTCTTACGGCTAGTGCTATTTAAGATTAATAAAAATGTATTTAGCTTGTGGACAAATAAAGAAAATAATTTGACGAAAAGCTTACATTAGCATGTTTATTCATTTCCGGTATCAAAATTTCAGTTCAATTTCAATGTCTCAGTATTCAGTTTTATATTAATAACGAAAAGATAATCCAATATTATGGAGAAAATTGCGTGCTGCTGCTTTATCAGAGTTGTTAAAAATAGAACCCACTTGGAGAAATAAAACCTTGTTAGAGCCTGAAAGTTTTATCCCTTAGTTTGGTGACAGCCCGTCGGAATGGATCAAAACACGGAATAATTTATTGCACTATCAGAGATACGTAAATACTAGATCAGTATACTGAGGTGCCTGTTCAGCACGCCATCTAGCGGGGTATTTACAACTATCCGTCGGATAAATTCATTCGATTAAGTCACCTGTCCTCATGCCGTTCTCTAAATCCGCCCACCTAACGTTTGCTACGCCTTAATAAGTATATTTTTATTATTTTTGTATAACATTGAACGTTGTATGTCGGTTCTTGCTACAACCTTTCACCCTTTAACTGAACTAAATTTTGCGAAGTTACTCTTTAGGATCCTGCGCAAAGCGTACGCATCATCCCTTCTCCCCTAACCCCCCGCCCCGTCCCATGATACCAGTGGCGTGCGCTAGACATGGATTTAGGTTATGCTGCTAATATCGATGCACTGCATTGTCACAAAAACTTATATTTATATGAAAAAAATTAACTCTTTCGGAAACATATTTTTGTAAAAACTATGCCAGTGGGTGTTATTTTCTGATGTAGAAAAATACTATCAAAATATATCTTGGGAATTTCTTCAAGTTAATGATATTTTAGAATTTAAAATAATACGACTTTTACTTTTAAAATGTATTGGAACGAGTACATTAGAGACTTTTCAAAAATACATTTGCGCTATTTTGCGACACGTCAGTCCAAGCAAAGACGGTGTATTCAGAACACAGCACGGCGCTATGTAAGCACATATGTAAGTATCGTGTTCAGTTGGGACAAATTATGCTAAACACATGCTCAGCTTTATTTGACATTTCTGAATTCTTCTGTCAGATGATTCCAGTTAAAGCATTAACGTGCGAATTGTGAATTATTTGCGAGTGGACCTTACTCACTCGTACATAATAGATATGTAATTTAGATTTATTTCACAAAAATTACAGCTTTTTTTATTGTAAGAAGTGCAGGCCTCTGCATGGCATAAATATATATATATTGAATCCCATCTGTTCCAAAATTTGCACAGTTATTCTTTAGAACCTTGCGAAAATGCAGCCATTCTCTCTTGTAAAACTACTCAAAGGTTTCAAATTCAAGTGTAAGGTTTTTGAACGTACCGAGATAGAGGACACCTTTGAGTATAACATTTTTCTGCTGGGGAAGGATCGCGGTGGTGGGCGCAGGTATGCAACCGATAAACAACAAAAACAGTTTTAAAAAGTGGATAACTAAACGGCTTTCAACAGTTGCTCGATAGTATATTTTTTTATTCCATGTTACAATTTTAACTAATTAACTTTATTACATAGTAATTATCGTGAATATAATATATAATATAGTATATGTTATAATTTTTTAACGCAATGATTACAGATTAAATTTAAAGAAAAAAAAGTATGCAGTATTCATCGTCAGATTTAAAAAAAAAACTATTTTTTAAATTACAAGTTATATAGATTTGTACAAAGATACTAAATATCCGTAACAACTTGGCAGTGTTGTGGTTTGCATCTACTGCCATGCGGGAGACTGGGTTCGGTTCTCCGCTAGGGAGATTTATTTAATATATATTACCGGGCCTTAATTTATTTTTCGTAGCGATGTGTCTTTGCAATCAGGTGCACTTGTCTTTAATTTATCAAACGAAATACTTGGAATAAAAGTGTTTTTTTTTAAATTATTTATAATCAGTAATAGGCAGCCAGAGCAAGATAGCGAGCACACTATCTCGTATCAACACTATTCTTACAGGAAAAATCCCGGCGTCCCACTTATCTTATCTGACGGTAAACGATTGTATCTTGTGTTCCGATTCCACACGGCAGCCATTACGTCACAGCTGGCTCTCACGATCTTTATATTTTAATATAGCAAAAATCATTGTCGATACCGATAAGCGAGTCCTCTACCATCTTGCAGGGTGCTTCAGTTCTGTTATCGCTGACGCCATCAGGGTGGACCCTGCAAGATCCGAAACGGCCAGAGAGGGCGGACGCGCGCGGCAGAATATCTCTGAAATCTCTATATTGATCGGCCGTGAAAACATAACATTTTAAATTATTTTATTTATTAATGGAACGAATTCCGAAGTATAAAAATCCCCTTTTCAACAATTGTTTTGTTAAATTTTATTAATTCATTATAATTGTTATATTTTGGGAAGATTGTGGCTGGCTTACATGACTGAGTTGGCTATAATTATATTATTATGAAACTGACCAGATATGTATAATATAAGTTTTTGTAAAAGAAAATACTTTAATCTTGTTTATATTAGAGCATATATAGGAGTGCTTATGTATGCACTATGTTAAGAATTAAATAAATAATTTACTTTAAAAATAAAAAATAATACATATATGTTGAGATCGTCGTGGCGTATGATGTTATATATTTAGCCGCATGCACGTGTGCCGCCGGAACGGTAAATAATGTTATTATTTAAATCATTTTAAGAATAATATGTCATATTGGGTATCTATTTGTTTACGTTACGTTGTACCGTGATAGGCCACTTCCCTTTTTAATAATAATGAATATTTTCAACATTTAAAAATAGATTTCACGCAAACACCGGCCGTGGCCGCAAAGTAGCCACTACCTAACCAAAGCAATCGGCACGAAAACATAGGCCATAGCTTAGCTTTCTACTAGTTTTAAATAGTATTTGTCTTAATTGCAACTACTAAGGAGTTTAGTATACATTATATTATACAATATTATCATATATACATTTATTAGACGCAAGCTATTATATATATTATATATTGTGTTTGTTTCTTCTTTAAAACTATTTTTTTTAAATACACACCGATGTCTCTTTTCAAATTCGTTAACTTTTTAAATTTTATATGCGCCTTCTTCGCATCTTAATGTGTCTTACGAGTGCTACATTTAAGAAGTTCAACAATAATTCACATCTGCAATACGCAATCGCGTAATACAAACAGACAACTTCGATTTACAAATGTAAAAATCATTAATAAACCTTACTAAATTGTATATACACAAACAAATTTTTCGGTTATCAAGATGAAATTATAGAATATTAATAAAAATACTTACGTGCACGTCAAACAACACTGATTGATACACTTATCATTTTATATCATCGGCTGTCACCAGTGAGATTAAAAATCTTAAAACACTGTTCACTAACTATCGATAAATCTGTTTTAGTTTATTTTCTTACAGATTGGAGATATCTACTCGATTGGATTTTACAATAATTCCTGTCGATAGCGCGCGCCACTTGCCTCGCTACCGCACGTGAGATATGATTAATCTTTTATAATAAAACACTCGTATAATACGCGTGTGCGTCTATGACAACAATACCACTAGTGGAAAAGCAGTTCTCTTGAATTTAATGACATTACGTCAATCTAATCCAATAAAATAACTATATAATGATGAGAGAACCGGGAAAACCACAGCAATATGGATAGCACGTCAAGCAACGACATAATAACAATTAGACAAGACGGAAAAGTGCGACTCGCAAACTGTAACATTCTTGTGCCATTGACGATGCTTTCACTTCACTCAATGACGTGCGCGGCTTCGGCTAATAACACAGCTCACGGCAATTCGGCGGTAGGGTACGAACAGGACGGGTGTGGAAAATAAAAAAAGTGTATGCATTAAAAAATAGTAAGACTCGAATTAAAGTGATACAAAAGATTGATGGAATCACTTATCATTCGCAATATTGTATTTTTGGATTTTTAGTAGGTTTGATGTTATTTTATTATACTCACTGCAGGTAAAATTTAAGGGGCCCTCGCAAAACTAATTCATTTTTTGCGAAAATGTAGTTTTTTATTATTAATTTATATCAGAAATTATATATTTTTTAAAACAATAACTCAGATAAAATCTTTGCACTAATATAAAACGAATAAACTGAAGATTATTTACATGTATATAATAATTAAAACAAGAGAGACCGCGACCATTAAATTTGTTATCAGTGCGCCAGAAAAATTTCAAAGGCAAATAAATACACGATATGGTTTCTATTAGATTAGAATATAAATCCGAAATTTTGAAATGCACCGATCTAGAGTCTGTAAATCGTTATCTATACCACTATTCCCAATACTAATTATTTGGAACAAACAGACGACCGCCTTTGAAGTTTTATTAACCCGAATAACCTTTTGATCGATCCCGATCGAAGTCCACGGAAATGTTTAGAAGAGACTCGGCGCGAAGACGGAGGAAGCCAGAAATTAAGCGAGTCACCCGCTACCGTTCAAGATAAGAATGAATCGAAGAATCGATTCGTTCTCTTCGCTAGACGCGAACTGACGCGAATCTTCGCTGTTCGGGCTGAAGGAATAAATTATGGAAATTTTCCGGCCCTTACATACCGAATATCATCAAAGAACCGCTTTCCGGCTGTTGTAGAACGTATTTATTTTAACAAAAGCTTCAGCGTATTTATTATAAATTGGGCAAAATCATAAATTTTTAGCTAATGTAAATTTTAATTTTGGTAGAAAACCTCACTGTAGAAAGCGCGTTTATTTATATAGAATAAACATTAGTTTTTCATCCATTTTACTGTAAAAATTAGCTTACTCGGACCCTCTTCTAAACTCACATGGCACATGTAGTGATAATTGGTCATGAAGCTGCCTATAGACAATGTACAGCGCGTAAACTTTGTCAATCCTGCGCAATTAACCAAGTTTTTTTTATTTCAGCTTCGATTGACGATTCGGCAATTCGGTGATAGAATACGAGTAGGACGGGCGTAGAAAATAGAAAAAAGTGGATAATATTGTGCTAAACTAGTGCACATATATAGACAATGATACTTTAATTGCGCTTAGCTAGTAGCACGCTGATCGTTGTCAAGGGTGTGTGACGTTAGAAAGTTTGATGTCACGTCTTTATGCTCTTTAGGAGTGAAATTAAGAAAATTTAGCGACACAATAGGAGGACACTCGCGGCTCACCGGTTTCTCTCTCTTTCTTCTTTTTGTCAGTATAACTCCCCCTAGTTGCGAGGTAAGTAATAATACAAATTATTTATAGTATATAAAACAAAGTCAAGGACTTTAGTAAATGATATTAAAGAAAGTGTGTTGGAAATAGAACTCGAGTAATAACATATTCAAGTGAGATACGTAGTAAAAAATTTGGTAGTAAAGGCCTGTACGCAAGCTGTATTGCCTGCAAAATGCAAGAGGCAAGAATTAGACAGTTCGCTCCGAGTCATTGACGTGAATTTGGACACATCTTTGTATCCAAGCACACTAAACGTTCATTTTAATTTACAGACTACAGTTACGTACTTAAATTATAGAATTACATAATATAATTGCTAGTGCTTTAAAATGTAAGATGAGCGGAAAAGACATACGTAGGATATCATTTAAATAATTAACTATCCTTTCCAATATTCATATTTCTGACATCGGAATTGGACTTCGGAATTTTTATTTCGAAAAATCTCTCACTCAGATTCGAATATCTTCATCTTATTCGCAATTCAAGATACGTTAATACGATATAATGTAACAATTTCCTTTCAAAATTTCTTTTGCGTGATATACAAAGGATTCTATATATATGTAAAACAAATAAGAAATATACTGATAAAATCCAGGATACGAAATACTTTAAATGTAATATATAAATAAATAATGGAGGGAACGTGATTTTTGAAAACATAAAAAGGAGAAGGGAGGTATATTTTAATGTTTTAAATAAACTCCCACTCGTTAACATTTTATGATCCGTGAAATTTCGTGATAAATTATGGAGGTTATTATTAAATTTCAATAGCGATGCCTACTTTGGCATTCAAAAGGTGGAATCGAAGTAAATGAATTAATTAAAAACGCGCACTCGGTTATGGAAATACTAATAATAATGTGAAACACTTGATCGGGGGTTATCATGACACGATGCCAGATCGTACATCAGAACGTGCCCCCTCTCGAGCCGTGGCGCTCCGCCCCCGGGCGACGGAGCCTCCGTGGCTAACTCTCGCCCGGCGCTAACTCCTCAGCCAGTCGCATTTGAACCGTGATACTGAGCGCGCACCTCGTGGGAACATTCCTCCGGTAGTTAGTCAACGACGGTTAATCTTCACACATGCTCTTAACTATACATAGCGAATAAATGTCTAATATAATCAAAATTAATTTTTCTAAATTATTTAAAAAAAAATCTAGATATTTTTATTGAAATGTGTTATTTTTTTAAACTATTCTAATTGAGAGTTTTTAGTGTATTGTTGCAATATTATTAATAATTCAAACAAATTTATAGTTGCACAGTTCTGCAAAATATTGCTTAATTGAAATATAATATATAAATACAAAAATTTAATCTGTACGAAATTAATATTATTTATCTTACGCCGAGTGTGAGATAATTTTTTGAAATTATTATATAATGAAGATAATATTAATCTTTCGTCAGTACATTTCTATATAATACATTTTCTACATTTTTTCTTACTTCAGTACGTTAAAAATATTCATCGCAGTCTATGAAATAAAATTATTTTAATATCTATGAATCGTAGATACCGAAATAATTATAATACGTAGTACGTCAGTTATTTTTAATTGAAATTAATTTTTATTAATTTATAGATTAAATGTGTTATGTAGTTAACTTGGGATTAAAAATTTTTAAATCGAATGTATAATTAAAAAAATATTTTAATCTAAAATTTAAACACGTGATGTAATTTTATTACAAATGATTTACCGTGACTAACAAACTAGATTAAGATTAAAATTTTCAGATTCGATTGACACAAGTCGTACTCGAGTGCACCTTGTCGCGCTTCGGCCGAAGCAGTCCGGCATTACGTAGTTTCTGCAACAATACCGAATGCAATAAATAATTGATCACTCGCAGCGGGCCGTCGTGACACTGAACTTGCCAGATAGTCGTGTGATCTTGACAGAAGTGGAGAAATATCGTCTCTTTCTCAGTTAAGTGATATAAAAGTTACTCAGTTTTCACCATGAGCAAGGAGGCATCAAGTAAGTGATATCATATTTTAAAATTAACTCTAGGTAATGTACCGCTCGCTTTCTACGCTAAACAAATCAATATGTAATTAATTAATCC
This sequence comes from Eubasilissa regina, assembly GCA_022840565.1. NCBI lineage: Eukaryota > Metazoa > Arthropoda > Insecta > Trichoptera > Phryganeidae > Eubasilissa > Eubasilissa regina. The sequence goes on along the minus strand of JAINEB010000021.1, from coordinate 1,297,332 downwards.
CTTTTGCAGCGCACTTTCTCAAAATTTCTCGACAATACTTCACTGTTGCACATCGAATAGAAATTTCACAAAGAATTGTTAATAAATCGTGAATTACGCTTAGTTTCATACATTTAAGTAGCAACACTTCAGAAAATCTCGATAATGTAATCGAGTGACTCTGTTTAATACGATATATTTTGATAATTGGACCAATTCACATAGCGAGGAAGTAGTGTTTGAGTGACCCAACTTCGCGTGAAGTTCGCAAATTGAATTTGTAATAAATATATTACGTAGATAAATCGTTTCACTCTTTTATAATTTAATTTTAATTAAAAGCGATTAACCCAAATATTGTTCGAATTAAAAATATACAGGTTGTTAGTATCTGCAAGTAATAAACAGTATTATTAAGTATAAAATGAAGAAGTGACTGTACATCTCTGTGACGTATACGTATAAAAATGATGATATATTTAATAACTAGTAAGTTATACAATACATATTACAACACGTTCTCCTGTAAGATTCGTAATATTTTCACGGTGTCCGAGCGCGAATTCTTACACCTTCTTATAGTTTAACACTTTTCTTAATGACCGCCATTCTTCTCCACATCCAGCTGCTTCCTGTAATATTTTTTAAGTTATCTGTCCGGTGAGCTGGGGTACGGTTCGGTTAACAATTCTATCATTTTTTTACTCCAACATTGTCATTATTTCAGTTAAGTAGTCTAGTATATTGCCATTTCAGCTTTATTACACTGAAAGTAAAACGTTTTGGAGTAGAATATAACACCAGGGAGACAATGAAGACATTCAATATATAGATAGATGATTAATGACCATTTTTTTCCATTTTTCTTACATTTAATTATAAGAGTGGATGAAGTAGAACTTGATTTAATACTGCCCCTTGAGCGAGCACAGAGATACCCTAATGGCTTATCTGCTCAACGGACATTGGCTGTCATCACTTTATTTTCACCGCATATATTATCTGAGATGTGATCTGATACTTCTCTATTACATGCACGTTATTGTAATTTACAGATTTGGATTGTTTTCTCTACCTTCTGTTCATCTGAACCGTAACGCGATCATTTGGAAATCTATCCGTCCAGCTGATTTTAATGATATATGAATAGAAATTTAATATTTAAAAGAACGTCTTTATGAATTATAAAACGATCATAATTATTAGAAATATTTCACAATAACACTATTTTATTTTATAATGCGTTATTTATCTATCCCTTTCTATTAAAATTATACAATCACGCAGACAGGATAGAATTCTACATTATTCTGTCCTGGTCACCACTCTTGCCTTATCCACTTTCAAACATCTCTTCGCGTACGCTCTTCGGTTGTTGAAGCTTTTAACAGAACTGTCCTTTAATATCTGATTTATCTGATTTTATCACGTCTTTCGTGGACGGATGCCCAGTGTTCCCGTTGCATTCAACACTCGCTTCATATTTTTTCTGTTGTATAATATCATCGTTCACACGTTCATCTCTTCATTCTTAATTTCACCACATTCTTCTGTCAAATTTTATTATTTTGCTGCCAATTCCAGGCTTCACTTTAATAATTAGTAACGGAAATCTATTGCTATTGGTGATAATTGCGCAGACTGCGCTCTAAAAACAATTACAATTACTCGTATAATTATACAGTGCACATGCACATTGAAGTATTATAAAAGAAATTGATTGCAAATTTTTATAAAATCATTCTACTAATTTATTATTTAAAGTGTTTATTACATTATATAATAACGACCTACATATTGAGAGTAATTTTTTTTGTCGGTTCATTGAAACTGGGGTTTGCGATATTTTCCAAAAATACACCATATTTGTGGTGGTCCACACGGTCATGTCAGCAGCAGAACCTGTAATCCTCGCTATTCAAATTGTACATCACACGTACACCTACAAAGTTTATTAGTTGTCATGGGATACACTACTAAATCTCTCGTATATTTTTCACTGTTAGATATTTAGATAAATTTCTATTTGACTATTTTATTAATCTAACTTTGATTAATTACAACTACTGATTATGTTGTGATGTTGCCATATATCATAAAATTGTGTGTAGTGTGTTGTTATACGAGATTTTATTCGTAATATCGACTTTTATTACGTTAATGGCCCTTGTCCACTGATGAGATTTCTCTCTGAGATTCGACTCGAAACGAGATGAAGAACGGTACAGAGTTCAGCGCGAAGCAATTTATGAATCATCAGTCCATATATGGTATTTTGCGCTCGAATTAGAATGTCGCATTCGGTATAGACGTACTTTTAAGTACCGACTCTCAGAGATGTTAATCTCATTGAGAGATTGACACGGGCCTTAAAACTCAATCCACTGATGACATTTTTTTCAAATAAATACACGTTACAGTATATTCGTGCGTGTTACGTCAGTGCACGTCTTAGTATGCTTGTAACTTATTTTTAAAACGTTATATAATTTTAATCCGCTTCAATGAGTGGTGATTGTCATTTTTTGTTTATATTCTCACGTAAATTATGGATTAGTTTAAAGAAGTTCTTGTTTAGACGTTGCATTTTTATATTTTTACTTTTATATCTACAAGTGACCGACAACATATCCCTGAATGATGATTATAGATAGTTTTAAGGAAGTATTAAAATATTATATAATGTTATAATATAAAAAAAGATAATACTATGGTAAAACCTTTGGCATATGAGAGCTGTGTTGAGGTCTGTTTTACTTATTAAAAAATTATTTCAATAATTACATCGGTAAATAAGAACTCAAGTTTGGCTCTCGTCTCGTATCTCTGACATTTTATAACCCAGTCCACCACCGACGGAGATTTCTTAGAAAAATGCATAACTAATCAAAGTATGATAAGCGCGTAATAAAAATATTGTATTGTATCTGAATAGCGGGCAGTTAAATGGCAGAAAGGAACTCAAATAGAAAAGTTATGCATTCGTAATGCAATAAAATTATGTATTTTTTATTGTCTCGAAACGCTCACAGCTGTGACATAAAAAAAATAACTGTATCGTAGCGAAACAACGAATTGTGAAAAAATTTTAAAACATAATATATTGTTTAAATCTAGCATTTAAAATATGAATATGAGTACATTACATTACATACGAGCGATTAATTATTTACAATGATTACCTTTTAGATGGTTTGATATAAATATATAGCGCATCATTCAACAAACAATTGTGTCGTGCATTTCATGTACAATACCAAATTGACAATATAATGAATTGTACATATTGAGTTTGAACAATATTTTAGTATTAAAGTATTATTGAAACAATACGTATATGAGATAAAAATATTTATTATCCTGGGTGTCCCAAAAAAAGTATTTATATAAATTCAATGCAAGCTTAAAGTTCTATAAGTAAAATTAAATTAATTTAGTGTAGATGTATTTTTTAGTTATCCGGAAACTTGGTCCAGACACCGCTGATAACGCAAATCAATTGAAATGAAAATATTTCAAATTGTTTTTAGGTGTATTCCACTTAATTATAAATCTTTATTTGTTGCTGGTTTTGCACCATAAACGTTATCTTTGACGACCCCTCGTAAAAAAGTAATTGTGTTAGTATTAATAATAATGTGTTTATTCCAGCGTGATCAGGTTTTTTTTTAACCTGATTCGCCATACAGATAATACATATTATGTTATACATTGAAGATTATGAAATAAATATAAAGGTATGAAAAAGAAAACCAAGGAAAATATTAATAAATACAAAAAAAATAAAAAAAATTTAAAAAGTTAATAAAAAGTTCACACAAAATATAAATATTATATATATATAACTACTTCAGTCACGGCCATTATTGTATATGTAGCTATTTTGTAGGCGCTGCCATTCTCTGGTCAGGGAACCAGCTTTCCATGAAAGCGCCACTTGCACCAGAGAGTTGGTGATGAGCTCCAGCCGCAGCTTTACGCCAGCAACTCGATGTCTTAGAAGCGAAACAAATCCGTGTATACGGCCTTCGGTAAACATTGTAGATGCGCTGCAATGACGCGCCAATCCAAACAGTATTCTGTATGAGTTGTTGTACTGAATTCGGAGACGGTTATACGTGTTGCTTGTATTGAATTTTCCGATTTTCATCAAAATATATCCTCACATCACTAATAGAATTTTTATCTCATAAATATATTGCTTCAATAATGTTTTGACACTAAAACTCCGCCCTTTCATCTATTGTCGAAAGTTGTTTTTTTTTTAAATAAAAAATATAGAAATGCGTACATGGAATATATGTCACATCAATATTCTTACTGTTTTAAAACTAAGCTAAACGCTTTTACTATGAAAATAGGACTAACTTACTGGTGTCCTGGAACGAGGCGTGAACCCCCAACCACTAACCACTATACCAACAACCTACATAAAATAATTATACATATGTATGTGATTTATTTAGTTATTGATAAAGCTAGTGTTTTTATGTTCGTAAAATTAGTTTGTCCTAACGCCAATAAATAAAATTGGTAAATACGCGTTGAATACATCTATTTGGAAAGTGAAATCATGTGCTAATCGTTGTGTCGGCGGAATGTTTGCGGTAGTTTAATGTTAACAATAAGAGTGACGTATTAGGTACTCGTAGATTGATTCATTGCAGGAGTTGGGATAGTCGACAGTAGAATGCATTTCTATCAATAAGAATATTAAGCCTTTTAATGACTTGACTATTGACACAATACACTTCTCAAACAAAATAATGAGAATGGTTGAAGACGGAAAAAATTGGCAAACCTTGTGAGAGCCTTGTGCCCAACAGTGGAGATACACAGCCTGTATTGATGATAATTCATTTTATGATTTTTTTTTAATGTTACTATCGATGTGGTCTTCCAACTCTTCTAGGTGTGTATCGGAATGGCTGTACAGTTCTGCTAAAAAAACCATTTCTAATTTATTTAATCTAAATTTGTATAATTTTATGAGCGCTGGTTCAGAATTATCAATTCAACCGTCCGATCCGATCGCGGCATTACAGCCCAGGGCGAGGCTCGGCCGCCTAAACGAGATCCCTCCGCTCCCCGTGAACAGTGCTTCGCCAATCATCGGCAACATGGTCGACCGAGTTCCTCCGGATTCCGTCCAGCCGCGCTCCATGTTTCTTCTGGATTTATTCAACTATTGATGTTTTTAAATGCTCGAACGTTAATATTCGAGATACTAAATGCACGGAATATTGACGTGTTATATAAATCTGAACACTCGTGTAATCAGTTCTGCTACTCGTTATAGATAGCAATATCAATGTAATTCATTTTATTGTTATTATTATTAGAGTTTGTTCACACTTCATCTTAATCTTCTAGAGATTACACTTAATCCCGGTACACTGATTAAATATCGTTTGCGATGAAAAGAATTCATTTTCTATGAATTATTTTTAATAACATCTTCGAAACAATCCTGTCACTGGACGTTGCCGGCTCTCTTTTCTGGCATTTCTTTCAAAGATATAATATTCGACAAAAAACTTATCAAAAATACTGATAAAACGTGAATAAAATACATTATCGATAACAACCGAAATGTGGCTGTGAATCTCCATTAAAATATTTCTAATAAATATTTCGTTCCAAAGTGTAATACTGAAAGCTGTTGGCTATTTTAAATAAATACTCTCATGTAGAACATCCCAGTACCTGCCCGTTTGTCACACATCGTGGAGAATACATTTAATTGGAGTGCGGTGTCAATTATCTTTAAAATCGCTGCTAGAAAGCGTAGATAGCAATGAGTCGGCCATTTTTCAAGACGCATAGATAATGTAGAATACAGATAAGAAACAATCTTGTTGAACAAAATTATTAGATGCCACGGATGTTTGGCAGAGGACCAAAGAAAGTGGCAGAATCGTGGGAATGCCGCCATCCTGCAGTGGATGAACGGTGGCTGATGATAATGGTCATAATAAAGGGATAATTATGATATATATATATTAAAAATTATGTAAAGTACCTGTGTAAATCGGCTCGAAATATAATTACCGCGCGTACAAATAAACATAACCCACGAGGCCAAAGAAATTACAAATATTTTGGACTATTTAATGGGATGCTGAATTAACTTACATTGATTGTCCCGATGACATATAACTGAACCATATAAAAGGTATAATATGTAAAATAGGTAATTATCAATTCGGTCTGTTACTTGTAAACTAATTTTTTTGTACAATTGCTTATATATATGTCCGTCTTAAGACAGATTTTTCTAGTGAGACGAGCACAGTTCAACTGCAATTATATAGATAAGTAAATAAATAAATATGGCATACATGAAATCTATAGAAGATTTCTCGTTCGTTTTATTAATACTTATATATCTTCTGTTAAACACATCGTACGGTGCGCTTTTGTCGATATTATATTCTCAACGCACTTTCTTCTCGACTTTTCTCCTTCACCAGGCTGGTTGCACACCTCTGTTCCTTCCGGCTCGTTCGTCGTTCCCAAACATTTGGCTACGCTACAAACCGTAGTAAAATAAAAATAATTAATTGATTTATGTAACGTTCAAGGCCCGCATTTAGAAGCCATCGTAAAACAGGAAACGAATTTCCGTGTAGTTTTTTTTTATGGAAATTTGCAAAAAATATAGCCCTTTGACACGCAACGTTTTAGACTCCCACGTCAATTTGACCCAGCAAAGGTCAAACCCTGCCATTACTTGGAAAGTTTGGAAACAAACACCAACTTTTCTTTTTTATATAAATAAGATAATTCTTAATACGAGACAATGGATCTGTCGTGAGATTAAAAATAAATCAAATATATAAATATAAATAAAAAAGACCCTTACACACTTTTTGATTTTGTGTTAATGAATCAATTAGAATGATATACCTAGTGAAAAAATCTATATATCGAAAACATTTTTTTGGCTGCTCCCTGGATTCGAACCTGGACCTTTTCCTATCATATTCTATTCGATACATAGATGTTTTCGTGTAGTTTGTTTCGATTCATTAAATTTGTATCAAAAATACCGCAAAACTATATTCTGAAATTTAAAGTTATCACCGTAACTTGAACGCAGAATCTTTCTTTTCCCAGTAGACTGCTCTCTCAGATGAGCTACACCAGTCTTATTAGTTGAACAATAAATATATAAATGATACGTTTATTTATTTCTACAGCAAGTAACCATGTTTTTAAATCGCAGTTTTCTCAGATTAAACTTTGAAAATCTCCTGCCAGATGGCGCCAGAATTTTCAGTCAATAATTATAACTGGAATATATTATCTCAACGCATCAATTAAATCATTAAATTCTACAACATTTAACAGATCTAAACCAAATTTTGCACATTTACCCTTCGCGACCATCTGTAAACCATAAGTACTCTTCGTTAAACCTCGCTGATATAAATGTGCATTATATTAAATTCCACCCCTTTCAAATTTTTCTCAGTTGCGCTTTAGGACCCAGGGGAAAATTATCTTTCCCCACCCTCTTGTCTGGATCAAATTTTGCATACATCGTTACTATCTAGGGCCTGCGCAAAAAGGCAGCCCCTTCCATCCATCCCTCTGAATACCGGGCAACGCGGGGTGACCCAAAATCAACGGTATTTCAATTATTTTTTGCATAATTGAGCCCCTATTTCACCAATGTCAATTCGGATATTAATTTTAAATCCTTGTATCATTTTTGCGTAGACCTTATTTTTGACACAACCTTAAAGAAAAACGTCCAGAGACGTTTCTAACCTTGAATGATAAAAAAATAAAGTGATATTTAAAATAACGGTTGAATTTGAATCACCCTACATAATGCCAATTTAAGGGAGTCTCCCTCTTAAATTTTATGGTCTATATTAAAATGTTATCGCGTTACTTATAAATCGTGAACACAGCCATTATGAATTGGTCGATTCGGTGGAGATGTTCACGGATAACTGATTTTCAGCATTTTCAGGAAACGACTCCGCAAGCCTGGACCTCGCGTGCCGATTCGTTCTGCTGATAAGGTTGCAGGTCCAGGTTTTACCTGTCATGATAGAAATATTAGAAATTAATTCACCCAAACCATCCCTGTCTAAATGTAAAAATTACGTGAATTAACAAGAGAAAAATTAATTAAGATGTTAAGAAGATACAATGCGTGCTTTTTGAACAATAAGGTATCATTTGAGATATCAAGTTTCAAAAATTTGAATGTTTATTTTTCGTTTTCTTTGGCGAAGTTTGTTGAATCATACTTTACGTACACCTTGAAAATTTTAAACGCAGATTTCGATAGTATCTAAACAACATTGTAATCTTAATCAGTTTAGAAAAAAATTAACCACCCACGAAGAAACTTTTGTCTCGAGCTTTACTCTAAAGGTCAGTCTGCGAGTCATTAATATCATTTTGTATTGATTACCTGCAACCAACCTACTTACAGATTGAACTTTGCAGACGCGCTCGGGACAAAAAAAATCAATCAGTGCTCGCTTGATTATGTGTACATTTCACTTAGAAGGAAGGAAAAAATTATTTAAAACTTAATTTGCTCAAGATAGTTAGTGTATACAGGTGTCCCAAAAGTCGACGTCATCTCTTGGAGAGCAGATAGGCCAACTTGTGACTGACCAGAATATCAAAATATGACCTTAGTAAAAAATCATTAGTTTTTGAAATATTGACACTTTTATGAATTTCGTGACAATTGACACCATAGGTCGGTTTTTCGAGTGTCACAGTTACAACATTCCATATTCTAAGATTTTAATTATTGTTCTGTTATCCTGAATAGCCCTGCTGTTCAGTCAAAAATAAAACTAATAATACTATAGCTTAAAAAAAAACATTTTTGCCAAATTAATTAATAGAGTTAATTTTTTTTATTAGCTAACTTACTGTAAAAAAAATATACTACGCTAACCTGGCAAGTTATTTAAAAACGTTTCTTGTTTAGTGTTGTTTTTCAAATAGTATTTAATTTGCTATGTTTTATTTTAGAAAAAAGATATTGCTATTTGACTGCAAAAGAAGCTCACGGTGAAATTATTTCAATAATTAGGAATTCGAATGAAAACACTTATTATATTAAAGTGACAGATATTTATTTAAAGCTAAATAAAAATCAAATAAGGTTTTCGAATTGCCTGTCATCAAGTCAAATGCGAGCGCGGCATCTTTTTATCCATCTTGCGGTGGCATAATTTGATATTTTGGTCAGTCATGAGTTGGCCTGTCAGCTCTCCAAGGGGTGATGTCGACTTTTGGGACATCTGTAGGTAGGTACTAGATATATATTATTTTTCAATTTAAATTTTCTGGTAGGTCTACCATGGCAAGAAAGGATATATTTTAATTTTCGATCGTGCGTGTACGATGGAGCTTTTCAAACGTGAATTTCTAAAAAGTATGTTGAATAAAATATGCCCACGGTGACTGCATATCTTAGAACGAATTAGTTCAGTCACTTTTTTGTCACATATTTAAAAAATATATATATTTTAATGGGATTTATGAGAAACGCGACCTGAGATGTCGTTTGCACCTCAAAAAGTGACCCCGGTATATATAATATTATATAATGCATACACGGATATACACAGGTAAAGAGATTTTTTTTTATATGTACAACACTCGTGCGCGAGTGAGACACATTAGGGTCAAGTGGATAATGTTCTAATCTGAACTAAGTTGCGATAGTTGTGATTCGATCAATCCAGGCGTCCGTTTCGAGATTATCTCGTAGAATCCCATTTCGCTCGAGTGTCGGCTATTAATCTAGATAACATCTCTGATCGTCATCTGTTTTTCATTATTTTTGAACAATCTGTATCTATTATATTATTGCGGTATCTTATCGGAATTGTGCTCGTCGGTCGAACTACTGCGCGTGGTCGACAGTTCATACACCCTGGATACGTTACATGTATTAGTTGATGATATATATATATATATATATATATATATATATATATATTATGTAACATAACCAACAGAGAAAACAAACTCATAACATACTATGTACAATAAACATTCGGGGGCTTAGTCGCTATTGCGCGTGCACTGATTAATGTTGAGGTTCTCAGCCAGCGTTCTAGTGGTGCATCTTTCGTCCTCTTCAGACAGCCGCCAGGAGGACCTGCTCATCAAAATCCGAAGATCGATCTTTTCACGACTAGACATCTAACCTGGTATAACCAGCTTTGAAGCGAACAAACCACTCTCGGCATGTCCTTTCGCTAATCGTTCCTTCGCCGAAAATTGAGATCGCGAAATGACTCGGCAGCTTTTCACTCTCTCCGAGTGGTACAGAGCATAATGTGTCTTATGGCCGTATGGTTTTCGTTGCGCATTTTAATTTCTTAACCCTACTAAAGAATCATATTGTGATAAGTGTTAATTAAATGTAAAATTCAAAATAATAATAGGGCTCTCGCCAGAGAAGTGCCTGTTACCTTTTCCACTCGGTCGGTCTAACAGTCTAACGGATGGGGGATCTTTTTCTTCCCCTTTGTCCTTCGACATGACCCACTACAACAAGCTTCTCCGAGCTATATTTAAAAGGAAAAATTACTGCAGAGCGAGCTGTCATTCGTTGTCTTGAATTTTTTACATAGAGTGACCTGCTCTGTTTATGATGCTATCAACTTCTAAAGCCAAATCCCCAATTTCATGTTATTAAACAAATTTCTTTAAACCTTTTAATAAATTATCTAGATGAATTAATTGATCTATCTTGTAAAAGAGAACTCTTAATAAATCATTAGGATAACATCTCGAAGCAATAGTATTTTGGTTTGAAACGAACTGATCGGATCTATGAAATACAGATATATAGAAGTTATCAAACGGATATAATTTTACCGTCATTATATTATATGAATGTAGTGTAATACATATAAAACATTTATTAAGTTTAAGTGCGAACCTAATTCAGGTATTTAGTATTACAGAAAGCTACTATATCCATTAACTGGGCGTTTCAGATAAAGTGTAAAATAAACATATCTTTATACACTTATCTAGTAATATACAGGTTGACTGGCTCTCGATGGTTAATATGGAAAATGATGAAGGGATAGAGAAGTCCAAGATGTCCCTTGACAGTTTGCTGGACACTCGCCAGCCTCATGCAGGTCCAACTTGCCATTATCCGCCCATCTACGCTCTTAATATTGTGCATACATAAGTATATATATATTACAGAGGAAGCGTCTCGGTTATCCCGCGTCTATAGGTCTCGAATAGGAACATTGTTACGTTTTGGGTAAATCTTATTACCCATCTTCAGGGGATGCCTTATCGGTGAAATGTCGCTCTGAAACGATCGTGCAATTTTCGATAGATAGATTTTTTCTGTATATCTTTCTAGTTGATTAATTTAATTTGTACCGGATGAAATAAGCAAAATAAGAAACGACCAAGTGACAGACAGAAAAGATCCCGAGGAAAATGTGGACGAGTATCACCAACACGTCGGGAGTTCCTAACACCGGATTGCTAAGACGAGTGGAATCGTCACGGGAGGCCTCAGTTTGCAGCCGATTGACGCAAGCCGAAGATGATGACATGCGCAGGCGGCGCACTTTGGTGACCCTGGTGGACTCGGTGTTGCCCGCGAGAGCAGCGCGACCGGGCGGGCCGACGTACCGAATTCTACGTCATGATCTGGGCCAGTTCGGCGCGGACCGGTTTCCAGAGTTCTCAATGAAAGTGAGTCTCGATGTGTGGAAAAAATGGCCACAATGCACGGCGGGTGTTGCGCAAGCCGCCGTGTGCGAAATTACTCCGACTGCAGAGCGCATTAATAACACAACGCGGCTCAGATCTGATCGCCGATTCGGCTATCACAATCTTAAGGGTACGACTCGATTTCTTTTTTTTTACACCGATCGTGTTATATTTTCTGTCACGCCCCGGGTCTGTAATTTAAACAACCACATTTATTACTTAATAGAGGAGTTTACTATTTTTTTTCTTCATTTCTGATAAGTGCTTTCAATGGACGTTAAAAAAGCGATATTTGTGTTTCAATTATGTATTGGCGCGGTGTCGAAATTCGTTGCTGCGAAATATGTAGTTGGATTATTAACATTTGTAGCGCATTAAATTACTACCCTTTTATTACATAAAAACCAAAAATATGTTCATTTTAATGTTTAATGCAGTTAATTTATCGTCTAACATAAGGAAATTTTATTCCATCATTAATATTGAATAAACTTTACTTTTTCTAACTATTTGAAAATACTTTTCGATGAACAATTTAGCTAAAACCGACTAAAATCGAAATTATTGTTTGTAAATGTTTTCCTTTATTGTACTTACTTACCATCACGCCGTTTCCCCGCAGGGGTAGGCAGAGAGGCTAAAGTGCCACACTCTTCTGTCCTGATACACAATTCTAGCCTCATCCACATTCATAAATCTTCTCATAGAAACTCACTGATTATTGTGGCTTCTGACAGGACCATCTTCCAGTATCTGGTTCAGCTGGTCGTGCCAAGTCTTCCTCTATTTCTAGTACCATTCTCTCCACATTCATCCGTTCCATAAGATCAAACCACCAAAGTGATCCTTTCTTAATCTTACTCATTACTTTATATTTAACATTACCACCGTAATATACAAAAAAAAAATTAATTCGTAAACTTAGTTTAGTGATAATGACAAAATGACAAATATTATTCTTACATAAACCATAAATACAACTTGTGTGTATTCGTTTATCGACATATGTAGCGCCTAATTCCAAAACCCCTTTAAACGGTTTTTGGATAATTACAGTTAAATATGCAGTTTTGTAGATTTTTTTTGTTTCTCGCAAAATCTACTGAAATCCATTGATATATTTAAAATCAGAGTTAGTTCCAAAATACCATAAAGCAGACAGAGTATAAGTTGCCATTCCCCCTAAAATTAAATCATTCAATCACAACGCTTGTTGATGATCACGTGATCTAGAATCCCGCATGGTTGCCATACTATATACATAGAAATAAAATGTACATTACATTATTTTAAAAATGGTGATGTAAACATAAGCGTTTTGTATATTTGCTTTCAAAATATACGTTTTTATCCATAAAGTCGTTTTAGGGGGTTTTGGAATTAGGCGCTACATATACTCAACAATTGTAAATATAGTTCAATCTAGCCAATAATATACTTCTTCAATATTAGCAAAATAATTCGATAAAACCCTTTGTTTAAACCACTAGTAGTGTTTTATCTTATAATTTAAATAATATGATAGTTCATTTGTACTATATGTACCTACATACGCGAGCTATTTCACCGTCATCGAGTATCGAATTGCAATGATATTTTTTATCTTATTGAGGATAAGATTTCAGGGAGATGTATGCTATGTAACGTATCTAAGTATTTTATTACATCTTCAATATTAATTATTATTTCATTTAAATAAGGATTCGTTTGATATTTTCGTCTATTTTTCGTGTAACAACGCTAACAAGTTGATTCAATTGCAAGTAAGAATAAAAGTTGTTAAAACAAAAATAAATTTTATAATATTGGGTCATATAGAGTAGATTTAATTTATTGGCTCTCTTTCTTTTTGAACTCCCTATAGAATTAAGATGTGAAATATCCCTTTTTATTTGCGACTGTATTAATTTGAATGTTTACAACATGGCATGATCGATCACGTGCACGGCATATCTATCGATTTATTTACCCTCTAAGCACCGGCGTCTTTCGACGAGTTTATTTTTTAATTTAAATGTTTATTTTAAAAATAGACCCACTTTTTACCACTAATTTTTCTTTTGGTAATTCTAATTTTGTTATCTTTGTGAAAATTAAATAATTACGTTTCATAAATTATTATCGTTATTTGCATCCATCATAAACCTTCGTTTTCTTCTGATTTTCGAAGTTCTCGGAGAGTCCTCGTTTCTCGTGGTTAGCCAATTTACTTAATGCGAGCAAGAGGACAGTTCTAGAAGAATTTTTTCTCCCGGGACATTTTTTCAGTGAAAGAATTGGTTTTGAAAACAATGTGAAACGTAAATACATAGTTTAACAATAAATACTTAACTTTATATGTTTATTAGAAACATTATGAAAATTATGCCTGGAAACATAAAATTTGCTCGTTTGGACTCTTTTCGAAAATATGGTTTCGAATTACATTTTTAAGTAAAGTATTTTTATTGAATGTTTAAACAAACCCATGATGGCAAAGAAATGTAATTACACGAGTCCTGACCGTATCGAAAATCCAATAAAATAGAAAATTTGATATTCATTCATGCTAATTGTCAACGTTTTATTATATAATAACATTGAATATTTGATTGTTAATAATGTTAGAATCAACCTCACCGCCCTAACTATATAATTTATTTAATTTACTGACTCGGAAAAATGTTTCTGTTAATGTTACTGCCTTAAATATTTATGTGAATCGTGTATAATAAAAAAAAATCTATTCTCAATGGAAACAAAAAGTCGATTAGTACAATTTGTAAGATACAAAAGACAAAGTTGAATTGAATTCCACTTTGTGCTTACTTTCACAGTCATCTTAGCAGATTATTAAATATGAAAAATAAGGAAAGTACTGTTAAAAAATAACAATTATAATACATATTAATTCAATATGTACACAGAGATTTAATGTGTGCTTTTTTAAATAATTTAATTAATATTTTTTTAGATGTAGCGGGCATTTAAGGATTAAATTTGAATTGAACACTTATAAATTATAAGCACGTTAATTTTTTTAACAACGACCAGGCGATTTGTGTGGCGCATACCTCACCTAAATTATAAAAATTGTACTGTGATCGAAGGCAATTTTTAAAAAACTATTCGATTCCAAATTATTAAACGTACTTTGGAGTTAATTCTTTTAAACACGATATCGGATCAGAGTTCATGCGCCGCGTTCTCTTTTATTTCGCGTAAAATAAATAATAAAAAACTGTACAAGACGTATTATTATAATAAGAGAATGTATTATACTTATAATACAGGGTGATTTTATCATCGAATACGATTATTTTGTGGGTTCCCAATTTGTTTCAAACAGTACGTTAGAAACAGCGCGTTAGAAAATATAGAAACGTTTTTAAAAAAATAATATACACATTTAATTTAATCGCTTTAGATAAATGACATTTTAAAATGTCAAAAATAAATGTAATACGATTTCATTAATTCTTCCTTCCACCTTTCCAGTGAACTGTACACACACATGCGATATTAAAGCACGCGATTAATTTTATTAGTAGAATCAGACTCAGTACAAATTATTTAACGCTTATTATTTATTATCAAAGTTAAAAAAACCAATGATAAAGTAATAGTAAAAACAGTGTAATTTTGTGGTAGTTAGTAACGTGTCTGTTTTGAGCTGAAAAATACACGTATTAGAAATTAAAAAGTAATAAACCAACAGAGGGGTAGTCGCCACACTCTTCTACCATGATACACTCTTCTCGTCTGCTTCAGTTGCATACTTTTTTGGAAGATTTTTATTATTGAAGCTTCTAAAAGAGTCGCGGTTTATCCGATCGTGTCAGGTTTTTTGGGAAGTCTTCTGTTCCTGTTATCTTCAACGTTCGTCTCTGATTCATACGTTCATCATTCATACGTCTTCATCATTCATATGTTCTACGCACCCAAACCTTTTCATCTCTTTTGATTTGATAATTATTCACTCTAATATTATATATACCTACAGTTTTATTTAACATTATATATATAATATTTCGTGGTTATAATATAATATTTCTAATTCAATACTGTATCGTCAAGTATTTATCTTTAAAACTAACCAAAACTTTACTCAAATTATTGATAAATTGAAAAATTATAATTTGGTTAGGTTTTTTTACCTAGTTCCTATACAAAACATGAAAAATGAGTCGCACGCACTTCTGAACTAATGAAAAACAAAAGAGAGGCCAGCAGTAACAGTGCTACAAGAAGTTGAGAAAAATGCCGGTTAAGTAAGGGGTAAAGACGATATTTTGATTAAAATAACAAATTGAGTCAATAAAATAAGTAAATTAATGTTTTATTTGCCAACTCTATTTGAAATGGAAGACACCGCACAGGAGACGACCAGAATTTAAGGGTTTTCACTTATCTAACAAAAACTGGGACCAGTCGTCCACAGATGATTTAAAATTATGAC
Organism: Eubasilissa regina; assembly: GCA_022840565.1. Taxonomy (NCBI): domain Eukaryota; kingdom Metazoa; phylum Arthropoda; class Insecta; order Trichoptera; family Phryganeidae; genus Eubasilissa; species Eubasilissa regina. Next base: position 1,281,173 of record JAINEB010000021.1, on the reverse strand, counting down.
TTAAAGTGCGTGACATACAAAGTTTAGGTTAATGGTTAATGGTAAAAAGATAGAACGTTTAATGAATTAATCATTAACAAAATGTAATTCGACTGTAGATTAGCGACCAGCGCATTCGTCTACTTTCATTATTTTAAATAATAAGTAATGGTGTACGCACCCTTTTAGGAGATGACCTAATACCGGCCGCCTTGTTGATCAACTCGGGCAGATGTGTTTAGCTGTTTATTGCGGCAATATAAATCAATCCACAACACAACACGTCAAATAATCGTGACCCAAACTACGAACTAATTTAAATTTTTTACAAAAATAAGGCAATTTAATACGCTGGGCGAAATGTAAATGAGCATTTACTTACAGATTTTCAGGGACATTGTAATTCGTAAAAACACCTGCCGCAGGTACCTTACAGGTTCCGCTGCAAGGTTCGCGATGTTTACCAGGTCCTACCGAGAAATATTGTAATATTGTTGACTATTCTATTCTCCTTTGTGACGTTTCTAACAAGCTGTGACCTCGTTCTTGAAGAACACGGTTCGTTGTGTACTTCCACAGTTCCCTCTTCACCGCTGCTAGAGCAGTAGAGTTTCTCCCTCTAGTGACGGCAGATCATGACACCTTCCCTGTTTTGTATCTTTCCTTCCATTGTCATGACTGTATGTGGACGAAACACTAAAGGACATGTACAGATAACAAAAAAAAAAGAATTCACGCTGTTCGATATGTATGACAGGTCCACGGTCCGACGATTGCCGTGCGCGTGTATGGGCGCTCCATTATGTTGATTTTATACCTATCTATCCCCCACCCTATACCTCAAAATACGACTTTCTGTGTTGTGTATGATTTTTGAACAGTGTGAACGTTCTTTTTGAAATACCATTACAATTACTTTTGTGTATTTGGTTTCTCGCTGTGCGTGCCGAAAGTTGTTACAATTGTTATTGTGTGTGGTACAGTGTTTCATGTCCCATGCCTGAAATCCAGACAAAAAAATTCAGGTAAGTCGTGTTCTTATGTTTGGACCTTGATCCCCTACTGCCCTGTTCCTGCACCAAATTCATTCCAACCTTCTTACATCTTATTTCTTCAACCCCTTACTTTGAAGTATTATACATAATTTATATTAAAGAATATAATTTTTGAGATATCGTATATATTCAAACTGATAGTTATTCCGATCTAGGTACTGATGACGCAAACAAATGGAATTTGCAAAAATGATGTATTTGAGCGCATTCTACCGCATTCCTTTTATTCTTTAATTCGACATCTTTGACATGTCCCCATTTATAAAGCAAAGTTTACCGGCGCCAGGTCTGGAGAGTGCCTCTCCATCGGTTCAACAGATTTTCATCAAGATAGACATTCACAACACCGTGGTAGTGGGGAGATGTTGAAAAAAGACCTCTCCTCATCACACATTCAGTAGTGAATCTTTGAATCTGTTGCATGATAGTGGCGTTTCTCTTTTCTGTTCTCAGCATCCATCTCCAGCAGGATCGTTCAATAATGCAATGATATTAATTGTCTAGATTTCTGCCCTATGCAAAAGTATTTAAAAGAGTAGTATTTCAAATAAAATATATTTGTTGTTCGACGATATTCGCCTCTTTGACTTTGACCATCTGTAGATTTCTTTTCCACGATCTCTAGTGGAGAACTCCACAAACTTTTATCCCTCGAAAATTATTAATGAAACCCACGGTTTTATCGATTATTTAACATCGATAGCGATATTAATTTGTAAAAAGTGTTAAGATGGGATTCGATTGGATTAAAAATTTTGCATTAAGATATCGAGTTGCCATCTGTATGTATAATAGTTGTCGCTGCGTGCTGTAGATGTCGCCCTGGCTAAAAAGTTTACGAACAACTTCTAGAGTTTAAGAAGAAATACAAACTATTCACCTTGTCCAAAAGGCGAATACTAAAGTAGTCAGGTCGAGGAGAAGATAGTCTGAAGAGATTGGTAATTCTCTGATATCCAAGAAAGCGATCTCCTACAAGATGGTCTAGTCAAATAAAACAAATTAAAGGGACTTTTATTACGTTTTCTTGCTTCTTAAAGTAGTATTGTCGAGGCAGCCACTGGAGTATGAAGGCATCCAGGACTAAAGAAAGAGAGAAATTATAACCATGTTCATAACTAATATGCATATTCAAATTTGATCTTATTATGGAAACTTATATTTTTTCCTTAATATATAAGTTGTATCAATGTGTCCAAAAATTTAATAAAAATGAATTGTTAATTCTGGCGTCTGCTATCGGTTTACTCTCAAAGATATTTGAGATTCCGTAAAAACAATGTAATGACTTTCAAATAATGGAAAGACAGATGTATTAATTTGAAAAAGTGCAACATAAAGGTTCGAAAATTTGTCGTCAAAAATACTGGCGCTGTAGTATAGTTGGTAATGCACCTTCCCCGGATTGAAAAACGAGATCCAGGTTCGAATCCCGGTAGCGTAATATATCTTTATAATTAATACATATAATTATAAATTTGATTTAATGTTCACGCGACAAGGCACCGTTTAGAACATTTTCAGCGGCGCTACAACCCAGAGTTAGTTTTGGCTGCCTGAAGAATTTGTCTCAATTTCTTTCTACGACGTCGCCTCCCGAACATGGCAGTCCACTACCGCACCATCAGCTTCAGCCTATCTAATCTTCAACAAAACTGTGTTTGCGCTCCTTTTCCAATTTCAATTGATTTGACCACGTCTCCATACATGTCGTGGAGTTCTAAATTATATATTTTTCTACAGGCATTTATTTAATAAAGTGACGGATAGCGCGAATGTTATTTTTCCCTTTCCTTTAGTTTGTCGACGTGAACATGACGCTCAAGCAATATGGTACGATTCAGTCCGATTAATTTATTACACATATAATACGCAGTAAGTAATAGCGATGAATTAAAACGTAGCTGTTCGCGATACACAATACGGAAGATATGTCGGCAGCCGTTTTTCTTCAAAACTTGGTGTTTTAGAAAATTTTCGTCGCGTCCTTGACAGAATATTATTCGTTCCGTGTTGCATATTCTCAGCGAGTAATCGAACGGAGTAAAAACAAAGCTCGATGCGTATTTTGAAGGCGCGACGAGTGCGCCAAATTCGACATCATTATCAGCTGATTTAAATTCACCGCTCGAAAATGTTACGTATTGTTATTTCCGCATAGTTTCGTCACACCGGCGAGTTTAGGTCTCGGGACTCTTGACTTTTGACTGCGCATTTTTTTCTTTTTAGCCGACTAAAAATATCTTTCAAATAATTTAGATCCCGTTTTGTATTTTTTATAAACTGACCCTAGAATTTTTTGGGTCAATCGGCCCGATCACAATGTATTTCCTTTATAAGTGGATTTTTTTTAAATGTTTAAATAATTATCGGTTTAAAAACTGAAAACCAGTCTCAAAAATTACATTTTTCTCTATTAACGTGATTTGTCCGGCAGTTAGATCGACAATGACCAATCTCATTTAAAGTGTTTCTCTCTCCTAGCGTACTTTTATTTTCATATTTGTTCTTCTTCTACTTCTAGACTTGTTAATTTTTTCTTGACCCCATCCCTCATCCTACACAGTCACAGTACTCTGCGAGTGCAACATTTTACAAAAAGTAATGGTTTATTGAAAGATGCAATAAAAATTTGCAATTACTGATTTAGCATAAATTTATATAATATTCGTACAAAGTATAACAATTTAACTTCAGGAAAGCTCCTTTAAAAACTACACGCGTGGAACGACAAACCATTGGCTAATGTCATCTTCAATATACTACCTTTGTGCATTTATACACTGACGTCATTCATTATTATAAAAACCTCGTCCCTATAAACCAGCTATTCATTTTAGAAATAGCCAAAAATCACACAGAGCTAAGTCAGGCGAATAGACAGGGTGATTTAATTGGATAATCGCTATTTGCGGCACACGCAGATATTTGTTACTTTTCTAATAGACAACTTAACATCTGTATCTTGAGGCTGATCTGCTTGAAATTTACGCATGTATTAGTTCAAACCTATCCAATCCGTCCTCGCATACGGCATGTCTGCATTCTAGCGCATAAATCTATGCTGAGCAATTGTGCCCGTCGCCATTAGAGGGACGCATTGGTATTCAGGTGCAGTTTTCTCTGGGATTATGCAGACATGCAGATTCTGCGTGGACAGTGGCCCTGAATCGCGTATTCAGTTGTGTCGTAAACAATGCATTTTTCTAATTATATTCGCGAGGAAATGCCCGCCGAAGGTCAGTTGAACTCGTTTGACGGTAAACAAGATGTTGATTGAATTTCGCGTAAGCCCGCCGCCCGAGAAAACATTACTCGAAACATTTCAATTTGTGCGTCACTTCTGATCATTTTTTAAGTCTCGATAAAAAATGTCAAACTACGCGTAATTTATTGTAAATATTGCGTCATTTCGATTATTTATATTAATACTTTAAACACTCGCGATATTGCCATCAAGAAGAAGGCGGGTCTCATCGTTGTGTTTTAAGTATTTAATAACATAACAAAGATTGAAACTCTTAAACTTATTCACAAGTTTACTAATGCAAAACTAGCGTACCGATCCTTCTAGAACAATCGCAACTCATTTGTAAAGGATTCAAATTATACGACTCACCACGACAGACGAGACAACTGAACATTGACAGATTTAAAAAAAATAAATGACAAGTAATTTTTTTAAACTTCTAAATGTTACAGGTAAATGTATATTCCATTGGCCTCCCGGGCCTCTTATGAATATTAAAAATTACACAAATGGGTCAAAATCACGGGAGTCAGTCACTGATATTTCGAAGTCACAATCACTGACAGTGATGGAGTATTTATTAAGAATCTGAGTACGTAGTTCTTGTCTGAAAATATTGTAGACTAAAATGCATACATGAGATCTGAAACGTCGGCCAAAGAAGACGGATATACAAAGCAGAATAGCTCAGAAACAATTAAATCTAAGCTAGCGCTCCACTATCTTGCTATTACCTTAATTGACTGTAGTGTCAAATTATCGTATAAGTTCTTATATATCTACGCTGATTTTTTAATGTTAGAATTTCATAAGAAGCTAAAGAGCTTAAGATACTCATACAGCATTGTAATGGTTAGTACTCCCCTCTCGCCCGCCACGAAGGAGACTGGAGTTTTATACCGTCCGTCTTACTTAAATATTCTCCCTAACGTATCACTCCATACGCACACATACGCAAAAACCAATTCGTTCCATATGCGCATGCGCATGTCATACGTCCTCATTTTATAGACATCACATTATAATATTTACTTAATAGACACATATAATACATATTGTATAACTAAAAAAAATAGTTTTTTAAAACAGATTTTTAAAATGCATTGCCCAACTAGGCAAGCCTATACATGTAACTGAGACATGTAACAAAATTGGATAAATTTTATTGAATGAACGTGAATTGTGTGAAATAGTTATTTTCAAGATGCTGTTTGTCAGGCGCGATAACGTCGACTCGTGCAACAACCAGAATCGTGGGATACTAAAAACCAGACACATTGTAAAACACCGCTTTATCAGGTGACGCACTTCGCAGAGTATACAATCATCGCAGAATTGGGGGGAATCCCGCACGAACGCCGAGAATACACTTAGTTAACGCGGAACACCACAGTCTAGCTCGTGCGACGAGATTCGGTACAAAAGGCAGTCTCGCCGCGCTCGTGAGAGAAATTCGCAATGCGAGTCGACCGCGTTTAGTATGCGGAAGACGTGATTTGTTTTGAATCATTAAATCATCATCGCGGATTCTGCGATCGCACTTGCCATGTAACTGTGTTACGCGGTGTGTTATTTCACTAGCCCCTTGACGCCATTTAGGTAATTGTTTTGAAACACATCTTCCTGAACAACAAAATATTCAACAAATACACCGACAGCTCTATTTACAGCCTAGGTACGTTCCGAGTAAGTGTAGCGTAAATCAAAATGTAGTATAACAAATAGTGATAGTTAAATCGTTATCTAAACCGTTATTGCGACTGTGATCGTGTTCGATTATAACTGTGATTGGTAAACGATTATTCATAATTCTACGAGGAATGACTACTAGAAATTATATCTCATATAATTAAATTCTACTTGCCAATCAAAGTTAAATATCAGTTACCAATCATTATCACATAGCAGTTTACTGTCACTAATAACCAATAATTTATTTTCATACGAAGAAAAATCAACAAGTTTTTAGATGAAAATTATTTATATTTAATTTGAAAATAACTTTTTCGGTACATACGGTATAAAAATAACATTTTTCGGTATACATATAGGACAAAATATAATTTTTAACGGTTCTGGTCGGAGCCTGAAGAGGAACGTGAATTTTTGTGCGGGAAATCGAAACTGAGCTATAATTTTAAAAGGCCTTTAGAGCGAAGAGTCGTATCTTTATACGACTCCAGTATATAGTGAGCTAATTAGTGTGCGTAAATATGTCAACATTTAAAAAATTGCCGTTAACAATTTTGAACTGTCGCGATTGACATTAAAATTTGTTTAGTGACCAAAATATATTAAGAAAACACATAAAATATAATATTTACAAATCTTGACTTTACATATGCGTAATACAAAAATAATGAATCACCAATAGCACCTCACAATCGGCGGGATTATTGCTAGACATTGTTTATCACTGAGAAATCGCGTCTGACTCACCGAAAAGCTCTGAACCGATAGTCAGGGTCATAGACAAGTTCCTGACAAGCAACCCAAAACGCCTATTTACGTTTTTACCAATCCGCAAACGATTCTTACATTAAAAATTCCCCCCTCAGTACTTAGTGTATTAAATAAACACTGTCGGTCCACGGGCGAACGGAAGATAAAATCTGTTGGCAGTTTGGGAAGCTAAATATTGCTCTACAGTAAGATCATATCGGTAAGGAAACCTTCCCAACACGTAACGTGTAATATTTAGATTTAATGCCTGGGAGACATTCGCTGTGATTTCATAATTTGCTACTTTATATTTTTATCAAGACTCGACAACAAAGCGTCGTTAAACTTTAAATATACTATTCAGTTACTGGTCACGGGGGTCGTCAAACGTGTCAAGGGATGGCGAGGATGCGTCGGGGGAGGAGAGTCGGGAACAAATAATCACAATGAAAATAATTTTATCCGAAACCAAAACACTTAAAATATTAAAATAGTGAGTAATCATATTGGAAAATATATATGTTCTGAAACACTTTTTGAAAATATACAACCAAATTTTACATAGTCACTCTTTAGAACTTCGAAAAAAATATTTAAACACTACATAATATCTCCCCTCCCTTAAGGTATACACCCTCCCATCCTCTACCCTGAAACAAATAAATCGCCATTTATTTGCAAAATAACTTTCTTGTGAAGCTTGCATCAATATAAACATTTTTAAGTAATTAATACGTTACCATGTACAATAAGTATTAAATATTACATTTTATTTACATGCAAGTCTGTTGGACACTTCCTAACTCGCTAGATACATATAAAGTACCTATTAGCTATTTATTATTGTATTTAATATTCCTGAAAAGTGATATGTACATAAGTACGAAGTAGGGTCAAGGTACAGAAAAATCAAAAAGCAGAGAATATATAAAAGGAATAACGTAAAAATTTAGATACAGACTAAAGACATGTAAGAAGTAAGGAACATAGTATAAAGAACATTAAAGTAAGAGCATTTTAAAGAAACGGAGTAAAAAATAATAACTTAAAATAAGTAGACACTGAGAAATATATGGTAGAAAGATCAGAGTGGAGTAAAAAGAAGAACAGAGTAAAAACAAGTACGAAGTAGGATGTAAGGACAGAAAAGAATTACATAGAACGAGTAGTTTTGATCACTTAAGGACCTCTTCCAGCTGACTTCTTCCAATTTTGAAAAACCTTACCTTTATAAGCACGCCGAATTTTAGTTACGATACAGTTGCCATCTCTTGTGAATATCTCATAATATGAAATGCCATTCGTTCCATATTTTGCCACGTTACACTCTAGGACCCTGAGAATAATATAGTCACTCGCTTCTCCGCCTGAATATGGTGTCCTGTCCCTGCTATACAGTAACAACATATTTCAGTTGACAAAAAGTACTCCACGATTCTGTCCGACAAAAATCTGATCATTTTTTACCCGTTTCAATTAGTAGAAATATGTAGTTTAATTAATAATACAACCAATTAAAAAAAAAAAATAGTACACTGTTTTTAAAGTTATATATATTTAGTTAAATGAAATTTTAATCTAAATTAAAAGACGCAAACACGAAGACGTGTCACATCAATATTAGTACAATTTTAAAACTGAGTACTTCTGAACTGACCCGCTCGCTGCAAACATCGGATCTTCGTCAAAGGTGGTTGTCCTCAATACTTAAAACGCAAAACTACAAATAATGTGTCCGGAAACGGAGAAAAAAATATAACTAATGACATTGTTGACATCTGATGCTTTAAAAATAAAAATGCTCCTCGCTCGATTTCGTCTAAAAACAAAAATGTCCCATGTGGAAGTATTAAAATGAACCTAGCGTACGGAGCTCCGAGAATAATAGATTCTCTTATTTTCGTTCCAGCAATTAGGTTTTCTCAGAAATCATTAGCTTACGTTTAGCGACTGATATTGTTTCGCATCGGTCATGGTTTCGCGCACAGCCGCAAGTTTCGCAATCTGATCTGTGCGCCAAACTAATAAAAAAATTATAATTGCGTTAACTTGTGCAGTCAGTCAGTTAATTATTTTAATTTGTCATGATTAAGTACGTACTTATTTAATTGTACGTTAATAAACGCCCAGCTTTGTGTCTAACGCTTCCAAAATTGATACATTACATAGTGAAATGTCGTTTTCCTTTTGAAATGACATGTAATCTTTTATTTCTAAATTTCTAATAGGAATGTTACGTATGTAGATAATAATTTCATTCATGTTCTATTTGTAATATAATGATCTTCACACTTGCTCTTCTGTGTACAGTTTTCTGGGCTAATCTGCGGTGTATATCTGACCTTTCTGGGCGACCGACGTTTCGGATCCCATTGCATCGAGGCTGACGTTGGACCCTGCAATGGGATCCATAAAGTCAGCCATGAAGGTCAGATATACACGACAGATTATCCCAGAAAATTGTTCACAAGATTCTGAACGGGCACTGAAAATCTAAGAACATTTTTGTACCCGCTGTAAACTGAAATTTCGGCTACCTATCGTTTAAAAAATATACTTTATATAAACAAAATATTGCTCAATTTTGACTCTCTGTTATCTTGGAACAACAAGATATTGGTCAAAATTGACTTTTTTATACTGACAATAATATTCTCTTTAAATCTGTGTTACAATCATCCAATTTGTTAGTTACATTTGTACTATTTTTAGAAAACTGTCGATTTCAATACAAATAAAATGTACAAGTTATATTCCACAACCTGCTCGGTACGAGTCATTATTTTACTTTATTTCTCTAAATTATGTAACGAAAAATGAACTAAACTCCGCTAAAGAAATCGAAAAATTAATATTCAAAACACTGACCCGCTTTATCTCAGTTTAATGTAAATATCAGATGGTACCTTGTCGCTCCAAGGGCACGACTTCTCAAGTGTTTGTCAATATTTGCCCAACACGAATTACGGATTATTGAAACGCGGATATTACGTGAGTTGATGAATAATGAGAATCCCTTCGGTGGAAAAGGGTTCATTGTTGGTGGGCATTCTCGACAGACACTTCCTGTTGTGCCAACGGAATCATGAACAGACATTATTGGAAGCTGCTCAACTCGAACAATTTGTAAAGAAACAAATATGATGTATACAACGCTAGCTAGTAAGAATACAGCAATTAGCTCCTTCAAGTTGACTTGGACAAGCACCCAAAAGGCATCACTGCATACTTCATAAATTCAATTGACTGCAGAATAATTATCAAAAGGATTTATCGTACCGCCTGTAGATCCGCAAATTCTTAGAATAAACTGAAAGTTTACTAATATAATGCCAGGCCAAAAAATATTTCGGTACCTAATATATTATATTATCGGTAAGCTGAAAATACCTCCGTAATATTCCGTTCATTTTAAACTTCCAACGCGCGAAAAAAAAGGTTAAAAGTTTGCTGCACGGAAATGTTTTGTTCTGCGTGGTAATTAAATTTATATTACTTTGGTTTAAATTTATATTACATTTTCAAAATAATTTAGCAAAATTACAATAAATTTAATTTAAATATATTTACGTAAATATGTTATTGTTTTAAATCAATTTATTTATTGTTTATTTCTGTGTTTGTTTATTGTCCAAGCGATAAACAGTTTTCAAATTGTATATTGTGTATTGTTATTGTACGTACATAACTCAGTGGGCAGATAATTGAAATGAAATAACAGACCGCGTCGCGGTGTTTACAATATTATTATTTTTCGTTTAGAATTACAATTGTATTCTTGAATTCATTACAGCACACGAGTATTATTGTAAGTCGTAATATTAAGCTGTTGTTATTTATTTTGAATTTGTATCGAAACCAAAATTAATACGTATTGATGTTGTGCACGTCCTGTGTGACCAGAATTGAATAATACATTTTCAAATCTAGCTCTGTGATTACATTGAACCATGTATTACATTGAAGTTATTAACATAACATATGTTAACGAAAATATTACATATCAAGTAATACTAATAAATGTCAATGGCATTTTTACATGGACCCCAGTGTAAACTGGAAGGGCTCCCTGCATGTCCCATGCACGTTTTTTAAAGAAGTACCGTCACGCATACGCAATGGTTTCCTTCATCCGTTAACTCACCACACGCGGCGTTAAGATATTCACATAGTGTGGCCATCTTGCAGTGAGTTTTTGAAATGTTCGAGACAATAGATCAGCCCGCCGACTGTGAGATACAGTCCGTGATTCATTTCTTGTGTCTTGTTTTGTCACGATTTGGCACCAAGTGCTTTCCATCTTTTGATGAATTCAATGACGGCGTACAGATATGGTTTTCATGGTTTTCTTGTGACAATGGTGACGACTATTTTGAGATGTAGTTTAGTTTAGTTTAGTGCGTAGCGTCCGAGGAGAGTAGTGTTGTAAAAATTATCTAGTGTTTCTTTAAAAAAAAATCTGGCACTCACTTAAAAATACGTCTCGTATATTGTGAACAATGAGTTTAGAAGATATAATAATATTAATTACACATTCATGAAAGAAAATGAATACTCGTAAATGAAAAAATCCTTCCTTCATTTTACACAAACGGTCTAGTCCATAACCCGATGTTTTCACGTGTTTTCGTCATTACGCGAGAAATAAAAGAATTCTGCTTCTTATTATGGTCTATTTTAAAAATCATTAGTCAGTATTAGCGATGGAAAAAGTATCGGTGCTAAATACATTTTAGGGCGCGGACCTTTCGGGCCTCTAACTAACAAGAGGCCCAGGTGCATTAGTATAGTTTTACGTCACTGATTTTAATACTGTCGATATTTGAAGATTATTTTATAATTTGGTGCGCCAACATTTAAGTTCTGTATTATTTGAAGACTGTTTACCCTGTTAACTGAATATTACACATCGTGTACGAATGGATTGGAAGCTATAGAAAAACAGGCATCTACCAAATTAGATACCGAAAAAAGATAATTCTTACAACAATATTGTACTTAAGTAAATAATGTAATAGTATCGGTAATTTAATCCAGCCACTGTCGATCTTTCGGCTACCTGTCCGACAGGTTATTGACTAATTTGTTTTGAAAACGCTAATTTTTCCTAATTGATAAAGCGATGCATTAACTGTTTGTAAGCTGGGCGTCTTGCGCAATGAGTATGAACCTGTTCGTCATCGAAATCGATAATGTCATTTCACTGACATTTTAAGTCAAAATTCTGACAATTCCGCTATTGTCTTAAAAATTACTAGAATTAATTGATTAAGATAAATATGAGATAACTTGGTGCAATTTTTATTTTAATATTTGTTTTTTGTGTATCGTATTTCGTATTCCGTAATCTGAAGTACGGAAATGAAGGATTAAAGCTGGATAATTGCATTAAAAATTATATAGAACCAACGGCCTGTAGAAACACGATACAGATGATTCTAGAATATGAGTGGTTTAATTCCAAATCTCTCTGTAACGGACTTTTAACAAAACTCAGAAATCACGAAAAACCTTTAAAAATAAAATGCGCATCTAAATGTTTCAATAAGATATTTTGTAAACACAGTGTATGTATCAACACTACAGGAAATGTAAAAAAAATGCAATAATGTTGTCGATTTAGAGAATTTATTGCCATTTTATACCGTTTATTGAGGTGTTTGATACCCAACACGCGTATAGGTGTTTGTTTGTAGTTCACATTATTTGATCTTTTTGGTGCAAACCAATGGAATAATAATTAAGCTCAGTTTCATTATTGAGCCGTTTGGAGGTTAAGTACTTAATTATACTGTACTTGTTTTTGTTTGTTCTATACAGTATTTGAACCGATCGCAAATATAATTTCGTCCTACTAAAACTGCATTCATTTTTTTATTTCTGATTATAGAGGGGTTTGGAAATAAACGACATGTATATTAATTACATAAGTGCAGTGGTATAGGATATATAGTGGTCTCATCAGATGAGACAGATTAGATCCAGCCAGATGCGATGCACCTAACCACCGTTATGATACTCTTCCAGGTCTTCGTCCTAGAGGATAATTTCCTTTTTAGACTGGATTGGAAGAATTGAGATAGTCGGTGCATCTTGCGGTTGCTGTCTTCTTGACGTCACATTTCTTCGGCAGATTTTAGTTTATCACCCGTGAGGTGAAATTTTAACAAAAATGTCGCTATGTATTATAATTTTGAATTATCCTAGTTATAGGTGTAATATAGTAATAGGTGTAGTATAGTTATAGGTGTAATATAGTTATAGGTGTAATATAGTTATAGGTGTAATATAGTTATAGATGTAATATAGTTATAGGTGTAATACAGTTATAGGTGTAATACAGTTATAGGTGTAATATATTTATAGGTGTAATATAGTTATAGGTGTAGTATAGTTATAGGTGTAATATAGTTATAGGTGTAATATAGTTATAGGTGTAATATAGTTATAGGTGTAGTATAGTTATAGGTGTAATATAATTATAGGTGTAATATAGTTATAGGTGTAATATAGTTATAGGTGTAATATAAGTCATACATTTTATTTATATTCAAATCAACACATGTTGTTCTGAAAATATTACAAGTACTAATAAAACATAATGATACAAAAGTAACACTATTTTAAAAAGAAAATTATTGTTAAAAATTTTGAACACAAAAAAGCCAATTTTGACTAAAATGTCAGCTGTTGATACCTCGTTGTTTCAAAACTGCGCGGAAATCACTAGGCAAACTAAAATAATACATTTTTCATGACTGAAAAATTAATTATACGACCGATGGATTCCTATAAATATACTTTTAATTCCCTAGCCTAGCATGTTATTTGATCGATACGAGTAAACATTAAAAATACCCAAAATACGCGATTTCTAATAACATTTGATATGCGTTTTAAGATATTTGAATATACATTTATTAAATGAAGGGGTAAAGTATGCAGTAGGAATAATTTGGATGCCAGCATCCTAGGCAGGTCCGGTATTGTATCGCTACTTAAAATTTAGATGACAAATGAAAAATGCAGGCTTATAATTTCAAATTGTTTAAATTTAATTCTTCAATGCACGCTACATATTCAGAATATTTTGTATAGTTTTATGTTATATAAGTTCATAAATTGCGTCACATTCTGAGAATATACTTTATAACCTTTTGTACCTGTGCCTCTGCTGCCTTCTATCTAACGAACTCTGGATAATAAACGATCATATTTCTAAATAAATAAATATCAGATATCTCATAGAGACGAAGCTATTTATAATATATTTAATGGAAAATATATAGAAATATGGGGTAATTACAGGGCTTACGATCTGTCTTCGGAGTGCTTAAGTGTTATATATTTTCCATTAAATATAATAAAACTGGCTTCGTCTGTATAAGATATCTGATATTTATTTAATAACAGTGCCTTTGTAGGTAAAAATCCATTAATGTGTGTTCTTAGACATATTCAAATATTGCTAGCTTACATTTTTCATTACGGAGATCACGTTTTTAGTTCTCTTAATGCGTCTTACTACTGGTTCATCGACAATCTGGTCATCCCAAGAGATCTTTAGCTTCCATCCACGCCTCCAATACCTCCAATCTATTAATGGTGACTTTTTAAATCCCACCTTGATCTCGATTTCCTTAAATATGTCCGCAATCAGCAACAGCATCAGCATATAACAACATCGGCTGTTAGGTTTGCTCGGAGACTTTTGTTTGAACAATTAAAATGAAGAATGTTATCTGTGTACTACTTACAGAATGTGTGCTTAAATATTTGCCCGTGTATTCTTCAAGCGGAGCTGGGGTGACCATTTTGCACTCAACTACAATATCAGACAGAGTACATAAAGCACCCACACGTTAATCGAGGCAGAACTTATTACTCATTAGCTTCACATAAAATATTGTACTGCATCTGAGTGTATCTTTACCATTCCTTGAAGATTTATAATAGAAAACTGTAAATACGTGATAGTTTATATCAGAAAGGCGAGAAATACGCATTATCACATATTACTGAATGTCTTTTTTAGATTTTTTAGGACCTCATTAATTTAAGATCAATTTAGTGTTGCAAATATAAAAAATGAGATTGAATTTTAAATATTAGTATTGCCAAATTAAGAATCTAGATCTATAGACCTCGAAGATATATAAATGCCAACTGCAATGCACCCGAACACCTAGATAAGCCCCTGTTTCAAGGCGTCACATATGCTGCTGTATAATATAATAATTACTGCAAAGATTCGTTCTCTACTGCACTAGTTTTTTGTTGAAATATTATGAATAAAATTACTTAGCATCGTGGCGTTTCTCCACACCTGGACACAAAAAAAAACACAATAAAACGCGAGCTACAAAAAAACACAAGAACAACATTTTCTTTGTGTGTATTTAGTTTGACCGTAGAGTGAACATGACCGGATGAAACCGATAACTCGAAATCTTTCAAGAGTTTTTGTACTTTTTTTTTCCTAATGTGGTCACACGACAGAAGATAATGTCCCTACCGTGTGAGGCCGCCGCTGATGAAGCGAGCCACCTACTCGGAGTATCGCAAAGGTCATCTCGTGCCCTAAAATTCCCTCTCTAATCTGCTGAGCTTCTCGCTCAGATTAAAGGATCATTTGTGTAATTATTTAATTGAGATATGAGGCGAAATTACCGAGCAGCGCATTCGTGCCGTTATCAGCTACCGAAGGTATTCTTTAATGACACCTGTAATCTTCGAGAACCGGTGGTACCGTATATTAGTTGTTTCGTTTTCCTTTTAATCACCGTTAACCGGTCACCTCCAACTGAAATATCTAGGAAGTTGAAATACGCACACACGATGCCAGAAGCTCTTTAGATATACAAATTAGATTAATCATTTCGAAATAAGCTTTCAACAAAGAAAAAAACAAATTCAAATTCAAAAGTTATTTTTTATAACTTACATCTTACAGAGGTGAAAAACTAGACAATTAACTACAGAAAGATGAGGAACTATATTTTGTTAAAATCGTAACTTCTCGAATAAAGTGTGATTATGTTAAAATTAAATGTGAAGTAGCTGAAAGTCATTTCATAACAGCTACGTTACAGAAATAGCGAAAGAAAGAGAATACTGCTGTCCTTAATAGAAGATACTCGTATCTTCTCGTTGAACGACCGCCATTCGGTTTGCAAATATTTTTTAATAACCCTTTGTTTTACTCCGTGATCACATTCGAGTTGCCAGGATATTTCCTTCCGTCTACTCTCAAATAGTATTTAAATAATTTTAAGTACCTAATTGGGAAGTATATTTGATAGGAAAACTAGCGGGACATAATGCAATAAGTCCTGGTGTGGAATTGAAGCCTGCAGCTAGCAAAAGAAGAACTATAGCAGTTTGAATGCAGAAGAAATGTGGTCACTCAGGCATGTCTATTTTCGATAGACTGAAAGTTGAACAAATTAAATCGGGTTACGCAGGGTCGCTTCAATCTTTTTATCTTGTGGGACGAACGAATAAGGAGAGAATGGGAAGAAAGATATATGGCGCCAGAAATAGAGACTGTCCGCGGAACCATTGACAGACCAGATACGGGAAGACGGTATTGTTAGAAGTCTCAACTATCAACGAGCATACAAGAATATTTTTGAGAATGTGGTTGAGGTGAGAGAGTTGATTTTCAGGACAGCGCTATCCTCTCTGACTACCCCTGACAATTTTTTTTACATTTAGATAAATCATTTAACATGATTTGACAGATAATACTCAATAATGTCGAGTCAACAACAATTCAATCTAGATTTTCGGTAAGAAATAAAGATGGGGTCAATGTATTAATTATTACCAATTAAATAAAAAAACATATAGATTACGCTACGAGATCAGCGTATTATGATAATGTTGTTTGCCTGATAATATTAATAAGTGCCTCCATATCTTCTGTTTAATGATTAAAAAATCAGGCTTGATAATTTTATTATCAAACTGTAATAAAACGACACACGAGCCGAAGGTTTTATTTCGGAGATTTAATTTTAATTGATCCAGTGTTTAAACATAATTAAGATTAAAGTCTCACTATGATGACCTTCATCTCGAACTATCGTAAATTTTAGTGATTTACCTCGAGAACCTGATCTTGGCTATGAATTCGATCGTTGGAACTCGAAACGTAGAGCGAAAACAGATAATACAAAAGTCGACCTAATTACCAATATAAAATATGTATATATTTAACTTTAATGATAAACCGAAAATTGTTTTATTTTGTATGTTTATTGACAATTTTAACAACACATCGTAGAAATATTGTATTCAAATAACGCATAGGATCTACTCGGCCGCCTCGAGTAGATCCCTCTATTCCCCTCTGTTCTGCGCCTCGGTTCATCAGACATCACCTTCAAAAGCGTGCAGGTCCGTCTGGATTCCCATTTAGGCATTGTTTACCGATAGTCTATCTCCCCTTTGGTCTATGAAATATCAGGTGAAGGCTCCTCCATCTGAGCTTGATGCCTGACGCGAGTCAGTCGTGGAACTCAAAAGCTTCCGAGGTTGTGACGGCCAAATATTATCTTCGCAAATCGAAGATCTTTCTCAGGATTTTACTCTCAAACCCCTGTAATTTCTGATAATCAGTATCTCGTTGATCTAGTGGTTATGACGCTGACGGAGTTCGCGCCTCGTGCTATAATAATACTATAATACGAAAATAGTACTATAATAGTAGTACGTAGTAGAAAATACTTGAATATTAACAGATGAGATATAACATTATAAAGTACAGAAGTATTTGTGCCTGTTCTCTAAAATGTTATAAGTTTTACTTCGATTTATTACAAATTGTAAAGTTTTCTCTGCCCTTTAAAGTGATGTCTATAGATCAGCTAATAATATGATACTTGATAAATGACATCACCTTAATCTTTCATAAATATTTTTTAATAAATCTATGCTATTTATGAATCTTAATTTTAATTTTTTATCATGGATCTTTATTTAATAATATTAAAAAATAATTCCATTAGCATTAAAAATCATCACAAAGCGCCCCGTTTATAGATACAATAGAAATGTTCTCCTCCAGTGCCCTTTGTGTTATTTGAAATTTTCGTTTTGTTTTTTAACTTTCGAATCAACAATTGTGTTTTATTAATCGTATACAACGGAAAGGAATGCTCGGTACGTTGATAATACACCTGTCACACAGACAATGGCTATAGTCGTTTGACCGGATATAAAAATACTGGGTGTCCGACGCTTATATTTTATTATAAATAAATAACGTATAATAGTTCTTACAGTGACACGTGATTTATGCAGTGATAATGAAATGCGTAGAAGTATTGAATTCTCACGCCATCCTCGCCCGGAATGTTAGCGAAGCAATCCGGGCACCGAAGTGCAAATTAATTTATTAATGAACAATTGTGATGTGGTGTTTAGATAAACAGGTGGCTAAACTATTAAAGTAATCTAAAACTCTCGAACAGTGTGTTATCTCTAGAAACGCGATAAAAATGAGATAAATTACCGGGAGCACCAGAAAGCAACCATAAAGGTAATAAAATCAAATCTTAAATTATAGGACAGGCACCGGAATCGGCGCCCACTCCAAACAATATGTGACACTGTTTACAACAACGTTTTTCTGACTCCAGTTTTAGTACCTCGTGGGAATAAAAGAAACCATAAAAATTGTTGAATTTGCCTAATCGGCACATTATGTGTTTAAATATGATCATGAACTCATGAATGCTTAATTGTTTAAATGAATTAAACAGTACTGTCATTGTCCAAAGTGATATAAAAGCAAGTTCACTGCGATCGGTAAATCATTCTCTCACAGCAGTGTCCCTAGAAAGAATATACTTGTGTGTTTCATTTCTTCCGACCTCGTCATCATCACCAGTTGAGAGAAGTGGAGATCGGCGAACTGCCCTTGTTTTCTTGTTTCCTGTTCGGAACTAGCATTCATACACGTTCTTGAGATCCTATCTTTAACGACAGTCTAATGTTAAAATAAAATTAATACTATAAATAACACATTACTAAAAACACGTAACATGTTTCAGACACACGCATCATACCGCACTTGCATAGAATATTTTTTCTGATTCGAAAAAATATTTATGAATTCAGTTAAATAAATAATAGTAAAATTTCAATCTCTCTGACGGGGGATACCGAACCATGGTCTCCCGCGTGTCAGGCGGGGATTCTTACTACTAAACTACCGAAAAATATATATACGATATAGCCATTTAAAAACATCGTAAGACTTTATTACTGCAAACAAATGTATCGTGAGTTAGTATAAAATTATGAAAAATGTACAATCAATCAAAAATATGTTTGATTTCAAAAAGGTTTTGGAAGCGCCTGGATTCGACCCCGGTACCGGTAAAGGTAAAAAAAATACTAAATAGAAATGTGAAAATTTGTAAAAATATTTAGATTTTTTTAACGTGCACGTTTTTAACTCAATTTTAGTTACAAATTTTACTGAAGATTCCGCTGAACTAACTATGTTCAAATATTCTGATTTATCGAACTACCTACAATTTTTCAATTTGATGAATTTTGGATTACACTGTACTACAGAACCGTTTAATTATTTCAGATAAAATAGTTCCAAGCAGTATTAAATAAACTTCTATTCAATTAGCCGAGTGTCGATCTAGCTTTACGAACACCCTGTAGACTTTCATTGAAGTGTAATAATAAAAAATAGGGTATTATTAACTAAAACTCATTTTATTTGTCCTAATAAAATGAGTGTGTATTAGGCGAAGACACTTTTTGTCTTTTTCTTTCCTTTCACTCGAATCTCCGAACAAAAGAATGGCAAGAATATTCGAGACGGTGACTTCCCGAGTGAGTATACTTATTATAGAATATATTTTAGATGGCCCCCAAAACGTGCAGTCAATGCTTGGGAACTTTAAATAATTATATGATTAATATTTGAATCGGTGGTTACAGAAACGATGTGTCACTATGAGATGAAAATTTTAAATAATTAATATTGTATTCTTATTTGTTATATTATATAATAAATATTAGAAATATCTTTCTTTATTCATTTACAAATTTTATAGATTTAATAGGACTAATAAATTCTGATTAAATGGAATGGAAATGCGGCCATTAAGAAGAATGTAATCAAGTTAGAAATAAAGGTAGGTTTAAAAAATCATGGACATTGATTTATGACTGATGAAGTGATAGTCAGGTGAGCACAGATGGTAAAAATAGTCGAGGGCGACTACAAAAGACCTTATTTTAAGGGACATCTCGTCTCTTAAAAAGGGGTCGTTATAGCTCTGTCTGTCAATCTCTATTCTGCACCGAGTCTATTACTTATTTATTTTTTAGCTTCTGCATTTGCTTCGCTCCAGCGTGTGGTTCATGAATATTTTTCAAGAGCTATTTTCTTCTTTTTTCTCTTCTTTTTCTTCTTCTTCCTTCTGTCACTGTGGTAACAAATTATATCACATATTAATTAGTCAAATAAATGATATTATATTCACGTTTGCATTAACGAAGGTGCGATTCTTCAGAGAACATCGTCCTATTTTGCAATCTATCAGCAATATAATGGTCGTATGTTCAGGTCCCGGTGGCAGGTCTGTAATTTTCAAAATAAGATTTAGTCCGTTGCATTTTTTCATTGTCATATTTTCGTTGGTTAATTCAATAATTTTGATTAATATGATTGTGTGTTTTTCATATCACGGATTCATTTATGTGTTGAGAAAATGCAGTTATTTATTTATACGTCATTATAATACACGAGTGTGTTGTGTCACGTGACACTCGCTGTGACATTTCCTGTAATATTAGCAAAATAATAAACTTTAGATTTCTACCATATTTGTAATTTTTAGCAGAATTAAACTCGGTGTCAAACTTTAATATTTCAAGAAGAAATACAATAAACTACAGTTGACTTTGATTAATCTCTTAAATTGTACCTTGGTTCTATTCATATTATTATAACTGTTGGACTATAGCTTTGTTAGTTGTAAGTAGGTCATTGAAATACTGCAAAGAATATATATTTTCTGAAAATGAACCGCTAAAGATTTAAACATTTCACATATATACTAAACTATGCACTGCACTGGCATCTTCAGTGACGTGCGTGAAATTTTGCATAGTTTCGTCCAACGCAAAATTCTCCGTAGTTTAGTTCAATACATACCTATGTTTTCCTAAAGAAATCTACCCAAAAAATCCTAAATAAATGAAGTAGAGTAATATGTCACTGAAATATCTTAAGATCTTTATTAATACTGGCTTGTTACAAAGTTTAACAGGGGTAAATGTACTAGTTAAGATTAAGGTTCTTTATTTTGTCTCGACTCGACCTCGAATTGGAAAAAGATTATCCCAAATGATTAGGATAAAGTAAAGAAAGAAAAGAAGTCACTGAAAAATGTAGGAATGATTCTTGAAACGGCGAGTAGCCATTCAAATTAAGAATGGACACATAAGACTGTCCGTCTTGACAGCTTGAATCATAATGCGAAGGCTGTAGCCGTAAATAATTTGATAGCTAGTCCTGGGTTTTCCATAGGTAATGTTGAATATAGTAATTCAATCTATGCAAATTCAAAATACACGAACCTTGTGAACCTGGGCTGGTAGACGCCGATGTTGCTCTCCTTGTAGTCTTATGGTTCTTAACTCTGCTGGCCAGCCTCTGAAAACTTTCTCATAATCGATAATCCGAAAATATATAATACAAAATGTTTATATATCACCACCGCCATTTTCTGTTTTTAAATCTAAACTTAGCTATCGAAGTATAAAAGCGCGTAAACAAAGGCAATTCGCAAGATATCAAATCTACAATATCTGTTTCATTTTTTTAATTGAGTTCTTGAGCTTCTCGATATAAACTCCAGATCAGAGATATGTTGTGGTCTTTAGTTTGACAAATTATTTTGTAAAACTATTTCGGCATTATATAATGTCGGATAGTTTTGATGTGAAAGTGCTCGCGTAGAGTTTACGGACCTGTACGAGATGGCCATTCTATCGTAGATTGTAGAGCTGCACCGGGCCGCTGTGAACAGAGTGATGATAGCCAACATCCGTTGAGAAGACGAGATGGGGAAACTTGGAGAATTAGATGCGACGTTGAGCCATATAATATTTATTAGAACCTCAGACTGCGCAGGTAAGTCACGTCCAGAGAATATGGGAAGCGCGGCTCCCTAAAAAAATCCTTAATAGATTAGCGCCATTGAAAAAGAAGATAAAGAAGAATACTAGAATACCTAAACCAGCAGTAGCTATTTAACTATGATTACAAAAATGATATTTTTAACTGGTAATAAACTAATCTATTAGCGGGAAGCAGCCCAGCACAAGCGACACAGACCGGTGGAGGAATATTCTAGAGGAGGTCAGGACCCATAACGAGTTGTAGTGCCAGGGATGATAAGGACACTTTAATAGCCCACATCCACGGATAAAATTTTTGATGAAAATCTCTAATCGAGAGTAATTATGCTCAACCCCGATTACCTTAGTTCATAACTAAGGCTAGACGCTACGCTCGATTGATATCGCGATTAAACTATTGAATCGAAATCGATGAACCTCTCGATTTCTAATCGATTAAAGTGTTTAGTTGTTAGAAGTGAGCATATAACCAACCAGTTGCCAGTGAGATCTCCCAACATTCGTGTGCGCTCTCCCGTACAAATGAACGGTCGCGGATCGACTGTCTAGTCCAGTGTATGCGCACGCCAATGCGCGGCAATATACATAGATGTCGACCGATAATTGTTCAAATGTTTTGTCAAAAGACGATCGATAAAGTTTTTTGATATCTTTATCGAGCAACTATCGTGTCGATAATATGCGCACCCCCATATGAACCAATGACCTTTTGACGTATAACTAAATAGTCGAGCGATTAAAAATTGTACGTACGCGCCTAGCCTGAGCCTCGAAAATTCGCCATCTCGCTCTTCCTTTCACACTTATTGTACGTCAAACGTCGTGTTAGTCGTTCGTGAATTTGAATCTTTACAATAGCAATTAAAATAGAATATATGTTTGTAATTGAAGTGTCTTCGAACATTTAGAGTGTTCATCTGTTTCTACCAATCTAAAGCTAGAGTTTTTCTCTAGGTCTTCCTAAAATCGTTTCTAGACTATTCTATTCTGTCGATTGTGATCTGAGCATCACCTTAGGAATCACCCGATCATCATCAGATTGCGACGTACGACGGGCAGGGCTGGTGAGAACTCGCAGCGCCGGCGTGATCTTGAACGGCCGTGAATAGTCAGTCCGACCGACATGAAGTGGGTCACGCTCCGGTGTTTTATTTGCCCAGACCGAGCCGCCGAGAGAAATGTAGCGGAGAGATTGTCCGGTGAATGCTGGGAGAGCAGACCCCGCGGCATTCTCGGGCGGAGACGCCCGGGGACCGAGAGGTCGAGCCGGCATCGGGCCCGTCAGCGAGAGGCGGCTGCTGCAGAACGGTCAAGTGCACCGCCCGCTATTAGGGCCGGTACAATACGGAACTCATATTATATTACTATTCTTCGAAATCCATCCTGGCTCCAAAGACCGGCATGAAATATCATTTAAATAATTACCTACCTACGTGCATAGGTCTTTATTTAAGTCATTTCGTACAAATGAGACAAATCTCAAAGATTTAATTGATATTAATCTCGGTACCGTGTACACATGCTGACATTTTAATCTAGAAATAAACTCAGACATCAGAGTGAGATCAGTAGAAAGAGAAAAAAAAATTATGCCCGCGAGGACAAAACGTTTATGGTCATGGGCAGCTCAGTTTATTTGAAAAATATTTGCGTTACTCCAATAGCATTGTTTATTTTACCTTCATTAACAAGGAACTATGTATTCTCTAGAATCGGAACATCTAATAAATTATTAAATTGTTTATTAAAAATATTCCAGATATAAAATTGAAGATATTGAGAATTCAGGCGCTATCTACCGAAAGTCGTTCAAAGTTTAATCTAAGAATCATCACAATTAATATCATCGGTAGCTTTTCTGCTCGAGAAAAGTATTTGTCTGAAGCGAAAGTAAAATTATAAATCTGGAAGAGCAGTCTACCGAAAATGAGCGCAATTTTTTCGAAAAATATTTGCCCCTGTCACTTGACTATTTTGGTTTAAATGTACCAATCTTGTTTGTACACAATAAGCCAGTTTTAGATTATTATATGAACAATCGAAGTGTAATATATTGTTTTATTTGCTGCTGAAAAGATTGTTGTACTCGATGACCGCTTTGTTATATTTCTTAAATTGGTCATTGTTAGTTAACATATATTTTTCACACGTTTGTTTATTGTATATATTACCGACAGACTGAATACAGTTACGATTTTCACTACGCCCATTGTACCCAAAGTCCTCAAGCCGGTCCTGAGTGTAGTTAAAAATCCTTAGGATGCGTGTGCACGGATAGAACTCTCACGTTAAAGACAGTAAGGTGAATGGGGATAAGTGCGAGATGTAAATCATCGACGTAAACTTTGAACTGTTCTCAAACTTCAGATGATGATGCTGTGCCTTTGATAGAACTTTGATACAAGGATCATTAACGATTTCTTAATTTAAGTCTTCAAAAATCAAAATGTAACCTTTTAGAATAACTGATATTGTGAATATAATATAATATAGTAATATAACATATTATTTCTGACAAATTGTTAAAATATTGAAAATGTCTTTGCTGATCTGCTTAATGACAATATGAATTAGTTATTTTGGTCCTTAATGACGGATAAAACGAGCCAAGTTCCAAAAAAATCTTGTAACGTCGGTTAGACGGGGGAAGTGCGACATATCAGTGATTGTTTTTGAAACTGAAAAAGTTTCTGTACAAAAATATATGTATACCACCAAGTACGGTAAGTGTATCTGGTCTCATAAATTGTAATCAGCGGAAATAATTCAATTTGAACTGTCATCATTTGAAATGGTATTACAAGCTAACTAATGTTTGGATTTGCACCGTCTTTCGGTTATCTCTTCAAATATTTATAGATTGCGGCACTGGAATTCAATTTCAAACGTAATTAGGAGACGTAGATGCACTTCCCCCGTAGATGCACTTACCCCGACTCACCTTACAAAATTGCGCGGAGCGTGCTACGCTGCTCGTTGTCTATTGTACCATGCCAGCAGGACCAAATGCGTGCCGACGTAAGCTTGATGGCAGAACGAGATTAGTCATGCTGGTTTAGCTCAACTAAGAGAGCATTCTACTAGAAATAGAAAGATAGCAATTTTTATTCCTTTTTTTGGTAACATATTTACTGTACTTTAATGAATAATGAACGATGTTTTCTAAAGAATCGCGACTCTAGCAATAAAACGTGTATTTATTATTTAATTAGAAATAGTTTAATTTTTTAATAGTTAACCTAGTACGGGATATCCTATATAAATATAGCCTACGCATGCACATTTTTAATAAAATAATTAGATAATCATCTGTCAATATCACTTTGATTTGAAAAATATTGCTCTCTGGATATTCCATTTTTTCAATCCTGTGCATTCCAACCTCGCTAGGTAAGTACCTACTCGTACTTCCCATGTGATTAATTTAAAAAGATATTTTTTTCCGTCATTATTGATGGGCTTTCACTTAGTTACCGGTAACCGAGTATGGATTAGAAGATAATACTCGAGGTTGATAGATGATGCTTACTGCAGTACGAGGAAATAAGTAGCACAAGTGACTAAATTAATTAAAAAATATAAAAATAATGATATGTGTATCTTTATTTTCTATCTCTCTTTACATATACATCATTATGTACACATTTAAATATATGTACTTAGATGTTATGAAATGTAGACATTACAGTGTTATGTAAAATGGGGACCAACAAAATTTCCTCGCAATAATCTTCATTCGCTATAACCGTTCTTCTTCTATTGCGACTGTTAGCATACATGCTTCCGACACATACTAATTTTACTTTAAAATTATTCAAGTATGAGTAAAGTTATCTTTTCAAAAATGCTGGCATTACACCGAAATAAACGTAAGGTTTGGCAAATTCGCGGCAATCAATTAAGCGGCCTCTTATGCAATTTTAACCAGCTCTTAGCTGAAAGAAAACTATTAACTTAAGGCCGCAATCCGATGCAGTCATAAACGTTGAATATCTTTTTCAGGTATGAGTATAATTTCTGGGATCGAGGGCTACCTTGACTATTATGAATGTTTGCAGTATTTCAGTGGACACCGATTGTTGTTCGATATATTCTTGAAGCACGCCGTGAACGATTCTATGAAAATATGTGAAGAATTTGAGAGTTTGGCTTTTTCGTTATAAGCGTACTCGTTAAGTAACCAAGTTTGACAGTATTTAAAGAAAGTAGGCACTTTCTATTATATCAGAATTTTTCAAAGCGCAACCCTAAAGCTCGATACCATCGA